>JAJJWW010004761.1:0-734574 GCA_023531295.1 Papaver armeniacum
CCTTCACCTACTAGAGAAAGACCAGGGGAACACAGCTACACAGCTAGCAGCATCAGGTAAAAAGGAGCAAGGGTTTGTTTCTTGAGAGCTGAAAGAAGCAACACAGACAGAGGCATCCGTGTCTGCCAATCAAGTCACAAGCATACTCACATTTTGGTGAAGTGAACTTTTGGAGAACACACAGGATTGTCTATCATAGAATAAATTGACAGTAAGAAAGGAAGAAAAATATAAGGATAATAATAGCAATGACATTCAAAGGGGGATGTGTTACTGCATACAAGTCCGCTCTGCTATTGCTCTAAACTTCTCCAAACTCTCTATACCTCTTCTGCAGACTCCAACCACCCTTTTTATACTAAATAGCTTTATCTCTCAATGATGTTACAAGAATAAGAAATGACTATGAACCAGGGGTGATTGCAAGACAAATTTTAAGAGAGCACGACCCACAAGGAAGTATAACAGTGGCTGGTATGGAGTCAGGTTTGTGTATAAATATCTTACTCTCATCCCTACCCAATGAATAGCCCATCTCTCCGAGTTCAATTGAATCAATGGAAAAGCAATCGCCACACCTGCATTCGTAAAAGAGTTCCAAGACCTGACCAACTTCTTCTACCATCATCTCCTCAAAACTAACATCTTCAGCAGTTTCTGTATCTCGTCTTGAATCCCTCAATTCACGATCATATATTCCACGGGTCTTTGAGTCACTCAAGATTTCCCAGGCTTTTTGCACCATTAGAAATGTTTCTAGTGATTCATGTTGAAAATCTGAGGCCTCGGTTGTTGCTCGCATTTTATCAGGATGGGATTTAAGGGCAGCTCTCTTGTAGTTTGTGTGAATCTCTTCATAATCTGCATCCTCCTTCACTGATAGAATGTCATAGTGAGTTTTCAGGACAGATCTTTTCCCATCCAGAAGCATAGCTTTGAGTTAATCAACCACGCCGCTTTACTGCAAACTCAAACAAAAAGGAAAGAGGCGCAAAATGAGACCATAAAGATAGAAGAATACAATGCAACTGATAATAGAAGTCTGTACCGACTTTCTGATGATCAATAGAAAATAACTCGCGATTAATACCGTACATACTGAAATTGCATACGCATCATGCTCATAGTCTAACCATATCCAACTATAGTAATAAGAAAAGCAAAGGAGTTAACTAGGCCATAAGATGTTGATATTGATACAGCGGAAGTGATAAAAACATGGAACTGAAGTTCAGCATTCCCATAAAGAAAACCTAGATATCTTTCTACTGTCTCACAAACACAAGCAAGATGCATATACACAAATTCAAACATTAAAAGTTTGACAGCAACACAGGTCAAGTTGGTAACCAGTACAACTAGATGACCCCGCGGTGGGGGGACGACCGAAGAGAAAAAAAAAGACAACTAAAAACCAATACAGAAGTGGAAACCCAAAAGTGGATGTGTCAAACGATTACAAATAACTGCAGGAAATGGCTCATCTATCAGGAAAAGTACCCATTCGACGCTTTAATCTAGCAGAATCAACAGACAGATTTAAACAAAACGACTTATTGCATCCCTGACAATGATTTTACGGCTTGTATATTATCTGCGAAATTAGCATTACATTCCATGACCCAACAGTGTCTTTATTTTTCATCTGATTACCAAAGTGTGTCTCAGTTTTTGAACTACTTCCAAACTCAACCCTCAAACTTCATTAGAGGTGAGATCTTAACTAGCTACAGCACCGACGATTCAGGTGGTTAATGGCATTTTTACTGCTTGCCGTAAGCTCAGAAGTCAAGGAGAACTTCACAGCATCTCCATTTGGTGTGCAGATGACTCAAAGAATAACGACTTTTGTTATGAAAAATGATCACAGGCAATGTTAGCTGGTTCACACTAAATTTGTGCAAGTTCAGAGTTTCTTGTCGTCTACTTGGTATATATATCTAATCTTGTATTGTGCTTTATGTGACTATGAGTTATATATGATACAGTACTTGGAATCCTGCACAGACGAACACCTAAAAAACACCATTTCAACCAAAATTTTCCCAATAAAACGTCTAGCAAACAACACATGATTCTTGTATATTTTTCAAAAACAAATTTAGAAACCTAACCATGCTAAACATCTCAAATTGAATAGGTGAGAACATCAAGGTGTAAAGGGAATTGATAAAGCTACTTAAATATAACCACCTGCAAATACTATTCCACCTGAAACTGGCACTATAAGTGCTGATGTTCATCATATTAAAAAGTTGTGAAAAACTTGAAGCTCATTGAATTAATCACAAGAAAATCAAAAAGCCATTGTCAGGAATGGAAGTATAATTCAGCCTCATTTAAGTTTGAATTGGTCATAACTTGAAATGAGACTGAATTACATGAGAATCGATCCGATGGCGCAGTACTTATATTATAACCAAGTACTGATATCCAATGAACATTGCCATGTTCATTGAATTGAGTTAATTATTACTTCCACTCAAACCGCAAAGGTCCTTTTGTTTCAACCATAATTCAGCCTCACTTGGTTTACATATAGAAAGTCCTTTTGCTAATTGTTAGGTCCCGGAGGATAGTTGGTTAACAACTTAAGATACAAGAATTGGTCTAGAACTGAATTTTAAGAATTCTTCATGTTGAAGAGGAAAAACATGCAAAAGAAGAAAAGCATGCATGTCTGACTCTTAATAAGAATGACTGATTTCATCCAACAAATACTTTAGCTAACTTAAATCCATAAGTTCTTTCGTGATCAAGGTTTTAGAAAGCGAAAGCGTGGGGCGAAGCGCTCTTATACTAAAGCGTAAAGCGCTGCGAAAACGTAGAGCGAAAGCGAGCTTTTTAAAATATATAAATAAGAAGTTGTCAACCAAATAAAAGAAAACTACCAAGTAGTTCAGACATAATAAATAAATAATTAAATTAACTAAGCATATGGCATACTGATACTGCCTATTCTACCCAAGAGCTATTTTAATATACTAGCCAGGAATGTCTGCATCATTCATATCATCATGTAGACAGTCATCTTATCATGATCATTTTGCCCCATCAATTAGGTTTATTGGTATTTAGTTAGAAAACGTGAAACAGGTCCTAATGGGCTTCAAATGCCAGCTTTTTATTTTCTAACATAAGCCAATTCAGTAAGTGGCGCTCTAGAAGCGCCTAGGACCTGAAGCGCAAAAAGCGCCCAAAAGCGCGCCCACAAACGCCTTTTAAACCATGTTCGTGATAGATTCTCTGCAGTTTTCATCGAATTAGTAACAGAATCCTTTACTATACCAACCGAGTCACGCACTCCTACACTACGGATACTTTTGAGTAAGTATTTGTACTTGGATTATGTTTACTTTGTTCAGTATATGGTTGCACACAAGAAAGCTTGTAGGGCATTCCCTGAACAGCACAATTGAACTACCTCACCTCCAAATCACTAATCCTCCAGTTCTACTCTGATAAACACTAAATGCTTTGCAAATTAAAACTAGCAAATGCCCTACAAGATTTAACCAATAAATGAATATCCATACAAACATGTAGTTAGGAAGTAGCTTAAAGAAAATACATCCTTAAATTCCTTGATATCCACAAAGTTGTATGGTTCCACACCAACTTAAATCAACTCTTTCTCCACACTCTTCAAGATTAAGATCTGGGCATGCATAATTGTCAATGGATACCAAAGAGTCTAATAAAATATCTGGAATTCCAAGGACTAAATCCTACGTTTATTCAAGTTGCCATCAGGGCTCTAACATCTAAATTTAGTGGTACTATCAAGTGTTGCTGTAGTAATTGAATCCACTTTACTAGTAATTTAATGACAAAAAAAAAAAAAAAAAAAACTAGTGGATTCCAATTAGACTATGGGATGCAATTGATTTACGAGGACTTAGAAAAAGAAGTTTATATTGATTTCCAATGTTTAGTTCGCGGGAATAACCAAATACCGCTCTTATTCTGACAAACATTCAACATGATTTGTTAAAAACACACAATAAGAAAGGGGAAAAAGAAAACCCTAGACATACCTGTGAGGCTTGAAACTTCACCTTGGGAGAATATGGTCACTAGCTTCTCTAAACAGAAAAATGGCTTCAAATGTCGAAACTGTGCGATTTAGTTTCACAGAGAGAGACGGAGACGGCCCTGGCCCCTGGGAATTTTACTTCTAGAGACGCGAGTCTGATTCACATACTATATGCATTTGAAAGGACGACTTGTTTGAGTCCAACTTGGCTTGGAGGAAGTGAGTTAGATGGCGACGGCAATCTGACTACTGGTTTCTAAATTCAAACTCGAGTCAGCCAGTTTAAAAGTTAAGAACGCCCAATGGACCAATCACATGGGTTAGTGCAGAGTGCAGACGCAGAGTGGTTAGTTTTTTTTTCAATCTTCGTATAGGGGCGGCAAGAAATGGTAGAGGTACGGCAAGTGTGATAGCAATGTTCCTCTTATTGGTTAGGGGGTGTCCTATAGGGGGTGTAGATTGACTAGATTACCCTTTTCACCTTAAATGGACTAATTTACCCTTGCTTTTTTGACTGAAAAGACTGAATTATCCTCAATCATATAAACCTAATTATGAGAAGAATCAAAATCAGTTTGTTTTTTTGTTTCATCTTCTCAACTTCCATTGTAACCGTAAGCACCACCTCCATTAAAACAAAGTCCGAAAATTCATCGTCTTCGATTAATCGGCGATTCGCAAAATTGATAATCGTTGACTGAAGTCTACATTATAGATGACGAATAAGAAGAAAGTTGACGAAGATTGTAGCGATTCTAATCAAGCAAATGTTCCATTAGGTGAAGAACAAAAATCTGAACTCCAAACCCTCCACCGGAGAAATTAGGTGGAATGACATACATGAGGTATGTTTTGCGGAACCCATTTAGGGTTTAGTTTAATTTGTTCGTTTTAATTTCAATTTCTATCAAAAATTAGGGTTTTAGGTGAAAAATCAAGTTTCCATATCCTGGGTTTTTGTTACTTACGGTTGCAATTAGTTCCATTATGAACCGTATGTGAAGCTTTTGATGCTCGTACGGTTTGTAACAATTGAAATTTTATGAAATACCAACCGTATGTTCTTAAGTTTCAGTTTTTTTTGCCAGTTACGGTTGCTAATTTCCACGGAATTACGAACCGTATTTCTCTCTGCATGTTAAATTATTTGCTTACGGTGCCTATTTGTATGTTAGTTACCAACCATGTATGAGGTACGGTTCATAATTGTGTACATTTGTAACCGTATATTATCCTGTGTTTGAAAACCTTGTGTCAAGTATTGTTACGGTTGATAACGATAAGAAAGTTACCAACCTATTTGATATACGGGTTGTTTAATTATTCAGTTACGAATCGTATCCATGATACGGTTTGACACGATTGTAAAGTTACAAACCGTATATTGTTTTGGTCACATTTTTTTGGTTTGTTTGTTCAACCCTTAAGAATTCATTCAAATTTTTACTTGTGTAGGAATCCTGATAGGGTGAAGAAAAATAGAGGGAATAACTTAACTCCGATTGATCATACACCCACCCCTCGCGGTGACAAGCATTTAGGGGTAGATTATAGAGGTGTCCCCAAGAATGCGGAGAAGAATTAGAATCAATTTGAGATTAGGCTTAGAGAACCATCTGTAGGTAACTCTGGGGTTGAATTAGAAGGAGCTGAACCTAATGATCAAGAAATTGAAGAGGTAGGAGTTGAAAAGAACCTTGAAGAAGCTGAACCTAATGAACAAGAAATTGAAGAGGTAGGAGTTGAAAAGAACCTTGAAGAAGCTGATGATAATGAAGAGGAAGAAAATCCTGATGAATCCAATGGCGAAGAAGAGGAGGATGAAGAAGGAAATGGCGAAGAAGAGGAGGATGAAGAAGGAAATGGTGAAGATGAGGAAGAGGAAGCAAATGATGAAGATGAGGAAGACGAAGCAAATGATGAAGATGAGGATGAGGAAGAGGAAGCAAATGATGAAGAAGGAGTACAAAACAAGGGGAAAGAAATTGTCAGAAGCTCTGACTCCGGCTCAGCTAAACCAAGGAAAGAAAAGAAGCTGAGAAAGGAACCCGCACCAAGGGTTGCATATTCCTAAAGGAAAAGACCTGTTGTTGCCAAGGAAGAAGAATAAAAGACCTTGGGGTTGAAAAGCCTTGAGATAAGTCCTCAATCTTATTTGGTTATACCAATTCACGAGCCGCAAAGTCTCTGTGGGAGACTAGGGTATGTTTTCTTAACAAATTGTTTTTGTTTTAAGTTATTTCGTCGTTTTTTTTTTTTTTTTTGTATTTATGTATATTTCATTAATCCTGTGCTTAACAAAATATGTTTTGTATAGGGCCCGGAGTCTCCAATACCCAATCGAGTATGATAAAGATAAATGGCATCTCATTTTCAGGAACGATATCGGGCTGTGAACGAGACGTCTCATTCCCATTTGGGAGAAAATAATAATACCGATGATGTGGAAGAAAATTCTTGACTTGAAGTCAAGGAAAATCATGTATGAAGGTTTTGATAACAACATGTCTTGGACTGATCTTTTTACAAATTTTGTTGAAGAAACACTTGGGAAGGGTAAAGACGAGACTGAGGTGGAGTTTAGTATTGGTTGGTGGTTATGACTACTTGAACCAAACAAGATTAACAAGGTAAAGAAGTGCTGTTGAAAAATTTGAGGACTAAGTTTGGAGACACCCTCAAAAAGCACCGCGTGTGAGGTGATAGATGACACAAGGGCTAGGCGTACAACCACAACATATTTTTGTATTCTATCGGGGACCGTATCACACCTCGATAACTCGGGAAATAGGTGAATGTCCACACCCAGCAATTGTCAAGGATTTTGAAGAAGACTCGTAGAGTATTCGTGGGGCACCACCACGCTTGCATATCTACTTGAAAGTCTAAGAAAGGCCTCTGGAATGAGCTACTAAAATTGCCGGGAATGTTGCGCTCTAATGGTAAGTTTGGTTATTTTATCATTTTTTATTTTATGATTGTTTGTTATATTTATCTTTTTGTATTCATGTCCCAATTGCTTAAATTGTTTTATATTTAGGCATGGGTGTATGACACACTTCTCCGAGCTTCAGATCTCTGACCTAATGGGAAGAAGATGATGATAGACCTACAGAAAGAAGTTTATGTTCATCGGCAGACAAAAAGGAACAAAGAAAAGAGGCTCATTCAAGTGAGGCATGAAATAGACGCTTTCACCGTTGAAGATGTTATCTTTGACCCTTATTTGAGGATTCAAAATGGAGTTGATGTTCACTACTTCACACATATCTCGTGCTACAACGGACATCAGACACATCATTGCAAGTTATGTTATGACCAATCCTCGCCTAACTCTACTACCAAATTGCTCATATTCAAGAAAAGGTCAAGTATGAAAATCAAATTATCCAAGGATGGATCCGAGACAAGAGGCCCCACCATTGTACTCAACTACCGCTCAACTCCGACGATTGATGTTTGGAACAACCGCCATCAACAGAATACCAACCAAGCGGAGAGGCAACGACTTGTAACAACACGGAAAGAAGTCATGATGATTACATAGATTGGTATTATCATTTTGGTAATCCACATGTGATTAATAATGATCCTGAGGCCCAACCACTTATTCAAAAGGCAATAGAAAAAAGGAAGGTTGTCGAGGAGAGCAAAGAGACAAAGGACTATTTGGTACGACTGGAGGAAACTATATTTCGTTGACGGCACGTAACATTTAGTTCTAATTTATATTATGTATTATGGAATAATCTCTAAGACTCTTTTAATGTGTTAATAGAAAGAGCGAGGACAACAGTTTTTTGTAAATAGTGATGACTTCATGCATCCGTGCTAATGGTGTGATTAACGCCTACTCAACAAAGGACCTTACAAGAGCAAATAAGGAACATGTATGATCCAACCAGAAAGAATTAAAATGAGGGGTTGGTCACGAAGAAAGAGGCTTAAAGAGGGGAAGTAAAGTCCATTGGAGGTGCGAGATTCAGCCAGTCAGCTGCCATCTAGCAGCTTAAGAGACGCTTGAAGAGGATGTGATGGTGTGGTACTAGCCAAAGAGGTGGTCGTGGTCGCGGGGGTCGCCGTGGGATGGTCCTCGCAGACTCGTGGTGGTGGTACCACTCAACAAAGAGGTCGTGGTCCTCGGTGGTTAATTATGGTTATGTGACATTTGATGTGACAACTTATTTCTTACTTTCTGCATGTTGTTTTAGCTTTGGCTGATATTGATCTACTAGGATAGTGGTAAGTAGAGTTGTCGTTCACTAGACTTGTTGAAATCGATTCAGGATTTAATAAAGAAAAATAATAAAAATAGAGAAAATATACAATTTATGTCACAAGATGAAGAGAGTTACTGGATTCGGATTCCACCAATCCTCGGCATTCATCGTTCATCTATTAATTTCTGACAATTAAAGCTCATAAAATAACTAACATCGACTATAATTTTTTCCAAGGTAGATTTTATAAAGAATTATATAATTCATACATGACGCATCTAAAGTACCTAAGACTAGCATGCGACATCTAACCAATTCACAAATAATCAAGAAAAAATCATAAATCAATTATAATAGTGCAAATAATCATAAAGGAATTAAATAGAATTACCACATGGGTGCAAACAGTCCTCCGTCAGTCTCCAGAGGATGGGTCTCAGCTCCAGGTGGTGAAAACACTCTCAAAGGATTTTTTCATTGCTCAAAAAGGTGTTTACAAAGATGAAAAGGGAGAAGAAATTATAAAACCGAGTTTGAATAGCTTATTTGTTACAAACGGACTATTACAGAGAAACGATATATGTAAAGTGTTTCTCATGGCCGTAATTTTAAGACTGTCTTCCGTATTACACCTCGCCTCGTGAGTCGATCATCACCGTAGCATAAACGATCGTCCTCCATGCGTCATTGTTCTTCGTGTTCTTCAAGAAGAAGCAGCTAGCCAGAGAAATATTCTCTCGCAACTCGATCAAACCCTCGTTGTTGCTCTAAATCGTCCCAAACTCTCCCCGCCCTTGTATGGTACTAATTCAACCTATTTAAACCCGAAAAGATGCATCAATCTCCTTCATAACTTCAAAATATCCTCTCTTTATTATTTTTATTCTCACGGCAATATTTTCCATTTCTTTGATCTTCCACGCGTTCTCACCATTAAACATTCCTTATTTATCTTCACGCATCTCGTAGTGCAAAACACTCCAAATCGATGCATTACACGCCTCAAACTCGTGTCAACTTCACTTGAACCCGTGAAAGCTTTTGTCCACTCGTTTTGATCAAACACGTTATTCACCCAAATTTTGTCCAAACAAACACCCATACCAACATTATAGTCATATCACTGGCCCACCCATGAAGTTTCAAACATCGAGTCTACCTCTAACCCATCCAAATCCACATCGACAAATCCGCTGTGAGTGAAACTTTTTCCCGCCAAAAATGAAAATTCAAATCAAGAAGATGAGATGCCCCTATCCCGAATCGGGATGTGAATAGCAACTGGTGCCCTTTAGCAATTGAGGTGCCTTTATCCAATGTGGGAGTTCGCATAGCAAATGTCCTCCTGGGGTGCTCCACATAATTTTCGTTTCCATTTTTCCAAAAATGTTTATTTCCCAAAAATACCTACAAACACACAAAAACCATAATTAGTACAATTTCAGCACTAACAATACGTTAACATTGAGAACAAAATAGACACAAAAATGTGTCTATCAAATACCCCCAAACTTGTTATTTGCTAGTCCTCGAGCAAATTTATTCTAGAAAATAAAATCATTTGAACCCCTAGTGTGGCCCTAGGCGGAGTGTTATCTCCTGAGGGTTTACCGAGGTGTACCCACAAAACCTTTACCTGCACTTGTTATCTACGCTTAACCTTGGAAGGAACTAAAGAATCTTCTTGGTTGGCATACTTATTGACACACAGGAGGAAGTACCCTGATGCGAAATTCCAATTGTTGTACACGAGTTTGCACTCAAGCATACTAAAATTCATATAAAGTGACAGAGCTCTACTCAGATAGTTTCTGGACATCATAAACCGGAGTCAACCAATCACATGGATAGATTAAGAAGATGGATGTAGAGAAAATGGATGATGTTGACTAAGGTGAACCTATCCTAATGGACTGAGATACCGGTCCTGGACTAATATCAACACACGGGCATATACAAGGGAACCAAGTGATCGATAATCCTAACTCTAGGCCAACTCACGGGCATATACAAGGGTACCAAATTGGTCGACTTTATTGTATTTATTAGGCTGGTCTAGTGGGTCTGGTCTCTTTTTTTTCTTTTTTTTTTGTGGTATCTTAATCACTTTCTTTCACCCAATCACTTATAAGAAAATAAAAACAGAAGGTGAAAAGGATTCAACGAGATATGGCGAAACTACCATGTTTTTTTTAATTCTAACACGAGCTGTGCTATGAATAGACTCTTTAGATGTTTCCATCTAATCGATTGGTTCCTCAACTCCTACAACTAAGATGTTCCCATCCACTTAGATTGGTTAGTGCCAACCTTAATAAGCATAAATTTCTAGCTCTGTGAGTTTATTTATTGCAACTAAAAAGTTTCTCCCATACCCCCAAACTTAAATCTAACATTGTCCTCAATGTTTTAAAGATGAAATTAAAAGCATGAACAGTGAGAAACTGTTACCACTGAAGAAAAGAGTAAGGAAAGATATTACCGTGTTGCATGAGCATGGGTTGCCGCCCAAGAATCGTTAAGTTTAAAGTCTTCAAACCGAGACTAAGAAAGAACTAGTCACCTCTAATCATATAGCAAGAACCTGAATAATCATGGGTCATCTCGGATCAAAAAGTATAACCCAAAAAGAGAGAAATTGCAACAGACCGTGAAGATATCGAACATACCCTTATTTAACTTTTTG
The DNA here is from genome assembly GCA_023531295.1 of Papaver armeniacum. NCBI lineage: Eukaryota > Viridiplantae > Streptophyta > Magnoliopsida > Ranunculales > Papaveraceae > Papaver > Papaver armeniacum. Next base: position 10,943 of record JAJJWW010004761.1, read on the forward strand.
TTTAAGACAACTATATCTAGTTGTGGCTCGTGTCTGGCTCTATAAATGGGTCTAAATAAAAATGTTTTCATGAAATTTGGACTTCCTCAAAAGAAGGATTCTAAGATCAAAGTTATAGAGTCCGGAAATACTCAAGTAGAACTTAGAAGCACATAACAATAACTCCAATAATTGGGGATCCTCTAAGTCAATCGATTTGACTCACACAGCTTGACCAAAAGAGAGTGGTGGTCTTCCTTAAACAAACGTGTCGACCTCTAATCTCCTAAAGTAATTAGGTTTAGTCTTAAAACTTAATATTTGACACATTTGAATTTCATAAGTTCCACAATTGGAGAAAAAGTTTTTGGTGGGAAAACAAAGTCAATCGAGGTATCGTAGCACTGGTTAACCACATCAACCACAGGATGGGTTTCTAACAACCAACTTCTTTATGGACATCATTAGGTTCGGAAAACGTGTATGAAGATAATCTTGCAAAATGGTTGAGGCACATATGTCAAGTCCCAAGCGAGGACCTTTCTAAGAGTTAAAGCACATGGAGAATGATAATCACCCCCAAACTTAGAGTTTTCGATTAGGTACATAGAAAGACTAGTCACAACTTCCCCTAATTTCTAGGTCATCGATTCCCGGAAATGGTCAATTGATTCTTCTAAGTCGGAGTTCATCCTCACCATCTCTACGAGTTCTTTCTTTGTCTAAGACTATTGTTTCTAAATTGCTAGACTCAAAATAAACTCGGTCCTCTAAACCTTTTGCCTTCGTGAAAAGGAAATACTATCGTCTAAAACGGGGATATTTCTAGTCAAATCCTTGTCCTTTTGAATAGGTGAATAATTATTAAAATTATTTGATTTGTACTAGAAATAACATTATCATTATAAAGCTCAACTCGGAGTAACAAATTCTCGATCACTATGCCTACATATTTCCAGATTCTTCATCAATACTATCCTCATCATAATCATCATTCCCGGCATATACAAGGGTACTGGGTCGATTTTATTGTATTTATTCCGGTTGGTCTTTTGGTCTCTTTTTTTTTTTTTTTTTTTTTTTTTTTTGTGGTATCTCAATCACTCTATTTCACCCAATCACTTATAAGAAAATAAAAACAGAAGGTGAAAAGGATTCAACGAGATATGGCAGAAACTACCCATGTTTTTTTTTAATTCTAACACCGAGCTCGTGCTTTTATGAATAGACTCTTTAGATGTTTCCATCTAATCAGATTGGTTCCTCAACTCCTACAACCAAGATGTTCCCATCCACTTAGATTGGTTAGTGCCAACCTTAATAAGCATAAATTTCTAGGATCTAAGTTTATTGCTGGGTAACTAAAAGTTTCTCCCATACCCCAAACTTAAATCTAACATTGTCCTCAATGTTCTAAAGATGAAATTAAAAGCATGGAACAATGAGAAACTGTTACCACTTGAAGAAAAGAGTAAGGAAAGATATTACCGTGTTGCATGAGCATGGGTTACCTCCCAAGAATTGCTAAGTTTAAAGTCTTCAAACAGACTAAGAAAGAACTAGTCACTCGCAGAATCATATATACAAAGAACCGAATAATCAGGTCATCCGGATCAAAAAGTATAACCCAAAAGGAAGAGAAAATTGCAAATGCACCGTGAAGATATCGAACATACCCTTATTTAACTTTTTGTTTAAGACAACTATATCTAGTTGTGGCCTGTGCTAGGCTTCTATAAACTAAGTCTAAATAAAATGTTTTCATACCGGACTTTCAAAAGAAGGATTCTATGATCAAAGTCAGTGTAGTCTCGAAATACTCAAGTAGGAACTTAGCACATAACAATAACTCAATAATTGGGGATCCTCTAAGTCAATCAGATTTGACTCCTGGCTACGCTGACCACAAAGAGAGTGGTGGTCTTCCTAACAAACGTGGGTGACCAATCTTCTAAAGTAATTAGGCTTAGTCTTAAAACTTAATATTTGACACATTTGAATTTCATAAGTTCCCACAATTGGAGAAAAAGTTTTTGGTGGGAAAACAAAGTCAATCGAGGTATCGAGTTCGGGTTAACCACATCAACCGGGAGATGGGTTTCTAAATAACCTAACTTCTTTATGGACATCATTAGGTTCGTGAAAACGTACGAAGATAATTCAGAAATGGTTGAGGCACATATGTCAAGTCCCAAGTGAGGGACCTTTCTAAGAGTTAAAGCACATGGAGAATGATAATCTCCCAAACTTAGAGTTTTTGTCTATAGAAAGACTAGTCACAACTCTTAATTCCTTAGGTCATCGATTCCCGGAAATGGTCAATTGACTTTCTAAGTCAGGTTCATCCTCATTCTCATCTCTACGAGTTCACTTTCTTTGTCTAAGACTATTGTTTCTAAATTGCTAGACTCAAATAAACTCGTTCCTCTAAACCTTCGTTGCCTTCGTGGAAAAGGAAATACTACATCGTTTAAAACGGGGATATTTCTAGTCAAATCTCGTCCTTTGAATAAAAATAATTATTAAAATTATTTGGATTTGTACTAGAAATAACATTATCATTATAAAGCTCAACCGGAGTAACAAATTTCCGATCACTATGCCTACATATTTCGTATTTCTTCATCAATACTATCCTCATCATAATCATCATTCCTGCGGTATATATGTAATGTTGGTCAATTTTATCGTATTTATTCCGCCGTCTAGTGGTCCTGTCTCTTTTTTTTTTTTTTTTTGTGGTATCTCAATCACTCTATTTCACCCAATCACTTATAAGAAAATAAAAACTTAAGGTGAAAAGGATTCAATGAGATATGGCGAAACTACCATGTTTTTTTTTAATTCTAACACCCGAGCTCGTGCTTTTATGAATGTACTTTAGATGTTTCCATCTAATCAGGGGATTGTCTTTCAACTCCTACAACCAAGATGTTGTTCCCATCCACTTAGATTGGTTAGTGCCAACCTTAATAAGCATAAATTTCTAGGATCTGAAGTTTATTTGTTGCAACTAAAAAGTTTCTCCCATACCCCCAAACTTAAATCTAACATTGTCCTCAATGTTCTAAAGATGAAATTAAAAGCATGAACAATGAGAAACTGTTACCACTTGAAGAAAAGAGTAAGGAAAGATATTACCGTGTTGCATGAGCATGGGTTACCTCCCAAGAATTGCTAAGTTTAAAGTCTTCAACTGTGACTAAGAAAGAACTAGTCACCTCGTAGAATCATATAGCAATGAATCGGAATAACCATGGGTCATCCGGATCAAAAGTATAACCCAAAAGAAGAGAAAATTGCAACATGACCGTGAAGATATCGAACATACCCTTATTTAACTTTTTGTTTAAGACAACTATATCTAGTTGTGGCTCGTGTTAAGGCTCTATAAACTGGTCTAAATAAAATGTTTTCATGGGCTGGACTTCCTCAAAAGAAGGATTCTTAAGATCGAGGTTGTAGAGTCTGGAAATACTCAAGTAGGAACTTAGAAGCACATAACAATAACTCTGAATAATTGGGGATCCTCTAAGTCAATCAGATTTGACTCACACAGTTGACCACAAAGAGAGTGGTGGTCTTCCTTAAACAAACGTGATCGAACTCTAATCTTCTAAAGTAATTAGGTTTAGTCTTAAAACTTAATATTTGACACATTTGAATTTCATAAGTTCCCACAATTGGAGAAAAAGTTTTTGGTGGGAAAACAAAGTCAATAAAGGTATCGTAGCCTTGAGTTAACCACATCAACCGAGAGGATGGGTTTCTAACAACCGAACTTCTTCTCGGACATTATTAGGTTCGAGAAAATGTGTATGAAGATAATCTTGTAAAATGGTTGAGGCACATATGTCAAGTCCCAAGTGAGGGACCTTTCTAAGAGTTAAAGCACATGGAGAATGATAATCTCCCCAAACTTAGAGTTTTCAGTGTCTATAGAAAGACTAGTCACAACTTCCCTAATTTCTAGGTCATCAGATTCCTGGAAATGGTCAATTGATTCTTCTAAGTCAGGTTCATCCTCACTCATCTCTACGAGTTCACTTTCTTTGTCTAAGACTATTGTTTCTAAATTGCTAGACTCAAAATAAACTCGTTCCTCTAAACCTTCGTTGCCTTCGTGAAAAGGAAATACTACATCGTCTAAAACGGGGATATTTCTAGTCAAATCCTTGTCCTTTTGAATAGGTGAATAATTATTAAAATTATTTGGATTTGTACTAGAAATAACATTATCATTATAAAGCTCAACTGGAGTAACAAATTCCTGATCACTATGCCTACATATTTCGGATTCTTCATCAATACTATCCTCATCATAATCATCATTATATGAAAATGATCGAACCTCATCTAAACAAGTAGTGTTACCAATTCTAACCTCGTCATCTTGATTATGTGAATAAAAATTATCCTTATTTTCAAGGGTGGTATTGGGAACACTATATTGGAATTTAAGACTATCTTGAGCAAATTTTTCCACAATCCTATTTGTACTCTCAGTAAATTGCTTGAGGTACTCTTCTAGAGACATCTTAGTTGATCGCTTCTACTGGCTCTTCCGGAAGCGGAATATTATAAGTCTCTTTCATAAATAAGTGAAACTTCTGTGTTGACTCATTGAAACTCTTGAGAGACTCTTCTAAAGAAATTGGAGGATCGTTTTGCTCGTAAGACTGATGCACATGTGGATAGTAATTGGGCTCACCATGGTATGACACATAACCTTCAAAAGGTTGGCGTTCCCAACCACTATTCACACTCTGGTCATAAAAAGAGTGATGTCCATATTGTTCAGTTGGATATTCATATTCATTGTGATGGCTATTATAATACCAGTTTGACATCCTAACTGCAAGGGAATTCTACACAAGCACAAACAAGGCTGACTCGACCACAACAAACCTACTGATTTCTAGCAAACAAAAAGCATGATGGCTCCACTTAGATTGTTTCTAGACCAGCTTCTAATCCTTCGAAAGGGAATTCGTTACAATTTAAGCGCACCCTCCGGAATCAATCTGAGTTAAAGTAAGCTAAATAGAGACGAGGGAAGATCGATGGAGCTTTGATACCCAAGGCCTCACCGCATTACAAGGCGGCGCAGTCACGCATTCAACTCACAGAAACCGTCATGAACTTCGAAGTATGCTTAAAAGAGTAACCAATATTTTTCGAATGACTTTCCTATTAAGCTCGTTACCCTATCGGTCTTGTTCTAGTCAGTATTTTAAGCTTGGGTACGCGTTTGGTATCGTTTTCCTAAGGCGGGCAAGAAGAGAACGGTGATGAAATCCGAACCCTTATCTTGTATGGCCAGGCCTTGCCCTTTACTAGGAAATTAAGAAGCCGTTTTCAATACCTCAACATATATGCATACAAAATCATCCAGTAAACCCGCTGACAGGGGATTCGCGGGTGTTTAGAATTCTTACCTCCTATTCCAGACGGGGGATGAACCATTGAAGTCGACTCGGGCCACTGACTCCTATGTCAGTGTACGAACTCGAGGGGCCGAGACAAAGATCGTAAGCTGTCATTCCTTCCTGTCTTGAGTTTAGTATTAAAAAGAACCTTCCTCGGGGTTTTTAAAATAAAGTCCAAAAGAAAGTCCCAAAAATAAAGTCAAAAAAAAAAAAAATGTCCAAAAATAAAAGATTACAAAAAATATAAGCCTAATTGGGCTTTTAAAAATAATAATAATAATTCTTGCTATATAATAAATTTTCTTCTTCACTCTAATTTCGGATTTTTATTTTCTTTCCTATTTTGGATTGCACTTTCTTGCATGACACTTTCTCTTTATCTTTATCCACCCAAATCAAAGCAAACAAATACCAAAACGCGAAAAAGAACAAAATAATAAAAATAAAATAAAACCTAAAAACAAATCTATACAAGTCTGCCGACTGCGCTTCTAAAAATTGATCTGATTTGGATAGTGGTAAGGGAGTTGTCGTGTTCAACGGACTTGTTGAAATCGATTCTAGGATTTAATAAAGAAAAATAATAAAAATAGAGAAAATATACAATTTATGTCACAAGATGAAGAGAGTTACTTGGACTCTGGATTCCACCAATTCTCACATTCATGCGGTTCATCTATTAATTCCGGACAATTAAAGCTCATAAAATAACGAACATCGACTCTAATTCTTTGCCAAGGTAGATTTTATAAAGAATTATATGTAATTCACAAGCATGACGCATCTAAAGTACCTAAGACTAAGCATGCGACATCTAACGAATTCACAAATAATCAAGAAAAATCATAAATCAATTATAATAGTGCAAATAGTCATAAAGGAATTAAATAGAATTACCACATGGGTGCAAAACAGCTTCCTCCGTCGTCCCAGTGATGGGTTCTAGCTCCGCATGGTGAAAACACTCTCAAAGGATTTTTTCATTGCTCAAAAAGGTGTTTACAAAGATGAAAAGGGAGAAGAAATTATAAAAACCGGGTTTGTAACAGTTTTATTTGTTACAAACGGATCATTACTGAAGAACGATACATGTAAAGTGTTTCATTGTCTGTAATTTTAAGACTGTCTTCCGTATTACGACCCTCGTCTGTGAGTCGTATCACTGTAGCATAAACGACTGTCCTCCGTGCGTCATTGTTCTTCGTGTTCTTCAGCAGCAGCAGCAGCAGAGAAATATTCTCTGCAACTCGATCAAACCTCTCTGTTGTTGCTCTAAACTGTCCCAAACTCTCCCCGTCCTTGTATGGTACTAATTCAACCTATTTAAACCCGAAAGATGCATCGAATCTCCTTCATAACTTCAAAATATCCTCTCTTTATTATTTTTATTCTCACGGCAATATTTTCCATTTCTTTGATCTTCCACGCGTTCTCAGCTGTCAAACATTCCTTATTTATCCTCTTCACGCATCTTTTTAGTGCAAAACACTCCAAACTGATGCATTACACGCCTCAAACTCGTGTCAACTTCACTTGAACCCGTGAAAGCTTTTGTCCACTGTTTTGGATTGAAACACGTTATTCAGCACAAATTTTGTCCAAACAAACACCCATACTAACATTATAGTCATATCGTAAAGGTCCACCCATGAAGTTCTGGGCATTGTATCGAGTCTACTCTAACCCATCCAAATCCTGATTCACAACTCGCCAGAGGAAACTCTTTTTCCCGCCAAAATGAAAATTCAAATGAAGAAGATGAGATGCCCCCTATCCCGAACCGTGGTGTGAATAGCAACTCGGGTGCCCCTTAGCAATTGAGGTGCCCCTATCCAATGTGGGAGTCCTATAGCAAATGTCCTCTCGGGGTGCTCCGCATAATTTTTCGAGCCGATTTTTCCAAAAATGTTTATTTCCCAAAATACCTACAAACACACAAAACACACTATAATATCTATCAAGCAGCAAACAATAGGGATTGAGAACAAAATGTACAAAAAATGTGTCATCAAATACCCGAACTTATTATTGCTAGTCCTCGAGCAAATCTAATCTTGAAAATAAATCCTGGCTTTCACTCTGGAGGGTTTACCGTAGGTGCACCCACAAAACCTTTACTCCAAATCTTATCTACGCAGAACCTTGGAAGGCACTAAAGAATCTCCTTGGTTGGCATACTCTCATTGGCTACAAGAGGAAGTACCCTGATGTGAAATTCCAATTGTTGTACACGAGTTTGCACTCAAGCATACTAAAATTCATATAAAGTGACAGAGCTCTACTCAGATAGTTTCTGGACATCATAAACCGAAGTCAACCAATCACATGGATAGATTAAGAAGATGGATGTAGAGAAAAACGTAGATGATGTTGACTAAGGTGAACCTATCCTAATGGACTCGAGATATTGGTTCTGGACTAATATCAACACACTGGCATATACAAGGGAACCAGTGGTCGATAATATTAACTCTAGGTCAACTCAGCTGGCATATACAAGGGTACCAATGGTCGACTTTATTGTATTTATTCTAGTTGGTCTGGTGGTATGGTCTCAATTTTTTTTATTTATTTTTTTTTTATCTCAGCCATTCTATTTCACCCTAGCAATGGTAAAAAGGAAAAAAAAAGAAATGATCGGGATTCTTTCGATGTTTCCATCACGACCGTCCATGACTTCCTAACACGTTCTTGTGATGGCGCGTTACGCACGCCGCACGCCGTAAACCGCCGCGACCAATACCTCGCATGTATCCCCGGCTTGTGACATGATTGATGTCTGTAATGTGTGGATCGTGGGACCCACAAAAGGTAGCATGTAATGCTAAATTGAATAACTGCGTTATTCATTAAGGACTCATGTGAGAATAACATACCCTTTCCCAATGATGCTGTGATGGAAAAGGAAGACAAAATTGCCAGACCGATCAGAAAGTCGAACATGGAGAAGGCGGCTTTGCAAGTCTTCAAGGATGCAGAGGAGCAAAAATCTTTCTTCTCGATTTCCTTTGATTTCTTTTCATAATCTCTTGAAATTCGAACTTCGAGAGATGTGAGGTTTTATTTTTGGTTTTGATTGGTTTTGGATCGGTAGATGATTGAGGATTTTCTTTGGGTTTGATAGAGATTTTTTTTAAGTAAATCGAATTTTGATAAATTGTTGGATTTAAATTATCGAATGCAAGTATTGTAAACATTTTGGAGGAATTGAAATACAATGAAAGAAAACTCTAAATGCCAAATATTTTAGGTGTTCGTGCCATGAACATCTAATACCTCGAATATCCAAAACCTTAGACATCAAAGGCCTTGAGCCAATTCTCATGTATCACTGACACGCTTTCCTTGTTATCCATGTTGATCGGCTTTGTAGTATCCACCAGCAACAGCACTTAGAGACCATGTAGGGTCCTTCCCAGCTGGAATTCTTCGTGAATGGGAGTTACGCTTAGTTGCTTTGAGAACCAAATCTCCTTCCCGGAATTTGTTAGACTTGAACATTTGTGCCTTGAATATTTTCTCACTGGTTTGGAATTCTTCGTGCAGTGGAGTTCCACTAGCGTGGCATGTGGACACTCATGCGAGATGAGAGTATTTGAGTGCCATTTATCATGCTTGGCCCATGTCTTGACAATAAACTTTTTGATATGTTAGGTTGAAGAATCTCACGAACTTAACGTTTGGTGAAATATTTACAGGCGAGTTATCCATTCATAGCATTTTGCAATTGCTAAGTTGTTGGTGGAGTAAAGTCTCGGATCAAATAGCATATTTGGCTTGATGATATAGACACATGAGGAGGAATAAGACTTTCACAGTGCGAAACCTTACGATGAAAAGCGTCTTCTTGGGTTTTGTGTTAGCTTCTGGCAGAACTCGACTCCTTGAATACTTTCGAATGGTGAAGTATCTTCTTTTTCTTCTTGAATGAAGGCTTCTTCAATAGAGAGATGTGCAAATCGAAGGTGTTGGTGTTACCTTTCAAGTGTGAATCCATGTTCGGCTCAAGAATCATATCATATCCCTGATCTTCTCGATTATGAAAAAAATTTGTTTCCGTCTGTGTGAGTTTATGTTCACCTTGAGGGTGATGTGGCCATAAGCATCTCCGGGTGTTCCTTCATGATCCGTGTGATTGTTAGGAGCATGAATGGCTTCTTGTCGTGTGATACTCCGCATCTCGAGAGTTTTGAGGGATAATAATGCGGCGGTGCCAGACATCAATCAATGCTCGCTTGAACTTCGTTTCCCTTGAGATGGCATGTGGTGAGGAGTCCCGCACGTTACATTTCTTCATCTCATTGTTGAAGGCGACTTCGAGGAATGCTTCGAATCAACAAACGCTTTCGACACGATGTGGTTCAACTGCAAATAACATGTCCTCCGGCTTTTGATAAGTATAATAATTCCTGAATATGTTCAATTAAGATTGAATTGCTTCTTTGATAGGTGGTTCAAAAGGAGTGAAGGTTCGGCTGGGGAGAGGATCTACATGTACTCCTTGATCCCGGAGTTGAGTTCTCCGATTCGATCTTTTATTTGAATATGCGCTTCAAAGTTCTTGTCACTTGTGGGATGGGTTGACAAACCTATGAAAGCGATGCTGAGGATTTTCCATGGCTTCTTCAAAGTTGAATCTTTCTTGAAATATGGGAGCTTGTCCTTGCTGTCTTGAACCTGTGCGTCTAGAAGTTCAATAACTTCCCTCCAACGGAACAGGGAAGTCGGGTGCCTTCGACACTTACGTGTGTTGAGCAGAACTTCACATTATCATTCCTTTGCGCCTTTGAAGGCTGAGAAGTATGTTTGCGGCGGGGTTCGTTTTCGTTTTTACTCCTTCCATGGCAATGTATTTGTGAAGGTTGGAGGTTAATTGTTTGTTAACTAGGCAGCCTGCTACTCGAGTCCCCGTGGATCTTCAACTTTGTAGTCTTAGCCTCTCTAATAGGGCAGGTGCGGTAGTTGCTGATCTCTTGTCGCTCATGAGTTCGAGAAAGTCCGGGAACCCGAGATTTTCCAATAAAGCTCTATAGACTGGGATTATTCCGTTGATGCACAAGTCCACAGTTGTTATACGTGACATTCGGATCATGGAAATCCAAGGCCTAAACTCCTGAACCTTTTCACATAATCGTTAGGATGTTCGTTGCTCGCTTTGAAACATCCTTCCGAGGTCGAGAGATGATTTGCTCGATGAAGTATTTCCTGGTAGAAAGCATTAACCATTTCTCAACTTTTGATACTTCCTGGTGCGATGTTGTTGTACAGGTATATGCTTCACCTTGAATACTTTGAAAATTCCTTGAGCAGGCGGACAATATGGTTGTGCTTATGTTCACAGTGCTTCAGAAACCGAGAAACATGTTCTCGAGCGTTGCCATTCCATCATAAAGTGTGAAGGTTGGAGAGGTGTAACCTTTTGGCGCAGGAATTCTTTGCGTAGTAGCAGTGGTATGGAGGTTGGTGACGATGCTCGAAGGCGTTTATCTTTTCCACGATCCTACAAAAGTCGATTTCCAAGTCTTCACGAGTGATGAACCGGATGGCTCTTTTCGAGGTGGATTATCTCGCTGACTCTTAGGAACTTCCTCATCGTCTACTACATGGATCGGAGTGACTTGGATCGCATCTCAAGACTTTTCTTTAGCTTTTCCTTTCTCTTGAGTTTTTCTCTGACATCTTGTATGTGAGAGTCTTGGAGATAGTTGAATAGTTATTTTTGAGTGGCGTAACATATCAGTCTGGATTTTGGCAAGAGTTTCTTGCACTTTCATGAGGTCACCTATGGTAGGTGGATTTTCCCGACTTTTTCAGGAGACCGACCAAGAGTGGATTATTGATGGCTCCAAGCAAGGTAGTAAAGGCGTTCGGAGGAGTGGTAGTAGTGTTGCACCGAGGAGTGGTAGCAAGGGGTTGCACTGGAGGAGTGGTGTTAGCAGTACCACTAGAGCTTGCAATATTAGAACCGGGTGTTGAATCCGGGTTGGTAACTGAACCGGACCAAAGACCGACCATCTTTGTTATAAGTGAATTTGCAACCGAGAGAATGATCTCCCACTGTGGTCGCCAATCTGTAGACGGGGAAAAACGATTCGTCGGGTTTTTACTAATTAAAGAGATGATCGCATGGAGGAGACTCCTTGAACCGAGCAAAATGCTTAACCTCACAAGATGCACCGCAAGAAGGAGTGCTTTGAATTCGAGAGATCAATGCTGTAGTACTCGGCTAAACCAAGACAATGAACGTTCCGAGTAAATTCTGGCCATAAGAGAGGATGGGTCGGGTTCGTAGGAGGAAGCCGAGAAATGTGTGAGATCAATGGTGATCGAAGATTGTAGGTGTGTTGTGTATTCGAAAATAAGATAAGTTCGAATGATTGAATTTGCTCATTGAGAGTTGGATTGTTAATCTCATGTCTGTTTGACGTGAGATTGTCCTTGTTTCAATCATGATTTAGATTTATTTATATTCTGGAATTGAAAACACCATGATCTCATGAAGTGTGACAAGAGTTGATGGAATCAAAGAATGGGAAAGTGGAAATCATGTTAAAACCAGGTTGCTCAACGTGCGTGAGACTTGGTTGATTTTCCATCCACTACTTTGTTAACTCCTTCAACTGATTGCACGACTCGCTCGCATTCTCATCGTGTGTAGGAACACACGTGCTGGTAGACCGAAGACCAAAACCCTAGTAATATCCCCCATGTAACACGATTGATGTCTCGTGTGATTTCCGGAGTCTCGCAAGGCAGACGTGTATTTAGTTAGTCGGTTGTTGGCTTCACGGGACGATGAGTTCTTGTTTTATTGAGTCGAACGTGATTTGGAAATGTTCGAGACTCATGAATTGAACATGTCTCGTTGAGACACATATATAATGCGTGAATAAGCTAACATGAGCAAATATTGCTCATTCGATGAATTGTTGGATATTGATAGTTGAACCAAGTATTCCTTGGTTTGAGCAAATATTGCTCGCCCGAGCAAATGTTGCTCATTCGATGAATTATTGGTAGCATGACCCAATAAGATGCTCGGCAATTGAACCGAGTATGATAAATAAAATGTTGATAACGGATTGATAGGGTGTACAATACATCCTATTTACTATCTATTGTTTATGCTTTCTTTGTTATTTTTCTTGTAAATTATGTATTTTATGCTTGTTTTGAGTTTTATAGCTACTTTGGAGTCGCACGGAGGAAAAGAAGAAGAAATCACTCAATTTGAGCAAAAAGGGCAATTTTGTCAATTCCGGGGTGGACAATATCAGGAGCGAGTAATGGTTAAGGGCGGCTCTTTTGGAGGAATATTTAAGCCAGGCCTAGTCAAGGTTAAGGGGTGTTGACATCGTGGTACCCCTTATCATCTACCGGTGGGTGCATTTATCGGCTCTTATGTGGGGTGTAACCATCCAACCCAAACCACACAACCCTAAATCAGTCGAGATTATCTTCTCCTCTTTTCTCCTTTGAAATCGAAAGAGTCATGGTCAGCAAGTTGAAACCGAGAAAGTGGAAGGAAATACAAGGAGAGTTAATGATTATAGCTCATAGAGAAGGAATTAACAAGACCATTTGTTGAATCGTTAACAAGATTAAATCGAGAAGCAATGAATTAGGGTTCACTATGAATGGAGATGCGGTATGAAATGGATTCGGTGATTTCGAGTTGATAATACAGGATAATGAGAAGAATGGGTGTCGTGCGAATCACAGCAGCTGAAGAACAAAGAGTTGAAGCTCAGGGGATTGAATCGGAGAAATGGGTCTGTTAAGGGTTCGATAGGACTGCATCTATGAATCGATTGAGACGTGAGTTCTTGCCGATGTCAAAGATCGAGAGAGAGTCAAGACAAGCTCGAGGCGGTAAAGAACTAGCTAGTGACGATGAAGAATTTGATTGAGCTCGGGTATGATGAAAAACTACGAGATGGGTTTTGGCGCAGATGGAGAGATGGTGGTGTTCATTGATACACGAGAGAGAATAAAAGCGTGAGTCGAGAGAAAGGGAGAACAAGAACAGAGACGGGGTTTGAAGCGAGAAGTAATGAAGCTACATTTGAATTATAAATAGCATTGCAAGTACAAAGTGAGCAATGGTTGAATGCTAGACCTAGGAGCCGAGTTGTTGCCATGGAACTAGGAGTGTTGTTGATGTCTGTGTGTTTAGCGTAACTAGGTGAAGGTATTGAGCAAATGGTGGAGGTTGTGTTGTGGGTGGTTCAAGGATTTGAGTTGCGGAGTGAACCGAGAAGGAGGTATGATAGTATAGAAGCCGCACTCATGAGATGTTGGGCACTCAAACACGGAGAAGTTGAAATGACAAATGCAGTTGAAGCTGCGAATGAAGCGACCATGGTTGTCGTGGGCTGTCGCGGTTGTGGTGAAACCGAGATGAGTTTTCTTTGTTAATCGAGAGCTCAGAGATGTGAGGGAACTAGAATTTGAGAATCACGGAAATGGGTCTTTGAGATGTTGATCTTGTTGGAACTGGCGGGGTTGCAAGATGGAAGAGATAGGTTGTGGAGCACCGAGTAAGCCTAATGGGTGATTGGTCACTTCGAGACAGATGGTGCTCTCGTAAAAGATGGATCTGTGGGTTATGTGAAGCTCGGGGAAGCCTTTGCTATCAAGTTGAGAAAGGTTATTGACGGGATTGCCCTATGCTCTGGTGGTATTGCAATGTTGGCGGAAATTGTGAAGACTGCAATGGAATGAAGCGCGAGGTAACAAGTCTCATGGATCGGTGAGTGAGAATAAGTGGCTTGAAGTGAAGTTGATTTGCTGTGTTGCAATGGAGCTGTAAGACCCTGATGCTGTGGGAGCCTGAGCTGATAGTCAAGTAGCAACTGAGAAGACTGGTGGAGGTCTGGGTGCAGTGCAAGACCCAGATGAGTTGTTGATTGGTACTGAGCTGCCATCGGTTGTGCTACAAATGGTGATGTTTTGATGGATTTGAGCTCAAGATGAGGAGTTGCGACTGAATGGCGTGTAGCAGTGTTGAGCTATTAACAAGGGTGGCTTGTTATGAAGGTGTTGAGGAGTGCAATTCAACAGGGAAAATGAAGCAGTACGGCAGTGAAGAATGTGTTGCTTACTAGATGAATGTTAGACTGTCACGGGGAATGAAGACATAGATCTTGGCACGGGAAAGTCTCAGAATTGAACGGAACTCGGCGGTTTTGCAGACGGCGAGTCAACCGGAGATGACCGATCCGGACGAGTCAGAGCGACTCAACTCACCCGAGTAAGACCCGAGTTAGCCGAGTAAGAAGGCGACTCAAGGCGCGAGACGCCTCCCTTTGACTAACAGGTTGACTCGACGGTTGACCAGTTTGACCGTTAGTCCTAAGTGAGGATCGACGGAATATTCCGTCGCATATTCCCTCGACGGTGAAATTTTCAGGTGGCCGGGGATGACTATTCCGGCCAAATTCCGGCCATAATACCAGCTTTTCGGCGACCAAAAATTCCAGAATTTTCTATGGACTTCTCTCATGGGTGTGAAGACTTGGACTAGGAATTGGATGGAGAATTGGGCTCAAATTTGGAAAGAGAAGATGGAAGAAGAGAAAGACTTGAATTTGGAAGTTGAATTGCTAAAGGAAAAGGATTCTAATCCTTGGAAGAGTTGGAGAATATTGAAGCCTATAAATAGAGAAGTTTTCTACATCTTTTACACACCTCTCTACACACACAACACTTGTGTTTTTGCTTGCTTTTCTAAGATTCTTCTTTTTAATTATTTGTGTGAACTTGAAAATTCTCCTTTTAATTATTATTTGTGTGAATTTCAAAAACATGAGTAGCTAATTTTATTATTGATTGAGGATGAATTCCTAGTTCTTAACATGATTTGAGTTTTTGTTTTCAATTCTATCTTGAGATTTTTCACATGATTATCGATTGTTTTTACTAATAGGAATGTTTATTCATTCATGATTGATTGATAGATTGTTTGGAGTGCACGCTAAATTAATTTGTTAATTGATCTATATCTAGTATAAGTTAGGGAATACGTAATCGTTCTCGACACTTTACATAAGTAGAAAACACAAGACCTTGCGGAGGGATTCCGTGGAGCAATTGTGTGTAAAAACAACGCTAGAAAGTGGACCAAGCGAACCGAGTTTAACTACTAGTACTAAACCTAAATTCATAGATCTTAATGCATTCGGGGAATTACATCTTGTAAGCGAACCTCGGGGTGGTTCTTTTGAATAGAATCGATAACTAAGCGGACTGTTACTCGGTGAAATTAGGGATTTTGGGGCTAGCTAAGCGGACCTGCTATCCTACGGTTGGTGATAATCCGTGACTAATAACAAGTAGAAAAGAACATAACTTTATTCATTGTTTTGCAACGAAGAAGGATTCCTTGATCTTGTCTCTCTTATTGTTTTCAACTTTCGATTTTAATTGCTTTGTTTATTTTCTTTTGCTTTTTACACCCCCTTTCGTGACAATTTTTACAACTAAGATCTCTTGCTCCTCGTGGGAACGAACTTGACTTCCATTATATTATTTTTAATTGAGTGGAAACATTAATTAATTTGATTGCACCTACGACACGCATCAAATTTTTGGCGCCGCTACGGGGAGCAACGGGGCGATTTTTAGTTGTTTTTGTTTTTCTTTTTGCTTTATTCTTGCTTTGTTAGATTCTATACCGTATCTAACTTAGTTTTCGAGAATCTTATTTCAGGTGATATACCTTTGGTGAATGCTTAAAGAGGGCAGACCGAGTCCAATACGTCTTCGATCGGGCACTCAACTAAAGGATTTCATTCGTGCGGTTAACACTCCACTTCCTCCGTCTTCATCAAGTGATTTCACAGATTCGGACAAAGAGGAAGAAACGATGGCTGATCGTACACTCAAGGACCTAGCTTCTCACAAGCTTGACACACAACAATGGTGTATCCAAACTAACTCAACCTTCGAGATCAAGCCGGGTTGATTAGAGAGTTACCAAAGTTCCATGGCATGGTGAATGAGGACCCAAACAAACATCTTATGGACTTCTATGCCATAGTTATGGCTATGCTTCCACCGGAGACTAATGCGGATGGAGCAATGTTGAAAGCTTTCCCGTTTTCTTTGGCGGGTAATGCTAAGGAATGGTTATATTATTTGCCTTCCGAAAGTATCACAACATGGAATGGTATGAAGAAACTTTTCCTCGAGAGATATTTTCCCGCATCCAAAGCTACTCAAATTCGCAAGGAGATTTGTGGATTGAAACAACAAGTGGGAGAATCATTGTATGAATGTTGGGAGCGATACAAGAGGTTGGTGGCAAGCTGTCCACACCATCAATTTAGTGACGTTATGATACTCCAATACTTCTACGAAGCTCTCCACCCAAGTGATAGGTCTCTTCTTGACGCCGCGGGTGGTGGTGCACTAATGAACAAGACTTTGACCGAAGCTAGAGAGTTGATTGAAAGTATGGCGGCAAACTCGCAACAATTCTACACAAGAGATGAACCAATGGTTAGGCGAGTGCATGAAGTTAGTGATTCTTCATCACATCTTGATCAAAGGATGAGTAACATGGAGATAATGATGCAAAGGATTGCCGCGGTAATTATTCGGATGGTGAGACCGAACAAGTGAATGCTTTATATCCAAATCAAAGGCCAAGGTACGATCCATACTCCAATACCTATAATCCCGGTTGGAAGGATCATCCCAACTTTAGTTATGCAAACAAGCAAGCGGCGGCTCCTAATCCATATGCACAACAAGGAGGTTTTCAACAATCACGTTTCCAACCTCAACAACAAGGTGGTTCTCAACAATTTCAACCACAACAAGTCAAGGAACGTGATTCTTCAATTGATGATAAGCTAAATGTCATGATGCAAGGTATTACGTCATTGTTTCAACAAAATCAACAAAAGACCGATTCGGCTATCAAGGATTTACAAACTCAAATGGGACAATTGGCGACCGATGTGAACCTATTAAAATCTCAAGCATCTACAAAACTTCCTTCACAACCATTTGTGAATCCAAGAGAGAATGTTAATGCGGTTACTCTAAGAAGTGGAAAACAAGTGGAGGGTCCAAGTCATCATGAAGAAGCTATTGAAGATAAGGAGGAAGCCGCACCAAAGGAGAATTCAACACCAACCGATCAATCAAAGGAACCTGGTGCCTTCTTTCACTACTCCACCTCCTTTTCCTAGTCGTTTTGCTAAATCCAAGAAAGAAGCTCAAGACAAGGCACTCATGGATATTTTCAAGAAAATTGAAATCAACATCCCATTCATTGAGGCCATCAAGACAATGCCACGGTATGCGAAGTTCATGAAGGAATTATGCACAAAGAAGGATAGGTTGCTTGATAATGAAATTACTAAAGTTGGTGAGAGTGCGTCGGCTATGCTATTGAAGAAGATGCCTACAAAGTGCACGGATCCCGGTGGTTTCACGGTGCCAATTACTATTGGTAAGCAAAGGTTTGAACATGCTTTACTTGACTTGGGTGCTTCCATTAGTGTGATGTCGGCCGAAATATATGACTCCTTGAATCTTGGACCTTTGAAAGAGACAAGAGTTATTATTCAATTAGCGAACAAGTCTAACATATATCCAAAGGGGCTTGTAGAAGACGTGCTAGTGCAAGTAAATGAGCTTATTTTTTAGGTGGATTTCTTTGTGGTGGATATGGACAACAATGAGAACCGATCATCTACTTCTTTACTTCTTGGGAGGCCATTCATTAAGACCGCAAAGACGAAGATTGATGTTGATAAGGGTACACTCACTATGGAATTCGACAAGGAGATAATACACTTTAACATATTTGAAGCCATGCGTTACCCAAGTGATGTGCATTCCGTTTACTCCATTGATGTGGTTGATTCATTAGCGAAACAAATGGTGGAATTGAATCGAGAGGATGAACTTAATGTGGTGTTGCAAAAGAGCATTGAATTGGACGTCCACGGCTTGTCTAACTTGGATGTTGAAATCTCCAATGAATTGGTGGAGATGTGTGGTGCCTTGGAGACATCACAAGAAGCTAAAAAAAGGGTAATGTTTCATATATTTCTTTACCCGTGAATGATGAAGTACTTGTACCATCTATTGTGAAGGCACCCAAACTAGAATTGAAGCCGCTTCCGGACCATTTGAAGTATGCTTTCTTGGGAGATGGAGATGAGCTTTCGGTGATTATTTCTAAGAACCTCACACCGGTACAAGAAGACCGTTTGCTTAGAGTCTTGAGAGAGCACAAAACGGCTATTGGGTGGACAATTGCGGATATCAAGGGCATTAGTCCATCCATGTGCATGCATCGGATTCTAATGGAAGAGAACGTAAAGCCGGTACGTGATGCTCAACGTAGGCTTAATCCTCCCATGATGGAGGTTGTGAAAAAGAGATACTCAAATTGCTAAGTGTGGGGTAATCTACCCAATTTCCGATAGCAAGTGGGTTAGTCCGGTTCAAGTGGTACCAAAGAAATCCGGAGTTACGGTTGTTCTTAATCAAGATGATGAACTTGTTCCTACAAGAGTTCAAACCGGTTGGAGAGTGTGCATTGACTATAGAAAGCTTAATTCCGTAACCCGAAAGGATCACTTTCCTTTACCTTTCATTGATCAAATGTTGGAGCGGTTAGCGGGGCATTCTTATTATTGCTTCTTGGATGGTTATTCGGGATACAACCAAATTGTTATTGCACCGGAGGACCAAGAGAAGACCACTTTCACTTGTCCGTTTGGAACGTTTGCATATAGACGGATGTCGTTTGGCCTTTGCAATGCGCCGGCTACTTTTCAAAGATGCATGGTAAGTATATTCTCGGATTATGTGGAGCGCATCATCGAGGTATTTATGGATGACTTTAGTGTTTATGGCAATTCTTTTGATGGTTGTTTAAACAACCTTGAACTAGTTCTTAAACGATGCATAGACACAAACCTTGTCCTTAATTGGGAGAAATGTCACTTTATGGTAAACCACGGCATAGTACTTGGTCACATTGTGTCCTCTCGAGGGCTCGAAGTGGACAAGTCAAAGATAGATTTAATAAGAAACTTACAATATCCCACTTCGGTGAGGGAGATCCGTTCTTTTCTTGGTCATGCAGGTTTCTATAGGCGGTTTATCAAGGATTTCTCCAAAATCTCCATGCCGATGTGCAAGTTATTACAAAAGGAGGTACCTTTCGACTTCAACAAGGAATGCAAGGATGCTTTTGACAAATTAAAGGATATGTTGACAAGTGCGCCGATTATCAAATCACCGGATTGGAATCTTCCATTTGAATTAATGTGTGATGCTAGTGATTATGCGGTTGGAGCCGTTTTGGGTCAAAGGGTGGACAAGTTGTCCCATGTTATCTATTATGCATCTAGGACCCTTAATGATGCACAAATCAATTATTCTACCACGGAAAAGGAGTTATTGGCTATAGTTTTTGCTTTGGAAAAATTTCGATCATACTTGGTGGGTACAAAGGTTATTGTGTATTCCGATCATGCCGCACTAAGACACTTGATAAAGAAGAAAGAAGCTAAGCCAAGATTAATCCGGTGGATCCTATTGTTACAAGAGTTCGACATAGAAATTCGTGATAAGAGGGTGTGGAGAATACCGTTGCGGATCATCTTAGTAGACTTGTTATGTCTCAAGAGGAACTTCCATTACATGACCGCTTCCGGACGAACAACTTTTCTCCATGGAAGAATCAACACCTTGGTATGCGGATATAGTGAATTACTTGGTGACAAGGAAGGTACCTAGTACAATGTCTAATTTCCAAAAGATGAAACTTAAGAAGGTAGCTAAGCAATATGTGTGGGATGAACCATACTTATGGAAATATGGCGTTGATCAAATAATGCGAAGGTGCGTGCCTAATTCCGAATTTCAATCCATCCTCTCCTTTTGCCACACTTTTGCTTGTGGTGGCCACTTTGGTTCGAAACGTACCGCTCTCAAAGTTCTCTCGAGAGTGGATTCTATTGGCCCACCTTGTTTGAAGATTCATATGTTTTTGTAAATCGTGTGATAGATGTCAACGAACGGGCAATCTAGGTGCTCGAAATCAAATGCCACTCACACCAATTCTCGCCGTTGAGATTTTTGATGTGTGGGGTATTGATTTTATGGGCCCTTTGTCAATTCGAATGGAAACTTTTATATACTTCTTGCCGTTGATTATGTTTCGAAATGGGTGGAGGCTAGAGCCACCAAAACTAATGACTCTCAAGTTGTTTGTGATTTTGTAAGGGAAAGCATATTCAATAGGCATGGAACACCAAGAGTGGTGATAAGCGATGGAGGCTCACATTTCAAGAAGGCTTTCCACGCTCTCCTCAAGAAGTACAACATAACACACAAAATTGGTACGCCTTATCATCCACAAACTAGTGGACAAGCGGAAATTTCGAATCGTGAGATAAAGTCCATTCTTGAGAAAACGGTGAATACCACGAGGAAAGATTGGAGCTTTAAGCTCAATGATGCACTTTGGGCGTATAGAACGGCGTATAAGACACCGATTGGTATGTCTCCGTATAGGTTGGTTTATGGTAAGGCTTGTCATCTTCCGGTTGAACTTGAACATAAGGCTTATTGGGCGATAAAGAAATTCAACATGGAGTATGATGAAGCGGGGAAACAAAGGAAGTTACAACTAAATGAGCTAGAGGAGATACGTAATGATGCTTACGAGAGTGCCCGGATTTACAAGGAAAAGACTAAGCTTTTTCATGACAAGATGATTTCATGGAAAAGTTTTGTTGTGGGGCAAAAAGTCCTTTTATTTAATACTCGTTTACGTTTATTTAGGAAAGCTTAAGTCCCGTTGGGTGGGACCATTTATTGTTACTAATGTGTATGATCATGGTGCGTTGAAATTGTTAGTGACAAAACAGGACAACACTTGAAAGTCAACGGCCATAGGTTAAAGCCATATTATGAAAACTTTCCAACGGAGCATGTGGACGTGATTGGACTTCGAGATGCACTCCCTCTGGAGGAGTAATGTGCCGCAAGAACTAAGTCGGGCCGTCGACTTTAAAACAAGCGCTTAATGAGAGGCAACCCATCGGTTTTGTATTTCTTCTCCTTTTGCTTTTTGTTATTTCTTTTTCTTGTTTCTTATCATGTTAAAATTTCCCACCTTGACTTTACTAGGAGGATTCAATTACATTGAGGACAATGTAAGGTTTAAGTGTGGGGGAGTGGTTAAGCATGTTTTTAAAACAAAAATTACAAAAAAATTAAAAAAATTTAAAAAAAAAAAAAAGTTTTTCATAAAAACTCCAACTTTTAAAGATTTTAGAGTCACTAGCATACTTCTAGGTATGTTTACATAGAGATTTTGACCGACATAATTGAACTTGGAAATGTTAGAGAACTACATTCGGATTTCTTGCTTGTTTGAGTGTTAAATAATGGATTTAATCATGCCGGTGATGCGAATTTGGTGCAGGGAGAAGTGCATTATTAGAGTTGCTGATCAATCATTAGTGGAGACTACCCGTATTCATATCATGTGAGGCACCGACCAGAAATATTTTCCATCTACTAAAGAGCTTTCTTTTTGAGTGTGTGTCACCGTACGTAAATTAGGGTAGAATGGTGAGCTACCCAACCTCCCACCAATAGAAGCACTACTCTTTGATCTCTTGAGTGCTAATTTTGTCAATCATGAGGGTGACGTTTATAGATGAAAGCTTCCTTCTTGTAGTTCGATTTGCAGTTAGCACCATTTTCTCTCTCGACAACAACGGATCCATAGAAACACCATCATCATCAACAAGGAGCGACATCAAAATCTACAAGGAAAGTTGGAAAAGTTTAAGGTTTATAAGCAACGGAACGAGAAAAGGAGCAAATTTCAAATACAAGTAAAGCAACATACAAAGGGCAGATTTCACATATATGTTGAAGACTTACACTACAATGAGGTAATTTTATATTCAAGTATGAAGACTTATTCATGAAAGCGAAGAAAATTAAAAGGTGAGAATTTTGAAGTTTATGATTTCAAGACGATACAAGTTGTGAAGAATCAAGCGGTAAAATACTTCTCCCACGGCCATGGTTTATTTCTCTTGTTTCAAAAAAAAAAAAAAAAAAAAAAAAAAAGAAAAAAAAAAAAAAAAAAATTGAAAAAAAAAAAAAAAAAAAAAAGAGAGAGAAAAACAAGAGAAATATTTGTTCTTATTTTTGTTAATGAGCCGTGGGGAAGGAAAATCTATAAGGAGGTTTCAAGCGATAAGGATTTTTAAGGTAAAAGAGTTACAAATTGTTAAGGATTTATGAAATTCAAGGGTTTATCATCAATAGTCGAAACGAAGACCATGAAGATCAAGACGAGGAGCGGAAGACGTTTCTATTGGATGCCGTGAGAGTGGTGTTATCATAATTGGCGATCGGATGTGAAGGTGAGTAAGTAATCTCATCCTCAATAATATATGGTTGATTTCCTTTCTTAGAGATCGTCAGAAAAATGGTTTTTCAAAATATTAAAAGATGTGGGTTTTTAAAAATATTTCGGAAGTTGTCCTTCCCACCATTCAACGTGTTGCAGAATTTCTCTTCATTCCTACCGCACACATGTGAGAACCATAAAAAGCCGTCTTTTTGAGTGCAATTATCATAAAATCCTTTTGGTGAGGCGTGTCGAGGCGAAATGCTTATTGATCGTTTCTCAAACATGCGTTCTCTCATTATGGTGTGGTTATTTCTCACTCAACATTTAAGAATGAGAATATGTTCTTTAGTATTTCTAACTTCTTATTACTAGCATGCGAAACTCTATGTCCTCATGACTCTTTGATGCTTGGGACGCTTGAACGCTTTGAAGTTGTGAGTTT
This sequence comes from Papaver armeniacum, assembly GCA_023531295.1. NCBI lineage: Eukaryota > Viridiplantae > Streptophyta > Magnoliopsida > Ranunculales > Papaveraceae > Papaver > Papaver armeniacum. The sequence goes on from JAJJWW010004761.1 coordinate 34,206, forward strand.
TTAGTTTGATTTGCTCGAGGACTAGCAAAGTCTAAGTGTGGGGGAATTTGATAGGGTGTAGAATACATCCTATTTACTATCTATTGTTTATGCTTTCTTTGTTATTTTTCTTGTAAATTATGTATTTTATGCTTGTTTTGAGTTTTATAGCTACTTTGGAGTCGCACGGAGGAAAAGAAGAAGAAATCACTCAATTTGAGCAAAAAGGGCAATTTTGTCAATTCCGGGGTGGACAATATATGGAGCCCGAGTAATGGTTAAGGGGCAGCTCTTTTGGAGGAATATTTAAGCGAGGCCCGGTCAAGGTTAAGGGGTGTTGACATCGGGGTACCCCTTATCATCTACCAAAGGTGCATTTATCGGCTCTTATGTGGGGTGTAACCATCCAACCCAAACCACACAACCCTAAATCAGTCGAGATTATCTTCTCCTCTTTTCTCCACCAAATCAAGAGCAGTCATGGTCTTTGTTGAAACCAGAGAAATTGGAAGGAAATACAAGGAGAGTTAATGATTATAGCTCATGAGAAGGAATTAACAAGACCATTTCTTTGAATCGTTAACAAGATTAAATCGAGAAGCAATGAATTAGGGTTCACTTGTAATTGGAGATGCAGTATGAAATGGATCCCGGTGATTTCGAGTTGATAATACGGGATAATGAGAAGAATGGGTGTCGTGGTAATGTGTGTTTGAAGAACAAAGAGTTGAAGCTCGGGGATTGAATCGGAGAAATGGGTCTGTTAAGGGTTCGATGATTGCATCTATGAATCGATTGAGACGTGAGTTGCTGCCAATGTCAAAGATCGAGAGAGTCAAGACAAGCTCGATGGGTAAAGAACTAGCTAGTGACGATGAAGAATTTGATTGAGCTCGGGTATGATGAAAAACTACGAGATGGGTTTTGGCGAGATGGAGAGATGGTGGTGTTCATTGATACACGAGAATAAAAGCCGTTGTGAGTCGAGAGAAAGGGAGAACAAGAACAGAGAGGGTTTGAAGCGAGAAGTAATGAAGCTACAAACTGAATTATAAATAGCATTGCAAGTACGGTGAGCAATGGTTGAATGCTAGACCTAGGAGCCGAGTTGTTGCCATGGAACTAGGAGTGTTGTTGATGTTGTGTGTTTAGCGAGAACTAGGTGAAGGTATTGAGCAAATGGTGGAGGTTGTGTTGTGGCGGGGTTCAAGGATTTGAGTTGCAGTGAACCGAGAAGGAGGTATGATAGTATAGAAGGCTGCAGCTCATGAGATGTTGGGCACTCAAACACGGAGAAGTTGGAAATGACAGTTGCAGGTTGAAAGCTGAGAATGAAGCAACCATGGTTGTCGGGTGTCGCGGTTGTGGTGGAAACCGAGATGAGTTTTTTGTTAATCGAGAGCTCAGAGATGTGAGGGAACTAGAATTTGAGAATCACGGGAAATGGGTCTGTTTGAGATGTTGATCTTTGTTGGAACCGGCAGCGGGTTGCAAGATGGAAGAGATAGGTTGTGGAGCATTTGAGTAAGCCTAATGGGTGATTGGGTCCATTTGAGACAGATGGTGCTACGAGAAAAAGATGGATCTGTGGGTTATGTGAAGCTCGGGGAAGCCTTTGCTATCAAGTTGAGAAAGGTTATTGACGATGATTGCGGCTATGCTCTGGTGGTATTGCAATGTTGGCGAATTGTGAAGACTGCAATGGAATGAAGCGCGGGTAACAAGTCTTTGGATTTGTGAGTGAGAATAAGTGGCTTGAAGTGAAGTTGATTTCTTTGTGTTGCAATGAGCTGAAGACCACGATCTTTGTGGGAGCCCGAGTGATAGTCAAGTAGCAACCGAGAAGATCGGGTGGAGGTGCAGGTGCAAGTGCAAGACCCGGATGAGTTGTTGATTGGTGCGAGCTACCATCGGTTGTGCTACAAATGGTGATGTTTTGATGGATTTGAGCTCAAGATGAGGAGTTGCGGCGAATGGCGTGTAGCGGTGTTGAGCTATGAACAAGGGTGGCTTGTTATGAAGGTGTTGAGGAGTGCAATTCAACGGGGAAAATGAAGCGAAGACGGCGGTGAAGAATGTGTTGCTTACTAGATGAATGTTAGGACTGTCACGGGAATGAAGACATAGATCTTGAATTTGGCTGGGGAAAGTCCTGTCAATTGAACGGAACTCGCCGGTTTTCATGGGCGAGTCAACTCTGAGATGACCGATCCGGCACGAGTCGAGCGACTCAACTCACCCGAGTAAGACCGCTTAGCCGAGTAAGAAGCCGACTCAAAGGCGGCGAGACGCCTCCCTTGACCCGGCCCGACTAACAGGTTGACCGACGGTTGACCTGCTTTGACCGTTAGTCCTAACGGTGGATGCGGAATATTCCGTCGCATATTCCCTCGATAGGACGTAATTTTGGTGGCGGCCGCGCGACTATTCCGGTCAAATTAGGCCATAATACCAGCTTTTCCGTGAGCCAAAAATTCCGAGGATTTTCTATGGACTTCTCTCATGGGTGTGAAGACTTGGGCTAGGAATTGGATGGAGAATTGGACTCAAATTTGGAAAGAGAAGATGGAAGAAGAGAAAGACTTGAATTTGGAAGTTGAATTGCTAAAGGAAAAGGATTCTAATCCTTGGAAGAGTTGGAGAATATTGAAGCCTATAAATAGAGAAGTTTTCTACATCTTTTACACACCTCTCTACACACACAACACTTGTGTTTTTGCTTGCTTTTCTAAGATTCTTCTTTTTAATTATTTGTGTGAACTTGAAAATTCTCCTTTTAATTATTATTTGTGTGAATTTCAAAAACATGAGTAGCTAATTTTATTATTGATTGAGGATGAATTCCTAGTTCTTAACATGATTTGAGTTTTTGTTTTCAATTCTATCTTGAGATTTTTCACATGATTATCGATTGTTTTTACTAATAGGAATGTTTATTCATTCATGATTGATTGATAGATTGTTTGGAGTGCACGCTAAATTAATTTGTTAATTGATCTATATCTAGTATAAGTTAGGGAATACGTAATCGTTCTCGACACTTTACATAAGTAGAAAACACAAGACCTTGCGGAGGGATTCCGTGGAGCAATTGTGTGTAAAAACAACGCTAGAAAGTGGACCAAGCGAACCGAGTTTAACTACTAATACTAAACCTAAATTCATAGATCTTAATGCATTCAGGGAATTACATCTTGTAAGCGAACCTCAGGGTGGTTCTTTTGAATAGAATCGATAACTAAGCGGACTCGTTACTCGGTGAAATTAGGGATTTTGGGGCTAGCTAAGCGGACTGCTATCCTACGGTTGGTGATAATCGTGACTAATAACAAGTAGAAAAGAACATAACTTTATTCATTGTTTTGCAACGAAGAAGGATTCCTTGATCTTGTCTCTCTTATTGTTTTTTCAACTTTCGATTTTAATTGCTTTGTTTATTTTCTTTTGCTTTTTACACCCCCTTTCGTGACAATTTTTACAACTAAGATCTCTTGCTCCTCGTGGGAACGAACTTGACTTCCATTATATTATTTTTAATTGAGTGGAAACATTAATTAATTTGATTGCACCTACGACACGCATCAAATTTTGGCGCCGCTGCCTGGGAGCAACGGGCGATTTTTAGTTGTTTTTGTTTTTCTTTTTGCTTTATTCTTGCTTTGTTAGATTCTATACCGTATCTAACTTAGTTTTCGAGAATCTTATTTCAGTGTGCTATACCTTTGGTGAATGCTTAAAGAGGCGGACCGAGTCCAATACGTCTTCGATCGGGCACTCAACTAAAGGATTTCATTCGTGCGGTTAACACTCCACTTCCTCCGTCTTCATCAAGTGATTTCACATATTCGGACAAAGAGGAAGAAACGATGGCTGATCGTACACTCAAGGACCTAGCTTCTCACAAGCTTGACACACAACAATGGTGTATCCAAACTAACTCAACCTTCGAGATCAAGCGGGGTTGATTAGAGAGTTACCAAAGTTCCATGGCATGGTGAATGAGGACCCAAACAAACATCTTATGGACTTCTATGCCATAGTTATGGCTATGCTTCCACCGGAGACTAATGCGGATGGAGCAATGTTGAAAGCTTTCCCGTTTTCTTTGGCGGGTAATGCTAAGGAATGGTTATATTATTTGCCTTAGGAAGTATCACAACATGGAATGGTATGAAGAAACTTTTCCTCGAGAGATATTTTCCCGCATCCAAAGCTACTCAAATTCGCAAGGAGATTTGTGGATTGAAACAACAAGTGGGAGAATCATTGTATGAATGTTGGGAGCGATACAAGAGGTTGGTGGCAAAGCTGTCCACACCATCAATTTAGTGACGTTATGATACTCCAATACTTCTACGAAGCTCTCCACCCAAGTGATAGGTCTCTTCTTGACGCCGCGGGTGGTGGTGCACTAATGAACAAGACTTTGACCGAAGCTAGAGAGTTGATTGAAAGTATGGCGGCAAACTCGCAACAATTCTACACAAGAGATGAACCAATGGTTAGGCGAGTGCATGAAGTTAGTGATTCTTCATCACATCTTGATCAAAGGATGAGTAACATGGAGATAATGATGCAAAGGATTGCCGCGGTAATTATTCCGGATGGTGAGACCGAACAAGTGAATGCTTTATATCCAAATCAAAGGCCAAGGTACGATCCATACTCCAATACCTATAATCCCGGTTGGAAGGATCATCCCAACTTTAGTTATGCAAACAAGCAAGCGGCGGCTCCTAATCCATATGCACAACAAGGAGGTTTTCAACAATCACGTTTCCAACCTCAACAACAAGGTGGTTCTCAACAATTTCAACCACAACAAGTCAAGGAACGTGATTCTTCAATTGATGATAAGCTAAATGTCATGATGCAAGGTATTACGTCATTGTTTCAACAAAATCAACAAAAGACCGATTCGGGTATCAAGGATTTACAAACTCAAATGGGACAATTGGCGACCGATGTGAACCTATTAAAATCTCAAGCATCTACAAAAATTTCTTCACAACCATTTTTGAATCCAAGAGAGAATGTTAATGCGGTTACTTTAAGAAGTGGAAAACAAGTGGAGGGTCCAAGTCATCATGAAGAAGCTATTGAAGATAAGGAGGAAGCCGCACCAAAGGAGAATTCAACACCAACCGATCAATCAAAGGAACCGGTGCCTTCTTTCACTACTCCACCTCCTTTTCCTAGTCGTTTTTGCTAAATCCAAGAAAGAAGCTCAAGACAAGGCACTCATGGATATTTTCAAGAAAATTGAAATCAACATCCCATTCATTGAGGCCATCAAGACAATGCCACGGTATGCGAAGTTCATGAAGGAATTATGCACAAAGAAGGATAGGTTGCTTGATAATGAAATTACTAAAGTTGGTGAGAGTGCGTCGGCTATGCTATTGAAGAAGATGCCTACAAAGTGCACGGATCCCGGTGGTTTCACGGTGCCAATTACTATTGGTAAGCAAAGGTTTGAACATGCTTTACTTGACTTGGGTGCTTCCATTAGTGTGATGTCGGCCGAAATATATGACTCCTTGAATCTTGGACCTTTGAAAGAGACGAGAGTTATTATTCAATTAGCGAACAAGTCTAACATATATCCAAAGGGGCTTGTAGAAGACGTGCTAGTGCAAGTAAATGAGCTTATTTTTCCGGTGGATTTCTTTGTGGTGGATATGGACAACAATGAGAACCGATCATCTACTTCTTTACTTCTTGGGAGGCCATTCATTAAGACCGCAAAGACGAAGATTGATGTTGATAAGGGTACACTCACTATGGAATTCGACAAGGAGATAATACACTTTAACATATTTGAAGCCATGCGTTACCCAAGTGATGTGCATTCCGTTTACTCCATTGATGTGGTTGATTCATTAGCGAAACAAATGGTGGAAGTGAATCGAGAGGATGAACTTGATGTGGTGTTGCAAAAGAGCATTGAATTGGACGTCCACGGCTTGTCTAACTTGGATGTTGAAATCTCCAATGAATTGGTGGAGATGTGTGGTGCCTTGGAGACATCACGAGAAGCTAAAAAGGGTAATGTTTCATATATTTCTTTACCCGTGAATGATGAAGTACTTGTACCATCTATTGTGAAGGCACCCAAACTAGAATTGAAGCCGCTCCGGACCATTTGAAGTATGCTTTCTTGGGAGATGGAGATGAGCTTTAGGTGATTATTTCTAAGAACCTCACACCGGTACAAGAAGACCGTTTTGCTTAGAGTCTTGAGAGAGCACAAAACGCCTATTGGGTGGACAATTGCGGATATCAAGGGCATTAGTCCATCCATGTGCATGCATCGGATTCTAATGGAAGAGAACGTGAAAGCCAGACGTGATGCTCAACGTAGGCTTAATCCTCCCATGATGGAGGTTGTGAAAAAGAGATACTCAAATTGCTAAGTGTGGGGTAATCTACCCAATTTCCGATAGCAAGTGGGTTAGTCCGGTTCAAGTGGTACCAAAGAAATCCGGAGTTACGGTTGTTCGCAATCAAGATGATGAACTTGTTCCTACAAGAGTTCAAACCGGTTGGAGAATGTGCATTGACTATAGAAAGCTTAATTCCGTAACCCGAAAGGATCACTTTCCTTTACCTTTCATTGATCAAATGTTGGAGCGGTTAGCGGGGCATTCTTATTATTGCTTCTTGGATGGTTATTCGGGATACAACCAAATTGTTATTGCACCGGAGGACCAAGAGAAGACCACTTTCACTTGTCCGCTTGGAACGTTTGCATATAGACGGATGCCGTTTGGCCTTTGCAATGCGCCGGCTACTTTTCAAAGATGCATGGTAAGTATATTCTCGGATTATATGGAGTGCATCATCGAGGTATTTATGGATGACTTTAGTGTTTATGGCAATTCTTTTGATGGTTGTTTAAACAACCATGAACTAGTTCTTAAACGATGCATAGACACAAACCTTGTCCTTAATTGGGAGAAATGTCACTTTATGGCAAACCACGGCATAGTACTTGGTCACATTGTGTCCTCTCGAGGGCTCGAAGTGGACAAGTCAAAGATAGATTTAATAAGAAACTTACAATATCCCACTTCGGTGAGGGAAATCCGTTCTTTTCTTGGTCATGCAGGTTTCTATAGGCGGTTTATCAAGGATTTCTCCAAAATCTCCATGCCGATGTGCAAGTTATTACAAAAGGAGGTACCTTCGACTTCAACAAGGAATGCGAGGATGCTTTTGACAAATTAAAGGATATGTTGACAAGTGCGCCAATTATCAAATCACCGGATTGGAATCTTCCATTTGAATTAATGTGTGATGCTAGTGATTATGCGGTTGGAGCCGTTTTGGGTCAAAGGGTGGACAAGTTGTCCCATGTTATCTATTATGCATCTAGGACCCTTAATGATGCACAAATCAATTATTCTACCACGGAAAAGGAGTTATTGGCTATAGTTTTTGCTTTGGAAAAATTTCGATCATACTTGGTGGGTACAAAGGTTATTGTGTATTCCGATCATGCCGCACTAAGACACTTGATAAAGAAGAAAGAAGCTAAGCCAAGATTAATCCGGTGGATCCTATTGTTACAAGAGTTCGACATAGAAATTCGTGATAAGAGGGGTGTGGAGAATACCGTTGCGGATCATCTTAGTAGACTTGTTATGTCTCAAGAGGAACTTCCATTACATGACCGCTTCCGGACGAACAACTTTTCTCCATGGAAGAATCAACACCTTGGTATGCGGATATAGTGAATTACTTGGTGACAAGGAAGGTACCTAGTACAATGTCTAATTTCCAAAAGATGAAACTTAAGAAGGTAGCTAAGCAATATGTGTGGGATGAACCATACTTATGGAAATATGGCGTTGATCAAATAATGCGAAGGTGCGTGCCTAATTCCGAATTTCAATCCATCCTCTCCTTTTGCCACACTTTTGCTTGTGGTGGCCACTTTGGTTCGAAACGTACCGCTCTCAAAGTTCTCGAGAGTGGATTCTATTGGCCCACCTTGTTTGAAGATTCATATGTTTTTGTAAATCGTGTGATAGATGTCAACGAACGGGCAATCTAGGTGCTCGAAATCAAATGCCACTCACACCAATTCTCGCCGTTGAGATTTTTGATGTGTGGGGTATTGATTTTATGGGCCCTTTTGTCAATTCGAATGGAAACTTTTATATACTTCTTGCCGTTGATTATGTTTGAAATGGGTGGAGGCTAGAGCCACCAAAACTAATGACTCTCAAGTTGTTTGTGATTTTGTAAGGGAAAGCATATTCAATAGGCATGGAACACCAAGAGTGGTGATAAGCGATGGAGGCTCACATTTCAAGAAGGCTTTCCACGCTCTCCTCAATAAGTACAACATAACACACAAAATTGGTACGCCTTATCATCCACAAACTAGTGGACAAGCGGAAATTTCTCAAATCGTGAGATAAAGTCCATTCTTGAGAAAACGGTGAATACCACGAGGAAAGATTGGAGCTTTAAGCTCAATGATGCACTTTGGGCGTATAGAACGGCGTATAAGACACCGATTGGTATGTCTCCGTATAGGTTGGTTTATGGTAAGGCTTGTCATCTTCCGGTTGAACTTGAACATAAGGCTTATTGGGCGATAAAGAAATTCAACATGGAGTATGATGAAGCGGGGAAACAAAGGAAGTTACAACTAAATGAGCTAGAGGAGATACGTAATGATGCTTACGAGAGTGCCCGGATTTACAAGGAAAAGACTAAGCTTTTTCATGACAAGATGATTTCGCGGAAAAGTTTTGTTGTGGGGCAAAAAGTCCTTTTATTTAATACTCATTTACGTTTATTTCCGGGAAAGCTTAAGTCCCGTTGGGTGGGACCATTTATTGTTACTAATGTGTATGATCATGGTGCAGTTGAAATTGTTAGTGACAAAACAGGACAACACTTGAAAGTCAACGGCCATAGGTTAAAGCCATATTATGAAAACTTTCCAACGGAGCATGTGGACGTGATTGGACTTCGAGATGCACTCCCTCTGGAGGAGTAATGTGCCGCAAGAACTAAGTCGGGCCGTCGACTTTAAAACAAGCGCTTAATGAGAGGCAACCCATCGGTTTTGTATTTCTTCTCCTTTTGCTTTTTGTTATTTCTTTTCTTGTTTCTTATCATGTTAAAATTTCCCACCTTGACTTTACTAGGAGGATTCAATTACATTGAGGACAATGTAAGGTTTAAGTGTGGGGGAGTGGTTAAGCATGTTTTTAAAACAAAAATTACAAAAAAATTAAAAAAATTTGAAAAAAAAAAAAAAAAAGTTTTTCATAAAAACTCCAACTTTTAAAGATTTTAGAGTCACTAGCATACTTCTAGGTATGTTTACATAGAGATTTTGACCAACATAATTGAACTTGGAAATGTTAGAGAACTACATTCGGATTTCTTGCTTGTTTGAGTGTTAAATAATGGATTTAATCATGCCGGTGATTCGAATTTGGTGCAGGGAGAAGTGCATTATTAGAGTTGCTGATCAATCATTAGTGGAGACTACCCGTATTCATATCATGTGAGGCACCGACCAGAAATATTTTCCATCTACTAAAGAGCTTTCTTTTGAGTGTGTGTCACCGTACGTAAATTCCGGGTAGAATGGTGAGCTACCCAACCTCCCACCAATAGAAGCACTACTCTTTGATCTCTTGAGTGCTAATTTTGTCAATCATGAGGGTGACGTTTATAGATGAAAGCTTCCTTCTTGTAGTTCGATTTGCAGTTAGCACCAATTTCTCTCTCGACAACAACGGATCCATAGAAACACCATCATCATCAACAAGGAGCGACATCAAAATCTACAAGGAAAGTTGGAAAAGTTTAAGGTTTATAAGCAACAGAACGAGAAAAGTAGCAAATTTCAAATACAAGTAAAGCAACATACAAAGGGCAGATTTCACATATATGTTGAAGACTTACACTACAATGAGGTAATTTTATATTCAAGTATGAAGACTTATTCATGAAAGCGAAGAAAATTAAAAGGTGAGAATTTTTGAAGTTTATGATTTCAAGACGATACAAGTTGTGAAGAATCAAGCGGTAAAATACTTCTCCCACGGCCATGGTTTATTTCTCTTGTTTCCAAAAAAAAAAAAAAAAATTGAAGAAAAAAAAAAAAAAAAAAAAAAGAGAAAAACAAGAGAAATATTTGTTCTTATTTTTGTTAATGAGCCGTGGGGAAGGAAAATCTATAAGGAGGTTTCAAGCGATAAGGATTTTTAAGGTAAAAGAGTTACAAATTGTTAAGGATTTATGAAATTCAAGGGTTTATCATCAATAGTCGAAGACGAAGACCATGAAGATCAAGACGAGGAGCGGAAGACGTTTCTATTGGATGCCGTGAGAGTGGTGTTATCATAATTGGCGATCGGATGTGAAGGTGAGTAAGTAATCTCACCCTCAATAATATATGGTTGATTTCCTTTCTTAGAGATCGTCAGAAAAATGGTTTTTCAAAATATTAAAAGATGTGGGTTTTTAAAAATATTTCGGAAGTTGTCCTTCCCACCATTCAACGTGTTGCAGGAATTCTCTCTTCATTCCTACCGCGCACATGTGAGAACCATAAAAAGCCGTCTTTTTGAGTGCAATTATCATAAAATCCTTTTGGTGAGGCGAAGTCGAGGCGAAATGCTTATTGATCGTTTCTCAAACATGCGTTCTCTCATTATGGTGTGGTTATTTCTCACTCAACATTTAAGAATGAGAATATGTTCTTTAGTATTTCTAACTTCTTATTACTAGCATGTAGAAACTCTATGTCCTCATGACTCTTTGGATGCTTGGGACGCTTGAACGCTTTGAAGTTGTGAGTTTTAGTTTGATTTGCTCGAGGACTAGCAAAGTCTAAGTGTGGGGGAATTTGATAGGGTGTAGAATACATCCTATTTACTATCTATTGTTTATGCTTTCTTTGTTATTTTTCTTGTAAATTATGTATTTTATGCTTGTTTTGAGTTTTATAGCTACTTTGGAGTCGCACGGAGGAAAAGAAGAAGAAATCACTCAATTTGAGCAAAAGGGCAATTTTGTCAATTCCGGTGGTGGACAATATCCGGAGCCCGAGTAATGGTTAAGGGGCAGCTCTTTTGGAGGAATATTTAAGCCAGGCCCAGTCAAGGTTAAGGGGTGTTGACATCGTGGTACCCCTTATCATCTACCGGTGGGTGCATTTATCGGCTCTTATGTGGGGTGTAACCATCCAACCCAAACCACACAACCCTAAATCGATCGAGATTATCTTCTCCTCTTTTCTCCACTGAAATCGAAGAGCAGTCATGGCTGCTTGTTGAAACCATAGAAATTGGAAGGAAATACAAGGAGAGTTAATGATTATATCTCATAGAGAAGGAATTAACAAGACCGAAATTCTTGAATCGTTAACAAGATTAAATCGAGAAGCAATGAATTAGGGTTCACTTGTAATTGGAGATGCAGTATGAAATGGATCTGGTGATTTCGAGTTGATAATACGGGATAATGAGAAGAATGGGTGTCGTGCGAATCAGAATTTGAAGAACAAAGAGTTGAAGCTCGAGGGATTGAATCGGAGAAATGGGTCTGTTAAGGGTTCGATGATTGCATCTATGAATCGATTGAGACGTGAGTTCTTTGCCAAAGTGTCAAAGATCGAGAGAGAGTCAAGACAAGCTCGAAATGGGTAAAGAACTAGCTAGTGACGATGAAGAATTTGATTGAGCTCGGGTATGATGAAAAACTACAGATGGGTTTTGGCGCAGATGGAGAGATGGTGGTGTTCATTGATACATGAGAGAATAAAAGCCGTTGTGAGTCGAGAGAAAGGGAGAACAAGAAGCAGACGGGGTTTGAAGCGAGGAAGTAATGAAGCTACGGCTGAATTATAAATAGCATTGCAAGTACGGTGAGCAATGGTTGAATGCTAGACCTAGGAGCCGAGTTGTTGCCATGGAACTAGGAGTGTTATTGATGTCTCGTGTGTTTAGCGAGAACTAGGTGAAGGTATTGAGCAAATGGTGGAGGTTGTGTTGTGGCGGGGTTCAAGGATTTGAGTTGCGGGTGAACCGAGAAGGAGGTATGATAGTATAGAAGCTGCAGCTCATGAGATGTTGGGCACTCAAACACGGAGAAGTTGGAAATGACAATTGCAGTTGAAACTGAGAAACGAAGCAGCCATGGTTGTCGTGGTCTGTCGCGGTTGTGGTGGCGAGATGAGTTTTTCTTTAATCGAGAGCTCGAGAGATGTGAGGGAACTAGAATTTGAGAATCACAGAAATGGGTCTCTTGAGATGTTGATCTTTGTTGGAACTGGCGGGGTTGCAAGATGGAAGAGATAGGTTGTGGAGCAGGTGAGTAAGCCTAATGGGTGATTGGGTCTGCCCGAGACAGAGATGGTGCTACGAGAAAAAGATGGATCTGTGGGTTATGTGAAGCTCGGGGAAGCCTTTGCTATCAAGTTGAGAAAGGTTATTGTGAGGATTGCAGCTATGCTCGGGTGGTATTGCAATGTTGGCGGAATTGTGAAGACTAAGAATGGAATGAAGCGCAGGTAACAAGTGCTGTGACTGGCAGTGAGAATAAGTGGCTTGAAGTGAAGTTGATTTCTTTGTGTTGCAATGGAGCTGTAAGACCCTGATGCTGTGGGAGCCTGAGCTGATAGTCAAGTAGCAGTGAGAAGATCGGTGGAGGTGCAGGTGCAAAGTGCAAGACCCGGGATGAGTTGTTGATTGGTACCGAGCTGCCATCGGTTGTGCTACAAATGGTGATGTTTTGATGGATTTGAGCTCAAGATGAGGAGTTGCGACTGAATGGCGTGTAGCAGTGTTGAGCTGTGAACAAGGGTGGCTTGTTATGAAGGTGTTGAGGAGTGCAATTTAACAGGGAAAATGAAGCAGTACGGCAGTGAAGAATGTGTTGCTTACTAGATGAATGTTAGGACCTGTCCAGGGAATGAAGACATAGATCGTAGGAATTTGGCACGGGAAAGTCCTCAGTAATTGAACGGAACTCGTGTAGGTTTTCAGACGGCGAGTCAACTCTGAGATGACCGATCCGCAGGACGAGTCGAACGACTCAACTCACTCCGAGTAAGACCGAGTTAGCCGAGTAAGAAGCCGACTCAAAGCCGACCGAGACGCCTCCCTTGACCCGCTGACTAACAGTTGACTGACGGTTGACCCGTTTGACCGTTAGTCCTAACGGTGGACTGACGGAATATTCCGTCGCATATTCCCTCGACGGACAGAATTTTCAGGCGGCCGACGGCGACTATTCCGGTCAAATTCCGGCCATAATACCAGTTTTCCGGCGAGCCAAAAATTCCAGGATTTTCTATGGACTTCTCTCATGGGTGTGAAGACTTGGGCTAGGAATTGGATGGAGAATTGGACTCAAATTTGGAAAGAGAAGATGGAAGAAGAGAAAGACTTGAATTTGGAAGTTGAATTGCTAAAGGAAAAGGATTCTAATCCTTGGAAGAGTTGGAGAATATTGAAGCCTATAAATAGAGAAGTTTTCTACATCTTTTACACACCTCTCTACACACACAACACTTGTGTTTTTGCTTGCTTTTCTAAGATTCTTCTTTTTAATTATTTGTGTGAACTTGAAAATTCTCCTTTTAATTATTATTTGTGTGAATTTCAAAAACATGAGTAGCTAATTTTATTATTGATTGAGGATGAATTCCTAGTTCTTAACATGATTTGAGTTTTTGTTTTCAATTCTATCTTGAGATTTTTCACATGATTATCGATTGTTTTTACTAATAGGAATGTTTATTCATTCATGATTGATTGATAGATTGTTTGGAGTGCACGCTAAATTAATTTGTTAATTGATCTATATCTAGTATAAGTTAGGGAATACGTAATCGTTCTCGACACTTTACATAAGTAGAAAACACAAGACCTTGCGGAGGGATTCCGTGGAGCAATTGTGTGTAAAAACAACGCTAGAAAGTGGACCAAGCGAACCGAGTTTAACTACTAGTACTAAACCTAAATTCATAGATCTTAATGCATTCAGGGGAATTACATCTTGTAAGCGAACCTCGGGGTGGTTCTTTTGAATAGAATCGATAACTAAAGCGGACACATTACTCAGTGAAATTAGGGATTTTGGGGCTAGCTAAGCGTACCTGCTATCCTACGGTTGGTGATAATCTGTGACTAATAACAAGTAGAAAAGAACATAACTTTATTCATTGTTTTGCAACGAAGAAGGATTTCTTGATCTTGTCTCTCTTATTGTTTTCAACTTTCGATTTTAATTGCTTTGTTTATTTTCTTTTGCTTTTTACACCCCCCTTTCGTGACAATTTTTACAACTAAGATCTCTTGCTCCTCGTGGGAACGAACTTGACTTCCATTATATTATTTTTAATTGAGTGGAAACATTAATTAATTTGATTGCACCTACGACACGCATCAGGGATCAACGTAAAATTATTAGCATTTGAATCTGGAATTATGAACCCTGGACTCAAAACCCTAATTTGATCAATTGGATATGGCGAAACTACCATGTTTACTTTTCTAACACCTGAGCTCTGTGATTTTATGAATAGACTCTTCTAGATGTTTCCATCTAATCAGATTGGTTCCTCAACTCCTACAACCAAGATGTTCCCATACACTTAGATTAGTTAGTGCCAACCTTAATAAGCATAAATTTCTAGTCTCTGTAGTTTATTTATTGCAACTAAAAAGTTTCTCCCATACCCCCAAACTTAAATCTAACATTGTCCTCAATGTTCTAAAGATGAAATTAAAAACATGAACAAGGAGAAACGGTTACCATTTGAAGCAAAAGAGATAAGGAAAGATATTACCGTGTCGCATAAATATTGGGTTACCTCCCAAGAAGTGCTAAGTTTAAAGTCTTGACCTGCAGACAATGGAAGAGATTAGGAACTTCGAAGAATCATATAGCAAAGCGTAGGAATAACCTATAGGTCATCCGGATCAAAAAGTGCTAACCACAAGAAGAGGAAGCGCAATGCACCTGTGAAGATATCCAACACACCCTTATCTATTTTTTTGTTTAAGATAACTACATCTAGTTGTGGTTCGGGTTCGGAGCTCTATAAAAGGGTCCGGATAAAAAGTTTTCATCTACTGGATTTCCTCAAAGGCAGTATCCTGAAGATCAGCTTCTAGAGTCTGGAAATACTCAATTAAGAACTTAGAAGCACATAACAATAACCTGAATAACTGGGTATCCTCTAAGTCAATCGAGACTTGACTCACACGATTGACCACAAGTAGTGGTCATTCTTAAGCAAATGTGTCGACCTAATCTCCTAAAGTAATTAGGTTTAGTCTCAAAAACTTAATAATTGACACATCTGAAACTTATACGTTCCCACAATTGGAAGGAAGGTTTTTGGTGGGAAAACAAAGTCAATCATGGTGTCATAGCCTGGGTTAACCACATCAACCAGAGGATGGGTTTCTAACAACTGAACTTCTTTATGGACATAACTAGGTTCAGGAAAAAGTGTATGAATATAATCTTTTAGAATGGTTGAGGCACATATGTCAAGTCCCAAGTTAGGGACCCTTCTAAGAGTTAAAGCACATGGAGAATGATAATCACTCCCAAACTTAGAGTTTTCAGTGTATCTAGAAAGACTAGTCACAACTTCCCTAATTTCAAGGTCATCTGATTCTGAAAATGGTCAATTGATTCTTCTAAGTCAGGTTCATCCTCACTCATCTCTACAAGTTCATTTTCTTTGTCTAAGACTATTGTTTCTAAATCGCTGGACTCAAAATAAACTCGTTCCTCTAAACCTTCGTTGGCTTCGTGAAAAGGAAATACTACATCGTCTAAAACAAGGATATTTCTAGTCAAACCCTCGTCCTTTTGAATAGGTGAATAATTATTAAAATTATTTGGATTTGTACTAGAATTAACATTATCATTATAAATCTCGTTGGGAGTAACAAATTCCTCATCACTATGCCTACATATTTCAGATTCTTCATCATCCTCATCACAATCATCATTATAATAACATGAAAATGATCGAACCTCATCTAAACAAGTAGTGTTACCAATTCTAACCTCGTCATCCTGATTATAAAAATTGTCACGGGTGATATTGGAAAGAATGTATTGGCAATCAAGAGTAATTCGAGCAATTCTTTCTTCCGTCTCTAACTCTAACCTACGTGCTGTCTCAGCAAACTCACGTGTTGACTCAGTTAACTTATACGTTGACTCAAGTATCTTACGTGCTTCATATAGAGAAGAGGAATTATAGGAATTTTGCTCGTATGACCGGTATTCGTGTGAATAGTAATTGGGCTCACCATGGTATGAGCCATAATCTTCAAAAGGTTGGCGTTCCCAACCACTATTCACACTCTGGTCATAAAAAGAGTGATGTCCATATTGTTCAGTTGGATATTCATATTCATTGTGATGGCTATTATAATACCAGTTTGACATCCTAGCGCAAGGGAATTCTACACAAGCATAAACAAGGTTGACTCGACCACAACAAACCTACGATTTCTAGTAAACAAAAAAGCATGATGGCTCCACTTAGATTGTTTCTAGACCATCTTCTAATCCTTCGAAAGGGAATTCGTTACAATTTAAGCGAGACCCTCCGGAATCAATCGAGTTAAAGTAAGCTAAATAGAGACGAGGGAAGCTCGATGGAGCTTTGATACCCAAGGCCTCACCGCATTACAAGGCGGCGCAGTCACGCATTCAACTCACAGAAACCGTCATGAACTTCGAAGTATGCTTAAAAGAGTAACCAATATTTTTCGAATGACTTTCCTATTAAGCTCGTTACCCTATCGGTCTTGTTCTAGTCAGTGTTTAGGTTTGGGTTCGCGTTTGGTATCGTTTTCCTAAGGCGGGCAAGAAGAGAACGATGATGAAATCCGAACCCTTATCTTGTATGGCCAGGCCTTGCCCTTTACTAGGAAATTAAAGCAGCCGTTTTCAATACCTCAACATATATGCATACAAAATCATCCAAAGAAACCCGCCGACATGGGATTCGCGGGTGTTTAGAATTCTTACCTCCGTTCCAGACGGGGATGAACCGTTGAAGTCGACTCGGGCCACGGACTCCTATGTCAGTGTACGAACCCGAGGGGCCGAGACAGTATCGTAACTATCGTCCTTCCATGTGCAGTTTATATTTAAACTAACCCTTCCTTAGGGTTTTAAAAAAAACTAAAGTCCAATGTCCAATGTCCAAAAAAAAAAAAAAAAAAAAGTCCAAAAATAAAAGCCTATTTACAGTTTCTTAAGATAATAAATAAATAAAAAATCTAATAAAAATAAATTAACTATATACAAAAATATTCTTCTTTACTCCTTTGGATTTCTCTTTTCTTTCCTTCTTTGGCTTCGCTTTACTTTTCAACACTTTTTCTTTCTCATAAGCTTCGCACCAAATCTGAAAAGCAAACAGAAAATACCAAAACGCGTAAAAGGGAACAAAAATAATAAAAATAAAAATAAAAACCTAAAAACAAGTCCGCGTAGCCAACGGCGCCAAAAATTGATCGGATTTTAATAGCGGTAAGTAAGGTTGTCGTTCACTCGGACTTTGTTGAAATTGATTTTAGGCTTAAATAAATGAAAATAAATAAAAATAAGAAAATATATACACAAAATAGTAGCAAGATGGATAGGTACGGGACTCCTGGATTTCACCGCCTTTCATATACATGGGTTTTAGAAATTAATCCTTGACATTTATAGCTCCAAACACAAGAAATATTAACTCTATTCTTTGCCAAAGTAGATTTCATAAAACATTAGTTGTAAGTTGTGAGTATGACGCATCAAAAGTAATTAAAACTAAGCATGCGACATCAAACAAAATAACAAATAATTAATAGAAATCATAACTCATTAAAAATCAGTGCAAATAGTAATTAAAGAATTAATTAAATTTACCACATAATGAAATTCAAGCTTCGTCCGTCGTCCAGAGAGATGGGTTCTAGCTCCTCATGGTGCAAACATGCTCAAAATAATAACTCATGGCTCAAAAGGTGTTTTTATTGAAGAAATAATACACACGGGAATTTGTAACGATGTATTGGCGTCACAGAGTCACTGTTACTAAATTTGTTGCAAAACTGAAGATAATAGTTACTAATGGACTATTACAGAACAGATTGAATATAAGACTCTAAGTACGATTGTTCTCTGCTGACTATATGTTCTTGACTTAGGGTTCTTGAGAACGACACTTCGATGTGTCGTCTGCAACTACTTCTTCCTGCTGCTGCTGCAACTCCTCCTGCAGCGTGATTTTTCAACCTCGGCCTACCCCTAACTCTCCATCCCCCTTGTATGGTACTAATTCAACCTATTTAAACCCGAAAGATGCATCGAATCTCTTTCATAACTTCAAAATATCCTCTCTTTATTATTTTTATTCTCAAGGCAATATTTTCCATTTCTTTGATCTTCCACGCGTTATCAGCTGTCAAACATTCCTTATTTATCTTCTTCACGCATCTCTATAGTGCAAAACACTCCAAACTGATGCATTACACGCCTCAAACTCGTGTCAAATTCACTTGAACCCGTGAAAGCTTGTGTCCACTGTTTTGGATTGAAACACGTTATTCAGCCAAATTTTGTCCAAACAAACACCCATACCAACATTCTATAGTCATATCGCGTCTACCCATGAAGTTTCAGCGATTGAGTCTACCTCTAACCCATCCAAAATCCGATCGACAAACCGCCAGAGTGAAACTCGTTTTCCGCCAAAAATGAAAATTCAAATGAAGAAGATGAGATGCCCCTATCCCGAATCGGGGTGTGAATATCAACCTGGGTGCCCCTTAGCAATTGAGGTGCCCCTTATCCAATGTGGGAGTCCGCTTAGCAAATGTCCTCTGGGGGTCCAAAAAGTACTTTTTGAGCAACTTTTTCCACACCAGTGTATTTCTCCAAAAACACCTACACAAACATAAAAACACCATAATAAGTACAAAATCAAGCACTAACAATAGAGACATCGAGACAATTCGGACACAAAAAGTGTCTATCATTATTAAATGTTGAAGACGAAGATCGCATTGATACTACTGAACAATATCATAATGAACAAAGTGAAACACAATAGTCTTCAAGCGAAACCACTTTCAGAATCAGCACAACGAAGCAGGAACTAGATCGTAGTAGGTTTCAGCACAAGTCAACTAGTAACACTAATGCTATTATTTTTTACATCAATGCTAGGTTTTCGGCAAAGGCATATTTTTAGACTTATCGCGTTGTACTCTTTTCCGTTCGTCAAGGTTTTATCCCACCGGGTTTTCCTTTGTCAAGGTTTTAACGAGGCAACATATACGAGTCCAAATATGTTTTAAGGTTTTTTAATATTGTACTTTTTTTCCTTAGTTCGGGTTTTGTTCGTATGGGTTTTACAAGCGAGGAGGCAGTAGACTTAGATACAATGGTCATCGAGGAAAGAAACTAGATGTGAAGATTTGTATTTAAAGCACTGCATCTGAAGTAGTATGTGGAGTACTATGTATAAAGCACTACTGCTGGACCGCACGAGGGGGTTATTGTAAGGTCTTTGGCCCAAGTGTGCGACCCACCTATACCTAATCTATAAATAAAGGCTTATTCATATTCATATGTAATCTAACACCTTTAAGCCATATGAAGCCCCACGTCGCGCGGTGACGGGAACTCCCCCGTATGTTAAAAGTGAACACCACCCACCTCACCAAATTGCTCCAAAATTCTCTCTCCTCGCTAAATTGCATAGAAATTTTTTCTTTTTCCTTCGAATTTCTTTCAAATATGGGAGAAAAAAAAAAAAAAAACCTAACCTAGCCGTAGTTTTTTTTTTCTTCCTTTGGTGTGTTTTCTTTTTTGATCATCAAAATAAAAGAACTTCATAATTTTGGTATGTGTTCTCCTTCTCCATCTCTCTGTTCGTCACAAAAGATTTGATAATTATTTTTGTTTGGTTTTGCAGGAACGATTTTTGCTAATGATAAACCCTAACTCTTTTGTTTATGTCTCTTTGATTCTCTAAATCTAAACTATTTCCAATCCATATGCGTCTTTGTTTTCTGCTTCTAAACATTTCTCCAAACCCTATTCATTAAAATATCTATATGTTACATAGAACCCTATGCGTCTTTGTTTCCCATTAAAACATATGTTTATTAATGGGTTACAAATTATGAGAACCCTAATCTGATTAACTAACTCTTTTGTTTTGTTACAGAGATTAGAGTTGATTCACGGTTGGGTTTATCTGGAACGAAGAACCCTAATCTGACCAAGGTAATATGAACCAAGTTTAGTGTTTATCGTATTAGAGTTAATTAAATCGCTTATATTACAGTTTGTTATCAGTAATTTGTTTGTTAACGTGTGATATCCATTGTGTTTCCTTCCATGATACTAAAAATTTTTCCTCCATCTACTTTGTTTTATTCTTATTAGTTTCTACTTTCCAAGTTAGTGTATATCTCTACATTCACAAGTTCAAGTAATGTCTTTTCTTTTTTATTCATAGTGTTCATGATTGATAAGATCTTGCTTCTTATTTTGACATATTCTCATTTTTACTGTTACTGAGTGCAGAACAAGAGGACCAACAGATTGTTGCAAGTGCTAGAAACAGTAAGCATATCATATGCCTGAACTGAAAGGTTTTATTTGGATTATTTTTTCGGCATACAAGTAATTAGTTTGTACAATCACTCAGGTATAAGATATTTGTAGTAAGAAATTAGCGATTGAAGCAAGCGAGAGAAAAAAAATCATCATTCTATATGCACAAATTTCGTCTTTTTTTTTTGTCTTCTTTTTTAAATCAAGTATTGCTTCCATCGAGCCTATTTCTTATATTTGTATTGCTGACAGGACAACCATTCTTTACAGATATTATCGAAATATGAAGAGGCTCCACAACCAAGTTACATAGTTGCCATTATTCTTAAATTTGTTGGCAACGTTATATACTGCCATCACATTATTGCTCTTATATCGTGTATATGTTAAAAAAGGGCGGATCCCTTGACAACCCCTTTATTTGACAAAGTTTAACAAAGTATGATATGCTTCCGATAACAAAATATTGACGGTAAAGATTGGAAAATTTTGATTAATTATTTGATGGATATGTTTGGTACCCGCGACCCGTATTTCACTTTTTTCTTTTTTTTTGTTGATTTTTCTTTCTCTCTCACGTCTCTCAGTCTTCCCTCTCTTCAGATGTAAAACTACTCTGTAGAAAATACTTTTCCATCAGTAGTAGAACTGTAGGAACTTAAAAATAAACAGAAAAAGAATCAAATCACAGAGTGACGCAAGGAAGAACAGGGTATGCAAGTTGGTTTGATAAAGGACCCCCCTGATGACTAACAATTCCAGTACATAACGAGAAAAGAAGCCAGTTTCTAGATTAAGATGGGAGTCGGACCAATACAGAATAAAAACTCAAACTTGCAGGTCAGTTTCTAGATCGTGAGTAAAAAGAAAAGGTGTAAATTCTGAAAGTTAAAAGAAATAATCCCAAGCTAATGAACCAACCACTTTAGGGAAATTGGAATCTCAATTTTATTTTTTCGAAGCACAAGGGGTTCTCAAATTTTGTTCAAGGAAATCCCAACTAAATTCAAAGCAACAGATGTTCACCCATATAATATATAAGTAGAATGTAAATCTTAATTTCATCTCCAAAACCTGTGGAAGCAGTTCCTTCGCTTGACCATTGTTAAATGATTCAAATCCCATGTTTAACCATTGTTAATCAAGATCTAAGAATTCTCGATTATCGAATAAGGTAGATGATTGATTGATCGCTTCTGAAGAGAGGGAAGAACGTGAGAGAGAAATAAAAAATCAACGAAAACTAAAAGAGAAGAAATAAGTGAGGTACGGGTGCGGGTACCAAACAGAGATCCATCAAATAATTAAACAAATGTTCTCAATCTTAACGTCTATATTTTCTTATCGGACGCGTACGAGACTTTGTTAAACTTTGTCAAATAAGGGGGACTGTCAAGGGATCCGCCCTCATGTTTAAATCAATTAGATATGAAATGTAAGTTGGATTTTGAAATGTTGACGTCCTACTGTGAATACACGGGTTTATGGTTGTACCAAAACAAATTCTCGAAAGGTAATATATATATGATTCTGTGATATGTTATGTTTGACACTACCTTCTTGCTTGCTATCTTAACTCAACTGGTAGAGCACATGGCCTTCAGCCATATAGTTGTGGGTTCGACTCCAGCAGATGGCATATAAGTTAAGTCTTCCCTTTGTTCAATGACCACCAATTAATATGATATTGTAATTGCAGATACTCAAGCAAATCTATACGCGCATACAATTGTAGTTTTGGTAATATTTCCCTCAATTCCTCTTGGAAGAGGCAAAAAAGAAAAACTAGACAGCGATGCACATTTATCATCTTTATGTGTGTTGTTATAGTTGTTATTTTTTATTGAAGTGGGAGGAAACTGGCGTAATACCGTATTTATATTGTGTTGGTAAACACCATTTTGCATAATCGTATTGTCGCTGCTGAGATTTCTGGGCGCATGGTGACTGAAAAATCCTGTGTATCTAGAGGTGTCTCACTTAACTTTTCTCTTTGATTACTCTCATTTTTTGATCAATAGTTGCATGTTTACCGTTTGTAATTTCCTGGATGTTCATGCAAAGAGTGAAAGACGCAAGAAAAGGATCGACTATATTCAGTACTGAAGGAAGTTCCATTTATGTGAGGTTAGTAACCTTGATTATATACTCCCTCCGTTCCTAAATAATAGGTTGGTTTATATAAATAGATGTTTCGAGAAAATAGGTTGGTTTCCTAATTGGGAAAGTCAAATGTTACTTTAGTTTTCTGGAACCACTTTTCTCTTAACTTCTTTTGATGACAAGTGTCATGTGGACCAATTCACTTTACTTCTTTTGCTGGCAAGTGTCATGGGGACCATTTCACTTCACTTCTTTTATTGACAAGTGTCATGAGGACCACTTTCAATGATTAGTTCTCTTAATTTCCTTAATTTTCTCTAAAAACAAAACCAGCCTATTAATTAGGAACGGAGGGAGTATTAATTATGTATACTTAATGGATCCTAATCCTACCTTCTACATCTTCCGAAAATAAGTTCTGATAATGTATTTTCGAGAGAATGTAATAGTCTAAGTTCTTATTAGTTCTATTTCTGTCTCTTTTATGATTCGTTTTCCTTTCAATTTATTTTATGGACTCCAGTTCAAAACCAAATTTTCATTCTTTATAATCACATCAATGATGAACCGGTAGCATAAACAGGTTTGGCTCATTCGCCATTAAAATATGGCCTTCTATTAGCCTATGAAGCATGTATTTTTTTAAAAAAAAATCCTTTTTTGATTCATGTAAGGGTTTCCATTGCGGGAAGCCTGAACACACTGATATCTTGATGGAATGTCTTAATATTTTGGCGTGAAACTATTTCCAACTGAATTCAACAAGAGTTCAGGTAAGAAATGGCATTTTCTAACAAGAGTTCAGGTAAGAATCGACATATTACCTGATGAGGTGTAAGTTAACGAATGGGATTTGAACATGATTGATGCGCCATGAGATTAGTTTCCTCGAGCAGCTACGAGGTGTGACTGATGTGTTTTTACATGACATAGATCGGAAAGTTGAAATGAAATTGTTGGCACACTTTGGCATTTTGAAATAAATTCAGGGATTGCCTTTGTTTCTAGAGGTAAGTTAATCAAATTTACTTCTTTTTTTTCTTTTTCTAAATTTTACATCCGGGTCTACCTGCTTTTTGGCCGAGTACTGCAGTAAATTACAATGGTATCTTAACTCCAATATAGCTCTACCAAGAAAACCCAGTTACCATGTATATGGCAGTTATCCAGATTATTGAATTGCTAATTATAGATATGGCAAAACGAGTTCTTTGGTTTTTACGGAATTGAGGAGACAACCGTGCGGAGGAAACTCCTTGAACCGAGCGAACCGTTAAACCTCGCACGGATGCACCGCAAGAAGGGAGTGCTTTGAATTTGAGAGATCGATATGTAGCACTCCGGCCTAAACCAAGACAATGGTCGTTCCAGAGTAAATTCGGTCACAAGAGAGGATGGGTCGATCTGTAGGAAGAAAGCTGAGAAATGTATGAGATCAATGGTGATCGAAGATTGTAGGTGTGTTGTGTATTCTGAAAATAAGATAAGTTCTGAATGATTGAATTTGCTCTGTTGAGAGTAATTGCTCAGATGTTGATTTGTTAATCTCGTGTTGTCTGTTTGACGTGAGATTGTCTTGTTTTTCAATCATGATTCAGAGACTTATTTATATTGCTAGAACTATAAACACCATGATCCCATGAAGTGTGACAGTTGATGGAATCAAAGAGTGGAGAAGTGGAAATCGTGTTAAAACCAGTTGCTCAACGTGCGGAGACTTGGTCGATTTTCCATCCACTACTTTGTTAACTCCTTCAACTGATTGCATGACTTGCTCACATCCTCATCGTGTGTATGAACACACGTGCCTTAGACCGCCAGACCAAAACCCTAGTTAATATCCCCCATGCGACACGATTGATGTCTCGTGATTGTGGAGTCTGCAAGGCAGACGTGTATTTAGTTAGTCAGTTGTTGACTTCATGACTTCATGGGACGATGAGTCCTTGTATTGTTGAGTCGAACATGATTTGAAAGTGTTCTGAGACTCATGAATTGAACATGTCTGTTGAGACAGAGGTATAATGTATGAATAAACATAGTTAACGTGAGCAAATATTGCTCATTCGATGAATTGTTGAACATTGATAGTTGAACCAATATTCCTTGGTTTGAGCAAATATTGCTCGTTTGATGAATTATTGGTAGCATGACCAAATAAAATATTAATTTAAATACTGGCAACTGAACCAAGTATAATTAATAAAATGTTGACCATGGGATCATCGTAAAATTATTAGCGTTTGAATCTGGAATGAACCTTGGACTCAAAACCCTATTGATGATTTATTGAAAATCATCCATGGAGTGAACGAGGGACCGCTTCATGGGATGATGAACCGACCATGTAGCGCCCAGATGCTCGAATGAGCAAGTACCAAGGTCTCTTGAAGACTTGTTGATTTGTTGATGAGAGGATTATTAAATGCTGGTTTAATCATTTATTAAAATAATGCTTGTCTGAGCCTTAGGTAATAAAACCTAATTAATTATGAAGAGATGAGGGACCGACCAAGGGGTCATGAAACCGGCCCTGAGTGGTCATGGGATCGCCTGACGATCATTTCATGGAATTCCAAGTTGTTTGGAAGAGTTTGAACCTAATATGAACAAATTAGGTCAAATAATGAAAATACATGGGACCGGCCTCTTGCAAGCCAAAGAGCCAACCTTGGTCGGTCAAGGTAGTATGCTCGCGTCACCAAAGTGTTCGTGTCTCAGTCCTGAGAATTTTGATATTTTCTGATGTGCGTTTGAGCAATCATTTGGGAAAATATGAAGAAATCGGGGATTTTTTTCAAACCGAGGAAACTTCATGAGATGAAGGAAAATAATAATAAAATGAAGGAATCATGAAGTGTGGGACCGGCTATGGCCAAGGCATGAAGTAGGCCAATGGGTCCGGTCCCATAGCATTTCCTTAATTTTGTTATATTTTTTCATGATTTTATGGAAATATCATAAAATCAAGGAGTTTCCTTGAAGTGAAGAAGTTTCCATGAGATGAAGGAAACAAATAATAATAAAATAAGGGCATGTGGGACCGGCTTGGGCATGGTCGGCCGGCTAGGGCCCGGTCCCGTGAGTTTTCCCTAATTTTATGTATGATTTCCATGATTTGAAGGATTTTCATAATTTGAAAGAAATATCATGAAATCAAGGAATTCCATGGGATCAAGGAAACATAAAAAAATAATAATAATAAAATAAGGGCGTGTGGGGCCGGCTAGGGCATGACCGGCTGGCTAGGGCCCGGTCCCACGAGTTTCCCTAATTTTATATTATTTTTCATGATTTAAAGGAAATATCATGAAATCAAGGAGTTTTCATGAGATCAAGAAAAATAATAATAATATGATAAAATATAGAATTTGGACGTGGGACTGGTCACGGCGTGACTAGCCGGCCGGTGAGCCCAGTCCCTTAGCGCCTTGACTAATATTTTATTATTTATTATTTTCTTCCTATTTTGCATAGATTCATCGTTCTTTCGTGTTTTGGAATGCTCGTTCGTGCATTCAGGTGATCGTTGGTGTATTATTGCTGAGTACACTTGCACCATTTTAGCCGGGGCTTACTCAATAGTTGCTCAGATGCCCGTGTGTTGAATATTTATTACTAACCCATGGAATTCCGCTGGGAAGAACCATAAATTGAAGTAACGAAATATTATGAAAAACATTGAATATTTTCCAGGGATTCAGTTAGTGAATCTAATGATTTAAGAATAATTAATTGATGGCTCTATACTAGTACGATCGTCTAGGAGCATTAATTATTCATGAGTCGAGTGATATGAGCTTGTTGAAGCGTCATATTTCTTTTATATAGTCAGGGAAAATATTGTTACATCCTGAAAACGTTATTGCTCTATACTAGCGAGTGCAAGTCTGTCTCAGGAGCCGTCTAATCTTGCAATTCTATATAAAAGTGATCACTTTGAAATTGCTCAAGTATTCATAAGATATGTCGTTGCCTCGCCGAGAGACTACACATATACATATACTACGAGAGACAGTATTCTCGGTCCGAGATTCTCGTGGCACGAGCTTTCACGCTTCGATAAAAGACATGAGCCTCGATACTCATCCGATTGCTGGATCAAGAGCATGTACAATTATGGGTTTACGATTTTAGCCTTTGTCGAAAATACACCATCTACATTAAGTCCCCTGCTTAGTGAGGAATAGTTATGTTCCTCAGTCAGCACTGAATGGTGATTTTCCGGTTATAAACAATGTAAGCAATTGAACTTAGTCGTAAGATAAGACCTTACTGGATTTTTGATAGTACGAGCACACCACGGCTTGAACGAAGATTCCAGTGGCATGATAGAGCCTCGCCTAATGAGCATGAATTGGCATTGAACCGCTGATTTTGATGACGGGACCTTGGTCGTTTTAGGATTCAAGGGCCGGGTCCAATAAGGAAATCCTTGCAAGGTTAGGTTTTGGAAATAAAATTTGATATAAAAAGGAATTAATCCTTTTTTTTTTTACTTCACCTTCACGACCACCACCCTCTTCATCAACTCTTCATCTCCCTCTCGTCAGGGAAAAACTTTTCGTACGTGAAGTCGACTGCCGCCACCCATCGCCGGCCGAATTCCGGCCAACTCCTACGCGACCACCATGTACGTCAATTTTTTTTTTTTTTTTTTTTTTTTTTGTTTGCTGATTTCATAAGTTGTTCATGCTTTGATCATGTTGAAATTATATACATGTGCATATATAAGTGTGAGTTTTGTAGAAAACCCTTGTTTTTAGAAAACGTATGTTCGTTCGAACGTTAGTTTAACAAACTAATAATAATCCCTGACTTCATAGAGATTTTTTTGATACATAAACTTGCGTCCAGTGATAAAATTTTATTTATGAGCTTTCATGAAAAACCAAAACTTTACCTTAAAAGATGTGAACTTTTCACAAAACCTAAATAAACCCTCGTTTTAAAGAAAGACAATAATGCGAAGGAAAAAGATTTTTTTTCTTTTTTATGGAACCATGGCCTGTTCATGGATTTTTTTTTTTTTTTTTATGAAACCGTGGAATATCCACAAAATTTTATTTACGTGAGCTTTGCTCACATCAAAATGTTTTTTTTTATTTACGTGAATAAATCACGTTTTTATTATTTATATATATATGAATATATATTAAAAATCAAGACTTGAATTTTGTGTAATCATTAGAAGTAAACAATTATTTATGATGAAATAATGTTTTAGTTTTCATAATCCTATGGTGAATGTTCACACTACAAATGTTTATGACTTAATGAAAATCTGAGTTTTGCTCGTCTTTTGTAGATTCGAAGAAACGAACAAGTTTTGAAGTGTTAACTCTCGTATTATAGTCACTCTTTTGTTAGTGAAATCGTAAAGGTAAGAGTTAAGAATTACCATTTTGGTAGATGCTAGTTGAGCATTTTGCTATTTGCATGACTCCATCATCTTGTCGAAGTTTGTATCTGGATGATATCCGAAGTAGAATGTTATGTGAATTTTACAGCTACTTCGCGAAGATGTCGATTCCCAAGCTAATGATGCCTCCAGAGATGATACATGTGTAGATAATGATGCCCCCAGGGATGATACATGTATGGATGAGACTTTTGTTGGCGAGGAGGAAGATGAAACACCTGGAATCAAGAATGTCCTTAATATAGATGATGCATTTTTTGAGGTTTAGGAAACCGAAAAACATCTCAGATCCCCAGCATATCGTCTTCTGATAAATCCCAGAAGTGTTTCTCAGAAGAAGTTGGTGACTCCTAAGGCAGCGATTCGATTTTGTCTTGAACGAGGACTTTTCCTTGCATCGATTATAGAGTTTAAGCTTTCTCGTAGGCCTTTAGAAAAATTTTCTGGATGGGCAAGACATATGCTGGGTTTCCCTCACGTCAGGGCTATGCTCGGTCAAGCACAAGTAACAAGGGCCATTCAAGCATCTGGAGACTTGTTCATTTTTCATGATGTGCGGGGTATTATGGCTCTACTTGCCCGTTGGTGCATTCCAACCCATACCTTCATATGTAGATGAAGAGAATTTACCATCACCTTGGAGGATGTGGTTGCCTTGTTGCATCTCCCAGTCACGGGAAATCTCCCTGAGAGTTTTTCAGCTGAGGAGACTGCAATTTCCAACATCTTGACAACTGCAATGGAGAAAATTCATAAGGCATCCGGTAGCAAAGGTTGTTATGCTGACTGGTTAACACGCTGGTGGCCAAAAGACGAGGTTTCTGATAGTCCCATCGACGGTATGTTACCCATTGCTGATTTCTTGTGTTTATGGCTGTCTAGAGACGTATTTGAAGATAATGGGAATTTGTTGAAGCCTTTTGTGATCCCATTTGCTATCAAAATGGCTCAAGGTGAGCAACTTCCAATAGGTAGCCTATTCTTGGGTTCTTTGTACTCTAACTTAGATTCCTTGATTATAGACTCCAGTGTATCGAATGGATTTATGAAGATTGAATGCTATGCCAACATGATGTTTTTTTCAAACCTTGATATGGGAGCATTTCAAGAATTATGCACCTATTCCACCTACTGTCTTTCAAGGACTGAATGCCGATGCCCGACATATTTTCTATGAGAAGAATAATGCCAGAATCATGCGCTGGTCTACAAAGCAACCCCGGATTAAGGCACGTGTCATTGATGTGTTGGATGAAGAATCTGAGTTCGACTTTCGCCCATGGGTGTCAACTCCTCTTTATATTTCTCAGCTGGCAACTTTCAATACTGGAAAGAGTATAGCTTTAGCATGTGGTGCAGGTCTGAGTGATGGCGAGAGATCTTTTATGTTGAGTTGCACCCCTAGTCACTTGTTATCAACGATATATGGAGAACTTTCAGTGGAAGAATATAACATTGACAAGGCGGCTCGACAAATGGGTATGGATCAGTGTGTTCCAACTTTTCGAAGGAGGAAACCATCGGTCGAACAACTTAGGACCCATTTAGACCGTACGCATGTGGAAGGAAGTGAATCTTTGGTTCCTTTGCTCGAGAGAATTGCATACATAACTCCAGGGTTATGCAAACTTTTGGGATCAGCAACTTGAGTGATTACATGAATTCGTGATGATTGGTCAGCCTCTGGTGAAAGACCCTCCTTCTGCTGAGATGATTTCTACTCGACCAAGACTGAAGCATCTCTCTGGTGGTGATAAGCGAAAATCATCTCCGGGGTGTTCTCAGGTATGTACTTTTGTATAATCTTCATAAAATTATGATAATTGTATTTCTAATCATTGCATTAAATTCTACAGGACGGTCGTAATGTGAGATCCCGAATCCATGTAGATTTCTCAGAGACTGAAGCGATTATCCATGGCGGAGAAGGCAGAAGCAAAAAATATAAGTTGTTACCTAATACCATAAAGTCCCCAGTCGTTTCTTTGGTGAGTTGTCAGTACTTGTTTTGCTATGACTCCTTCTCATCTGCATTATCGGAATTAAAAAACTAATATTTGTTATTATATTGCAGAATTTTACTCCATCAAGTAATGACGGTCTTCGATTCTCATTCCGGGCAAACAGTTCCTGACTTGAGTGACGAAGTAGAGCCTGTAAGTATTTCTTTGCGTAACCAACTGTGATGCTTTATAGATGAAATGCTTAATTGTTAAGAATATATCCAGGAGGATGTCGCCATGGAGGTGGAGGGTACTGGTGATGTTCTCTCATCCTCTGAAAATGGCGATAAAGAAAATTCCCAGGGTTCAAAACCGAATGAAAGCAATGGTGCTCTTGATGTTGATACGGGCAATCCAGGGTCCTCGAACACTTCGGAGACCACCCAAGTAAGTACCTCTCTTGAATTTTATCCAAATAAGCATAAATTTCTTGGTTTATGAATGAATTAATGAGAATTTATGTGAATATACGAAAAGTTTTGTCGAAATACGTCAGAAATTTCAGAATTCAACCTTTTAGAAAAAAACGTTGTAGAATCTTCATACGACGTTAGATTTTCGTGATCCACATATGTATCCTTAAGCCCAGGAAATTTCCAAGCTTTAAAATATAAGCTTATTAAGTTTTGAGCACGTTTAGGGGTCGAAATAGACGAACAGTAAACATCCAGGAGACTTTCAGGAAATTTTCAGTTGTCACGTAGTCCAATGTTTCGACCACATATTTTCGCTCGTTCATCCGTTTGCTATCAAATTTTTATATGTTGTAGATAACATCTATACGAAGAGAATGGTATATAATTCAGCCTTAGATTCTTTACCAATTTCTCCCAGTTCTCCGTTTTCTACAGGGCAGTGTAAAATCTTCTCAGACGAGCTCATCGTAAAACGTGTTTGTATGATTTCCACGTTATTTGTTGATGTCTAGCATGTGAAATGAAGAACCTTGGTGATGTTAGACCACTCGTATGCTGGAGTTTATGATTTCCTTTGGTTTCATATTTGAATGACTCTAATCTCATGTAATCTTTGTATTAGGTGTCAAATACGAGAGTTGAGAATGAAGGAGCTAATAATGATGGCTTGAGCAACACGAGGTTATTTATGAAGAAACAACCATCTGTGAACTTCAAAGTCATGAGGGAGTTGTTGTTGGTGTTGTCGAAGAGACCGAGACTTCAATTGTTGTTGTTTGGTGGCGGAAGAAGTGAACCACGCCTGAAGAAAGCAGAAGAAATTGTTGCTATGATTGTAGAAGTGTCTCCAGTGATTGAGAATCGTATAGTAGTGCATGAATACCCAAGTGCAGGGATTGTTTTGATCCTCCATTTGATGCATCACTCCCATATCACGAATTTGTTGGTGGATTCAGCGTTCCATTGGATATGCCGACTTGTACGAGAAAATATGGAAGAAATTCGGTCACATCATTGTTACTAGAGACCCAAAGCGTGCTTATTCGTTAACAATGCAAGTAGGTGTTATCTTGCGCGTTGTAAGTGATATATGTGCTAGGCCCAGGAATATTGTGACTCCAGATGTACTCTTTGATTGGGAGTTCAACTTGGAGAATTCTGAGAGACTTGGCTTCAACGTGAAGTGGCTTCGTAAGAAGATAAATGCTATTAAGGACTCATGTGAGAAGAACATACCCTTTCCAAATGTTACTGTGATGGAGAAGGAAGACAAGATTGCTAGGCTGGTTGAAGAGCTGAACACGGAGAAGGCGGCCTTACAAGTCTTGAAAGATGCAGAGGAGCAAAAGTCTTTCTTTGCTGATTTTCTTTGATTTCTTTTCATAATATCTTGAACTTCTGAATTTCTGAGAGATGTGAGGTTTTTATTTCTGGTTTGGGTTTGATAGAGATTTTAAGTAAACTGAATTTTGATAAATTGCTGAATTTAAATTACTGAATGCAAGTATTGCAAACATTTTGGAGGAATTGAAATACAATGAAAGAAAATTCTAAACACCAAATGTTTGAGGTGTTCATGCCTTGAGCATCCGATGCCTCGAATATCCAAAACCTTAAACGTCAAAGGCCTTGAGACAATTCTCATGTATCACGGCCACAGTCTCCTTGTTGTCCATGTTGATCAACTTGTAGTAGCCACCAGCAACAGACTTAGAGATCATAAAAGGTCCTTCCCAGTTGGAGTTCTTTGCAGAATGAAAGTTACGCTTAGTTGCTTTGAGAACTAAATCTCCTTCTTGGAATTTGTTAGATTTGATCATCCGTGCCCTGAATATTTTCTGTTGATTTGGAATTCTTCGTGCAGTGGAATTCCATGTTGTCGAAGTCTTCCAACCTTGCGGCACATGTGGAAATTCGTGCAAAGGAGAGTATTTGGGATACTGTTTGTCGAACTCAGCCATTATTTCAGCAATGACTGTATTAGTAAGGTGTTCGATTCAGAGAGGTTCTGCATCCATCCACTTGGTAAAATATTACTGAGGTGAGATTATCCACTCATAGCATTTTGCAATAGCTAAGTTGTTGGTGGAGTGAAGCCCTCGGACCAGATAAGCATATTTGAAAACTGATGATATGGACACATGAGGGGGAATAAAACTTGCCTGAGTACGAAATCTTTTGACGAAAGCGTTTGCATTTTCCTCAGGCTTTTGCGTCAGCTCTGTCAAGGCTTTGACCTCCTCCAGATACTCGAACGGTGAAACATCCTATTTTTCTTCCTCTGAATCAGAGGTTTCTTAGATAGAGAAGTGTGCAATTGAAGGTGTTGGTGTTACCTTTCCAGCGTGAATCCACGTGCGTCCAAGAATCATATCATATCCTGGATCTTCTCGGATTATGTAAAATTTTATTTCTGTCCAGGCTGAGTTTATGTTCACCTTGAGAGTAATGTGGCCATAAGCGTCTTTGGGTGTTCCTTCATGATCTGTGATTGTCACTGGAGCATGGATGGCTTCTTGTCGTGTGACACCAGCGGCTCTGAGAGTTTTCATAGGGATAACATTGACAGCAGTGCCAACGTCAATCAATGCTCTTTTGAACTCGTTTCCCTTGAGATGGACTGTGGTGAGAAGTCCCCAGTCGTACATTTCTTTGTCCTTTGTTGAAGGCTCTTGAATCGACAAAAACTTCCCTGATACGATGTGATTCAGTGCAGCAAACATGTCTCCCCTTTGAGCCTTTGATAAGTATAGCAATTCGCAGACATGCTCGATTAAGGACTGAACTGCTTCCTTGACAGGCGGTTCAGAAATGGTGAAGGCTCTGACTGGGAGAGGATCTCTGTGTACTCCTTCAGTCCCCAAGTTGAGTTCTCCTTATTCGATTTTTTCTTTGAATATGCGCTTCAAAATTCTACAATCACTTGTAGGATGGTTGACGAACCTATGAAAGCGACAGTAATGAGGATTTCCCATGGCTTCTTCAGTCGGTTCTTTCTTGACATATGGCAGTTTGATTGCACCGTCTTGAATCCAGGCGTCTAGAAGTTCAATAACTTCTTCAATGGAGCTGGGGAAATCAGGTGCTTCTGGATCAGCTTCTGTGTGTTGAGCAGGAACTTGTGTATTATCCTTCTTTTGCGCCTTTGAATGAGTTGAGGAAGTATGTTTGCGCTGTGGCTCGGCTTTTTGTTTTCTCCCTTCTGCTACAACATTTGTGGAAGTTTGGAGATTGAATTGTTTGTTGATTAAATGTATACTTCCTCGAGTTTCTCGTGGATCTTCAGCCTTTGTAGTCATAGCTATCTCCAATAAGGCAGGTGCAGTAGTTGCTGATCTCTTGGTCGCTTCATGAAGTTCGAGGAAAGTCTGAAACCTGAGATTCTCCAATAAGGCTCTGTAGACTGGAATCATTCCATTGATGCACAAGTACACGAGTTGTTGCTCTGTGACATTTGGATCATGGCAGTCCAAAGCTTGAACTCTGAACCTTTTCACATAATAGTTAGGATGTTCGTTGCTCCTTTGAAACATCCTTCCGAGATCAGAGAGGGTGATTTGTTCTGAAACGAAAAAATACTTTTTGTATAAAGCATTAACCATTTCTCCCCAACTTTTAATGCTTCCTGGTTCGATTTTGTTGTACAAGGTATATGCCCTGTCTTTCAGAGACTTTGAAAATTCCTTCAGACGGATAGTATGGTTGTGCTCATGTTCACCGAGTGCTTCCAGAAATCGAGAAACATGCTCTCGAGCATTGCCGGTTCCATCATAAAGTGTGAAAGTTGGAGAGGTGTAACCTTTTGGCAGAGGAATCCTTTGCGTAGCAGCAGGGTATGAAGGTATGTGATGGTGGACAGAAGGTGTTTTGTCTTTTCCACGATCCTCCAAAAGACGTTCCAGGTCTTCACGAGTGATGAAACTAGATGGCTCTTTCGCTGGTGGATTGTCTGCAAACTTAGGAACTTCCTCATCCTCTACTACATGGATCGGAGTGACCTCGGGATCTGATGCGTGTCGTAACCACAACAAATTAGTGAATATTTTTCCACTCAATTAACAAGTAATATGGTGGTAGTTAAGTTCGTTCCCACGAGGAGCAAGAGATTTTTAGTTGTAAAATTGTCACAAAAAGGGGGGATGTATAAAGCAAAAGAAAATAAACAAAGCAATTCAAATATAAAGTTGAAATCAATAAGAGAGACAAGACCAAGGAATCCTTCTTCGTTGTAAAACAATGATTCAAGTTATGTTTTTCATCCACATGTTATTAGTCACAGATTATCACCAACCGTAGGTAAAGCAGCTAGATCAGTGCTAAACCCCTAAATCCCTTATATCACCGGATACGGAAGTTCTCGACTACCGGATTCTATTTACCAAACCACCTAGTAGTAGATCACTCAAGATGTAATTTAAATAAACGCATTAAGATTTATGAACTTATTAGGTTAATATTAGTAGTTAGACTCTTATATCAAGGTCTACTTGCTAACGTTGTTTTCACACACAATTGCTCCACGGAATCCCTCCGCAAGGTCTCGTGTTTGCTACTTATGTAAAGAGTCAAGAAATGATTACTTATCCCCTAACTTTCACTAGCTTTAGATCAATTTAACTTTCACTCTAAACAACCTATCAATCAACCATGAATGTATAAACATTCCTATTAGTAAAAACAAACGATAATCATGTGAAAAACTTCAAGATAGAATTGAAACAAAACTCAAATCATATATTAAGAACTAGGAATTCATCCTCAATCAATAAGAAAATTAGCTACTCATGTTTTTGAAATTCACACAAATAATTAAAAGGAGAAGTTTTAAAGTTCACACAAATAATTAAAAGAAGAATTTGAAAAGCAAGCAAAAACACAAGTATTGTGTGTAGAAGGTGTGTGTAAAAGATGATGAGAAGTGTGTAGAGAACTTCTCTATTTATAGGCTTCAATATTCTCCAAATCTTCCAAGGAATAGAACCCCTTTCCTTTAGCAATTCAATTTCCAAGTCCAAGCCTTTCTCAAATCTTCCATCTTCTCTTTCCAAATTTGAACCCAATTCCACAAACCCATGAGTTTAGATGATTCTAGAGAATTCTTCACAAATTTTCATCCAATTTCCAAATCTAAGTCTTCACACCCTTGAGAGGAATCCACACAAAATTCTGTAATTTTTGTCGCCTGAAAAATCCTGGTATCACCGGAATCCGGACGGAAAAGTCACCGGAATAGTGCCGCATGTCATCTGGATTCTCTTATCTGATAACGGAATATTCCGTTACGATACCGTCAAAGTTAACGGTCAAATCAGTCAAACCGTCAGTCAATGGGTCAAAGGGAAGGGAAGTCAGCTACTGAATCAGCTGATCTGAGGCTGTCTTACTCGCCTTACTCACGAGTTGGATCGGTCATCGTTGAGTTGAATCGTCGGCATTAAAATCCGACAGAGTCTCGGCTGTTTTCTGGGATTTCCAGGCCACATTCAGGCCGTTCTTTTCTTCACCTGTTAAGAATCCTAACATACATCTAGTTCTCCATTCATTCAACCCAATTGTTGTAGTTCTGTCAATAGCACCAACATCTTCTTTTGATATCAATTTCAACCTAAACATCATCAGTTCTTCATACCATTTCCTGTAATTCATGGTTTAACAGAAACATCTTCATTTCACCTTCATTCTTCCCCTAATTCATCAAACCCATCTCTCAGACGCTCAGATTAAACTAACATTAATGATGCCTAGTAACAAAGATCTACACATTTAACCCACTGAATCTAGTACCACCACCTTCAACTGCAACACTAACTCATCCTTTCAACTCTGTGGTGGATGAACAACTTCAATTTAATCTGAAGGAGTTCAATCTTTCTCAATTTCTCGATCAGAACCTTACCAATTACGGCAGAAACCCATACCAATCTCAATCCACCAAATACAACCTTAAAACCATGAAAATCTTCTCCGATTCTGTTGCCTCCATCTAACCCAGTTTCATAATAGCAGCTTCATTATCTCCTCAGCATCACAACGAGCTTCTCTTCCTCTTTAATCAATACAAACTCGAACTAAGTTTACCCATCTTCAATACCCCAATCTATCAAATCCATGATTGTATCCATCATCATCAGCTGCTCCTCAATATTGTACACTCCAATCCCTATCTGAGTTCATCTCTCGAACCAATCAACAGCACCACTGCTTTTAATTCCACAAACCCATTTGTTCACAGCTTCAGTCAGCAAAACCACCAAACCCATTTTCGATTCATCTGAGCCACGAACCCATCTCCGATTCATCTTCTCTGAGCTTTTGAGCATCATCTTCTCGACCTGGTATTAACAGCAGCAGCAGATACATCCATTGCTAACCCTTCTCGCCTGTTCTTCGAAATCATCACAGATCCCCTTTTTCACAGTAAAACCCTAATTCTAATTTCAATCTCTTCTTCTCTGTTCATAAATCGAATCAGTGTTGAATCAGCTACAACCCATCTTCAATTTCATCTCTTAGTTTCTCGATTTGACGGAAAAATCATCCCGAGCTTCCATTAATGGATTCAGCCAATATCTCAGTTTGTTTCTATTTCAGGGGAATGATAATGATTAAGAAGCAAAATAAAAACCCTTCTCTGAATTCTAGGGTTATAGGTTGGGACGGTTATTGGCAGTCGGTGGATCCTGATAAGGGATAACCAAATTGGTAGCCCCTTAACCACAACTTACTGTCTTTAGTGCTCTTCCAAAAGAGTTGCCCCTTAACCATGACTGGGCTCCAGATAGTGTTCGCCCATGAAATGACAATTTTTCCCTTTTTTCTCAAATTGGGTGATTTCTTCTTCTTTTCGTGCGCGCGACTCCATAGTAGCTATAAAACTAAAAACAAGCGTAAAATACATAATTTACAAGAAAAATAGCAAAGAAAGCATAAACAATAGATAGTAAATAGGATGTATTCTACACCCTATCAGGATCAGCGTCTGAAGAAGTTTCTTTAGCTTTTCCTTTCTCCTGAGTTTTCTCTGAAATCTTGTCTGTAAGAGTCTTGAGATAGTTGAATAGTTCCTTCTTAGTAGCAGCCATGTCAGTTTGATTTTTGGCAAGGGTTTCTTGCACCTTCATGAGATCACCAATGGTAGGTGGATTTTCTCCGACTTCTTCGGGAGATCGACCGAATATTGGATTGTTGATGGCTCCGGTGCCGTCACTTGCAGGGGTGATCACTGGAGTACCAGTGCTCGGAGGGGTAGCAGTGGCAGGTTGCGCCGGAGGAGTAGTGTTGGCGGTACCACTAGAGCTTGCAATATTAGAGCGAGATGTTGAATCCGGGTTGGTAACTGAACTAGACCTAAGACCGACCATGTTTGTGAGAAGTGAGATTGAAACCGAGAGAATGATCTCCCACTGTGGTCGCCAATCCGTAGATGGGGAAAAACGAGTTGCTGGTTTTTACGAAATTGAGGAGAAGACCGTGCGGAGGAAACTCCTTGAACCGAGCAAACTGTTAAACCTCACACAGATGCACTGCAAGAAGGGAGTGCTTTGAATTCGAGAGATCAATCTGTAGCACTCCGGCCTAAACCAAGACAATGGTCGTTCCAGAGTAAATTCGGTCACACGAGAGGATGGGTCGATCTGTAGGAGGAAAGCTGAGAAATGTGTGAGATCAATGGTGATCGAAGATTGTAGGTGTGTTGTGTATTCGAAAAATAAGATAAGTTCGAATGATTGAATTTGCTCTGTTGAGAGTAATTGCTCGGATGTTGAGTTGTTAATCTCGTGTTGTGCATTTGACGTGAGATTGTCTTGTTTTTCAATCATGATTCAGAGACTTATTTATATTGCTAGAATTGTAAACACCATGATCCCATGAAGTGTGACAGTTGATGGAATCAAAGAGTGGAGAAGTGGAGATCATGTTAAAACCAGTTGCTCAACGTGCGGAAACTTGGTCGATTTTCCATCCACTACTTTGTTAACTCCTTCAACTGATTGCATGACTTGCTCACATCCTCATCGTGTGTATGAACACACATGCCGTAGACCACCAGACCAAAACCCTAGTTAATATCCCCCATGCGACACGATTGATGTCTCGTGATTGTGGAGTCTGCAAGGTAGACGTGTATTTAGTTAGTCAGTTGTTGACTTCATGACTTCATGGGACGATGAGTCCTTGTATTGTTGAGTCGAACATGATTTGAAAATGTTCTGAGACTCATGAATTGAACATGTCTGTTGAGACAGAGGTATAATGTATGAATAAACATAGTTAACGTGGGAAAATATTGCTCATTCGATGAATTGTTGAACATTGATAGTTGAACCAATATTCCTTGGTTTGAGCAAATATTGCTCATCTGAGCAAATGTTGCTCGTTTGATGAATTATTGGTAGCATGACCAAATAAAATATTAATTTAAATACTGGCAACTGAACCAAGTATAATTAATAAAATGTTGACCATGGGATCATCGTAAAATTATTAGCGTTTGAATCTGGAATGAACCTTGGACTCAAAACCCTAATTCGATCAATTGATGAATTGATAATTAATTGATGATTTATTGAAAATCATCCATGGAGTGAAGGAGGTACCGGCTTCATGGGATGATGAATCGACCAGATGCTCGAATGAGCAAGTACCAAGGTCTCTTGAAGACTTGTTGATTTGTTGATGAGAGGATGATCAAATGCTGGTTTAATCATTTATTAAAATAATGCTCGTCTGAGCCTTAGGTAATAAAACCTAATTAATTATGAAGAGATGAGGGATCGACCAAGGGGTCATGAAACCGGCCCTGAGTGGTCATGGGATCGGATGACGATCGTTTCATGGAATTCCAAGTTGTTTGGAAGAAATTGAACCTAATATGAGCAAATTAGGTCAAATAATGAAAATCTCACGGGACCGGCCTCTTGCAAGCCAAAGAGACAACCTTGGTCGGTCAAGGTAGTATGCTCGCGTCACCAAAGTGTTCGTGTCTCGGTCCAGAGAATTTTGATATTTTCTGATGTGCGTTTGAGCAATTATTTGGGAAAATATGAAGAAATCAGGGATTTTTGCTGAAACTGAGGAAACTTCATGAGATGAAGGAAAATAATAATAAAATGAAGGAATCATGAAGTGTGGGATCGGCTATGGCCAAGGCATGGTCGGCCGGCCAATGGGTCCGGTCCCATAGCATTTCCTTAATTTTGTTATATTTTTTCATGATTTTATGGAAATATCATAAAATCAAGGAGTTTGTTGAAACTAAGGAGTTTTGTTGAAATCAAGGAGTTTCCATGAGATGAAGGAAACAAATAATAATAAAATAAGGGCATGTGGGACCGGCTTGGGCATGGTCTACGGCCAGGGCCGGTCCCGTGAGTTTTCCCTAATTTTATGTATTATTTCCATGATTTGAAGGAATTTTCATAATTTGAAGGAAATATCATGAAATCGAGGAATTCCATGGGATCAAGGAAACATAAAAAATAATAATAATAAAATAAGGGCGTGTGGGGCCGGCTAGGGCATGACCCGGCTAGGGCCCGGTCCCACGAGTTTCCCTAATTTTATATTATTTTTCATGATTTAAAGGAGATATCATGAAATCAAGGAGTTTTCATGAGATCAAGAAAAATAATAAAAATATGATAAAATATAGAATTTGGACGTGGGACTGGTCAAGGCGTGACTAGCCGGCCGGTGAGCCCAGTCCCTTAGCGCCTTGACTAATATTTTATTATTTATTATTTTCTTCCTATTTTGCATAGGTTCATCGTTCTTTCGTGTTTTGGAATACTCGTTCGTGCATTCAGGTGCTCGTTGGTGTATTATTGCTGAGTACACTTGCACCATTTTAGCCAGGGCTTACTCAATAGTTGCTCAGATGCCCGTGTGTTGAATATTTATTACTAACCCATGGAATTATGCTGGGAAGAACCATAAATTGAAGTAACGAAATATTATGAAAAACATTGAATATTTTCCAGGGATTCAGTTAGTGAATCTAATGATTTAAGAATAATTAATTGATGGCTCTATA
Organism: Papaver armeniacum; assembly: GCA_023531295.1. Taxonomy (NCBI): domain Eukaryota; kingdom Viridiplantae; phylum Streptophyta; class Magnoliopsida; order Ranunculales; family Papaveraceae; genus Papaver; species Papaver armeniacum. Next base: position 74,793 of record JAJJWW010004761.1, read on the forward strand.
CTAGTACGATCGTCTAGGAGCATTAATTATTCAGGAGTCGAGTGATATGAGCTTGTTGAAGCGTCATATTTCTTTTATATAGTCAGGGAAAACATTGTTATATCCTGAAAACGTTATTGCTCTATACTAGCAGGCAAGTTGTCTAGGAGCCGTCTAATCTTGCAATTCTATAAAAAAGTGATCACTGAAATTTCTCAGTATTCATGAGATATATCGTTGCCTCAGCTGAGAGACTACACATCTACATATACTCTGAGAGACAGTATTCTCAGTCAGAGATTCTCGTGGCACGAGCTTTCACGCTTTCGATAAAAGACATGAGCCTCGATACTCATCTGATTGCTGGATCAGGAGCATGTACAATTATGGGTTTACGATTTTAGCCTTAGTCGAAAATCCACCATCTACACTAACCATGCCAGATCTGTGTTAGGATCACCCGTAAATGGCTTGAAGTTGACTTGATGCTCACCCAAGAGGTTACCAGTTTGGTTGTATTGTTGCTCGACCAAAATGTAAGAAACCTATACTGTGTACCCTTTACCTTTCATTTATTATTATCACTCAAGCTAATAGTAAATTGAACACAGGTTAATTGATGAATTGAAGACTGCACAACGTTTTTGTCATGCGAAGACTGCACACCGTTTTTTTTTCCCAAATGGAATTGAATTCACCTCTGACACACGTTTGCTCATCAATAGCTCCCCAGGCGTATAAGGAAGTCTTGGTAGTTTGAATCATCAGAAATTCTTAATGTACCGTGCCCACAAACAAAATTAAAACAACCACTCACATTTCTCTCCACAGTGGGGCCCAAAAGTGGCACCTGCTAAACTCCATGGGGCGGGGCCCACATTTAGTGTGAGTGTGTTGTTTTAGTTTTGTTTTCCTCCCCGGTCTGTTTAGAAGCGTTGTTGAATTCTAACATTTATAAGGGTTTCACCATTCACAGAGATCTCCAACTAGATTGTTTGTTACTTTTTTTATATCACAGTGATATTAAACATTCTCAAGCGCAATGCATCTGTGCGCTAATGTGATACCAAGGAGCATTGCATGTGAATCTTGCATCTTGGTAATCTTTGTCATTTCTCCTCATATGTGCACTTTGGGTTTTATGTTTGCCCATTATTTTTTTATAACTGTAGTACCGTTATTGGACCAATTAACATGATATATACTGTGGGTTTGGAAAGAAACCATGTAGAGTTTGGTGTACTAAATGTGTTTGCAATAATCTACAAGGTGAAATAAGCATGAGTGGCATTAGCCATTAGGGACCTTAACATATGTTTCCCCACTGATATACTGAGTAGTGATCAATGATAAACATTGTAACATGGGGAGTTTCGGTTGTTTGTACCCTATTCAAATAGTGTACGTGCGTGCCGCACAAGCTGTTTAATAGCGTCAACCCGTGGGTTTATTGAGGAAACCCACAGGGCTTATTGTGGAAGCCCAGACCGGACTTATTGAGGAAGTCCAGAGGTTTATTGAGGAAACCATGCTGTGGGTTTATTGAGGAAACCCACAGGGCTTATTGAGGAAGCCATGATGGACTTATTGAGGAAGTCCGGAGGTTTATTGAGGAAACCAGGCTGTGGGTTTATTGATGAAACCCACAGGGCTTATTGAGGAAGCCAGTCCGGACTTATTGAGGAAGTCAAGAGGTTTATTGAGGAAACCAGGCTGTGGGTTTATTGAGGAAACCCACAGAAATTATTGAGGAAGCCAGGCCGGACTTATTGAGGAAGTCCGGAGGTTTATTGAGAAAACCAGGCTGTGGGTTTATTGAGGAAACCCACAGGTATTATTGAGGAAGCCAGTCCGGACTTATTGAGGAAGTCCGGAGGTTTATTGAGGAAACCAGGCTATGGGTTTATTGAGGAAACCCACAGGGCTTATTGAGGAAGCCATGCCGGACTTATTGAGGAATTCTGGAGGTTTATTGAGGAAACCAGGCCGTGGGTTTATTATGGAAACCCACATGGCTTAATATAGAGGCCCAGTCTAGCTTATTATAGAAGCCCAAAAGACTTATTTTTTGAAGTCTTTTGAGATAGACACAAATCTTGTCAAGATATACATGGATCTTCAAGGATATATACAAATATTAAAGGATAAGTACAAATCCAGGTGGTTATTTTGGATAACTACAAATCTAGGGTTATTAAGGAACTAGATTAGGGTTTTTGCCTATAAATAGAGGCTAAAAATACAACTCAAGCCAAGGAATTCGATGTTTGCAAACCACAAACAACTATTGTAATCATCATGTCAATAAAATATCTCCCTACGGGGTTCCATCCGTGGACGTAGGCACAACTTGCCGAACCACGTTAAATTCTTTGTCTCTTTTTTGTTTCTTCAATTTGTTTCATAACCCTAATTTCATCATCATCATCATCAATCAATCGTGTTTTGTGCCTAGAATTTATATTGGGTACAAACATTGGCGCCGACTAAGGGGATTCGAGTGAAAGAATCATGTTTTATCATTGAGAGAGGTGCGGAAGAAATCTGCACGAGATTCCATGAAAAAATCAGCAGCAAAAAAAAAATAAAAAAAAATAAAAAAATAGGGTTCTTACGTAACTGTTGCAAAGTTGAAGAAATCGTTGCAAAGTTGAAGAAACCGTTGCAAAGTTGAAGAAACTGTTACAAGGTTGAAGAAACTGTTGCGAAACAGTTGAAGCGAGCGTGGCGAAACAGTAGCAGAAAGCATCACAAAGGCGTAACAGTCATAATGGTTGCAGAAAACGTTGTCAAACCTTCTTCTTCATCACTGCACCAGATCCGTTAGATCCACAGCCATAGAATCTGATCCGTAGGATCGGTCCAGCCTTATGTACATCGACGATCCAGTGCTTCTCATGCGCTGACTAATCAGTATACAGTCATCGCCACGTCACCGACACATCAGAAGCAACTGTCCAGTCATCTTTGCCACGTCACCGCCACATCACCAGCATGGTCCAGTCAGCATAGTCGACATGTCAGTGTCCAGTCAGCAAATAGATTGTTCGTGTTGCCATGTCAGCGCTGTTCGAGCGTCGTGTCAGCGACAGTAACCTAATAAACGGATGCCATGTGCGCATGTTGATCCGATCGTGATGACACATATGCAACGGCACGCGCTGGGCCGTTTAAATCTTGTTTCGTCAATAACTTCTTCGTTTTAAGTCTGAATTGAGTGATTTTTGGCTCGTTAGAATCGTCTTTAAATTCCCTACAACATGGAAGCAAAAAAATCCAGTGTTCGAGAAACTTTGATGTGCACTTCGAGCAGCAACATGATCGAGTTCAAGGTTCGTGGATAGCGACATGATCGGGTTCGAGGTTCGTGGATGGCGACATGATCGAAAGTTCGAGATGAGGATTGCTTAGACCCTTCAATATTTAGCCTTGCACCACATCGCAAGCACCTAAAGCCTCACCTTGCACGTGAGCACTTAAATCTTGCTTTCGCAAGCATAAAATCTCGTCTTGCACGCGAGTATGAAAGACTTGCACCTTGGCAAGCACATAGTCTCGTCTCAACCACGAGCCCAACGCCCGATGTTGGTCCAAAGACTCGTGCTCAACACAAGCAATACAGCTAGCCTGCCCGAGCAGCGAGCGCTACAGCCTTGTTACGTTGCGAGCAAAAAGCCTTGCCCCAGCCGCAAGCATATTACATTTCACTCAAGACTCGACTAGCTCTCGAGCATCACAAGTCCACCACGTGGCAAAAAGTCTCGCCTAGCACGTGAGCATTTTTTATTTTATTTTTATTTTATTTTATTTTATTTTGTTATTGTTTGCAGGTAATTACAGTTGGGGGCGTCTTCGTAATGTCTCTACAAATGCTTGGGGGCGAGTTACGTCATCAACGGTCGACGCAGCAGGAAAAACAAACTTCTTATCCCCCAACAAGTTGGAGGATAAGAGGGGGCGATGTTTGTGCCATGTATTTTATAAACGGAAGGTCCGTAAATCAAGCCCGTGAAGGAAGATTCTAGAAGTTTCCGGAAGGCTTGTGGCCCAAGTTGCTTTCACATCAAGTTTGTACCAGAATTAGGGTTACATAAACACTATAAATACATGTATCCTAAACCCTAAGAGGATATAGAATTTTAGGTTAGCTAACCCAGGGAAAATTATTGTATCCTATAATCAATAAACTATTTCTCTGTTCCTCCGTGGATGTAGGCACAACTTGCCGAACCACGTTAAATCCATCTCTTTGTTCATCTTTAATTCGTTTTCTAGCCCTAATTTTCAAGAATCATCATCAATCATCGTGTTTTGTGCCTAGAATTTATTTTGGGTACAAACATTGGCGCCGACTAAGGGGATTCGAGTGAAAGAATCGTGTTCCCCCGTTGAGAGAAATTATTTTCAAAGCGTTTTTAAAAATTAGGGTTTCAGAAACGTTGTGAAGAAAAAGTTGCAGAAAACCCTAAATTATGTTCAAGGTTTTGTTTGACAGAGAACGTTGTGATCAGAAAGTTGCAGAAAGTTTACAACTTTCTCGGAAAAGGTTGCAGAAGGTTCAGAAAGTTGCGATCAGAAAGTCTCAAAAGGTTTACAACTATTTCAGGTAAAGTTGCAGAAGATACAGAATGTTGTGATCCAGATTTGCAGACAGTTCCAGAAACGTTGCGGAAGAAAAGGTTGTTAAAAGGAAGGTTAACAAAGAAAGATTAACAGATCGAATGGACGTTCATATACCTACCGGAAATCCTTCAAGTCAATATGTCAAAAATCGGATTCTACAGAGCGCTTTCCAAGATGAGTGTAGACATCACGTTCATCAACAATGGCGATACTATAAATCTAGTTTATAGTTCACACACAATTTTGGTTCTGCTTAGAATCAAGGAAACTTTTTGCTTGTATTTATTAAGGAAATACTTGCGGTTAGATTGCTATGGAACAGTACCTGCGCTGTGTGACGCAAGAGAATGATGCAAAGGAATAAATACATGGCTGCTATGTAGGTGGGGATCGGATATTGGAGGTCTGTTTTCCACTGCACATGAGGCGGCAAATACTTGTTAATTGGAGCCGATTACATTAACAAATTCGAAGAAAATAACGACGTCAATACACATCCCCAAATTTATTTGGGAGACATAATATGTGTGTACATGTCAGCTATGATCATCTCTAATAAAGAAAAGAAATTCGATTCAGAAACATTCTTTATGACAACTGGATGCACACATCAACACTGGAATGCTCGAAGAGTGCTTAGCTCCGTTCAACACCTCACAAGTGCCACCGATCCAGTCATATAGACGTTCGTGGATTGGCAACATGAAAGTATATCAAACCACAAAGCTCACGAAAGGTCCGAACGACCGTCTTTAATGGTCATCTCGCTTAGTAGGCATACATACCAACTGATCATCATTAAAGGGGCAGTTGGATGCCGCAACGGTAGAAGATTGATCAACGTTACAAAGATAGCTACAGTAGCAGGGTGATCAGCAGTAAAGGAATCATTCGAAGGAGCTAACTGTGGCAGAGTTGATTCGAATTAAAAGGATAGCTCGAGGAAGGGGTGACGTCATACGGGGCTGAGCTGATTGGATTATATTGAAGTGAACAAAGGCTTTCTTCATGGTAAGAGGATTTGCCATTATATCTAATGCATTAGCAATGGAAGGATTGGCCGCCCACACGCATCCTTGGATCACCATAAAGGACCAACATTTTTTGACGCACCAAAAGCCTAAAGAGAATGGCAAAAGAATTTCTAAGGTATCGACTATTCAGGGTTGTTCGTCCGGAAGAATCATCAGTGTGTCCTCTGTACCCATGAGCTCCAGCTTACACTTTTTATATCTAAAGTACACCTAAATATTACACTTTTTATAACTGAACTAAAGCAAAATATTACACTTCCAAGCTTCTGAAAATTAAATTAATGTTGATTATGACTACAATGAAATTAAATAAAACTTCGATAAAATGTATAATATCAAAATGCATGGAGTTGTGAATGCTTACAGTAGATCAAACCGCACTTCCTCTTCCGCAAACAAATTGATTATTAATCCTGTACAATAATTGAAATACAAAATCGTTAATAGAAAATCTTAATAAACAATCACCCACATCAAGTAAATTTTGAAAACGAATGAACAAAATATATTAGTAGAAAAGTATAATACATTCATTTCACCATAAAAATAGAATATTATTATTTTTATTATTATTCCTTTTAAAAAAAATAATAATAATATCGAAATAATATCTATTTTTAGCTCGGCAAGAGATGCTCAATATTTTTTGTATAAAAATACAAACCATTCATTCCATTCCAATATTATTATTTTTTTGGTTATTATATACCATAAGAAAATATTACTAAAAAAAATGATTTCTATTCTTAGCTATGGAGGAAATGCTCAATATTTTTGTACAAAAATATTTCTATTGTAAAAGGTAAACGCCTAGGAATAAATGTATTTTTCTTAAATAAATTTTAGGTAATTTTAGGTGTATCTTAGAAGTAATGGTCGTATTTGAAGAATATTGTATTATGGAAAATCTTAAAATGTTTTTTTTTTTTCCATTTTACCTATAATAATCTTCTTATAAATTCTAAATTCGACATATAGCAATATATTTACGAATTAATATTCTAGACAAAATTTATAAAATTGTAGATATATTTAGATTTTCACTAGCATTATTCTCCAAAATAGCATTGTTTTGGGGCTCTTGTTTTGGAGGCTCAGTGTGTCTCTGTAAGTCGGAGAAAAAGCAAACCTCCCATTGTTTTACGCCGCTTTTCGCTTTATTTTTTATTTCTTTAATTTATTTTTTCAGTTTAAGGTTTTGTTGACTGATTTGTGTATTGTGTTTGTTTTGCAGTTGAATGATCATACGTGTGTACGCAAAGAAATGGTAATCGACAGCTTTTTCTCCTTATTGATGTTGTTTATTTTAATCTGGTTATTATACATATGCAATCTTTTAGAAATAGCTTTATTTTCTGCTAATCTTTTAATATTTTGCATTTTATTAATTGTTTGCTGCATAATAATCTTTTTTTGCCGGTTTTGCTTGTAGGACTCATATTTGTTGCATCTCTAATCATAAGAAACCTATTATAGGGGCTCCAAGAAAAGAGTTTTGAGGGCTCCTAAGGATTCAAATATCCTACAATGAAGATAAGGGGACCTAATTCATAAGAAAAATACTAAAATACCCTTAACATATTAAATATTGAAAACCTAAAACTAATTTGTTTTCATTCCGCTCCTTTAATTCTTCCATTTTCTTCTTCCCTATCACCTCCATCGCTTATTTCTTTGATTAATCGTCAATTCTCAAAATAATTCATTATCGATTAACACCATTTAATCCACCCGCAATGACTTCAATAAGGTAAAAATCAAAAACCCATCTTATTTAATCGGTTTCAATGCATGGATAAGCGGAATCGATCGAATTGGGTTTTTGAAAAAACAGTTTCAGAACTGTCTACGGTTGGGAAATATGAATTTTCCCAACCGTAGACTGAACTGTCTACGGTTGGGAAGTATGAATTTTCCCAACCGTAGACAATACTGAAACTGTTTTTTTCAAAAATAAGTGATGGATTTTCTTAGTTGTTTTTGTTTATGATCGTCATCTTCATCACGACGGAGAAGAAGAAGAGAGAAAGAAAAATAATAGTTTTTTTTTTATGATCATCATCTTCATCATGATTTATGAATGAATGAAAAGAGAATGAGAAGACAATAGATTTAGTTTTTGTATATGATCATCATTTTCATCATGATTTATGAATGAAAAGAGAAAGAAAAAATAATAAATTTAATTTTATAATTCATGGAGGGTATTTTAGTCATTACAAAAATAGTTAGATATGGGGTTTTGTTGATTACTATTTCATAACCCGATTTTGTCATCTTGTGAGGCCTCAAAACCAAATGTTTGGAGCCCTATAATAGGTTTCAATCATAATCATAAGGTAGTACCTAATTGTTTAGTTTTTTTCTTTTTCTCATGCCACTGTTGATTTTTGAGAATCCCCTCCAAGAATGGGGAACAACTATGCAGGGTGTTGTTTTGTAGGTGCAAATGGAGAAAAACATTTGCTTCGGGATGGGGAGAACCACAAAACGAAGACACAAAAAATGGTAATGCAAAAACAATTTTTGCTAAATGTTACATTCAAAAATAAAATGATAAAAAATATATATATATATATTTGATGCAAATATTAGGCATTTAATATGGCTATCCCATTTATGTAAAGAATATTTTTGAAATCCAAATTATTAATAAAGAATTATGTAAATTTTGATATATTAATTAATATTATTTCCAAAATATCGGTTTTTTCGTTGAAATTTCTAGCCTTGGGCACCCTCTATATAAAAGTGCTTGATCCAACGCCAGATCCCATTTTGTGAATGTTGCTTTTTGTTTTGTTAGGGTTGGTTTTTTCCCAACGATTTCGTTACCTAATTTATTTATTTATTCGTTTTCGTTTTGCATGGCTGCGGCGGTGGGAGCTCATGAGTATTGAAACAAATATTCAGAGCTTTGTGTCCATAGTAATAAACACAAACAAGGTATATAATCGTGAAATCCTATTTTTGGTTTTATCGATATTTGTTTCCTTGATTTAGTTTTAGTTTTGGATGCTGATGATACTTAGACTTTGTATTTATGGAATTTATGATGATTTTATGTTGGGGTTAAAGATTATGTATTTATGGAATTTATGATGATTTTGGTTATTGATTTAGATATAAATAAGTTTGATTGTCTCTATGTTTGATTTGACACATGCATATCTAGTGATACCATTTGAAATGTGATCGACGTAACGCCCACAATTTTCTTATCGGTTTGTAAACTAGCAAGTCATATATGTCACGGACATCTCATACAAATATTTCCAAGTGATGACCAGGTAACTATTTTCAATGTTCTCTTGGTAGCCTTTTGTATATACATTTTCTCTACGGAGTTGTAGTTTACATGCATGGTGCATCTTTAGGTGCTGGTAACGATTTAAATTGAACTTATTTATTTGGTTATGGTGTTTCTGTAGTTTATGTATTTTTGGTGACCGTAGTTGGGTGACTTGGTGTTCTTTTATTGCTTTTGTTTCAGTGTCGATCCATAAATCGTTGATATCTATTCCAACCGACATGAAGTACGATTTTAAAAAAAAAATTATTATGCGATGACGTTTTGTTTGTTGTTTGTTACATATTTTTGAGGATGTGCATATTTTTTGGGGGGTTTTATCGATGCCTAATTGAGGCTGTTTTGTATCTAGACTAGGGCTTAACCCGTGCTGTAACGGCACGGGATGCTTTTGTCACTAATTCGATATTTATATCATGCAATTTAAACAATTGATTTGATTCTAAAGTATTGCCAAAATCAGATTTCCAAAATATCAAATGTTAGTCGCAAGCATAACGCATCAAGAGTCTAAAACTAAGCATGCATCATCAAGAGAAAACACATTTGATTAATAGAAATCATTTAATTCATTTTTTATCAATGCAATTAATCATATAAAAATATTGCATAAATTAATAAAGTAAATATTACCACATAATTCTTGAAAGAATGGCTTCCTCCGTCGCCCCAGAGGATGGGTTTAGCTCATCATGTTGGAAACACGCTCAAAAGTTGATTTCATTGCTCAAAAATGGTTCACAAATGATGAAATGGGAGAAAAACAATAAAAACCGGGTTTGTAACACTTATATTTGTTACAAACCAGCTGTTACAGAGAACGATAAGGATGAATTGTTGATGTTGTTGTAGCTCTGCGACCCACGCTTGGCAGTCGTTTATACTGTAGCATGAACGACTGTCCCCTGTGCGTCTTATGTTCTTCGTGTTCTTGGTGCAGCAGCAGCAGAAAATAATTCTGTAACTTAATTTTCTCGATCTGTTGATGCTTTGTACCTCTCCCAAACTCTCCGTCAACTCCCCCCCTCTTCCAGAATGTAAAATGTATACATTCTCTTGGAAGAGGCTGACGATTCTGGAGGTGACCATATCCACTTATCTGTCAAAGAGACTTCCCAACATAAGAGTATATATATGGTCCTACAAATCAAGAGATATATTTCCAGAAGTAAAATTTCAATAGCATATATTCCAATAAGTAAAAAAAAGGTCTGAGAAAGTACATATTATGTACATATTTTTTAAATCGGAAATTGGGAAGAAATTAGAAAATCACGTAGGTAAACTCATTTTCTTAGTTAAAGATATTAAACGCATACAAACTCTCTTTAAAATTATTTGTAGTATATATTTTTCTGAATATTATATGGCGACAACGCGTATAATTTTAGAAACTATTTCTGATATAATGGAGTGTGTTAGCAACATTAGTTATTTACCTGATAGAACAGAGAAAACAAAACAAGGGATATCCCTACAATAGTGACAAAAGCGCCAACTCCAACCATATCGAATTAGTGACAAAAGCATCTCGTGCCGTTACGGCACGGGTTAAGCCCTAGTCATTAGTACAAAACAAAGCTAGGCTAAGTTTGCTTGTGTTAGTGGTGGCCAGGATTTTTCCAGACAAAGATAAATCAAGGGCTGTGGTTCTCCTGACCACCCCCTACAACTCGCACGCATGGCATTAATTCCAATATTATGAATGAAAAATGAATACTCAAGTCAAGATATGGATTTTCAAAAATTATAACGAGGAGGTTCGAACTCATGACCTATTGTGTCATAAGTGTGGCCTCTAACCAGTGTTCCACCTTGGTTGGAATTAATAGAAAAGATAAATCAACGGTGGTGGTTTGTTCAACTTAAATATCATAATTGCTTTATTAATTAGTGTTTCACTAATTGCACATAATAAATAATCTATTCATTATAAAGAGTTTTATTAATTAGTGTTTCACTAATTGCTCATAATAAATGACTAATCATTTTTAATTATAAATGTTTTCTTAATTAATTATAATATTTATTTCTATTGTATAGCCATTCAAAAGGGGTCGGTACCGACATTTGTTGTTAGGTTACCGATCAACTTTAAGGGCTCTTCGTAGATGATATGATATAATTTTGATATTATTAATATTTTTAATTTAATAAGTAATTTTGATAAATAATATCAATAGACATTTTTGGCGACAATGAGTAGTAGAAGAGGTGGAGGCCGAAAGATTAGTGGTGGTTAAGGGCGGCGCCAAGCACAATTATATTTATTTTTGTCCTTTTATCATAAAATGGGATACAAAGTCCATTTTTCACATGTATCCAACTTGCCAAGAGTTTTTTCTCCCTCTTTCCTCAAAATCCTGGCTCCGCCCTGGTTTGTGGTGGAAGAAGTAGTGACGGTGAGTGTTGGTGAGTAGTGCATCGATAACATCGTAGTGTGGAAGATGTGATTGGTTGTTTTTAACACTGGGAAGGTACCATATATTTCAGGGATGATATCATACAAGATAATATTTTCATGATCGTAGTTGGATCACCTAAATGGTACCCCTATTATCTTTGGTACTATATCGTATAAATCATGATTTTTTAATGTTAAAATAAAATTGATTATAATACAAAAAATAATATATACACGGAAAAAAAATTAATGAAACTAATCAACTGACGACATTTTGTTCAATCTAAACCTCATACATGACATTTGTGATTGAAAATTAGAATTACGTCCAACAACCTACATGGGGTGGGCGGCAGTGATGGTGGCAGTAGTGGAGTCAAAAATTGACATTGAAGAGGCCTACTTTAAAAAAAAAAAAAAAAAAAAAACATGTAAACTTTGGTGGACTAAACCATAAATATATATGGAAAAAGTACTATTTATAAAATAAACTAAAAAATTTATGTAGTTATTAAAAATTTAAGGGGTTAGAGCCAGGTTAATCAACCCTTGGCTCTGCCACTAGGTGGTGGTGGATAAAAAAATTGATTCATATGGTTTTATGGTGGTGGAGGGTATTAGTGAACAAAAACATATTATGCTAATTTCAGTAACGCATACAAAATATGTGACGTTATATTATAAAGTAAGTATAAAACGTGGTTGATCATTCTAATGTTAAACTCGATAAAACACATGTCCATTTTAAGAAATTGGTGCAATCAATTGCCATGTTATGTAATAACTAAACGAACGACATGAATCAAGATTAGAACATATGAAGTTATTTATTATCGTTTTGTCTATGTAAAAAAGTGGTCAAGATTTGTCCTTGGCAAAGATAAATTTATCGCCGGGGTTTGTTTAACTTAACCATTTTTTTAAATATTTTAGTAATTAATGTCTCATTGATTGTTCATAATGATTAATTAAATTTCTATTATAAATGTCCCTTTAATAATCTAACATAAATTGTAGTTGCAGGAAATCCTACACTACACCCCTCACAAGAATCCACACAATCAATCCATTGAAGATGAACAATTATAATTTTTGTTGATTAATTTCTTGAATGTTTACAAGGTAAAAGTGGAAAAGAGCTAGAAAAATACAATCTCAATAAACTTTCTCTCTCTTAATGACTTGCCCAACACTCGAAAAAGATCCCCCCTTCAATAGGCATGTTCGGCTCTTTATATAGGGTGTTACATAATGGACGACAGCTAAGCTGTCCTTTATTTTCGGGAATGACTTGCGAAGTGTCGCAAGTGTACAAATGTATAATCTCGCGACACTCCTAGTTCTCGCTAAGTCTTCACACCTTTCTCGTGTTCGCCGCCGTCATCCATTGCGTCACTTATTTTACTAAATGCGACGCCTTCGCTATGTATCGTTTATGGATTTGCAGAGGTATTGGTGTTGCGATATTCGATCCTACATCTTGCCTCTTCTCATGTCTTCTCTGTGAAGAAGAGAATGTCATGAGAATTATTATTTTCAAACTGCCGCAACCGTTCATCCTTATCTGTTTTGGCGATTTGACTTCATACTTTTACACAAAATCTATAGTACGTGTCTCTTCTTCCACCCATTTTTTGACACGTCCCTTTCAACCGTTACTTCTCAACCATTCACGTCTCTTCTCGCATTAAATGCGTTTATCTTCTCGAGAATTCTTCTCTATATATAGTTTTCTCATCCTCCTCTTCTTCTTTTTTACTTTCTCTCTGCAATTTTTCTTCAATTCTCCTCCGTAACTTCCGCTTCTGCTACTGTAAATTTTCTTTTTTCCTTTGATCTTCAACTCTTTAATCATTCCCATACTCTGAAGATGGCTCCACCCGGTCGTAGATATGAAGTTCTCTTGGAAGAGGTTCAAAAGGATTTACAAGAGAAAGGTTTCACATTATCCACTATTCCCCATCAAGAATCTTCATTTATTCTCTCCGCCAAATTATTTACTGATCACTGTTGTGATAATCAAAAGGTCATAATCTCGCTGGGTCAGATTCTCTCCGGCCTTCCCATTCCTCTCTACAACCCTGAACTTCCTTTCTTTTATGAAATTCTTGCTCATGAGAAATTCTCGCGAGCTGTTTACCAATTAAGTGGAGATTGTATCCGCTTAATGCTTGAGTTCGCCAACCGTGGCGCTGGTAAAGGGTCTCTCTATTCTAATGCAGTCAGAGATCCTAAATTTGTAGATTTAGAGATATTCGCTGAGAAGTATTCAGTAGAAAGTTTCTTTGAGAATTATGAAGTAATAAATATGAAGAACGATAGAACTCGCTGGGGTGCACGTTTGAAAAGAAGAGAAAATATCCCCAGTGACAAAGTACTTATGCAGGATATCGATTGGCACTCCGGCAAGAACAATGTTCCTCGCCATTCCAAAGACGAGAAATGGTGTGTCTTTCCGCTATTTTTAAATGGACCTTATATTTCAGGTTCGAATGTACTCCCTGCGAATCTCGCTAACTATCAACCTTGGGTATTTAACTGGCCCGAGAAAGCTAAAGAGGTGTGCTTCCCGAATTTGGCTCAGTTTGTAATTATAACTTCTTTTTACATCTACTAATCTTGCGAAATTTTCAGATTGTTAAATTGAGAAAAAGTTACGAAAGAAATCCTAAGGCAAGTACTCTGGCAATTCTCCAGTCGATCACGGATGAAGTAAGAAATACTTTTCTTCTTTATTTTTAACAATATTGTTGCCTCTGTTTCTTATATTCATTCGTGTGCGAAGGTGGGCGTTGAAGTTGTCGAAGAAGAGGATATTTCTGAAGCTGCGAAAGCTAAGGGCAAGAGTAAAATTCCTTTTCGCAAGAAGAAATCTGCTGCTCCACCTTCTAAAAAACGGAAACTCCATTCTTCTTCTCGCTCCAGTCCTCAATCCAGCGAGAGCTCTGATGAAGATAATGATGATGTTGACACCTCTCTTGCGAAGGAGAATCATCCAGTTGAATCTGCTATGGCGCAACTATCCAGTGTTTTCTCTGATTCTATGCAAGGAATTGGAGATGATCATTTTTCTGCCACATGCGAAGCTCTCGCAAATATCTGCGATGCTCCCTTACTAGAGGATGATGATTCTTTTTGTGGAGTTTCTAGAGCTGTGACTCCCAGTTTCCTAAACGCACTTAGTGCCTTGGTATGTCTATATTTTCTTATTTCTGCATGATTTCAATTATAAACCTTGTCTTGACGATTTCTTTATTTTCCTTTATAGTCTGGGAGAGCTTCCTTTGTTGTTGCCTCAGATCTCGAGAAAAAACGCAACAGTCTCGAGAAGAAAAACCTCCAACTTAAAAAGAAGAATGAAGAATTGGAAGCTGAAGTTGTTTCTCTTCGCAAGAGAGATAAAGAATTTGAAAATGAAACTGCAACTCTTCGTGAAAAGACCAAACAATTGGAAGTTGAGTCTTCTTCTCAGAAGGACAAGATATCTAGCCTTCAAAATGCTAATCAACAACTTTATGGTATAAAATTCTTCTCTTTTTCTTGCTTTTATTCTGTCATTTATTTTTCTTTATCTGACTTATCATTTTCGCAGATGTTTATAACCTTTCTGATGAAGCCATTCTTCTTCACACATTTCCCGAGTCTATGGATAACGATGCTCTTGTTGCCCATCTCAATGATTCTTTAAATAGCTTTTCAAATGACAGAATCAAACATCTTTCTCTAAATGAACTTCAATCCAAATTTCGTCTCTTAGAAGCTGATCATAGATCTAGTTTAAGTTTAGCCAACCAATTTAAACGCCTACACCTTAGTTCCCAAGAGAAAATTATTATTTTAAGGAAGAAGGTTAGTGATCTTATAGATGACAAAGATCGCATTTCTAACCAAGGTTCCCAAGCATTAGCAAAATTTCAAAAAACTCTTCTTGAAGTTCAAGTTGAGCGGGATGAATCTATTCGCCAAAATACTATTCTTAGCGAAAGAGAGAATCAAATTCGTTCCCTTCTTCTCATAAACAGTGACGATGAGTTCGCTTGGGCTGCGAAAGTTCTAGACGACGCCAGAAATAATTTAGGTGTTAATGTTAGTCTTCAAGCTGAGCATACAGCCTTGATTAGGGATATGATTTCTGATAGAGAAGGTTGTTGACCATTCTTCTTTACTTAATTGTTTATTATATATGAAACTGTCATCAAGTTGCTGATTCATTGCTCTACATTCGCAGAGGCTGAGAAGATATTTCAGAAAAGAATTGAAGAACTTGAATCCGAAAAAGAACAACTTGCAAAGGACTTTTCTCTTCGCAATGACAAGTATTCCAAGTTGAAGAAGCAACTACAAATTACCGTGGCGAACTTCAAAAATGATGCTGTTCTCTTTCGCAATGAAACTATTAAGACAGTTTGCGATGACAATAGTATTCCTCATTCTTCATACCCTTGTCTTCTTGACGAAATTCCTGAGAACATGCCTTCTTTGGATATCTCTGATAGCGATGCTAGCGAAGAGGAATCTGATGAAGATAATGGAGTAGAAGGATCTGATGAAGAAGAAGAATCACACAAGAAATAGCTTCATTTTCTTCTTTCTCTTTTTGTAACATCTGTACATTTATCCTTTTAATCTTCCATTTTTATAATCTCTTATTGTAAGTTTTTTGGGTCTCCAAATACAAATTCTACTTTTGTTGTCCCTTTCTGCACATGTCAAAAAAGCAATTCTTTTTTGCAATATAGTTAATCAATATATTGTGAGTGCGTAAATCTATCATATGAAAATAAATAACATATTCTCAATCTATACATTCCCATACTTGCCTCTGTTATTTGTTTTCAAATGAAAGATTAAGCAAATAACCTTTAGATGATAACATGCCTCAGTCTCGCAACTGTTGCTGCTGAATTCTCGCGAGAGAATGTTTCTTGGTTGTTTTCAAGATCTCATTTTTTCTTTTTGTTTTGTGTGGTCTTATTTTGCCTTCCTAGTTAAAGGTCTTATTGCGCCACCTATTGTCATTGCGACAAAATCGCAGGACGTCTTTACACTTTCATGTAAAGACCCATTGATTTTGCCTTATCATTTCTTATTATTGTTGCCTCTGCAGGATAATTTTATTGCGACAATATGACAGGCCTAGATTTTCTTGCGAGAATAAAGCCCCATGACATTGTCGTCTTGCGACGAAATCGCAGGACGTCCTTACACTTTCATGTACTGACCCATTGATCTCGCCTTATCTTTGTCTTTTGTATTATTGCCTCTTCAGGATCATCGCACAAATATGATAAGTCTAAATTTTCTTGCGAAAATAAAGCCTCATGACATTTGCGTCTTAAGACACTTATCAGCTCCCTAATGGAGGGTGCCGCCCTTATCATCTCCCTGGTTGCCCCTTCAAGGAAGCGTACATCGGCCATACAAGACTAGCTCCTCCCATCCGGTCTTAACAACAACCAGTTGTTTTCGCAGCCTCTTATCCCTTATACCTATATGGTTTATGGTTACGAGACTGCACCCTAAGTGGAGTTTTCTTCGGGCCGAGTGCAACATATGCCAAGACTTGCCAAGAATGGCCGAGACACTTCAAATTCCCCATGCACTCTTGGCTCAACCGTGTACCTCGGCGCCTTGATCATACGCTGACTCCTTAGAAGAGACCCTCGGTCGTCCAACCAGGGTATAACCTTATATATATAGTTGGAAATCCAAGGTATCTCTCCTGGATAGGCTTTATTGACCCCAAATCTCCATGACCCAGGTTCCAGGGGCGGTGTAACCTTTTCCCTGAGCAATGTTAACAGATACTCCCTTTTATGACGCACTTTAGGTCTTACATTTGCCTCTTACGAAATTTTGATTCGCGAACTAGGGTGTACGCCATAGCAGGTTCGTCCCATTCTGATATGTCATTGTTCTTTGGATTGCTTCTTGTCATCATTTCTGCGAGGATTATAGTCTTTATCACTCAAATCTCTGCGAAAGTTTCGCGTATTCTTTTTTCGATTATCATAATTTTTGCATCTTCAGCCTGTCTTTATCACTCGAAAGTTAAGGAAAAAAGTTTTTTTTTTTTTTTTTTTTTTACAACCTTCGCAAGTCTATAATCAAATCATTCACTCCTTTCTCCTCTTACTTATGTTGCTCTCTGCTTCTTCATTATTCAAATCTCCTAATACTGCCTTACCTTTTGCGAAATCATCGCAACTTCCAACTTTCTTCCTGCATTGGTTTCGCAACGTACTTTCTGTAGTAGCAGGATTTCCCACACTACACCCCTTACTCGATTTTGCTTAATTAATCCATTGGAAGATGTAAGATCAAGAACATTTATTGATTGAATTCATGAAGTGTTTACACAGGAAAATAGAATTACACTTAGAAGTTAAAACGCTCTTAAACTTTCTCTCTCTTAATGACTTGCCTAACAATTCCAAAAAGATCTCTCCCTTGCTGGACTCATTGAGCCCTTTATATAGGGTAATACATAGTGGATGACAGCTAAGCTCCCCTTTATTTTCGGGAATGTCTCGCGAAGTGTCGCAGATGCACAAACATTGACTCTCGCGACACTTCTTAATCCTCGCCAGGTCTCACGTCTTCTTTATGTTTTGCCTGTCGTTATTCATTGCGTCGTTTATTTTAGCTCCCTGCGACTCCCTCGCGACGCCGTCGTTCATTAATCTCGCGAGCCTTGTACGTTGCGATATTATGATCCTACATCTTGCCTCTTTTTCCTTGAATATTGCTTGAAGAGCGATTTGAAGGAAAAATTCATTGTTGTCATATTCCTTGGTTTCAATTGGTGAAGGAACGAGCGAAAGAATACTTTTCTCAAAAAGTACGTACTTGCCTCTATTCTTTTGTGTAGTTCCGAAACTTCTTTGTAATACATATGCGAAGTGCCATTTCT
Source organism: Papaver armeniacum (assembly GCA_023531295.1). Taxonomy (NCBI): domain Eukaryota; kingdom Viridiplantae; phylum Streptophyta; class Magnoliopsida; order Ranunculales; family Papaveraceae; genus Papaver; species Papaver armeniacum. Next base: position 93,056 of record JAJJWW010004761.1, read on the forward strand.
TGTCTCGGGAATTACAGAAAATAATCAAAGTATCGCAATTTCTCCTCGCCTACCAAGAAATACACTGTATATTTGGATTTTACTAAAGTTCTTTCCGTCAGGTTTCTTTGGATTTAGCAGTGACCGCTTACACGTGTCTATATTTACCTCTTTTACCGGTGCATTTAATGTTACCCGGTCATAATATTTTTCTCGTCTATTTATAGGAGCATCCCTTGTGAAAAATTTTTCTTTTCCTTTTCATCGTCTGCAAGTGTTCTTCTTCTTCATCGTTCTGCAAGTGTTTGCTTATTGTTGTCTCTTATCGTCTTCTTCACCACCCTTACTATTCCCTACCAGTTGTTACTCTCATGGCGTCCAGGTTTGTTAATTTTGCCACATCTGGCTGATTTTGTGGTTGATCAAATTTGTGATTAGCTTTCTTTGTTGAAATCATACTGGTATGATTAACTTTGTAGTTTTCTTTCTGCCATTGTTGTTTAGCAAGAACCAACCCAGAAATAAGTTTACCGTGAAGAATCCTCTTCTTTCTTTGGGCTCGCCATCGAAATCTACTTCGCGACAAGAATCTCCCGCACAACCAAAGCTCACTTCGCGAGCAAAATCTATGGCTTCAAAAAGAAATCCTGCGAGTGACAAGGTATTCAAGAAACATTTATTTTTTATCAACAATACATTGTTGCCTCTGCTTTTTATTTAATTTGTCATTCGCAGGATGATAAAACTACTGGTCATGCTCCCAAAAAGCCTCGCTACTCCAAACCTGTTACTCCCGATGTTCCATTTCCTTCATTCACACCTTCATCTCCTGCTGCGAAATCTTCGCAAGATAATTTTGTGCCCCCTTCCCCTGGTACTACTACCAACGACAATATTTCTATGCCTCAACTCCTCATAGACCAAGTTCCTTATAACTGTCCTACTACAAACGATCTTATACCTTCTCCTGCTATCAATATCCCTGCTATTTCTCCAATCACTTCTCTCCCTGGAACCTCCTCTTCTCATGAGGTTCCTTTGACAAAGGACGACTCGTCTTCTTTGTTTGAACAAATTCCTCTAACTGCTGAAAATTTGGAGGGGATAGATGTGGCTTTTAAGGTCCTTTCTGATCTCGTGAATGATGCCAAAAAGGCTTCTACTGATCCTGTCAAATCGAATGTCTGCGAGATTATAAGTAAGCATCTTGGCTCTGAGAGGATCTCGCAAGCATCTTTAGTTCAAGAGGTTAATAAGTTGAAGGATGATCTCCAAGTTATGGCTGTGAAGTGCAATAATCTCCACCTTGAAAATCAAAAATTTCTCAGTATCTCACTAGATCGTCCTCAAAGTATTAAACCAGAAACGAATAATGGAGATATATCAAGCGGAGTCTATCGCTGAAGAAGTTCGAGTTGAAAGAGATGCTTGGATGGAGCAAGTATAATCTCTTAGATAATCTTCATACCTATGCAGCTGATCAAATAAATAACTTGTCTAAAGAGAATTTTGATTTATCGCAAGAGCAAATCTCATTAAGTAATGACTTATCTCGCCTCTCTTATGCTTTGACTAAAACTAATTTGGAGTTGGAAACTTTATCAGATGAGAATCGAACTCTTTCTCAAGAGAAACGTTCTCTGTTGAATAAGATGGCGAGCTACTCGCAGCAGTATAATGCTTGTCAAAAGTTATTTGAAGAACACAAGCAAGCTAATCATACTTTGAAAAGCCAACTTGAAGAAATTACTGCCGAGAGAGATAAACTTATTCAGGGTAGAATAACGTTGAGTGTAAAAGCGAAGCAATTCCAAGAACAATGTGTCAAATTAGAAAAATCCAACTCTACTCTGGCGACCGAAAACTCCATACTTGTTTCTAATGAAAAGAATTTGCGATCTCGATTGAAAGGCTTAGTGGGAGATTCATTTGATGATGTCATGGATCGCTTGGGGAATAATTTCGCAGCTTTAATTCAACATCTTACTTCTCAAAAGGAAGGTAGTCAAATTATTTGACTATCTTAATTTATGTATTTATTCCATGAATGCTTTATTACCCTGAAGATGCCAATAATGTTCGATAAGAATTTTCTCTGATCTTGTGTATTTGTTATGCGGGACTGAGAGAAAGCTTCGCTCCACTATCTCCACCCTCAGGTCTGATTATTCTAGAATTCGCAAGGAAAACGGACTACTCTCGCGTCTCTTGCTCGTTCTCGCGACCGTGCGGAGCGAAGATTTGATTATATGTCTTATTGTAAGGACATTGATAGTAAGAATCGCGGAAGGCATTGCTTCGCCAATTCTCTCCTAAAGCGGAAATTCTTGTGAATAATATTTTGCTTTCCAAGTCTCTTGATCCTATCCACGTCGATCCTTTGGAAGTAAGTGATGATGAAGTTCCCAATGCTCCAGGATAGTGATTATGAATATGAAAGTGGCGAAGATCTCTCCGATAAGGAAGTCGTTGATGAAGATAGAAAAATTTCGATGAAAATCCAGCAATTGGCGAGAACAAAGGTGAAGAAAACATTTTCGAAGAAAATCCATCAACTGGCGGATGTGAAGGCGATAAAGGCGCGAGAAAAGCCTCAACCATCCTCTCAGTAGATGCGAGAGAGTTAAATTCGCTTTGTAATTTGTTAGAATTCCTTTTTGTTCGAGTGACTTAACTCTTTTGATTGAGTAATTTCCATATTTCTTTCTTCCTTTCTTAAGTAAGATCACCTTGCGAGCATGTTCGCTCATTGAATCTTTTATTAAGTAAATCCATCCCAATCAGGGATTTGATTTTAATTCTTCTCACTGCGACAAAGTCGCAGGCCGCCTTTACATTTTCATGCAATGGCCCATTGACCTTGCCTTATCATTTTTGTGTGGTCTTCCAAGTCAGACCTCCCTAATTAGAGGTCTTCCCCTGCCACCTTTCATTGCGACAAAATCGCAGGACGTCTTTACACTTGCATGTAAAGACCCATTGATCTTGCCTTATCATTTTCCAAGTATTTTTGCCTCTGCAGGATATTTTAGTTGCGACAATATGACAGGTCTATATATCTTTGCGAACACATAGCCCCATGACATTGCCGTCGTGCGACGAAATCGCAGGACGTCCGTACACTTTCATGTAAAGACCCATTGATCTCGCCTTACCCTCGCGTTAGTATTATTGCCTCTGCAGGATCATTGCACAAATATGACGAGCCTAAATTCTCTTGCGAGAACAGAGCCTCATGACATTTGCGTCTGTTTTGACACCCCCTACTGGAGAGTGTCGCCCTTATCATCTCCCCGGTTGCCCCTTCAAGGAGGCGAAACATCGGCCATACAAGACTAGCTCCTCCCATCCGGTCTTAACAACAACCGGTTGTTTTCGCAGCCTCTTATCCCTTATACCTATATGGTTTATGGTTACGAGACTCGCACCCTAAGTGGAGTTTTCTTCGGGCGAGTGCAACATATGCCAAGACTTGCCAAGAATGGCCAGGGTAGGTTCATCCATCCGGGCACTCCGGCTCAACCGTGTACCTCGGCGCCTTGAGCATACATCGACTCCTAAGAAGAGACCCTCGGTCGCCCAACCAGGTATAACCTACATATATAGTTGGGAATCCAAGGTACCTCTTAGGATAGGCTTTCATGGGCCCCAAATTTCCATGACTCGGGCTTCGGGAGCGGTGTAACCTTCCCCCGAGCCATGTCGAGAGATACCCCTTATATGACGCACTTTAGGTCTTACATTTGCCTCTTACGAAATGTTATTCGCGAACTAGGGTGTACGCCATAAAGGTTCGTCCCATTCATTCATTCTTTTATTCAATCATTCTTCATCCTTTGCTATTTTGTTCGCGAGATATTCGCCAATTCATTCATTTAATCATTCGTTATCTCTTGTTGTTTTGTTAAGTCATTCATGACTTTTTGTTATTCTTGTCGCGAGATCTTCGCGTATTTTCTCTGCATTTTACTGAATGCCGCAAATATCTTGCGAAGAAGTACTTTATTTTGATTCCATTTTCCTCTCTCATTTTTACGGGTAATATTTCTTTAGGTATAACCTATTCCATGGTCTATCCAAATTTTGTCCCACATCTCTTTCCTTCGGGATCCATCAATCTATATGCCCCGTACCAACTACTTCTTTGATGATATACGGTCCATCCCATTTTCTCGCCAATTTGCCTCCACTTTTCGTTGATATATTGGGGTTTCACGCAACACCAAGTCTCCCGGTTGGAACTCACGTATTTTGACACGCTTGTTATATTCTCTAGCCAGTCTTCGCTGATAATTCTCCATGTGTCGCAGGGCCTTTTCTCGTTTTTCTTCCAATTCATCCAACTTGATTAGAATGTTGCCCGCGCTAAGATTTTTCTCCCAGTCCCCTTTTTGGTTGTCGGAATCACGACCTCTGTTGGGAGTCTTGCTTCCACTCCGTAAGTTAAGCAAAAAGGGGACATTCTGTGGCTTCTCTCCTAGTTGTATTATAAGCCCATACTGCATTGGGTACTTGTTCGCACCATCCCCTATTGTGTCCTTCCAACTTTTTCTTCAATATATCGGCAATTGTTTTGTTTGTTGCCTCCGCTTGACCATTAGCTTGTGGATATAATGGAGTTGATTTTCCACATCTTATCCGAAATGCATTAAGTAGCAACTCTATATTTTGCCCTTCAAACTGCTCCCGTTATCGGATACCAATTGTGCAGAATCCCAAATCTGCATATAATATTTTCAAATATGAAAGTAAAAATATCCTTATCGCGAATGTCTTTGGACCGCTTTCACCTCCGACCATTTTGTGAAGTAATCTGTTGCGACGATTAAGTATCTTCTCTCATCTGTTCCGGTAAGAATGGTCCCACAATGTCTAAACACCATTTTCCAAAAGGCCACACACTTCTTGAAGAATTTAACTGTGCCCCGGTGCATGTATCTTCTTACCATGTCTTTGACAATCTTCGCAGCGCCTGGATATTGCTCTCGCGTCTTCATGCATATATGGCCAATAATATCCTTGCGGCTTTGCCTTATATGCCAAAGATCTCCCGCCGCTGTGATTTCCGGCATCCCCACTATGCAGCATCTTCAATATGGTTTCTCCTTCTTTCCTTGATAGACATCGAAGCGAGGGTCCCTCAAAAGAACGTCGATAAAGCACGCCATCTCGTAATTCATAATTTGTTGCCCGGCTTTTTAACTTGTGTGCTTCCAATCTATTTCTTGGTACCTCGCCTTTCATTAAGTACGCGTGAAGTTCCACTCTCCAATCTTCCTCGCGACCTTGCATTTCATCTACCACCATCATTATATCTCGCTTCTTGTCCCTCTTCTTTATTAATTGATGGCGCCGTGGCGTCGTATTTTGATATTCCTCGCAGTTGGGTCTGTCATCATACTTGATATAAAGGCAAAAGCGTCATGCGAGTCTATTATCTCTCCTTGATATGTGCCTCCATTTTATTTTTGGTATTCTGTCTTGACAACACTTCTACAAGCTTCGTATTTGTAGAGATGGATCATTTGTAGCATACTTCTCGTGTTATTTGGCAAATTGCTAATTGCGAGTCTTTGGTAATCCTCACATTCTCCAGTTTCATTTCTATTGCGAATTTTAGAGCATGTATTATAGCTTCATACTCCGTTTCATTATTGGTAGACTCAAATTCCAATCTAAAAGCGAAAGCTAACTTATTGCCTTCTGGCGAAATCACAACAATTCCCACTCCTTTACCTTCTCCATTGGATGATCCATCCACTAATATTTCCCACCGATCCGGCTCAGTTAACAAATCTTTTGGATCTCCATGCTCTTCTTCTACATCCATCATTTCATCCACTGCTTCATCTTCCTCCAAAGGAAATTTCGCGTAAAGTCTGCGACAACCCGTGACTTTGTTGAAGATAATATTTCATATTTCAGTTTGTAATGGCTTATTTGAGCATTCCACCTTTCGACTCTTCCCGATCTTTTTGAATTTTTCATTACTTGACTCAATTGGTACCTTTGTCACCACTTTAACAGTATGTGCCTGAAAATATATGCGAAGCTTAAACGACGCATAGACTAACGCCAGGATTAGTTTTTCAATCTTCGAATAATTTCTTTCAAAGCATTAAAAGTTTTCTTGATATAATAGATTGGTTTTTCTACTCCTGCGTCCATTCGCGAGAAAGCGCACTTAAGGCATGCGATGTTGTCGCGAGATATATTAATAATTCCTCTCCTGGTTCGGCCTTCTGCATAATGGATATATCCATTAAATGCTCTTTGATCCCTTGCAAAGCCTTTTCACATTCGTCCGTCCACTTAAATTTCGATCCTTTTTTCAGAACATTGAAAAAGTGTTTACACTTATCGATGACCGCGAGATGAACCTTCCTAGTGATGCTAGTAACCCATTCGACTTTTGAACATCCTTTCTTCGTCGCAGTGTCGGCATATCGCGAATGCTTTTACTTTCTCCGGATCAACATGTATTCCTTCCTTGGATATAATGTAACCCAAGAACTTTCGACGCTTACTCCAAAGGTACATTTTTCCGGATTGACTTTGATGTTGAAACGCCTCATTTGTTCAAAAATTTCTTTCAAGTCTCGCACATGATCTTCTGCCTTTTTACTTTTTATTAACATGTCATCTACGTATACCTCTAATGTTTTATGTATCCATTCTGCGAATACCTTTTCTACCATCCTACGATATGTTGCTCCAAGCATTTCGTAAACCAAACGGCATTTTAGTATAGCAATATAATCCTCTTGGAGCGAAGAAAGCAGTATGCTCCTGATCTTCCTCGGCGAGGGGAATCTGGTTGTAACCTTTGTATCCGTCCAGAGATGATACTCTCTCATTCCATTGCTTGATTCGACTAGTTGTGGAATATCCGGCGATGGGAAAACCTGTCTTTAGGGCAAGCTTTATTTAAGTCGAGTGAAATCAATGCAAATCCGTATTCCCTTGTTCTTCTTTGGAACTATAACCATATTCGCTATCCATTCAGGATATTTTGCTTGTCTAATAATTCCCGCATCCAAGATCTTCTCAGTTCTTCTTCTATCTCGAGGGTGATATCTTTGTTGCTATCTTTCTAATTCTTTGTTTAAATGGCTTCACGTTTTTATCAATTTCTAACTTGTGACAAAGCGATCGACGGATCTATACCAGGCATTTCATCCATATCCCATGCGAAGATGTCTTTATAATCTCGCAATAACAGATCGATGATTCTTTTTTCTTCATCCGCTTCCATGCTAGTTCCAATCTTTAGCATCTTGGGTTTTTCCTTAGTTCCAATATTCACTTCTTTAGTTGATTCGCCGCGACGTGGCGGCCTTCGGTTCTCCCATAGGGGTTGGTCCTTTCGCAAGATCATCTTCTTCTCCCGAGATCTCGCCAGGTATTCCTTTTCCTTCCTTTGCTCTTATCATGTAAATTCTGAATTCTTCTTCTTTCTTAGTTGCCCTCGCCATCTTTTTGCGGTATTTTGATATGTTCTTTCGCTTGTTTATTTGTTCCTCGCAACACTTTACTTCATTTTGATAATATATTCTTCCCTTGGCAGTCCGTCTCTCTCGATCTCGCTGATTCCAGTTGGTGTAGGGAACTTGATACATTGATGAAGCGTCGACGCCACAGCTTTTATTGCATGTACCCATGGTCTTCCTAGTAACATGTTGTATGGTGATTCCATATCCACCACACTCAATGTCACCTGTGTTTCGATTCCTCCTAACGGAATACGTATTTTTATCTCCCCTTTAACTTTTGTTATGGATTTACCAAAACCTTGAATATTGTATGCCGCGAAAATCATATCTTCGTCTTTATATCCCATCTTTTTGTAAGCGTGATAGAACATGATGTTCACCAGACTCCCTGTATCGATTAAAACTCCATTCATCACCCATGTTTTCATCGTAGTCTCCGATTTCTCTCCTTCCTTATACGCGTTTATTGCAATCACCAGTGGAGACATGTGATCCAAGTTTTCTTTTGATATTTCCCCGTGAATGTTATCTCCCGCTTTTCCCAATCCTTCAAAGGTGATGTCCTTTCTCTATCCATAATCTTCTTTCCTTCAAAATCCCGTTTGTGTATTTTTCCTCCGATATTTTCATGAAATTCACTAATCATTGCTCTTGTGTCTCGTGTTGCATGCCATATCTTTTTTCGTCCGTCTCATCCGATTTAAGATATTCCTTTCTCATTTTCTTGATTTAAACAACTTTAATTGCGATCTTCTCTCTTTTACCAATGATTCGTCCCTGTTTCTAGCGCATATGTAGTAGCAGGATTTCCCACACTACACCCCTTACTCGATTTTGCTTAATTAATCCATTGGAAGATGTAAGATCAAGAACATTTATTGATTGAATTCATGAAGTGTTTACACAGGAAAATAGAATTACACTTAGAAGTTAAAACGCTCTTAAACTTTCTCTCTCTTAATGACTTGCCTAACAATTCCAAAAAGATCTCTCCCTTACAGACTCATTGAGCCCTTTATATAGGGTAATACATAGTGGATGACAGCTAAGCTCCCCTTTATTTTCGGGAATGTCTCGCGAAGTGTCGCAGATGCACAAACATTGACTCTCGCGACACTTCTTAATCCTCGCCAGTCTCACGTCTTCTTTATGTTTTGCCTGTCGTTATTCATTGCGTCGTTTATTTTAGCTCCCTGCGACTCCCTCGCGACGCCGTCGTTCATTAATCTCGCGAGCCTTGTACGTTGCGATATTATGATCCTACACTTTCTTCTCTCATCTCTATTGCATCCACCATTAGTCTTTCCCTTCTTTGTTCATTTTTGATGTTTTGCTTCCAGTTCTTTTTCTGAACACTTCTTTTCTCGCAAGATTCCACATCAACTTCATAGCATTTCTGTCCCTCAACCCAATCTCCTTTTATGACTCCGACACCAGTGGGATGAGGAAATTTGATGCACTGGTGATAAGTCGATGCTACACCCAAAATCTCATGTAACCAGGGTCGCCCAATCAATGCATTATAGGGATATTCCACATCGACTATGCAGAACAAAATTTCAGTTGATAATCCTTTCAGCGGTATTCGCATATGAGCTTCTCCTTTAGGCTTGTTGGCAGTGCCGTTGAAACCATAGATCTTATAAGTTGAAGGTATTAGATCTTCGTCCTTCCCTCCCATAGTTTTGTAAGTATGATAAAAGAGGATATTTACAGAGCTTCCAGTATTGATTAAGATTCTATTGATTGCCCATGAATCTTCTGCCTCATCATATTCATCATCAACGGGTTTTGGGTTAATCTCCAATCTTACCACTAATGGGTTGTCATGCATCTCTCCACCCTCAGGTACTTCTTCTGCGGTAAAAGAAATAATCTGCTTTTGCCATTCCTTTAGTGGCGATGTCTTCACGATGTTCATTATTTCTCTATCATCAACATCTCTTGCGAAAACCCTACTGATAACATTAACATGAAAATCTTCCACTGTCCTGTACGAATGTACAATAGAGTTGCAAGACAAATTCTTGGCTTTCGCTCCAACTTCTATCACAAACGTTTCTCCTCCTTTTGTGTGTTCGCCCTGTGAATTTCTGGCGGTGGTGGTAATGGTTGAGATTGAGGTTGATTTTTTAGAAATTGATTTAGTTTCCCTTGGTATATCATTCTGAGGATGATTCTTTTCACATTTCTACAACCGTTTGTAGAGTGTCCATGAAAATGGTGATAAGAACAAAATTCATGACTTCTGTCACTCGGAGGTGGCTCACTTCCCATGTTCCATGGCGGAGGTATATTTTCCATTAAGATTATAGCTTCCCAAATTTTCTCCACACTAGCGTTCAGTGGTGGCATCTTGATTTCTTTTCCCAGACTACCCTGTGACTTCGCTGTCCTCTATGATAACTCTGCCTCTGACTTCCATAAGTTTCTTGCGGCTGATCAAGTCTTTGAATTTTATTATTTCCTCCACGGTTATAGAAGTTTCTCTCTCTCTCAAATTCCTCCTGATCTCGACTCCCCATGGCTACTAGCTTTCGCTGACCATCATTCGTTATCGTTTCTTGTTGACCTTGCGAGGTGCTCGCCACTGTGTTTATTAGTTTAGGTAACAAGCTTGCACTTGCAGCTTTTGAAGTTGTGTTCGCGACGGGGTATGATTCCATCTCATTTTGCTTTTCCTCTAGGGCAATGTACTCCTCTTGAAGTTCTCGCAACTCAGTCATTGTGATTGTATTCTTGATTCTAAAAATTTAAATATATAGCAGATTGGTTGCGAACATAGCATTAATGAATGATAGAATGAGATATCTCTCATCCACACGACCAGCCATATCACTGCACATTGTCTTCCATCTCACGGTTAGATGCTTCAAACTTTCACCAACCCTTTGTTTTAACCCAAATACATCTTCAATACCAGGTCGCGAGGAGTTATTACTAATGTATGCCACTAAAAATATAGCCTGCAAATGATTGAAAGATGTTATTGTATTCCTCGGTAATCCTTCAAACCATTTCAAAGCTTCTCTGTCAAACTCGATGCAAAATATTTGCACAATATAGCATCATGGTTCTCCCATTGTAACATACATCTCACATAAGCTTTGATATGTTGTATCGCACAAGTTGTTCCATCGAAAATGTTTGGTTAACGTAGGTAAGTTGCACTTTGGGGGTATTCCTCCTAATTGTACTTCTAGTGTGAATGGAGTCTTCGCAGCTTCTTCTATGGCTTCATCCAATTGTCTCTTACCTCCTCCCCTTTTATTATTTAACATTCCTCTCATTTCTGCCAATTCTCTCAGAATTTGTTCATTTACACTACAGTTTGGCTCCATCGGTCTTTTTAACTCCGCCTCTCTTCTTCTGCGTTCATGTCTATTTTGACTTTCTTGTTCATCATTATCTTCTCGTCTTTCTCTGCGATCTTCTCTTTCATTCCTCTCATCAATTCGCACACCGTTATATCTATCATTTTCTCTTCTTTGCTGCCTTTCGATTCTCCTTTGTACTCTTTCATACTCTTCATTGATATTACCATTGTTGCGATTTTGTTCTCTCCTTCTTTCTCTATTATCATGATTATTCTGGCGAATTGCCTCTTGTAACTCCTGTTCTTCCATTTTTGTTCTCAACCTTTCTCTTTCGCAAGCTAGACGTGCTTGCTCAACATAGTGTCTTTCAATTTCAATTTCATCTTCAATTTCTTTTTGCTTCCTCTGTGCTTCTCTCCCATGCAATATTCTTCTTCCTTCTTCCCAATTTTCCTCATCATTTGGATATTCCGCCCTTGACGCTGCCTATTTCCTTGATTTCCATCATTTTGCCCATTTTGAAGAGTCTCGGGACGTGGGATATAACGATCTTCCATTATTTCTCTTCTTTCGCAACGTTTTTCGCCTGGATTTTGCACTTCCTCTCGATTTTCTTCATTAGCATTTTCTATAGGTAAAGTTCTTCTTTTTCCCTCTCTAACTGATCTTGAGCTTGACCTTGTAGTACTTCTCGACCTTCTGTTTTGTAATCTCATATTTTCCATCCTCAACTCATGATTTTGCCTTGTTAAATTTGCACGTTCCTCTGCCTCTAATCGTCTTTCTTCATGTATTGTTTGTCTCAATGTCTCTAATGCTGCGACCTCTTCATTTCCATGAATTATTTATCCAATCACTTCTCGATCTCTCTCCTCTTGTCCATTGTTTATCAATTGTTGTTCTTCTCCCCTTTCGTCCACAGAGTCTGATCTCCAAGTATGCACACTTACTCTATCATAATCCATAGTTCTATTCGGTACTGGTTGAATTGGTGATTGAATTTGATTTTCTTCATTATTCCTTGTGTTCATTCTTGAGGATTCCCCCATTTTATTTCTCCTTTCTCCAGCAAGTCTCCTATTCTTTCTAACAGTTGTTGGTTGTTCTGATGCATATCTTCTTCTAGCAATTTCTCAATTTCAGTAAGTTGTTGAAAATTATATGAAATTCCTTCCCTATTACTCCAAATTCTTTCAAATCACGGTGTCAATCTTCACTCTCTCCCTGAACCTAGCGCCAATATGTAGTTGCAGGAAATCCTACACTACACCCCTCACAAGAATCCACACAATCAATCCATTGAAGATGAACAATTATAATTTTTGTTGATTAATTTCTTGAATGTTTACAAGGTAAAAGTGGAAAAGAGCTAGAAAAATACAATCTCAATAAACTTTCTCTCTCTTAATGACTTGCCCAACACTCGAAAAAGATCCCCCCTTCAATAGGCATGTTCGGCTCTTTATATAGGGTGTTATATAATGGATGACAGCTAAGCTGTCCTTTATTTTCGGGAATGACTTGTGAAGTGTCGCAAGTGTACAAATGTATAATCTCGCGACACTCCTAGTTCTCGCTAAGTCTTCACACCTTTCTCGTGTTCTGGCTGTCGTCATCCATTGCGTCACTTATTTTACTCGTCTGCGACGCCTTCGCTATGTATCGTTTATGGATTTCGCAGAGGTATTGGTGTTGCGATATTCTGATCCTACATAAATACATAATTTTATTAACAAATAATTGTACTAAAAGCTATATTAATTCTAATGGTGGTAGTGGAAGTAGGTTTAGTATAAACGGTGGCGGGTGTTTGTGAATGGTGGAGGCGGTAACATTACTATTGGTGGAAGAAATAGTGGCGGTAGATGGTTTTTATGGTGGTGGGTGTTGGTAATAGTAGTGGATAATAATAGTTTTGCTTTTTAGTGAGTTTTATTGACCGAGTAAAAAAAAGATCTTCACAAAACATGCAACACTGTATTGTGAAAGATGTAATTGGTTGTTTTTAGCACCATTGATAAGGACAAAAATCAAATATTTCGAGTATGATACCGGAACGTATAAGATAATATGATAATGACTGTTGGATCACCGAAACGATATCCGTAATATATAAAGGCAATTGGTGTACCCGCGTAAGAGAACATTATCGCTCTCTCAAGTACTATTACATTTTTTTTTCTTGAAAGACCATCAATGTCAAGTTGTTTCGCGACAACTACCTACAAAGACAACAACTTTCACTCAATTCTCGATATAAAACATTATTGACCGGGAAAATGTATTTGCATCTAAAATATTTTTTTGAAAATTATGTTTGTTCATCAAAATCATCATAAAAAACTCTAAATCATAAATCTAAATTTCGCCTCCGATGTTTATAGAATATTTTTGATATTTTACATTCTCAAATCTTGCGACCTCTTGATTACAAATCAACAATATCAAATTACGGATCAATATGTATAGGTATCATACACTGGGTTAGAAGGTAGAGTAGATACAGATGGGTAGATCAAACAAAGCAGAACATGACTGAGAATACTTCAATAATTTGGTCAATAAATAAGGTCAAAAATTTAAGATTAACTTTCTATGGGACTAATTAGATCGGCTTTGATAGGAGCCGACTAAAATATGGATTAATAATAATTTCCACGTAAGACAATTAGCCTAGATAAAGAGCGGTCAGGATTTGTCTAGGGAGAACATAAATCAATGGTTATGATTTGTTCAATCCAATATTAACATTATTAGTATCCTATTAAATTTTACTAATAAATATTCTATTGATAAGTATTCCAAAATAAATGTTTCATTAATTAATCTAATAGATATAATTCCATTAATAAATAATAAATTATTTGATATTAAGTATTAACTATATAAGTAGACTTTAATGGTGGTTGTGATGGTTGGAGAAGGTGGTGGAGGCGGTGGCGATAATAATGGTGGGTTTTGGTGAGCGGTGGAGGGGTGGCATTAATGGTGGTGGTGGAAGAAGTAGTAGTGGTAGCGGGGCAAAAAAATGTATCCTAAGGTAGATAAATTATGTAGTTACTTTTAATCAGTTTTTTTTCTTCTTTTTTTAATTACTTTTTAGTTTATGATTAATCAATGATTGTGATTTGCATATCAAATACAAGGCTACACATGCAAATTAATTGTATTTTCATTTATTTTCCATTTTTTCCGTCTCCTAGACTCCATATGATTATGCTTGAGAAACAGTTCATGGGAATAGGTAAACAAAGAAGATGAAGAGACAAGAAACGAAGTGGACGAAAATTACATATTATTCAAATTTAGGAAAATGAATTATAAACCACTTATGTAAATTTGGGACGTTTTATATCACCAAAGAGAAAAAAGTAAACCATACAGCTGACAGATTTTGTAAGATTAATCTGATTGATTTTGAAGTAATCTTGGATGCTTTTAGTTTTGTTACAAATTTGATAAATCGCTTTGGATGATTTTTATTTTATTTTATTTTGAGGTCGGGATACTACTTAGTTTTTTGAAGCCATGTTCTACTGTACATGGGATTCGCTTCAATAATTAGCAATGCTTGTCCTCGTGAATTGTATGACTACCGGATATAATTTATCATACGAAAACATATGAGGATAAAATATATTTGCCAACCATAATGTTAGCACAAATACATCATACCAATTTTCGGCAAACAACTGTAATATATAAGAACTGAGGGATACATTTAAACACATATCATTTCCCGTGTCGTTTCGGAGAAGATAAATTTATGGTCATAATTTGTTTAAATTAATAAATAAATGATTTATTAATTTTTCATCATAATTGTCCCTTTGATTAATCTCTTAATACATATTTCCATCAACAAATAGTTTTAAAAAAATTAGTTTAGTAGATACTAAGGGTGGTAGTGGAAGAAGTAGTGGGTGGTGGAAGCGATGTCGGGCGTTAGTAAGTGTGGAGGCGGTTATGTTGGTGTTAGTGGAAGAAATACTGGTGGTAAATGGTTTTAGTGGTGGGGGTGTTAATTTTTATTTTTATTTTGAAGAAAAAATAAATAAATTTCGGAGATGATACAAAATCATATGAGACCAAATGATTATGATCATTGGATGAAATGGTATCCCCATTATCTTTGGTAACTGATCGTATGAATCATGGTTTTTAGAATTAAAATAAAATTAATTGCGAGACAAAAAGAATATAACAAAAAATAAATAGTTATATAAATTAATTGACGGCCTAAGTTTGTTCAATCCAAACTTTATATGTGACGGTTGTGGTTAAAAATTATAAGTACACCCAACAACTACGAGGGATGTGGTGGTTTTGTGGTGCTGGCAGGTTTGTGATTAGGAATAAACTATGTTAATTATGTGCCGCTACAAAATGGGTAACACTATAAAGTAAAAGATGTGGTTGATTGTCTTAATGGTAAAATAAACTCGGTTAAATACATGACAATAAAAAAAATACTGGGATGTCACAGTATATAATAAGAACGCGCAATTGGGGGATATGGAAACTAATTGGGGGATATAACTACATGACAAAATAGGGATCTAAATATCAAAGCTGGGTCACCCCTTATGTAATTATTTTTTTAATTCCTAATCTAGCCCTCACTAATCAGGTTTAGTGGTTAATAATAATTAGTAAAAATCTTAAGTATTTGAGGGATAAATTAGTGTGTATTTTTATTAGAATTTGTGTGAGTGAGGTGAGAGTAGAAGGAGGGAAAAAATATTTGAGAGGGCATTTTTTTTTTGTGAAAATGGAGGATGATTGTGAAGAGAGAATTGTTGCTAAGAGGTTGAAAATTTGATTTTTTTTTCTTTGAATCCACCATGTTGCAGTTGAAAAAGCTCGGTGCCGGCATGGTATTAAACCAAAAAACCATGCCGGCATTTGTTGGAAATTTTCATAAATTGTTTGCCACTATCCGGGGGGGTTCGGGGGGGGCGTAGCCCCTACGAGACTAAGTCTCGTAACAAAGTTTTCTGGTTTTGATCTTCAAAACCTTTTTTTTTTTTCTAATCAGTCCACTTCCGGCACAGCTATCTAATTTTCGAGCATGCAAGACTGCTTCCGGCATAGTATGTTGCTTAAATTTCCGTGCCGGCACATGATGAAAAGTATCCAGAAAATTGATTTTTTTTTTCACTTGACTACCAGCATGGATAGATTTATATCGAGCATGCCGAACTCGCACCGGCTTGGTCTTCATCCTAAATAACCATGCCGGAAGGAACTCGCACGGTGTGGTCTTCATCCTAAATAACTATGCAGACCGAGGAACCCCAAATATCGGCATGGTCTTCATCATAAATAACTATGCCGACACTCAGTACCGGCATGGTCTTCATCACTACCGGCGTGGTCTTCATCCCTACCGAATGTAAAAAAAAAAAAAATCAAAGTGAGGAGCCGGCAGAGAAGGAAAATGGAATTTGAAAGGAAGTGAGAAATGTTTCGAATTTAAAAGGGAGTAGGGTATTTTTATGTTGATTTAGTTTTTATTGTTGTAAAGGGTAGTTTCGTATTTTTGCCCCCCAAAAACACCCCTTAGCAGAAACTATTGGTTGGGGGAAGTAATTCATATCCCCCAATTAGTTTTGATATCCCCCAATTGTGGGTTCTATAATAACTACTAAAGATGTAATCTTTATTATCAAGATTTCTCCTTTCAATACATATATCTATGGTTATATTTAGATTCCCAAAGCAGTGCGCAAGTTTGTCTTGGCTTTCTGATGACGATGAAAATAATAAAACGCTCCCTCTTAGTTTCTCCAAACAAAATCAAAACCTTCTAAAAAAAAAAAAATCGAACAGTTATATGGTGCACCATCAACATCACTGTAAATTTTATCTGCGCTTAACATTATTTGACCAATGTTGGGGTATTTGTTTAATCTAAAGGCCGTTTAAACCCATTGTACGTTATACAAACTGAAGGCCCGCGCCAGAAGTTTGTGTCGACTTATACCCCGAAACTAATGATTTTTCTTCAAAAGTTTAGTTGAATTTATATCGATACGGACATCAATATGACTATGTTCTTTATTGTTCCAAAATATTTGAGTAACATTAGATGTGAGAACGCCACTCATGCACTACTTAGCATAGTGGAGGAAGAAGCTTGCACATGTTGTGAATTACGTTTATAAGTTTATTTTTTCAGCTCGCACATGTATATCTCAGCCTTCCATTTCTCACATTTGCATAAAAAGAATAGTTTAATAGGGAAAATATTATGGATCTTTGCTTCACTTTGTAAAGTCTTAGTTATCAGTAATTTTGGAACTCAATAGGTATTCATAAATGTGATGGAGTTGGGTTGTCAGTTTTTGTATATTTACTGTTAAATGAAATATTATTTTTAAAATTTAAAATTAGTCTCGGATAAAATAGCAGATATGGACAATATCTATTTATTTATATTTTTAATTTTCATGTTGGGACAACATTATTACTCTGGCCAAATTCTAAATTGAAATAACATGCTTAAGTAAAACAAAAAGGTCAGGTAACTCATCATTTTTCTGTCCAAAACTTATTTCTAAATCAAAATTATTATCCGCGGAAAAATAAAACAAACCTAATGTAAACAATATCGAATTAGTGACAAAAGTATCCCGTGCCGTTACGGCACGGGTTAAGCCCTAGTCATTAGTACAAAACAAAGCTAGTCTAAGTTTGCTTGTGTTAGTGGTGGTCAGGATTTGTCCAGACAATGATAAATCAAGGGCTGTGGTTCTCCTGACCACTCCCTACAATAGTGACAAAAGTGCAACCTTATGACACAATAGGTCATGAGTTCGAACCTCCCCGTTATAATTTTTGAAAATCCATATCTTGACTTGGGTATTCATTTTTCATTCATAATATTGGAATTAATGCCACGCGTGCGAGTTGTAGGGGGTGGTCAGGAGAACCACAACCCTTGATTTATCTTTGTCTGGACAAATCCTGACCACTACTAACACAAGCAAACTTAGCCTAGCTTTGTTTTGTACTAATGATAAAGTTATTGTTAAATATTTTGTAAAATGTAAATGCACAATTTTTTGATGTCGTGAGATTGCTTCACATAGTACATCATAAGATTGTACAGAGTAAGTCTAACTGAGTTATGGGTATATCAAATGAAAAAGTTGACAAAAGTATCCCTTCACTTAAGATTAGAAGGTATTTGATTTTTTGAATTTCTAATTTTGTCACAATGGGAAATAACCAGTAATTGGTATATATACAAGGAAAAAATGTTGGACGAGAGTGCCATTGAAGTTCTTTTTTTTCAGGCGTTTTGCTGAGGTTATACGAGATCGCAATGGTACGAGTGTTGGCATTTTTCCTGTTCAAATTAATTTTGTTTCCGTGTTACAAGTAATGGTGCAAGAGTCTGTTAAACCATGAGTCTTTTTCAGGAATGTTTGGCAACTGTGTGTATGGAAAGAGGGATATTAAGGAACAAGTCACGCATATGTTTTCTCTGGATTTGTTGGTAAAATCTTCCATCTTCACTGGGCTTCTGCTTTTTTTTTTGAGAGAGAATGTCCGTCCCATATTTCCATTTCGCTGGCATGTTTGAGGTCCCTAAGCTTTAACCCGTACTACAACAATGCTATCAAACTATCAAACACATGCAATTCCGTTGTGATTGCCAACTAATAGCATCCCTGGCATATCCTCTTCAAGGAAGAAAATAAGAATACGAAAATCTCGGAATGGATGAAATCATTCTTCCAAGATGACATAAATGTATTTGTGCGTAAAACCAATTATTGGGGTAGTTTTTTTCTGAAGTACTTTTACACAAGTTAGTCTATGCCCAACATAAATCATGTGGAAGTGTTTATGTTTATAATACGATGAAACTAATGTAATCATTAATGTTTCGAAGGATCTGGTGATATCCAATTTTATGGGAAAATAATATTTACCATATATGTAGTGGTTACCTCTTGAATTTTTCATGATCCTCATCATAAAATAAAGCCTATCATTTTTAGGGATATCCCAAAAGAATCAAGGGCGACTAATAAGATAAAAACGAGTCACCCATGTTATAAACCATTGTTTATTTACTAAGATGCCCCCGTGTCTAATATTAGGATTTCTTCTATCTATATAAATAGAGGCCTAATCTCTTGTATTCTACATACATTAATAGAATTTCTCTCTCCCTTTTCCTCTTTACTTTGTGTTTACTTCTCCCTTTCTCTATTTCACAAGACGTAATCAGCACGCTCTATACCGATCTACATGATCATTCACCGTCAGTAAAGATTTTGGGATTTTTTTTTCTTAAAACGGAAATAACAAGGCAGCCAGAAGAAATAAATTTCCATCACTCGTTTTTGTTTATTATTTTCAATGAGTTAGTTCTCTAATCAATATATATTGGATTGTGTGTTCTATTCTAATGACATTTGTTTTTATCTCTTGCATGAATGATCTTGGGAGATTCTATTGACCACCAACTTGCTTAGTAACCCAATCATGGGGTGGAGTGAACGCACAAAAGCTATATCCATATGTTGATGGACGGTGGAGGCTTAAGAAGTGTTTGTCTCACTTTACTGTGAATTTTAATTGTTATTTTCTATTTTATTCGATTGGTTATTATTATATAATTATCTTTTCTCGCTATGTATATATGGGTGATTAGTTATCTCGAATAAGTTAAATCTCCTTTCTTCTCTAATTTGTTTTATAGAGAAAGAAGAAAAAAAATCCAGTTTGCAGATTTTATTCCTCATTTAAACTGTGATCACCAAAAATCGGTGTTGTCGCAATTCGATTACCTTTACGGTAATTAGTCACATGCATGGTTCATTAACCTCCGTCCAATTAAGTTTGGTATCTTCAACCATTGGATGAGGATCATGTGACTTTTATCTCGGTTTCTATTTATCTACAAGAAACCATTACCAAAAAATGGATTTTTAATACGCGGTGACTAAATCGACAAATTTTTATTTTTATTTTTATTTTGTCGATGCGATTTTGATAAATCGTAGAAACCAATCAATATTTTTTTTCTCTATCATTTTTATAAGATGTGAGAAAATAAATTTGCATGTTTTCTAAATTTTTGCCAATGTAGTATGACGTTTTCGTCAATTCTAAAAAGAATGGTGATTAAACTATTGGTTTCGATTCCTTCAAAGAAACCATTCATCTGCCCCAAAGTGGATTTTCTTTAAAAAAAATCATAACAATATTGATTTATATATTTTATCAAAGAAATCAATAAGCCAATTAAGCTTGATGTTCTCTATCGATTCTAAAAAGATGAGATATCGTTATTATGGTCAAAATCACAAACACCGATGAAACAAAGAATTGTTGCATTCCTGAAGGATGTTGAGCAATTTTAATTTTTCCTCGGTAATAATCTCCAAAATTTAAAATAGTTCCACTTGTAGTTGGAATTGGACACTAAATATCAAAGGGTGCGCACCCGGTTTATTAGCCAATTATTATTAGTCCTTGTAGTGACTATATTGATCTTAATATTCTTTTGATAAAGAAAGTGTCCATAATTTATTTCTAAATCAATATCTCATTGGCCCTGTTGGTCACAATTTTATTTTTCTAGGGGATTTATTTTATTTGCATGGCTGTAACCAGTAAAATCCATGGTAGATGTGTAATTTGTATCTCAAGTAAATTGCAATTTGGGAACAATTTTTTATGGCTCTTGGAGTCGGTATCTACTGTCCATCCTAGTATTGTTAACATCCATAAATAAAGAATAAGTATATGTCCTCGAATTAATCGGATAATACTTTATGAAATTTGTTTTCGGTTTTATAAGATGAAAATATTTCCGCAGTAATTAGGGGAGGCTATACACTACCAGCAAAAGTAGGTGTTAATTAACTTGAATGTTATATCAGTTTCTCTCCCATCATGATCAAATTGATAAAGGCTTTCATTATATGATTGGTGTGAAATATATCATTTTGCTTTTATATAAGCGTTTGCATGTTGAAAGGTAAATCCAATCACATATAGCAACAAGTAGCGTTTTAGAAGAGGCTACAGATAGTACTCCAATTGAGTCTGTCAAAACATGATCCACATTCCTATAATGGCCCGCGGGCACTGGTACCAGTAATTTTGAATTTTTCAAAGTATGCATACACTGGAAATTGTGTGGGATTGTATAAACTAATAAGTGTCGAATATTCATTCAAGTAGCTAATAGAAATAAATGGTGGTCTTGAACCCCTCTGTAGAGGAATATCGACTATGTGATTGTTTGGCATGTAATCCAAATTAGATTGGATTATTATAATTTCTCAATTGACGCAATATAAGGATCCTAGCTAGACTTGACACCTTAAAATTGCCAAGCCTGAAAATTACAGGCTGGTGTTAGTCATATGGCGTATTAAGAGAAATAAATCGTTTTAAGAGCGATTTGGGGTTATATGTTCAAACCCTAGGATTGGTTCATTAACACTTTGTTCTTCTTATATGATGCATTTGTGTGGTAGTCTTGAAGGACTCGTATTGCATTCACACAAGATACATGCTCAGGGAACATATTCGAATTTGTAATCCTTAAAGGATTCAAATTATATTCTGGCAGCCTCCTGACTCGATTATGTCAGGTTTAACAATCCTTTATATGTGTTTTATAGAAACTTGGTACAAAACCAAAAATCTGGATTAATCAGTTGAAGATATCAACTTTATAGGTCTCTTGAAGGGTCCTTAAAACCACAAAAATCCACGTTTTAGCAGCATAAATTCTTTTTTCTTCTTCTTTCTTTCTTAAAATCTGCAGTTAGAATTATGCTAGCTTAAACTCATCTTTGAGATAGACTAGAGTTATTATTTTGATGCTTATTTTTTTTTTTAAAACTCATGTAGTTGAGTTAGCATCGATAAATACGTCAAAAGTTGTACTCTTTTCCCTTGGTTTCAGGTTTTATCCCATGTGGTTTTCCTGACAAGGTTTTAACGAGGCAACATCTCTGACGTTTAAATTTGTTTTTAATGTTGATATTTGTGCTCTTTTTCCTTGGTCCATATTTTTTCCCATTGGGTTTTACTGGGAAGGTTTTGGTGAGGCAATTTAATTCAACATGGTGGTCATCCAAGGGGGAGTTGTATTAACTTTGGTTATTTGGTGGATTCCCACCATTAACTAGGTCATTTTGTTAGACCAAATCAACATAACAAGCCCTTAGTAATTTGGATGTCATTCTGGTATACCACAAATTCAGATTCGTTCTCTTATGGTAATTTATCTACATCTTGGCTCTATGTTGAAGAAACTACATCAATAACTTATACAAATCACATCGGGAAGCTAGGAATCCATGAAACAAGTTCTCAATGTGTTGAAGAAGAATGTACACTCCGCGAAAGTACTAATCGAATACAATACTGCTTGTGCTGTACAAAAGAAGACTTCATTAACTCTCTGATATCTTCATGAAAGCAAAACAATCATCTGTATTCAAGAAACGTTCATCGAAATTTGTAAGTCTCGACTCAAAGATTTGCAAGCTAAGATTTGACTGAAGTATATATCAGGGGGAGCGCCATCATAAAATTAAGGTGCATTTACTGGACTTTGTCGCGTTGTACTCTTTTTCCTTCGTCAAGGTTTTGTCCCACTGGATTTTCCTTGTCAAGGTTTTAATGAGGCATTTGCGTGTCCAACACGGTTTCGAGTCTTTACATGCTTATGCAATTTCAGGTTTTTCTCTTTTGAGTTTTCCTGGTACGTTTGTAATTAACTTAGACATAGTGTCATCAGGGAGAGTGTTATAAACCATTGTTTATTTACTAAGATGCCCTCGTTTCTAAAATTAGGGTTTCTTCTATCTATATAAATAGAGGCCTAATCTCTTGTATTCTACACACATTAATAGAATTTCTCTCTCCCTTTTCCCCCTTATTTTGTGTTTACTTCTCCCTTTCTCTATTTCACAAGAACCCAAACCTAAATGAAGCCACCCTTATCTCTGATTTTTCAAAATGGCTAATATACCCTTTATAATAATCGGTAGATAATTAGTATAATCGGGAGTAAATCTTTAGTATATATTGATAGGAAAAATTATTTGAGTTATTTAGTTTTAAGTTTTAGAGTGGAAGAAGAACAAGAAATGGGATCAAAACCATTTTTTCTTAAATCAATAACAAAAACGAATGGGTATGAAGAAGAAGGTGAGAAACATCATGAAGAACATAATTTCGAAGGTTCAATAACGATTATAAAGCATTTAACACCATTAACGTACCAGAATCAGTAGATAATAAGATATTTTATCTACCGATTATACTCTTCTGTTCCAATAGAGAAGCACAATCGGAAGTCTCGTGATTTTAATTATCTACCGATTGTGAAATCGATAGTTTCCTGATATTTCTCATCTACCGATTGTGGTAGTAGCACCAAATTCAAATTTTTTAAAAAACTAATGGCTTTTTGAATTTCTCTATTTTCACAATCAATAGTTTTGTGGTATTTATTATCTACCGATTGTACAATCGGTAGTCTCGTGATGTTCATTATCTACCAATTATTGTAGTAGCCCCAAATACAAATTTTTCAAAAACCAATGGAATTTTGAATTTCCCTATTTTCACAATCGGTAGTGTCGTGATGTTTATTATCTACCGATTGTACAATCGTTAGTTTCATGATGCTCATTATCTACCGATTGTGGTAGTATCCCCAAATTCAAAATTTTCAAAAACCAATGGAATTTTGAATTTCTCTATTTTCACGATTGGTAGTTTCGTGGTGTTTAGTATCTACCGATTGTACAATCGGTAGTTTCGTGATGTTCACTATCTCTGATTGTGATAGTAGCCCCAAATTTATTTTTTTCCAAAAACTAATGAAATTTCCAAATTTTCCACTTTTACAATCGGTAATTTCGTGATGGTGATAGTAGGCACAAATTTATTTATTTTTTCCAAAAACCAATGAAATTTCGAGATTTTCTACTTTTACAATCGGTAGTTTTGTGATGTTCCATATTTACAGTTTGCGATGTTAACCCCAAATTCATTTTTTTCAAAACAAATGAAACTTCAAATTTTCTACTTTTACAATCGGTAGTTTTGTGATGTTCATTATCTACCGATTGTGATAGCAGCCCCAAATTTAAATTTTTTTTTTTCAAAACAAAGCAAAGAAGAGAAGAACATAGTCACAATCGGTTGATAAAACTAATACTAAACTACCGATTATACAAGGGCATATAAGTATTTTCTAACCACTAGGACACCCCATAGCCACATCAATGGGATGGGAATAAAAAAGTCATCCCTAAATCTTTCTGTGTCGCCCCTAAAAATGCTAGGAAATAAAATCAACCATATAATTAAAGAAAAAAGATATATAAATAGACTGAAAACCATATAATAAAATCAACCAGTTACATTACTTAAAAATAGACTGAATTACAATTTTGGTCGATTTATAATTAAACTCTTTTGAATGAAATCGTTATAGAAGTGCTAACCGGAGCTACAGTTGGGGAGGAAGTAGTAATGGGGCGGCATATGATGAAATCAACACGCAGTACCAATTATTCCGGTGAAAATTTCCTTTATAATGCACATGGACAAAAGCAGGGCACAAAGCTTACACAATGAGGGATTCTACTTGAAATCAAGATTTTTCTATGAGAATGACTATCCGACATACATTGGCATTTCAAATACAACTAAGGGACAATCAAAATAAAATATTACTATCATCAAAAGAATGATTTACCATATGGATGTACCAAAATTATTGTCCGTCAACACATTCCTGACAATTCCAGATCTATAAACCATATTTTTCTTTAAGCCCTGAATGAGAATCGTGAACAAAAGGTTAAAGTGATTTGGGTTCAGATATGGTGCCTTGGGCGTACTTATTTAATTTTTCCTTTTATTTTTTCTTAGGAATACAATTGCTGGATTTCCTAGGAACTACATTTAGGTAGATTTTTTCGGAGTCACAGATTCATCGGTTCCAACTTCCGGTTTTGTTATTGTTTTCCTTTTAGTAAATGTTTGGGTTCTTATAGTTTCGCAGTTATACTAAAATTTCCGTGCTTGCAAGTTTTGCAATTAACTTTTGATCAATAATTAATACTCCATCATGGTCTAAGCATCACCTAGAATACATTGTTGCAGAAGCACTGATTGGAGATGAAATTAGAGTGGAAGTACTAATATGGTGGCATGTGATAAAATCAAGGGATGCAATACCACTTATTAAATATCAATTTCCGGTTAAAATTGGATTTGCGATGCACATGGACAGGTGTTCAGAACATGGCTTATACAATGTCGGATTCTACTTGAGATCAGGAGATTTCGATGAGAATGAAAATCCAATGTACATTGGGATTTCAAATACAGCTAATGTACCATCAATATCAAAAATTACTATCATCCAAAAGAACTATTTACCAGATGGATATACCAAAATCATTATGCGCCAACACATTCGTGCCAATTCCAGATCATATTATTTTCGAAGCACTGACATGGAGGAACAAGCACTGACATGGAGGAACGAGAATAGCGAATAGAAGGTTAAGGTGATTTGGCTTCAAATTTGGCGCTTTTGGGGTACTCATTTAGATTATTCCTTTTATTCCTTTATTATCACGTACCTTAGGTCATTTTTGTCTTAGGAACTACAATTTATTAATTGTTTTGGTGGATTTTTAGGAACTACAGCTTAATTGAAGTTTTCTTTTATGTTTGTTTTCCTTTTAGTGGATGGTTTGGATTCCAAGATGTTTCAATTTTTTCAACCTGATATGTATTGTGGGGTGGTATTTTGTATAATATGGATAATTTGTGTTCTTTATGGACTGAGTTACCAATGACACCATCTCAAAGGTCGTACAATCACCTTTCACATCAATTGTTACATAAGTAAGAAACAGACCCGTGCATCGCACGGGTGAGAAACTAGTGTTGATAGATAAAAAGAGACCATATCCTTAAAGTACGTTTCCAAACCGCATCGTAGCCATGAGGCATATAAATCGGTAGTACAAGCGAATTACGCGCCCAATTTGATTTTTTCTTATACCAAAAACCCACCATTTTAAACTATATATGTCGGTAACCCATAATTAGTTTTAAAAGACATTGATTACCTTAATAACCTTTTAGTTACCTATTTTACTTTTTTATTAATAAATGTATACGTAATAATTATCTGTTTAACCACGTTGTTATAACCGTAACAATTCCTAAAATCACTCCTTCTTTTTCTTCTTTATTTAACAGACTTATTTCCCTAAAATTGCTCCTGTATATCTTTTTTTTTTGACAAATTCGTTTGGAAAATTTGACTGTGAAAAATGTGAAAATATGGATTAGTTGGTGAAATGCACAATTATCAACAATCATTGGAATTTATGGTTTTCATATTTTCGTGAAAAAATTACAATTACCATTGGAATTAGTTATGTTTTGTGAAATTCTAATTATCACTGGCAATTGAAAATTCTAGTTTTCACGATTCCTTGAAAAATTCTTTCACAATTTAGCGATAATAGAAAAAAATCCTAATCCCTAAAATCACTCGTCTGACTTCCCTAAAATTAACTCCTAAAATATCTCATTTTTACCCGTTTATCACTATTTGGTTTGTTCCAAAAATAACTCAAATTCTGTCAACCCTTGAATACTAATTATATCATGGAGATCAAGGAAATTTTAATTTTCACACGTAATTATTTTGAGCAATTGGTGAAAATTGCAATTTCTAATCAATAATTCTTTTTAGCCCACTATTCCAACCCACTGGTCAAACCCACCGCTGAGGTGGTAATGACTTGGCTTTTTTTTTCTTTTTTTTCTGTTGATGCTTTAAAATATTATGGCACATGATGAGATGGGATTTTGATCCCCTGTTTGAAAAGGAGAAAGCCAGAAAATGGTTTGGTTAAATTGATGTTTCATAGATGCTTCAACAGAGGGAAGAAACCAAATAGTTCTCTTCTTTAGGTTCAATATATAACAATAAACCCTAATCTCAATTTTTACCCTAGAAAGGTTTTCTTGTCGCTCTTCTATCATACAATTTTCAGCTGAAAAAGATTTCAAGATATAGAATCTTTGGAATAAGTTGTCTGCTTCTTTCCTTTTCGTTTTTTTTTTTGTATGGTTGCAAAATTTCTCCTTTGATTGGGTGTTTTTGTTTTCGTTTCTAAGTATATTGGATTTGTATTATGCTATTGATATTTGACCATGAATTCGTCGTTTTGTTCCTCTAAAATCTTCGAAACTAATTGAAGAATTTTAAACAGTGAAATTGAGTATTGACGACTTTAATCTTTTGTTGATCATTTGTTTTTGCCAGATATTGTCCGGTGTTTCTCGATGACCAGAACCTACATCTTAGGTACATGCTACTTTGTGTTTTCTTTTTCAAGTTCTTAGTTTTACTCTTTGAAGTTTGTTATTGGAATGCAAATTTGATTATGGTGAATTATATGATTTTGACCAACACAAGGCAAGAAAACTGGAAAATGGAACCAACAACAATTTTTTATCAAGCCAAAAACATTTAAGCCTGCAGGGATGTCATTAGGTTATGACGCTTGAAGCAGCTTAGTATGTTATCAAATTCTCTTTTTGTTGTTAAATCTATCCACCACACGCAAATAATCTAGCTAGTTGAAAATGTCAAGTCTTTGGGCTAGTTTGTGTTAGGTTTTACAGTTTTCTCTAGGTTTATGTTTGCTTTGGTCTTAGTAGCAGTAAATAAATGACAAATTTGTTTGTCGGGAGTTTGATTCTAGAAGCCATTGACAAAGGTGGTCATGCCACCTGTTGTACCAGTTGTCTACCTCCTATTGTGATTCTTTTTTTTTTAAAAAAAAATTTGTGTACTCACACTATTTTGACATATTGATGTAAATTTTTCATAGAGCATAAGAATAAGTTTTTATTTGAATCATAAGAACATGTGACCTCGTATTGAGTTACAAGAAATTTTGTTGTTGGCTTCATTTGTACATCTACGTTATTGGGATATATAACAAATTTCTTTCTTGCAGGTTCATAAGCCATGTTTTCTTCTCTTGGAGCTTTCATGGTTTTCCCTAGATGGGGTTTGAATTGGAGTTCAAGATGAGAACATTGCAGAAAGGAGTATTTCAAGGAAACAAATGAGTTGTTGGAGAGAGTCTCAAAGAAAAAATCCCAAACTCCAATTAAGCTTGTTCCTGGTGGTAATTATGCTTCAGATGAAGTTGAATATGATGATACTTATGATGATGAGTATAGTGAGTTTTATGGTGACCCCATTTTTTTGGCGGAAATTATATCGGGTCTCCAACCAAAGAGAAAGAATTTCAGGATGGGAAAGGCGCGAAAACGTTATTATCTCCTTTTTTTCTTCTTTTGGTTAGTTATTTGTTTTTAGGAGCTTTCATGAGCTTTTAGTAATTTTGATGTTATTTTTTCTCCCCTTTGGTTTATGGGGGTGGGGAGGCCTTGAGCCTCCCATTTTGTAATTCTTGTAATTACGTTTTTTTTTCTTTAATAAACCATTTTGACCTAGCAAAAAAAAAAAAAACAGGACCCGCCACCTCCATAGTTCAAGGCTATGTTAGTTGCAGCAGAAGGGGCAGTCAGTCTGGAGTTTTCTCATATGATTCTAGAGTCTGACGCTAAGGCTGGGGTGAGTGATTTAGAGGTGCCGCCATGGTGCATTTTGGCTTGATGGAATGGAGTCAAAAATTAGTTAGTAGATATTTGTTTGAGCATTGTTTCAGGGAGGTCAACTTTGACGATTGTTAGGCAAGGATCCAGTCTTTGTATTTTTGTGAGTTATAAATCAACAAATTGTGCAAGCAAAAAAATAAATAAATGTAATGTTTAATCTGTATATCCAAAAGTTATGATATTTCTAATGATGTTTAAGCATTTGCTTGTTTTAGGTGGTAAGATGCTTTTAGAATCCGAGCAATACAGTGAATAAAAAAAAAGAAAACAGAACCGTAGTAAGTTTCAAACAATATGATTCATGAAACTGATACACGTACCATAAAATATATAAAATTCCAGTTAACGAGAACCAAAGGTCTGTGATTAATTAAAAACCAACAGAAGTGCATAAAAACCCAGTAAGACAACCTTAAACATCAAATTTCAAAGGTCTTCTTCCTTAATGGTCTTAACTTCTTCTATGGAGCAGTAGCATAAATTTTGTTTTCTTCATTTTTCCATTTCGCGCAATGACAAACAAACGCCAGGTAAGAACAGAGAAGAAGCATAGAAAAGAGGAAAGTCAACCCACTTCAGCGCCACATCAGTAGTGGGTTTGATGGTGGGTTTGACTTGGTTGGCTGAGTAGAACTACTGATTTCTAATAAAAATTCAAGTTTTCACTTGTCGTAAGTGTTAGTCATAACCGGTGATTATCACAATTTTCACCTCTAATAATTAACCGTGTTTAGTGAAAATCAAAATTATCACGTTTTGTGAAAGTTGTAGTTTTCACTTTCAAGGCAAACACTAGAATCGAAAAAAAATAGAGAATCAAACCGAAAAGCGAAAAAGAAGAGAAAGACAATGACTATAGTACTTCCAATAGATAATAACAAGATAGATGAATTGCAAAAGTTCGACAACTGCAAGTAAGCTAAAAGAAGACATCACATCATTGAAATCAAATCAATTAAGAAAAAAAACTAATAAGTTTGCAAAAATTAATCAAAGTGACCATATTAAGAGAGCACAAGTTCGCCTGCGGGTAAGTTATAAATCGGGATAGTAATCCTTTGATTTTGAACATGAATAAATTAAAGTTTTTGAATATGAAGAAATTAAAATACGCGAACGATTTAACGACATTATAAGCACAAGGAGTTGGAAGTTTACAATAATAGTAATGGCGGATGGTGCATATCGACGGTAACAAATTAATTCTCTAGTTAATGCAAACCAAAGGAACGAGGAGATTAAGTGTGAGAATATAAACTAATGTCCACAAAAAACACCCATGATATAAGTTTATAGAAGAAAGAGGAATTAAATTTGACTTTCTTGCAAATTAATTGATTAAAGAAAATAAACATAAATTTCCTCTTTTAACGCATTAGATCCTATAAAATTTCATATTAAATATTACCTCACATACAAACGTCCCAAAAAAAAAAAACGCCTAAGACTACTCGTTGACCGATAAGTGAAATTGATTTCCCAATTAGTAATTTTTATAGTAAATTGTCATTTGCAAAGGTTAATTTAGTCTCACATAAAATATGGAAACCTAAATTCAATTTAAAACTAGTAATCTCAACCGTACATCTAGTGTTTTGGGCTACAGATATATACTACCTTAATGAGTCCAACTTTGTGCACCCGCAGGTGCAAGTTCCTCCCCACTTCATTCATTGGGTTTTAACGGAGGTTTTTATTATTTTGGAATATTTTTCGGTACGTTAATTGACAAAAAGAAAAAATAAATTTCGAAGGAATTATTTGTTTTTCTCTTTCCTCGTCGTCTTCTATACTTTTTTGCTTCTTCATCGATGATGAAGAACCCATGAAAATTTAAAAATCACATAACTTGGTCTAAATTGAGATTACTCTTTCCTTTGTTTATCAGTTTTAGAAATTTATGTTTTTTTTTTTTTTTTTTTTTTTGCTGAGTAAGGATTTTGTGAAACTCTATCATAACTTTGTATTACTGTTTGTTTATGATGCTATGGATTGTTTGTGATGGTGAAGACATGATTAAATATTTTATGTTTCAATTGGTTCTTAGATCCTAAAATAGCCATGGAATTAAAACTAGACTAGACACAAACAACTTATATTCCTCTGTTTATCACGTTTCTTCATTTGATCAGCTAATAGAAACACCCTAATATCAAATTCTGATGAGTAAACCTTAATGAAATTACAATTGTTGGATGTAATCGGAATTTCAAATGGTAACTGTGTGTTCTTTACAACAACATATACTCATACTATTGATGCTTCATTTTTTTTTTCCTGGGCTACTATTGATGCTTCGCTATGAGAAAGTTTTGATTAAGCTATAGATAATATTGTTGTTGGACAAAAATTTAAGACTTTTGTTAGAGGGAGAGCAAAAAGTGATTTGAGGAGTGCGAAAATCGTTATTGACTCGCCAACTAGGACCTAGTTGAAATATTTTTTTACTTTGGACCAAACTATCATGTTCAATAACCCACAGTCACACACCCATTCCCCAGACCACCGAAACCTAATTCGAGCCGACTAAATCTACACCGATGTTTTTCTTCCTCCATTGATATTTACTATGTTCTTTTGGTCCTTGTATGGTTCTATAAGAACATGGGGTTCCTCCATTGATTGATGTGTAAATCAATATGAGTTCTTCCTGTAGTTTTGGATTTGGACAGATGAATATGAGAGATTAATCTGATATTGATTTTGCCACAAAAAAAAACATGATGTTGCCTTTGATGATCACAAAGAAAAAAAAATAATTCCCATTAAAGATTTTTCTCCCTGGTACCCTCTTTAACCTATACTCATGAATCGATCTAAAATCCCGTAAGATATTGATTCTTCAAAAGAAAACAAATCTCTTATTTATTTATTTTGATTTCTGCATCATCAATTAGAGCAGTTAAGTCTAATGGGGGAACCATTAAAACTTCTCTGCAAGCAAGGTCTTCTTTCTTCTTTATAGTAATGATGTTGATACATTTGTTGATCCGGAAATCAGAGCATAGTGTTAAAAAAATGAGAAACCAAAACTTTTGTTTAGAAAAAGACTGCATTGTTTTTGATGAGCAAACGGGTGTTTCAAGTATTAATTCCCCAAAAGGAGGAGGCATTCGATGGTACTGTATCAAATTTCTGAGATGAGTTGTCGATCCACATGGGCTTTATTGGTGGAGTTAATGGTGCAGGTGGTGTTCGTTTGGATTTTGGAGAATCGGTGTAACTTTTATAAGGTTAATGGGTGTAATTATTATGGGTAGCTTTGTCAGAGTTATAAAATTATACTGACTAGGCCTCGATTACCGAGTCAACTACGATTTTCGCTCTCCTCGATTCACTTTTTGCTCTCCCTCTAACAAAAGTCAAATTTAATCTTGAAAATGAGTTAATTAGTTCTGAATAAAAGACGATGGAGGAATAAGATCATGCATATAGAGAATTTATGCAGGAGAGAGAAGATATTAGTATTGCTATAAAAATGGAAAATAAAAAGGAAATACATATCCGTCTACTCTGTACCCAACAAAGAAGGGAGGAATGTGCACCCGGTTACAAAGGGGTGCACAGATTCGGACTCTAACTTAATGATAGGTTTCTAGAAGACTCCCTTAATCGTTACCCTGAATAGTTAAGGAGGTGGAGTAACTTCCCAAAATTATCACTTACTCGAGTAAAATGGTGCACACACACCAAAAACCCTTAACATTGTTTTGGCGGGAACTTTCTACTTGCCCTTTATCTCCCGCTAAAAAAACATGTTAGGTCAGACTCGTCTAAGACTATTTTCTCTTTCTGATAGAAACTGCGGAGAAGAAGAAGAAGAAAGCCTATAGCTAACAGAAAAATGGATGCATTTGGTGGTTATTTCGTGGACGAGAAAGCTGTTCGTGTTGAGAATATCTTCTTAGAGTTCCTCAAGAGGTGTTACTTTCTCTCTATATCTTTTTTTTTTGGTATTCTGTAAAAAAAAATCCTGATTTTGTTTCTAATATTTCAGTTTCAAGGTAGACGCAAATGCAGCGGAACCATATTATGTATCAGAAATCGAAGAGATGAAAGCAAAAGAATCAACAACCATGTTTATTGATTTCTCACATGTTATGCGCTATAATGATATTCTTCAGACAGCTATTTCTGAAGAGTACTTGAGGTAATTTTATACCATAAATCCCTTTCTGAATCTAAAACCCTAATTTTATTTGTTAACCAAGATTCTTTTTTTTTTTTTTTTGGTAGGTTTGAGCCGTACTTGAAGAGTTCGTGCAAGAGATTTGTAATGGAGCAGAGACCGACATTTATTGCTGATGACAACCCTAATAAAGATATAAACATTGCTTTCTACAATATCCCTCTTTTGAAGAGGTAACCCTATATTTTTTTTTCTTTTTCAACTCACCTTAACTAGTGATGTGGGGACTTATTGCATTTGCTTAACGTTTCGAAAATGGTAGATTGAGGGAGTTATCAACTGCGGAAATTGGAAAATTAGTTTCAATAACTGGTGTTGTCACTCGAACTAGTGAGGTTAGGCCTGAGCTTCTACAAGGCACTTTCAAGTGCTTGGATTGTGGTGGTGTTGTAAAGAATGTTGATCAGCAATTCAAATACACAGAGGTTAGTTGGTGTGAGTTAATCTGAATCTCTCTTCTTAAATAAATGTTGGTTATTTCTGGTTGCAGCCAATAATTTGCGTGAACCCAACATGTTCGAATCGAGCAAGGTGGGTCTTGATTCGCCAAGAGAGTAAATTCGCAGATTGGCAAAGAGTCAGAATGCAAGAGACATCTAAAGAAATACCGGCGGGATCCCTTCCCCGGTCATTGGATGTTATTCTCCGTCATGAGATTGTTGAGCATGCAAGAGCTGGTGATACGTAAGATCCTTGAGATTATTAGTGAGTGTTTTGTTTTGTGATGCAAAGTAAAATAAAATAGAAAAATTGTAGTTAAATATGTTTAGTGTTATATTTCAGGGTCATTTTTACGGGTACTCTGGTTGTAATACCGGATATACTGGCATTAGCTTCACCAGGGGAGAGAGCGGAATGCCGAAGGGAAGCCCCCCAGCGTTCTGTTGGTGGGCATGAAGGTGTCAGGGGTCTTCGTGCACTGGGAGTGAGAGATCTCTCTTACCGACTTGCCTTCATTGCCAATTCAGTGCAGGTTCAGGCTCCATGGTTTATGATTTTACTGGTTTTTATTCGTGTATTTGTTGAATGGTATTTTAACAATATTAAA
This sequence comes from Papaver armeniacum, assembly GCA_023531295.1. Classification (NCBI taxonomy): domain Eukaryota; kingdom Viridiplantae; phylum Streptophyta; class Magnoliopsida; order Ranunculales; family Papaveraceae; genus Papaver; species Papaver armeniacum. Next base: position 126,809 of record JAJJWW010004761.1, read on the forward strand.
TTTTCAGGTGTCTGATGGAAGAAAGGATAACGACATTAGGAACAGAAAGAAGGATGCTGATGACGAAGACTACCAGCAGTTTACGGTGAGCAATAGGATTACCAGCAATGATTCAGGGTTCGGTGTTTCCTTGATGTTTCTTTGTGACAAATGAATGAACTTCGATTGGTTTTCTAAGTTTAAATTCTCTTTGAAGGCTCTTTGTCTCTTGAGTCTTCTTCGGTTCTTTGTGAGCTGGTTAGAGTTTTAATGACCAATTGATATCTACTGCCAATGGTTGTTTTAATGATCAATTGAACCCTGAACCTCAGATCTTGTAAAATGTAAGATATTTGAGTTTTTCCACAGGAAAAGTGAGGGTGTTGTTAGAGTTTTTCACGGTTGTTACTAGAAACTGTTTACATTGTGTGTTATCATGTTCTTATTGGGTCCTTTTTCTTGCCATCATCACAACCAGAAACTGTTTACGTACTGTCTATATCCTGTTCTTGTTGGGTTCTCTATTCTTGCTGTCTTCGAGCAGCACTTTGCTAAATTCCAGATTTCTCTACTAGATCTATGAATTCAAATTAATATCTTGCATATATTATACTGGCAGGAAGAAGAGAAGGGTGAAATTAAGGGGATGAGGAACACCCCTGATTTCTTCAATAAAATTGTGGATAGCATCGCCCCCACTATTTTTGGTCACCAAGAGATAAAACGAGTTGTCCTTCTTATGCTCTTAGGTGGTGTCCACAAGTTCACTCATGAAGGTATCAACCTCAGGGGTGACATTAATGTTTGTATAGTTGGAGATCCCAGTTGTGCAAAGTCTCAGTTCCTAAAGTATGTCATTCTTCCTATCTGACTATATATCTTTCTTCCCCGTTTCTTCATTTTTGATGTATTTCTATTTTATTTCGTGAGTTTCTTTCCTAGAGCAGCATATCTTTTGTTGTGGGTTAAATATCTACTTTGTAGGTATACCACAAACCTGGTTCCACGATCCGTCTACACATCTGGAAAATCGTCTTCCGCCGCAGGTTTGACAGCAACTGTAGCCAAAGAACCAGAAACCGGAGAGTTCTGTATTGAGGTAGCATTTCTTTTATATCGCAATATGTTGATTGTTGTGAATTTAAATAACATAGTCTATACAAATGTGAAACGTAAGTAGGAATTTTGAGTCGCTCGTTCTTAGCTTATGGCTTATCATGTTCGTTTCAGGCTGGCGCTCTTATGCTGGCTGATAATGGCATCTGTTGTATTGATGAGTTTGATAAAATGGATGTTAGAGACCAGGTAATCTTCCTACATTCTTCTTGTAGCCTTTAAATCTTATGATGTTGCTATTTTTGGATTTTTAAAACCTTCTATAATTGGTTTCAAGGTTGCCATTCACGAAGCTATGGAACAACAGACGATAAGCATCACAAAAGCAGGGATACAAGCAACTTTAAATGCCCGAACATCTATTTTAGCTGCTGCTAACCCTACTGGAGGGCGCTATGATAAATCAAAACCCCTCAAGGTTGAAATTTCTCACAGTGTTCACCGTTCTTTTCTGTTCACTATCCTTTTGCTTTTCATCTTCCAAGCACTATTGTATTTTATATTTACGATATTGAAATTCTTTGTGCATGTTCTGTTTCAGTTTCAAAATAGAATGTTGTACAACCGTTCAGGTCTTTTATTCTGAAACTCAGGTTAACTGTCAGCAATTAGTGTTGGTTCTATTTTGAAACAATTCTCTGAGACAATCAAACTTAATCTTTTGTCTTTCAGTACAATGTGGCCCTTCCTCCTGCTATCCTTTCGAGGTTCGATCTGGTGTATGTAATGATCGACGAACCAGACGATCAAACTGATTACCACATTGCCCATCACATTGTAAGGGTTCATCAGAAGCATGAAGAGGCACTTTCCCCTGCATTTACTACTGCACAACTGAAGCGTTATATTGCGTATGCCAAGACTCTGAAACCTAAGGTTTGTTGTCTTTAATTTTTTTGGCAAACACAACTTTTCTTTTGTTTCCGAAAAGCCAAATCCTTTGCTTGCTGTTATCATGTTCCAGCCATGTTTGTGAGCTTTTTAAATGCTATACAGCTAACCCCAGAGGCAAAGAAAGTGCTGGTGGATTCTTATGTTGCTCTACGGAGAGGTGATACAGCTCCTGGGGGTACAGTGGCTTACAGGATGACAGTTAGGCAGCTTGAGGCACTGATTAGGCTGTCAGAAGCTATTGCTCGAAGTTATTTGGAGTATCAGGTGAGCCAAATGGTAATCTGCTCGTCCTTTATTTATCTGTATGTTGCATTTATCTTGACAGTACAGTTTGTTTACAGGTAGAGCCACGCCATGTCCGCGTGGCTGTGAGACTGCTAAAAACATCAATAATCAGGTAAGGAGCTTGACCACATATCATAAGCGTACTGCATTCCCCATTTCGCATAAATTATTTTAACTTCTTTCCATCACCACAGTGTTGAATCGAGTGAGATCGATTTGTCCGATTTCCAAGACATAGTAAATGATGATATTGGTGGAAACAAAGCATCTGATCAAGGTGATTCTCCGCCATGTAATGAGGCTGCACCTGAAAATCAGGGTATCACCTAAACACCAACATTTGTTTTTTCTTTTGTAGCAATGCATAGTAATCATGTTAAATATCACAATGCAGCGAGTGGAGCAGGGACTGAAATCCGTCAAGGGAGGAAACTAGTGATAACCGATGAGTACTTTCAGAGGGTTACTCGGTCTCTTATTTTGCATCTTCGACAGCATGAAGATAGTGTAGCGCAGGATGGTATGTGACTTTTTCATTTCCCCCTTGATCTATCTGTGTATTTTTGAAGGTAGGTTGAGGATTTTAAAGTCTGGTTCTTAGGCAATTATACCAATTTCCAAAATACTAAAAAGTCCTCATGTTTGTCCATTTATTATATCTTAAGGAGAAACCCCAAAGACTCAGCACACATAAGCTCCCATGCAGCATTCTCAGTTTTACACATGAACAGTTTAACCAGAAAATTAAAACTAACTTCGTACTTTTAAACTCATTGCTTGGAGTGTGTATGTGCTCATCTATGCTACGGTGTAGGGACTGGCATGGCGGGAATGAGACAGAAGGATTTGATCCAAATGTACATCGCTCAGCAGAACGAAAAGTCAGCATACAGCTCTTTGGATGAGGCTGCGAAAGAGGTTGACAAAGTCAAAGCTATAATTGAGGTGAACTAACTAAAATTTTCTTCCAGATTGAAGTTCAAAATTCTTATAGATGGAAACGAGAGAAGTTTTGTAGCCTGGGATGCTCTATCTAATGTGATTTTATGTAAATTTCAGAGTTTGATAAGAAGGGAAGGCCATTTGATAGTTCTAGACGACGGAAGCACAACTGCAAAAGGTGAAGAAGAGTTATCGACTAGAGATAGAAGGATTCTAGCTGTTGTGCCAAATTATGTTGTCGATTGATGCAACAAATACATCTTCTCCCCTGAGCTATATAGATCTGAACATCTTTATCCACCATCCCCAGTGTAAGCTTTCACAAATGCACATAATTCAAGTCTAAAATCCAAACTGAAGCGCGGTCATTCATTACAAATTTATATCTTCTGTCCATGATATTTTATGACCATAGAATAACCTTGTAGCATCCGGCTGGTGCCTTGAACTTCTCATGAATTACTTCCTGTTTCTTTCTTTCAGAGGGGAACTTTGCATATTTGTGATAACTAAAGACTGACTCATGTATGGTTGCACATTTCTTTGATGAAAACCCCCATTCTCATTATGATCAAATTTTGTTGTTAGTTTACATTTAATTGGGCCGACCGACCGGAGGGCCCGAAGTGAGTCCCTTTATGGCCATTTTTTTTTTGTAAATTATAGAGTAACAAAAATGTGCAATTTAATAAGAAGATTCGAAATGGTTATTATAAAAAACCCGAAAATGCCACTCCCTTGGAATTTTCCAATTTATCTCGTTGGAATATTTTTTAAAGAGATCTACATAATGAGATCTATACAATGAATTTTACAATTTATCTCGTTTGAATTTTTTAAACACATCTTATTTTCCCCTTCTTCCTTTGTTATTCAAAATTCAAATGATCTCTTCTGGTTGTTACAGAAACTTCAAATAAAACTCCTAATAGGGTTTCGCCCCAAGGATTTGTGATGAAGATTCTCAGATCTCTACCATCTAGATACGTTTTTAAGAAGCATGCCATCGTTGAAGGAAATAATCTCGCAACGCTTTCCAGAAATACTTTAATTGGAAAGTTAAAAATTCTTGATCTTGATTAGAACACAGTCAGAACATCTGTGTTCAATGTTGTGACCAACACAAGTGAATCTTCTAACTTGTTTTGGGCCGATGAATGTTGTTCCAATCATGTTGATTTTGATAAATCACTGACAACAAAAAGGATCAAAGAATTTGTAAAAAGAAGCAATAGATGTGATAAACTTCTCTCTCCAGTTAATGCTTCAAATGATTCAATACAAGAAAAATCTTCCCTGGGTGTCAACATCTTGGATGCTTCTGATGGGTGCAATGAACCTTCAGCTCTTGCAGCAAAAACCTCCACCTACTCAATTTCTGATTCAGAACTTGGGTCTGACACAGAGATTTTTGAATTCTTCAATAAAGAGGTTCTCCAAGAAAATCTTCAACTAAAAGCTTCGTTGAAGAAACTTGAATCATCGCTCCAGGTGAAAAATCTTGAGATAAATTGTCTTAATGATGAATTCACCAGAACCATGTCCTTAAAGGAAAAAGAGATTAATATTCTTAAGGATGACCTGCAGAGGTTATCTGGAAGTTCTGACATCTCAGCAATGTTATTTGGTAAGAAGTCCTTTGGGAACACAAATGGTTTAGGGTTTAAAAGCAAAACTGCAAGCACAAACAACTCTTTTGTCCGAATGATCGTGGAATAATGATTGTTGACTGTTGTGATAAACAGGAGGCACCTCAACATAACAAAAAATCTTTATTAGTTTGTTCGTTTTGTGGAAAAGCAAATCATGTTCAAAGTACGTGTTGGAAATTCAAGAGGAACAATAAAAGAATTGCCAAACTTCAAGAGAACATGCAAAGGATGAATCTGGCATTGGATAATCAACAAGGTTCTCCTAAAAAATCCAGAAATTCCAGATTCAGACGAGGTAAGAAATCTGTTTATACAACAAACCTTGATAAGCCACTAGGTGGTAAAAGATGTGAGCATTCGGCTCACTCCGTCACTGTCTAATACCAGTGACGTCCGCATCCTCACATCTTTAACTTGAGAAAATGAGGTTTGCATCAAGGTGACTCAAGTTTTGTATTTGTGTTTCTTTTTCTTATTTTTGTTAAGAAAATATCCTCCCAATAATTTATGGATAATTAACCATGAAAGACTTGGTCAAAGTTCTTCTAGGGTTTGGGTGTCCATAAGTCTATTTATAATCATTTGTAATCAAAATCCTTCATCTCTTTCCTCCTTGAAAGATACAGTTTCATGGCTCCTGTAACCAGAGGTACCACAAAAAGGGATACAGTCGAAGTAGTTAATGTGTATCTGTGTGAAGGAATCTCTTCCTCAAGGAAGTTGAAAGGGAAATCTACAAATGATGGAGAAGGTTCTTCCTCTAACTGCCTCTTGTCAGTTTATCATTTTGATAATAACTTTAGAGGTATGGTGAAAGATTTCATCAACAAAAGGAATGATTTGAAATCTCAAATTGTTTCCTCTTTAGAAAAGATAACTCACTATGAACAAATGTTGTCTCTAACAAAGAACACCTTGCGTGATCTAAAAAGAAAACTTAGTGAGTTGACTGATATTTCTGAAGATTTAGAGGAATTGAACGATCCCATAATCAGTGGGTTTTTCAATAAAAAGAAGGAATTTTCGTTAGATGCTCTGAGAAAGCTCTATAATGTCTAGGAAACTTCTTATGAGAATTTATTCTTGTGTTTTTAAGAAGAATAACTAGGGTTTGGAATAGCCATTATTGTGAGTACATATAGCTATTTCCAACGATTTTCATCTTGCAATGTTTTTAGATTTATTTATTTAAATTCTAAAGTTTATTTGGAAGATGCTTTTGCAGTATTAATCTTTATGGTTTCATATATTGCAACTTGTTATGGGATATGTGTGTTTGCGTCCGTGAACTATGATTGTCCCATATGTGGTCAAAAGTTAAGTCTTTCATATGTCCGTATGAAAGTATTGATAAAAGATAGAATGAACTTTTGACAAACAAAAGTTAAGCCTATAATGTCATTATGCAAATATTTATGGAAGATAGGATGAACTTTTGTTTAGAAAGATTAAAGTCTATTATATGTCATTGTGCAAATAGTGTTGAAAAATAGAATGAATCTTTGTTTATTCCGCAGTATTGATCTTCCCCGATCCATATCTTTATGTAAATACTGTGCGGCTCCGTAAGTTTTCTTATGTGAGCATTTCCGATTAAATTAATCATGGGTTCTCTTGTGGTTAATTTAATTGAGATTTTTGGATACAAATTCATGTTTCATGTGATTTGTTAATGTCCAAAGAAATCCTTCTTTTCTTGTGAAAGTAAGGTCGCTCTTGTTGTTTTTTCGGGAATGACATTTTATGGGGGAGAGTTCTTAATTGGACTTGTGCTTAATTGCCAAATCTTTGTGGGGAGTGCGGCTGTGGAATATTATAGGGGTTATCTTGTATCTTTATAAACTCCTTGATGAATGCATTTAGTTTCGGCTATATGATTGCATCTAAAAAAGTTGATATGTGCTTTTCTTTTGGTCATGAAGTATTGATGTAGTTTTACAAGTGGTAAGTATAGGGATTCGATTCTCGGACTTGGGAAGTTGTTGATTTTAGGACTTACTTAAATAAAATACTTAAAACTAGCGAATAAAATAAAAGATGATAATAATATTGAGAGATTACTGGGAATCAGGATTTCACCGAACTCTTTTTCTATGGTTCAATTATTAATTCTTTGACAATTATAGCTCCAAAAATAATAGTTATTGACTCTAAATCTTTGCCAAGGTAGATTTTATAAAACATTAATTGTAAATGGTAAGCATGAGTTATCAAAACACTTAAGCTAAGCATAACTCATCAAACTAAATGACAACTAATTAATTTAAAATCATAATTCAAATTATATTAATGCAAAAGTCATAAAAAGAATTAAATAAAGTTACCACAGTGATGAGAATTGGCTTCCTCCGTCATCCCAGTGATGGGGTTTAGCTCCACATGGTGAAAATACGCTCAAAATATTTATTCATGGCTCAAAAGTGTGTTTACAATAGTGAAAAGAGAGAAGAGTAATAAAAACGAGTAAAACCGCAACGTTTATAAGTGTTGCGAAGTCACCGTTAAGAAACGATAAATTAAATGTGTTGCGAATAATCGATTGTCTCTATGTGTGTCTGCATTCTTCGTGTTCTTGAGAACGACACTTCTTTTCTGTCGTTTGCAACTCTTCTTCTTCCTCCTCACCTGCTGCTGCCACAAATCCTCTGCAGCGTTTCGTTCTTCACAGAAACCTCCCCAAACTCCCGACTATCCTTTCTAGGACTCCTACCAACCATTTGATACACAGAAGTGCAACTAAATATCGAGATTCTCTTTCTTTCCTTCGACCAAAAGTCTCGGGTTTTCTTTCTCTCTTTATCTATTCTACACGTCTCTGGAAGTAATATCATCTGTCAGATGATAAAATAAAATCACTAGAATATATTCTCTCCGCTTCTTCACGTATGTTTCCAAATATACACCATGAAATTTCCGTGACTTTCCCTTGCCCTGATTCACCGAGATATGCATGGAAACTTGTTTTTCTGCGTATCTAAATCTTATACCATCCCTGTTTTGATGCACTGGATCATTCCCAGTCCAAAACACCAATGCCCGACTATATTTCTCTTAAAACTTCCCTGGAAAAGCCGAGAGTATTCCTCGACCCCTGTTTTGAAACCAACTCGATCATACAACCCAATTTACTCGATCCAAATGCCCATACTAAGCCTGTTTATCCCTAACAGGCCTAAAGTAACCAAAATCCGTGATTGAGTCTCCTTAGATCACGTTCAAAATCGAATCCAAACTCTGCCAGGAGACTGTCAACTTTTCCCGCCAAAATCAAAATTTTGAATCCTTGAAGATGAGTGCCCCTTATCCTTATGCTGGGGTGCCGATAGCCACAAGGTGTAAATATCAATTAGAGTGCCCCTTATCAATGGAGTACCCCTTAGTAATTTAGGTACCCCTTATCCACTGTCGGGTTCCCTTTAGCAATTCTTCTGAGGTGTAATTATGACTTTTCTGGGGAGTCTCTAGCATACTTCCGGGGTGCCTGTAGTGCGTCTTCTGGGTGCCTTTAGTAATTTTCTCCCAGGACCACTTTTCGAGCCAATTTCTTCGCAAGAAATTATTTCTCCAAAAATTCCTTCAAAGACATAAAATACCAGAATAAGTACAAAAATGGGTACTAACAATATAGAAAATCGAGATCAAAATAGACACATAAATGCGTCTATCAAATACCCCCAAACTTATTATTTGCTAGTCCCGAGCAAATCAAAAATAAAATCCTAACTCACTGTCGCAGGCATCGTCGGTTGCATTTAGCGTATGCAATGAGCCTTTAAACCCCTAGGTGGCCCTAGTGGCCGAGTTATAGTCTCGGGAGGGCTTACAAGAGATATACCCACAAAACCTTTACTCCAGACCCTAACTATCTACGCAGAACCTTGGAAGGCACTAAAGAATCTCCTTGGTTGGCATACTTATTGACTACAGGAGGAAGTACCCTAATGCGAAATTCCAATTCTTTGTACGAGTTTGCACTCAAGCATACTAAAATTCATATATAAGTGACAGAGCTCTACTCAGATAGTCGCACTATGGACATCAATATCCGGAGTCAACAAATCACATGGATAGATTAAGAGATGGATATAGAAAAACATAGATGGTTTTGATGTTGACTAGGTGAACGGTGTTTCTCATATCTCATCAAGGCCACCGCCAAAATGAACCTATCCTAATGGATCGAGATATTGTCGACTAATATCAACACAACTGGCATATACAAGGGAACCAGTGGTCGATAATCCTAACTCTAGGTCAACTCAACTGGCATATACAAGGGTTCCAATGGTCGACTTTATTGAATTTTTTAGGTTGGTCTCGATGGTCCGGTCTCAATTTTTTTTTTTTTTTTTTTTTTTTTTCAACTTTTTTTTTTTTCGGTATCTCAATCACTCTATTTCACCCTAGCAGTGGTAACAACTTGAATCGTGAGCCCCACCTAATCACTTATAGAAACATATTTTAAAGAAAACAAAATAAAAACAGAAGTGAAAAGGACTCAACGAGATATGGCGAAACTACCATGTTATTTCTAACACCTGAGCTCTGTGCTTTTATGAATAGACTCTTTAGATGTTTCCATCTAATCAGATTGGTTCCTCAACTCCTACAACCAAAATGCTTCCATCCACTTAGATTAGTTAGTGCCATCCTTAATAAACATAAATTTCTAGGCTCTGGAGTTTATTTATTGCAACTAAAAAGTTTCTCCCACTCCCCCAAACTTAAATCTAACATTGTCCTCAATGTTCTAAAGATAAAATTAAAAGCATGAACAAGGAGAAACTGTTACCATTTGAAGTAAAAGAGTTAAGGAAAGATATTACCGTGTCGTATGAATATTGGGTTACCTCCCAAGAAGTGCTAAGTTTAAAGTCTTCAGCCAGACGGTAAATACCACAAAATGGCTAATTACCTTTCGAATCATATATCAATAGTCAAAACAACTGTGGATCAACAAGACCAAATAAAACTGCCACAATTATAAGACAAATGCATCGGATTAGATAAATAAGCAGATATAGCACAACCTGATTTAAAACTTCTTCCAAGACAACTGGGTTTATCTGCGGCGCCCACTCGGGCTTCATATGGGTGTCTTGACAAATAGACTCATTCGAACAACATGTTTCTAATAGATGTATTTCCTCTAGGACAGTATCAGGAGGATCAGGTTGTGTTGTCGGAAGAGACTCAAGTAATACCTCAAGCACACTAGGCTCGAGTCATAAGTTAAGGACTTTTATTTGACCATCATCACCCCCAAACTTAGGGTAATCAGTATTTTCAGAAAGACCTCTAATTATTGCTTGAATTTCTGGATCCTCGGAGTTTTTAAAATACTCAAGAGCTTCTTCTATATCATTACCCCCAAAATTAGGGTCAACATTACTCTCCGTAAGGCCTAGCACTATGGCTTGAATTTCGTGGTCTCAGAGTCTTTAAAGTACTCGAGAGCTTCTTCTAGTTCAAAAGTTTGGTCACCTAACTGACTTAAGAGAATTGTCTCATCAAATTCATCTAAGGAATCACCAAATAAAGTGTCGTCCCAATTATCCGAATTAGATCCTGAACTAAAGTGCTAATCATATTCACTTCCTCCAAGTCATCATAAGGTTGTCTATTAACATTAAAGACATTTAGTTCAGTGGTCATATTACCAAAGGATATGTTCATAAGCCCTGGTCCCTACAGTTGATGATAGCATTAGATGTGGCTAAAAATGGGTGACCTAAAATCACCAGTATTTGAGCACTAGGGTCCCGAACAAAGTTGAGTGTCTAAAACAACAAAATACCTTCGGATAAATAAATTTATCAACCTCAATCAAGACATCCTCTATGACACCACGAGGTACTTTGACAGACCTATCGCCTAACTATAGGGTCATTTTAGTCGGTTTCAACTCACCAAGACCTAGCTGGGTGTACACATGGTACGGGAGTAGGTTAACGCTAGCTCCTAAGTCAAGTAATGCTTTATCAACCATGTGATTACCAATCGTACAAGATATGGTGGGGCATCCAGGTCTTTATACTTAGGGGTTGTTTGGTTCGGAAGGATTGAACTTACTCCGACCAGCTAAAAAGGCTTTCTTATGGACATTAAGCTTACGCTTTCGAGTACAAAGATCCTTAAGAAACTTGGCATAAGCAGGCATTTGCCTAATTGCTTCTAATAAAGGAATATTTATGTTTACCTGCTTAAAAATCTCCATTATTTCGTTGAAAGTCGACTCTCTCTTAGTTGGAACTAACAGATGTGGATATGGGGCTCTGGGCACAAAATGAGACCTATCGGGAACCACAATGGCATCACTATAAATTTTATCAGTCTCTTCAGCTAATGGCTCCTTCTGGGGATCATCTTGGGAACTAGAATGGGAACTAGAAGGTGGATCTACAGTATGTCCACTATTAGGCATGGCTACCTTATTGTCTACCGTTTTACCACTCCTAAGGGTTGTTACAGAGTTTACATGATTGAACTCTTTCTCTCTAGAGAATACTTCATGAATTGCTCTAGTATTGGGTAGTGGTTGACTGGGTAACTTGCCTTTCTCTCTTTCGCTCAAAAACTCTGCAATTATACTAACCTGATTTTTTAGTTCTGAAATAGCCTGAGAGTTTTCCTGTAAACCTTTCTCAACCATTTGCTTAAACTCTGCAGTGTTATGCGATAAGATGGTCAGAGACTCTTCTAAGCTCATGATTTTTTTATCCGACAGGTTCTGATACTGATCTGGCCCTAAATGGTTCTTAGTATACCCAAAACCTGAGGAAGCCTGAGAATTACTAGACTGGCCTTGACTCTGGCCCTTAGACCAAGAGAAATTCGGGTGGTTTCTCCAACAAGGGTTATAAGTGTCTGCATATGGATCAAATCTTTGATGGTTTTCAAACCTAGAGTTGTTATAAAGAGCATGGGCTTGCTCTTCGTATCTAGCATGGTGTGACCCTTGATTCATTTCTAAGGCTTCTATACGCCTAAGAATGTCTGACCCATAATCAACTCTATCGATCCTATGGATAGGATTTCTAGGTATTTCTGGTTCTCTCATTGAAGCCCATTGACTAGTTTTCTCGGCTAACTCGATGAATTCGTCGAAACATTCATCTGGGTCTTGATGGGTAAATTCTCCACCACTAATTGTTTCTACCTGCATACGGGTTTCACTATCAAGGCCCTCATATAAAATTTGGGCCATGTGGGCTTTTTCAAAGCCGTGATGTGGACACTTGGTATAAAAATTCACTAAACCTTTCTACATAATCATGAAGTTTTTCACCTAATTTCGCTTAAAAGGTTTGGATAGACTGCCGAACAACAATGTTAGTCTTATGGTGTGGGTAGAATTTCTTAACAAATACCTCTACAAGACCATCCCAGGTGGTAATTATTTTAGACGGAATAAAATGATACCACTCTTTGGCTTTATCATAGAGAGAGAAGTGAAACAAACGTAACCTAAGCACATCTCTGGAGACATTCGGATAGTTCATTGTGTCACAAATCATTTCAATACGGGTTCTCATTCTCTAACCCCCTAAACTTACGAAGCAAGCCAATAGTCTCAGGTCTAATATCAAATTGGATCGTAGAAGCTGGTGGAACTACACCTGGGTCACACACTACCCTAGAAGGGTTCAAACGATCCCTAAGGGTTTTTACTGGGACCTCATCATCCTTTTCTTCAACCATTTTGGCAAAAATAGAAGTATTGAGGATATTTTCCTCACTGTGAGAAGAACGTCCAAAAATAGGACTTTCTAGATTAAGGTAGTCAAGATTCTTGTTTCCTAAAATATCACTTCTAGGTTTTTCACGCATAAACCGTCCTAGAGCGTCTCTCTTACGTTCTGGCATACAAGAATTCAACAAAATGTGCACATGCAAATGCTGGGCTAACTAATTTAGGTAAGCTTGGGTTACCTACATCGAAATATACCCAAATGTACGAGGCTGAGGTTTGTGGACTTTCAGTTGGTAACTCCCATAAGGCCCAAGGCACGGGTTCAGCTTACTAATCCACCAGTTTTCCTAAACTCGGTAGTCTGACGAAGATGCAATTGGTGTGTGCAGTGTTTTTTTTTTTTTTTTTTATAAATAAAGTACTAAAAATAAACACAAACAAATAAAAGAAAATTACAAGTCCAAAAATAAATAAAAAACTACCAAAAATAAAAGTCCTTAAAAATAAAATCTTCGGCTTTCTCCTTTTATGGCAAGTCCAACTTTTCAACTTCCGTTTCAAGCAAAACCTGCACAACAAAAACAAAAATACCAAAAACGTAAAATAGAACAAAAATAAATAAATAAATAAATATATATATATATACAAAACCTAAAAAAAAATGCAAAACCTAAAACCTAAACCTAAATACAAGTCCGCGTCGGCGGCGCCAAAAACTGATGTAGTTTTACAAGTGGTAAGTATAGGGATTCGATTCTCGGACTTGAGAAGTTTTTGATTTTAGGACTTACTTAAATAAAATACTTAAAACTAGCGAATAAAATAAAAGATGATAATAATATTGAGAGACTACTGGGAATCAGGATTTCACCGAACTCTTTTTCTATGGTTCAATTATTAATTCTTTGACAATTATAGCTCCAAAAATAATAGTTATTGACTCTAAATCTTTGCCAAGGTAGATTTTATAAAAAATTAATTGTAAATGGTAAGCATGAGTTATCAAAACACTTAAGCTAAGCATAACTCATCAAACTAAATGACAACTAATTAATTTAAAATCATAATTCAAATTATATTAATGCAAAAGTCATAAAAAGAATTAAATAAAGTTACCACAGTGATGAGAATTGGCTTCCTCCGTCATCCCAGTGATGGGGTTTAGCTCCACATGGTGAAAATACGCTCAAAATATTTATTCATGGCTCAAAAGTGTGTTTACAATAGTGAAAAGAGAGAAGAGTAATAAAAACAGAAAACTGCAACGTTTATAAGTGTTGCGAAGTCACTGTTAAGAAACGATAAATTAAATGTGTTGCAGAATAATTGACTGTCTCTATGTGTCTGTTCTTCGTGTTCTTGAGAACGACACTTCTTTTCTGTCGTTTGCAACTCTTCTTCTTCCTCCTCACCTGCTGCTGCCACAACTCCTCTGCAGCGTTTCGTTCTTCACAGAAACCTCCCCAAACTCCCGACTATCCTTTCTAGGACTCCTACCAACCATTTGATACACAGAAGTGCAACTAAATATCGAGATTCTCTTTCTTTCCTTCGACCAAAAGTCTCGGGTTTTCTTTCTCTCTTTATCTCTTCTACACGTCTCTGGAAGTAATATCATCTGTCAGATGATAAAATAAAATCACTAGAATATATTCTCTCCGCTTCTTCACGTATGTTTCCAAATATACACCATGAAATTTACGTGACTTTCCCTTGCCCTGATTCACCGAGATATGCATGGAAACTTGTTTTTCTGCGTATCTAAATCTTATACCATCCCTGTTTTGATGCACTGGATCATTCCCAGTCCAAAACACCAATGCCCGACTATATTTCTCTTAAAACTTCCCTGAAAAAGCCGAGAGTATTCCTCGACCCCTGTTTTGAAACAAACTCGATCATACAACCCAATTTACTCGATCCAAATGCCCATACTAAGCCTGTTTATCCCTAACAGGCCTAAAGTAACCAAAATCCGTGATTGAGTCTCCTTAGATCACGTTCAAAATCGAATCCAAACTCTGCCAGGAGACTGTCAACTTTTCCCGCCAAAATCAAATTTTTGAATCCTTGAAGATGAGTGCCACTTATCCTGATGCTGGGGTGCCGATAGCCACATGGTGTAAATATCAATTAGAGTGCCCCTTATCAATGGAGTATCCCTTAGTAATTTAGGTACCCCTAATCCACTGTCGGGTTCCCTTTAGCAATTCTTCTGAGGTGTAATTATGACTTTTCTGGGGAGTCTCCAACATACTTCCGGGGTACCTGTAGTGCGTCTTCTGGGTGCCTTTAGTAATTTTCTCCCAGGACCACTTTTCGAGCCAATTTCTTCGCAAGAAATTATTTCTCCAAAAATTCCTTCAAAGACATAAAATACCAGAATAAGTACAAAAATGGGTACTAACAATATAGAAAATCGAGATCAAAATAGACACATAAATGCGTCTATCAAATACCCCCAAACTTATTATTTGCTAGTCCCGAGCAAATCAAAAATAAAATCCTAACTCACTGTCGCAGGCATCGTCGGTTGCATTTAGCGTATGCAACGAGCCTTTAAACCCCTAGGTGGCCCTAGTGGACGAGTTATAGTCTCGGGAGGGCTTACAAGAGATATACCCACAAAACCTTTACTCCAGACCCTAAATATCTACGCAGAACCTTGGAAGGCACTAAAGAATCTCCTTGGTTGGCATACTTATTGACTACAGGAGGAAGTACCCTGATGCGAAATTTCAATTGCTGTACACGAGTTTGCACTCAAGCATACTAAAATTCATATATAAGTGACAGAGCTCTACTCAGATAGTCGCACTATGGACATCAATATCCGGAGTCAACAAATCACATGGATAGATTAAGAGATGGATATAGAAAAACATAGATGGTTTTGATATTGACTAGGTGTGAAAGAATTTGGCTAAAGAAAAAAGTGGTGCTTGTAGGATCAGAATATCGCAACACCAATACTTCGCGAGATTAATAAACAATCGCTGCGTCGAAGAAGGAGTCGCATGGAGGTAAATAAATGACGTAATGGATGACAACAATCAAAACATGAGGAAAGTGTGAAGACTTGGCGAGATTTAGGAGTGCCGCGAGGACAAGCAGTTACACATTCGCGGGGACTCGCAAGTTGTTTCCGAAAATAAAGGACAGCTTAGCTGTCATCCACTATGTAATACCCTATATAAAGGGTCGAGTCAGTCTGTTGTAGGGGAGGTCTTTTTGAATTGTTAAGCAAGTCATTAGGAGAGAGAAAATTAAGAGTGATTGTAATTTCTTTAGCTCTGTTCTTCATTTCTTTGTAAATCTTGGAAGAAAACAATTAATAAAACACATTATTATTCATCTTCAAATGGATTGAAATAAGCAAATTCGAGTGAGGTGTGTAGTGTAGGATTTCCTGCAACTACATATGCGCTAGAAACAGGGAAGATCAAGATTGAAGATCGAAGAGTACAATTAAAATCGTTTAAATCAAGAAAATGAGAAAGGAAAATGTTAAATCAGATGAGATAGAGGAGTTAAGAAGTAAGGAACATAATGAAGATATGGAATACAATTCAATTACAAAAGCGAAGGTTAATGAATTCCACGAAAATATTAGAGGAAGGATACATAAACGAGATTTTGAAGGAAAGAAGATTATAGATGAGGAGAAGACATCGTCTTTGAAGGATTGGGAAAAGCGAGAAAATAACATTCACAAATGTTGAAGTACCTAGAGAAAATTTGAATCATATATCTCCACTAGTGATCACGATAAATGCAAGCAGAAAAAGAGAAGAATCGAAAAAAAGCAGCGGAAGAATGGGAAATAAATAGAACTTTGGTGGATACAGGGAGTTTGGTGAGTATCATGTTTTACCATACCTACAAAAAATTAGGATATAAAGATGAAGAAATGAGTTCTCCAAGATATAATATTCATGGTTTTGGAAAATCTATAACAGTACCTAAAGGGGAGATGAAATTGCGAATTTTACTTGGAGAAATTGAAACACAAGTGACATTAAGTGTAGTGGATATGGAATCGCCATACCACATATTGTTAGGGAGACCTTGGGTACATGCGATTAAGGCAGTAGCATCAACACTTCATCAGTGCATCAAATTTCCTATGCCGAGTGGAATTGGTGAGATCAGAGGAGATATTGATAAAGGAAGAATATATTATCAAATCGAGGTAAAGCATTATGAAGGGCAAATGAAGAAGCGAAAAGATCGCAGGAAGATGATAAAAGCAGCTAAGAAAGAAGAAGAATTTAGAATTTACATGATAAGAGCAAAAGAAGGAAAAGGAATACAGCGAAATCATGGGAGAAGGGAGTGAGTTCGCGAAGGAAATAAGAGGACCAACTCCTATGGGAGAACCGAAGTCTAGCTATGTCGCAGTGAGAACAAACAAAAGAAGTGAATGTTGGAACCGAGGAGGAGCCTAAAATCTTAAAAATTGGGACTAAAATGGAAGCGGATGAAGAGAAAAGAACTGTTGAGTTGTTGCGAGATTACAAAGACATTTTCGCATGGGATATGGATGAAATGCGGTATAGATCCATCCGTGGCTTGCCATAAATTGGAAATTGACAAGAATGTAAAACCCTTTAAACAAAGAATTAGAAAGATCGCGACAAACATATCATCCTCAAATAGAAGAAGAATTGCGAGAAAATGTTGGACGGAGGAATTATTAGACAAGCAAAATATCCCGAATGGATAGCAAATATGGTTATAGTTCCAAAGAAGAAAAAAGGAATAAGAATTTGTATAGACTTTACTGATCTAAATAAAGCTTGTCCTAAAGATAGTTTCCGTTACCAGATATTCCACAATTGGTTGAAGCAGCGGCAGGAAATGAAAGGATATCTTCTCTTGATGGATACAAGGGTTATAATCAAATTCCTCTCGCCGAAGAAGACCAAGAACATACTTCTTTCTTTGCTCCAAGAGGATTGTCTTGTTATACAAAAATGCCATTTGTCTGCGAAATCTTTGGTGCGACATACCAAAGGATGGTGGAGAAGGTATTCGCGAGATGGATACATAAAACGTTGGAGGTATACGTAGATGATATGTTAATAAAAAGTAGAAAAGCAAAAGACCACGTACGGGATTTGAAAGAAATTTTTGAACAAATGAGGCAATTTAATATCAAAGTAAACCCGAGAAAAATGCACTTTTGAGTTGCCTCGGAAAATTTTTAGGGTATATTGTATCCAAAGAAGGAATTCAAGTCGACCCGGAAAAAGTACAAGCGGTTCGCGATATGCCAACACCGCGACAATAAAAGATGTTCAAAAGTTAAATGGGTTGTTAGCTTCGCTAGGGAGGTTCATCTCGCGATCATCGACAAATGCAAGCACTTTTTCAATATCCTTAGAAAGGGGTCGAAGTTTAAATGGACGGATGAGTGCGAAAGCCTTGCAAGGAATAAAAGAACATTTAATGGATATATCAATTTTGCAAAAAGCGAGAAGAAGGAGAAGAATTGTTGATCTATCTCGCGACAACCTCGCATGCGTTAAGTGCGGTGTTACTGCGAGTGGACGTGGGAGTAGAAAAACCAATTTATTACATCAACAAAACTTTCAACGCTGCAGAAAGGAATTATTCAAAAATTGAAAAACTAATCTTGGCATTAGTTTATGCAACATTTAAACTTCGTATATATTTTCAAGCACATGTTGTCAAAGTGGTGACAAAAGTACCAATAGAATCAGTGATGAAGAATTCAAAGAGGTCGGGAAGAGTTGAAAGATGGAATGCTCAAATAAGTCATTGCAAACTCAAATATGAAATATTATCTTCGCCAAAATCACAGGTTGTCGCAGACTTTTTAGCAGAATTTCCTTTGGAAGAGGATGAATCAGTAGAAGAAATGATGGATGTTGAGGAAGAACATGGAGATCCGAAAGATTTGTTAACGGAGCCGAATAGATGGGAAATATTGGTAGATGGGTCATCAAATGGAGAAGGAAATGGAATAGGAATTGTTGTGATATCGCCGAGGGTAATAAAATAGCTCTTTCTTTGATTGGAGTTTGCATCAACAAATAATGAAACAGAATATGAAGCTATAATACATGCTTTGCGATTTGCAATAGAAATGAAGCATTTGGAGAATGTAAGGATTACTAGTGATTCACAATTGGCAATTCGCGAGATAAAAGAAGAATATGCTATAAACGAATTGTCTTTGCAAAAATATAAGAAACTTGTTGACGAGTTGTCGACGAGATACCAAGAATAAAGTGGAGACATATATCAAGGAGAAATAATAGGCTCGCATGACGCTTTTGCCTTTATACCAAGTATGATGGCAGATCCGGTTACGAGAAATATTAAAATACAAACACTTTTGATGCCGTCAATTGACAAAGAAGAAGAACAAGAAACCGATGTAATGGTAGTAGAAGATGGAACACAAACACTCTGCGAAGAAGATTGGAGAGCGGAGCTTCATGCATATTTGATGACAGGAGAAACACCAAAAAATAGATTGGAGACACACAAACTGAAAAGCCGTGCAACAAATTATGAATTAAGAGATGGAGTACTATACCGACGATCTTTTAATGGGCCTTCACTTAGATGTTTAACAAGAAAGGAAGGGGAAATCATATTGAAGATGTTGCATAGTGGGGATCTTGGTAATCACAAGCGGAGGAAGATCTTTAGCATATAAAGCAAAAATGCGGGGTTATTATTGGCCATATATGCATGAGGACGCGAAACAAGTGTCAAGGCGTTGCGAGGATTGTCAAAGGCATGGGAAGAAAATACATGCACCGGGAGCTCGTTAAATTCTTCAACAAGTGTTTGGCCATTTGGAAAGTGGGGATTAGACATCTTAGGACCATTTTTACCAGGAACGGGACAGAGAAGATATTTAATCGTCGCTACAGATTATTTCACAAAATGGGCAGAGGTGAAAGCGGTACAACATATTCGTGATAAGGATGTTTTTACTTTCATATTTGAGAACATTATATGCAGATTTGGGGTCCAAAGCACGGTTGGTATCCGACAATGGGAAGCAGTTTGAAGGACAAAATATAGAATTGCTACTTAATGCATTTCGAGATACGGTGTGGAAATCAACTCCTCTATACCCGCATGATCTAATGGTCAAGCAGAGGCGACAAACAAAACAAAGCAGATATATTGAAGAAAAAAATTGGAAGGATACAATAAAGGATGGTGCGAACAAGTACCCAATGCGGTATGGGCTTATAATACAACTAGAAGAGAAGCTACAGGCATGTCCCCTTTTTGTTTAACATATGGGGTTGAAGCTGTACTCCCGACAGAAGTTAAGATTCCAACTACAAAGAAAGAAGCTTGGGAGAAAAATCTCAGTGCGGGTAACATCTTAATCAAGTTAGATGAATTAGAAGAAAAAAGAGAGAGAGCACTACAGCATATGGAGAATTACCAGCGAAGATTGGCAAGAGAATATAACAAGCGTGTCAAGATACGTGAATTTCAGCCAGGTGACTTGGTGCTGCGAGAAACACCTATATATCAGCGAGAAAATGGTGGCAAACTGGCAAGAAAATGGGATAGACCTTATATCATCAAGGAGATAGTTGGTACAGGGGCATATAGATTAATGGATCCTGAAGGCAAAGATGTAGGGCAAAAACTAGATAGGCCGTGGAATAGGTTATATCTTAAGAAATATTACCCATAGAAGATGGAAGAAATGGAGCGAGCCTGTGATGTAATGTTTTCGCGACAAATTGATTGCGAGATCAAAGGAAATAAAGCAAAATTGTGCGATGACCTCGCAAACAGAATGAACGCTTGAATGAATTGACAAAAATGAATGAGTGAGTGAATGGGACAAACCTTTATGGCGTACACCCTAGTTCGCGAATGATATTTCGCAAGAGGCAAATGTAAGACCTAAAGTACGTCATATAAGGGGGTATCTCTTAACATGGCTCAGGTGGAAGGTTACACCGCTCCTGAAACCTGGGTCATGGAGATTTGGGGCCCATAAAAGCCTATCCGGGGGAGATACCTTGGATTTCCAACTATATATATAAGGTTATACCCTGGTTGGACGCCCCGAGGGTCTCTTCCAAGGAGTCAGTGTATGACCAAGGCGCCGAGGTACACGGTTGAGTCAAGAGTGCGGGGAGCATGGAACTTCCTTACCACTCTTGACAAGTCTTGGCACATGCTGCACTCGGCCCGAAGAAAACTCCACTTAGGGTGCAGTCTCGTAACCATAAACCGTATAGGTATAAGGGAGAAGAGGCTGCGAAAACAACTGGTTGTTGTTAAGACCGGATGGGAGGAGCTAGTCTTGTATGGCCGATGTACGCCTCCTTGAAGGGGCAACCAGGGAGAAGATAAGGCGGCACCCTCCATTAGGGAGCTGATAAGTGTCAAAAGACGCAAATGTCATGAGGCTTTATTCTCGCAAGAGAATTTAGGCTTGTCATATTTGTGCAATGATCCTGCAGAGGCAATAATACTAACGCAAGGGTAAGACGAGATCAATGGGTTTTTACATGAAAGTGTAAGAACGTCCTGCGATTTCGTCGCAAAGACAACAATGTCGCGGGATTTTATGGTCGCAAGAACATTTAAACCTGTCATATTGTCGCAAATATAATGTCCTGCAGAGGCAAAAATACTTAAGACATGATAAGACAAGGTCAATGGGTCATTACATGAAAATGTAAAGACGTCCTGCGATCTTGTCGCAATGAGGGGTGGCAAAATAAGACCTTTACTTAGGAAGGCAAAATAAGACCACACAAATAATGATAAGGCAAGATCAATGGGTCATTACATGCAAATGTAAAGACGTCCTGCGATCTTGTCGCGAGAACAACATTCAAGAAAGATCTTTAAATATCTTGAATATGGGCAATTGAAATCTTTTCATCGCAAGAAAGATTACAACAAAAGACTTAATGGAAAATAAAGGAATTGCATAATAAGGTGGCGAGAAGAGTTCTTATAATAAGAAAGAAATAGAAACTAATTCATCCAAAACCAGACTTAGTACTTTACAATCAAAAAGAAAAATTCAACAAAGTTACAAAGAAACTTAATTCTCTATATCAACTTGCTCAGCTGAAGGAGATGGTAAAGATTCTTCAACAATCTTGTCAGCTTCACCCTCGCCAGTTGAAGGGTTTTCATCAGAAATTCTTTCGCAAGGTTCCTTATTGATAACTTCATTATTAGTGAGGTCTTCGCAGCTTTCATAATCATAATCACTGTCAGGAGAGTTGGGTACTCATCATCTTCAACATCCAATGGTTCAACATAGACAGGATCAAGGGATTTAGAAAGTAAGATATTATTCACAAGAACTTCGCTTTGGGAGGAAATTGACGAAGAAGTGCTTTTGTTGATTTCTACTACGGATATCTTTAAGATGATTAAGGTAGTTAAACCTCCTTCCGGCTCGGTCGCGAGATTGGGCAAGGGAAGCAACTAGAGTTGCATTTTCCTTGCGAATTTTAGCATCTTTGCTTCCAAAGTAGATAGAGAAGAGTGAAGATTTTTCAGATTCTGCAGGAGTAAAGAAAGACATTAAAATTATAAGATGGAAAGTGGTATAGAAAATTAGAAAAGAAAAATAATGGAAAAGGCAATCAAATTTTATGACTACCTTCCTTCTCATGAGACAAGATATTGAGTAAGGGCCAAGCAATTATTCCCCAAATTTTCCATGGCATTATCAAAACCATCACCGACAAGACCTTTTAACCGCGACCGCAAACTCTTTTCGTTAGAAATCAATAACTTATTTTGATTCGCAATAGAAGAATGGGATTCTTTTAACTTGGTATAATCATCCTTGAGTTGGTTGGTTTTCACACTTAGATTTATTCTATTCGAATAAGTTTATCTCTTTCAATGGTAGTATCTTCAAGTTTAGTTTTTGTGAGGCGAGATAGACTGTTCTTGCTCATTCAATGCTTTTTACAAGCATCAAGTTGTTGCGAGGATATCGCCACTTTATCCAATAAAGTTCGCTTCTCTTGAGATAAAGTTCCATTTTCATCTGATAAGGTTTCCAACTCCAAATTAGATTTATTCAAAGCATATGAGATACGCGACACTTCATTACTTAATAATTCTTGGTTTTGAACTAAGCAGATGTTTTCTTGAGAAAGATTATTTATTTGATCCATAGAAAATGTATGGAGATTATCTAAACGATTATATTGCTCCATCCAGCGTCTCTTTCCACTCGAGTTTCTTCTACAATAGATTCCAGTTGATATATCTCCATCATACGTTTCTGGTGCAAAACTTGAGAGTCGAACCAAGTTTTTTTAAAAAAAAAAAAAAAAAAAAAAGGGGGGGGGAGAGATACCTTTTAATTCTTCATTTTTCTTGCGAAGGTTATCGCGATCCAATAGAAGTATTATGAAGGCTATTTTTCAAGGTCTTAATTTCTTGTTCCAAGGATGCTCGCGATAACGTATCGGAACCAAAGAATTTACCCAAAGATTCGAAAACACTAGATTTGGTGGGATCAGTGGAGGCTTTTTTGACATCATTCATGGTGTCTGATAAAATTTTAAAAGCTATATCCATCCCTTTCAAATTTTCTTTGCTAAGAGAGATAGATTTTGAGGAAGAAGAAATAGTAGAGGAAGAAGGAAAAGTTGAGTCACCCATGGTTATAAGACCGCCAATTGGAGAAACCTGATCAATAGGTGGAGGCGAGGTAAAAGTAAAAGTGGGAAGAGGTGTATCCTGAAGAATTTCATTCGCAGAAAATTCAAGGATTGATTTATCCTGCGATGATATCGTAGGGAATGGTACATTATCTTGCGAAGAGGTCGCTACAGTAGGAGATTTGCCTTGTGAAGGTACTGTAGGGAAAGTAGAATGCTTGAATCCCGAAAAGGAAACAAGAGGAAGGCAGCAGCGAAGCATCGGGTTTACTATGGCGAAGCCTTTTGGGAGATCTATCATCATTCTTATCATCCTGCGAATGATAAATCAATTGAGAAACAGAGGCAATAAAATTGCTATTAAAGGAGTAAATATTTCTAAAATACCTTACTACTCGCAGGCTGTTTTTTGGAAGCGAGAGACTTCAGTTGCGAAGAAGATTTTGGTTGCGAACCAGTAGGGATGTTAGGGTTCACCACGATAAACTTAGAACTGGATTTATTCTTGCTGAAACAAAAATGGTGAAAGAAACATCAAAAGAAGAATAGAATCAAGATGAAGTAATTTCAATAAGGAAGATCAATCAAGAGAATAGTCAAAATTAATGAAATTAACGAACACGGATGCCATGAAAACGATAAAAGAAAGATAATAAAAAAAGAAGACGATGAAGATGAATAGCAGGAAATAGTTGCAGGCGACGATGAGGAAGATAGAGAAGAAGAGAAAGAATGTTTTTTACGGAGTTTTCCTTTAAATAGAAGAAAAAGAGTGACCGGATAACATTAAATATACAGGTAAAGGGGTAATTTTAGACACGTGTAAACGGTCATCCCAAGATTCAAGGAATTAAAGTGAAATAGATTTTTGTGGGAAATTGAAAATATATTATTTCTTGTTCACTCCGCAAAGATTCGGAACTTCGCAAAAGAATAGAGGCAAGTACGTACTTTTCAAGTCCAGTATTCTTTCACTCGTTCCTTCATCAACAAATGTCAAAGATCAACACAGTAACAAATTTTTCCTTAAAAATTGCTCTCCAAGCAATGTTCAAGGAAAAAGAGGCAAGATGTAGGATCAGAATATCGCAACACCAATACTTCGCGAGATTAATAAACAACTGCGTCGCGAAGGAGTCGCATGGAGGTAAATAAATGACGTAATGGATGACGACAATCAAAACATGAGGAAAGTGTGAAGACTTGGCGAGATTTAGGAGTGCCGCGAGGACAAGCAGTTACACATTCGCGAGGACTCGCAAGTTGTTTCCGAAAATAAAGGACAGCTTAGCTGTCATCCACTATGTAATACCCTATATAAAGGGTCGAGTCGATCTGTTGTAGGGGAGGTCTTTTGAATTGTTAAGCAAGTCATTAGGAGAGAGAAAATTAAGAGTGATTGTAATTTCTTTAGCTCTGTTCTTCATTTCTTTGTAAATCTTGGAAGAAAACAATTAATAAAACACATTATTATTCATCTTCAAATGGATTGAAATAAGCAAATTCGAGTGAGGTGTGTAGTGTAGGATTTCCTGCAACTACAGTGCTGTGAAAGAATTATGGATTCTAGTTGCATCAATTACAATGATGAAACTGTGGTTTCTCAGGAATAGAATTTGCTTTGATGAAGAAAAAGCTGATCTGTACAAATTTAAAGGTAGAGTGATTCAATACACTAGAAATTGTGCAGTGAGACTCAGAAGTTATATGTGGGATTGCAGCTATGACTACATGATTTTCAAGTTTTTTGATTTGAAAAGACAACCAATAAAAGTCCAGAAAATTATTGAAGTAAGATTCTTTCTCCCAACAATAAATGAAACACTAATATGTTGTGATGGAGCTTCAAGGGGTAACCCAGGTGTTGCAGGTTGTGGTTTTGTGAGCAGAGATGAGCAGGGGGGATTTATTTTTGCTGAAGCAAAGGGTATTGGAGTAACAACTAATTTCATTGCTGAACTGATGGCCATTGTGGAAGCTACTGAATGGGCTATCCAAAACAGTAAGTTAAACTTACTTATCAGTTCTGATTCACAAGCGGCAGTGAGTGCATATAGCACTGGTAAGCTTCCTTGGTTCCTGAAAGTAAGATGGAGTAGAATAAAGGAACAATTAATAAGTTTGAGGTTTGTACATAGCCTGAGGGAAGTGAATTTTTATGCTGATGCTATGGCTAAGAAGGGAGTAGGGCTAGAGAGAGGGGTGAAATAAGCTACACCACTAAACCTAGTTTCATTCCAGCTTTAAAATCATCTGAAAAAATCTACTACAGATTTTGTTAACTGATTTTTTGCTTTGTTGGGCTTCTGGGCCAAGATGTATGAGACTTAGTTTGGTTTGTATTTTGTTTTTTTTAGTAAAATTTCCTATGTAACTACTTGGATGTAGTGATATCTTTTTAGTAATAAATAAAATTGATTAAGCAAAAAAAAAAAGATGTTAACTAGGTGAATGGTGTTTCTCATATCTGTCTGAAGGCCACTGCCAAAATGAACCTATCCTAATGGACTGAGATACTGGTCTGACTAATATCAACACAACTGGCATATACTAGGGAACCAGTGGTCGATAATCCTAACTCTAGGTCAACTCAACTGGCATATACAAGGGTTCCAGTGGTCGACTTTATTGAATTTATTCCGGTTGGTCTGATGGTCTGGTCTCATTTTTTTTTTTTTCGGTATCTCAATCACTCTATTTCACCCTAGCAGTGGTAACAACTTGAATCGTGAGCCCAACCTAATCACTTAGAGAAACATATTTTAAAGAAAACAAAATAAAAACAGAAGTGAAAAGGACTCAACGAGATATGGCGAAACTACCATGTTATTTCTAACACATGAGCTCTGTGCTTTTATGAATAGACTCTTTAGATGTTTCCATCTAATCAGATTGGTTCCTCAACTCCTACAACCAAAATGCTTCCATCCACTTATATTAGTTAGTGCCATCCTTAATAAACATAAATTTCTAGGCTCTGGAGTTTATTTATTGCAACTAAAAAGTTTCTCCCACACCCCAAACTTAAATCTAACATTGTCCTCAATGTTCTAAAGATAAAATTAAAAGCATGAACAAGGAGAAACTGTTACCATTTGAAATAAAAGAGTTAAGGAAAGATATTACCGTGTCGCATGAATATTGGGTTACCTCCCAAGAAGTGCTAAGTTTAAAGTCTTCAGCCAGACGGTAAATACCACAAAATGGCTAATTACCTTTCGAATCATATATCAATAGTCGAAACAACTGTGGATCAACAAGACCGAAACAAATAATGATCCTAGCATAAGAGAGATTTTTTTTTTAAATAGACCTGTGTCTAATGATGAAAATTTTGTCTATGAGCTTTCACGAAAACCAAAATTTTATTTTTTAAATATGTGAGATTTCACAAAATGGAATAAACTCTCGTTTCAAAGGTGAATGCTCGCGCGAGGGAGCAAATATATATATATTTTACAAATTTACGTGAGTTTCAACCATCGATTATAAAAAGAAGTCCCCTTTGTGTATGTGGACAATTACAACCATCGATTTCGCCATCTGGTGGCTCGGATCGCTCGGTAATATGTTTTATGTAAAAGTATATGGCCGTCCATCGGATCGATGGGTTTCCTAATACGGTTAAGTTCCATAACATATCTTCACGGTTAGGTTAATAATTTGGTTTCCTAATGTCTTCAAAAATTGTGTACGGAACGTTTCTCATATAACTATGTTTCAGACAGTGGCTTACCGGATTCCCTATTTAGAACAAATACCTAACTAAACTGGATTTCCTAATCCGAGTTTTTGGTGTCTTTTGTGCACTTCTATATAAGAAGCTGTCGCCATGTTTACAACAGAAGAATAGCTCTTTCCAAACGCGTTTCTACGATTTCCTACACTTACAATTTTTTTTTTTTTATTGGAATTTAGCTAGCGATTACTTCACACGGCAATCAGGCATGTCTCTGTCTAAGTTTCAATGGTATCTTCTCTATTACTAAGGTATTCATATATAAAATCCAATTTTTTGCATGGCTTGAATTATTTGCGTTTGTGTATTCTTATAGTTATGAATCTTATATTCTGATTATTAGGTTTTTCTATTTGCTTTCATTCGTTTGCAGCAATTGTCAAAAGGATCACTCAAGAAGTCCAAACCGAGAAGAAGAAAAATCTAAAAAAGAAAAAGGCTATATATTGATATCTAACCCCAGCTCTTGAAATCAGGTTTTGCGATTTAGATTTAGAGTTATTGTTATTCAAATTGAATCCTGTTCATGGAAATTTTTAGTGACGATCTATTTTATTAGGCTAAATTGAGGTAAATTAAGGCTAAAAAACATGAACCAATTTGATTGTTTGATGAGTTTGCTAACTTTCTTAATGTTGTTGTTTCTGAATATTCTGTTGATGCCCTAAAAGTATTGCAGCGTGATTGAACTGCGTATTGATTTTGATTCTTGAGTTGCGCAGACGGTACGAACACTATATTATAAAAAGAAGTCCCCTTTGTGTATGTGGACAATTACAACCATCGATTTCGGCATCTGGCGGCTCGGATCGCTCGATTATATGTTTTATATAAAAGTATATGGTTGTCCATCGGATCGATGGGTTTACTGATACAGTTAAGTTCCATAAGATATCTTCACGGTTAGGTTAGTAATTTGGTTTCCTAATGTCGTCACAAATTGTGTACGGAACCTTTCTCATATAACTATGTTTCAGACAGTGGCTTACCGGATTCCCTATTTAGAACAAATACCTAACTGAACTAGATTTCCTAATCCGAGTTTTTGGTGTCTTTTGTGCACTTCTATATAAGAAGCCGTCGCCATGTTTACAACAGAAGAATAGCTCTTTCCAAACGTGTTTTTACGATTTCCTACACTTCCAATTTTGGTTTTTTTTTTTTGTAATTTAGCTAGCGATTACTTCACACGGCAATCAGGCATGTCTCTGTCTAGGTTTCAATGGATTCTTCTC
Organism: Papaver armeniacum; assembly: GCA_023531295.1. Lineage (NCBI taxonomy): Eukaryota > Viridiplantae > Streptophyta > Magnoliopsida > Ranunculales > Papaveraceae > Papaver > Papaver armeniacum. The sequence continues at coordinate 155,005 of JAJJWW010004761.1, forward strand.
TATTACTAAGGTATTCATATATAAAATCCAATTGTTTGCGTGGCTTGAATTGTTTGCGTTTGTGTATTCTTACAATTATGAATCTTATGTTCTGATTATTAGGTTTTTATATTTGCTTTCATTCGTTTGCAGCAATTGTCACAAGGATCACTCAAGAAGTCCAAACCGAGAAGAAGAAAAATCTAAAAAAGAAAAAGGCTATATATTGATATCTAACCCCAGCTCTTGAAATCGGGTTTTGCGATTTAGATTTAGAGTTATTGTTATTCAAATTGAATCCTGTTCATGGAAGTTTTTAGTGACGATCTATTTTATGAGGCTAAATTAAGGTAAATTAAGGCTAAAAAACATGAACCAATTTGATTGTTTGATGAGTTTGCTAACTTTCTTAATGTTGTTATTTCTGAATATTCTGGTGATGCCCTAAAAGTATTGCAGCGTGATTGAACTGCGTACTGATTTTGATTCTTGAGTTGCGCTGACGGTACGAACCCTAATTATGTTTAAGGTTCCACCTTTAAGATTGGGGGTATACAATTTCTGTACAAATTTTAGTTGATTTTTCTATACAATTTTTGCAGATATCTATGGTCAAGCGAATGAAAAGAATCAGACATAATCACATGGTCTCTTTGGTTTTTGTTTTGTAGGGGAGGACGAAACAAAAATGTTCGGTAAACCAGGATGTTAGTTTACCGAACATATTTCCCTTGAATGATCTCCTTAGCTACCTGAGATAGCTCTTGAATTAAGCATGTAATTTTTGTATTTCAAGTGACACAACCTGTAATTTATGTAGTCCAATGACCTTGATTTCTTTTGTTTGTGTGACTGACGAGTCAATTATGTGAAAATAAGTCTGAAGTGTGTCAGGTGACTTTTATTCATGCACATGGGCATGTTATATGTATGTGAGAAAGATTACAGTTTATGCTGTACTGACTAACTCATTTTCATGTGTAGCTAGCCTTGAAGAAGATGGAAATGTCAAAAGATATTTGAGACAATGGACTAGGAATCCTATGAAGCAATTTTTCGGAAAAGCACCAAGCAAAAGTATATCATATCATAGAACATTTTCTGAAATTCAGCGGTGCTTTGTTTAAAAATTCCCATTATCTTGACAATGAATGAATGCAGTGGGTGTTAGCTACAAATTAACATGAATCAGCAACAATGGACGGAGCAGAAGAAGCTTACCATGAATTATACTACAAGCGGTAAATCAAATATGGATTATACAAAAAAAAATAGAGTTAAATACCAAGAATCGTTCTGTGAGAATATGTTGCTAATTATATTGGCTATTAGCTTTCACAGTTTTGGCATTTGGTGGGCTATTTTGATTAGATGTCGTGCGACAGTTCCAGACATATTGATACAGTAAAAACAGATTTTATTGACATATACTTTTAACTCCATGTTGCATGTTTAGCCAATGTCTCTAATTTCCATAGCTCACTTGACATAGTCGCTGCCATTTTCACGATCCGTTTATTTGGCTGAGCTTATGAAGCTTGACGTTGACGCTATGTTGCTTAGTATGTTTGATGGCTTCAGTGAAAAGGAATTTTATTACGATGGAGGGATTTATTTGGCTGATGCTGCTATTGGACAAGAAGAGAAGTGGTGTCTCCCTTTCTCTATCGTTCCTCCTAAATTATGGGTTATTAGAAGCTGTCATGGCGATCAATAGTGGTGTACTCTTGCTGAAATGAAAATCCCAAGTAAGTATTTGTAAATTAAGCATTGATCAATAGTGGTCTGTCTTTTTAAACAATATTATCCATAAACTCTTATGATGTGTATTTTACTTTCATGTAACTACCGTAAGGATATCAATTTAGTATGTAAACATAAGTGATATTAGTTTCCGCCAAAGAAAGATATATAACACGAAAAGCAAATTTGCGCTTGCTGTATATAAATGTAGTGTAATTTTCCTTTTTTCCACTTAATTTATTGGTAATGGTCACAATAATATGGAACCATTGTTCAAATTAGTTTGATTTTTAGCTATTTGGCAACTTAAATCTATCATGTGCTTTTCTTTTGATGGGACACAGTAAATTAGTCGGTGATTTCTCCCTCCCTTTTATTCTTTAGCAATTTTAATTTTTTTTTCTATGTTATCTGTTATTTATGTGGTTATATGGCTTCTTCCAAGTATGAATTTATCTATTAACCACAGGTCATGACGGAATGAACCAGGGCATGGCGGAATGAATCAATGGCCATTGTCTTACAACTAAAACACAAGAATATACAATTGTAGTGCACTGCTAATACATAAAGTGGGGGATTCCCGTCTATTAAAAAGAAACAAATTATGAGTTAGTTTAAAATGGTGTCATGGTCACTGTCTTCCAAAACTCACTATTGTGACCTGATGAACCAACACACTATAATATGACACGACCAACTAAATATTGGGACCGTTCTGCAATGGGGAACTAACTAAATATATATGTTCCCGAATATTATAGACAGGACCAACTAACACACTAATTTTAATGTGGGAACTATATCTGTCTTTAAATTTTCTACACCGCCGGGGCCATAGGCTCCGGCCTTATCCGGCTATTATGATCCAGCTAATTAAGCACGCTACTTTGACCCGACTAACTAACACACTATAATATGACACGACCAACTAAATATTGTGACCATTCTGCTGTGACCCGACTAACTAAATATATATGCTCCCGACTATTAAAGACAGGACCAACTAACACACTAATTTTAATGTGGGCACTATATATGCCTTTAAATTTTCTCCACGCCAGGGCCGAAGGCCGCGGGCTTATCCTGCTATTATGATCCAACTAATTAAACACGCTACTGTGACCCGACTAACTAACACACTATAATATGACACGACCAACTAAATATTGAGACCATTATGCTATGACCCGACTAAATATTGAGACCGTTCTACTATGACCCGACCAACTCATGGTTCTTTATGATCACCACTGCAAAAAATAAATATATAAAAATATCAATCTTTATGTTTAATCAAAAACATATATAAACCAATAACAGGAAAAGGATGATACGAAGAGAAAATTCTGAAAAGAGAGAAAATGTGAGAAACCCAATTTTGGAATTGAGTTCATATTAATTTGAAAAGAATTAAACCCAAAATTAGGGTTCGGAAAAGAAACTTGCGTCATTTGTGGATTTTATCGAATTTCAGTGATTGATTGTTGTTGATTGTTAATGGTGGCGATGGATCTGGTTGCGATTGATTGTTCTTTTGCTAATTAGGACTACCGGAGCCAGAGAAAAATTCTTCGTCTGAAAACTCTCTTCAGTTGCGTACCCAACCTAAACAAAAGAAATTGATGTTTATATCCGCGTTATAAATAAGATTAAGAATTCGAAGAGACAATCGGACGCTCCCGAATTACTCCCAAGGATGAACGGACGAACAGATATATCTCTCGCCGACGATATATCCTGGCCCAAGGGTCGCCACGGCCGATGCTTAAGAGCATGCGTACAACCCCGGCTAATTTGACCCGACCAACAAAACACTGATAATTTCTTTAGTGGCCACGACCGGGGCTGTAGGCCCCGTCTAATATGACCCGACCAATAAAAAACTAGTGCATGCTTATAGGCCTCGACTAATTTGACCCGACCAACAAAACACTGTGAATTGCTTAAGGTCACGGCCGGGGTTGTACGCATGCTTTTGGGCCTCGACTAATTTGACCCGACCAATAAAACACTAGGGTGACAAGCCCCGAATAACTTATAGGCTCGATAATTGACAGTTTTAATCTTATCAGTTTTGTTAATGACAAAAATTTTGTGGGAAAATACTGACCAGCCAACCAAACAATAAAAAAAAATCACAAATGGTTGAGCCCCGGCCTTAGGCCGGGGTGATACCTAGTATATATATATATATATATATATATATTGTAAAATCAATTTTTTGATTTTGAACAACTATTGAAAGTAGACAATTATACATGGTGAAATAATGTCTGTATGTGAGTTTTACAATTGTAGAATGGACGTCTGTCTAATTTTTGAAAAATCAGTGGATGTTCACTCAGTAAAACTTTACGTGGGTTGTTCACGGTTTTATGAAAATCAATTTATGATTTTTGAATAATGGACTTTGCTCGTTGTTGATACATGAAAATAACCAATCCTCAAATACACAGCCCCTTAACCTATCAAGGGTCCCTTTTAGGATGGAGAGACTAAGGGACTAGGCCTAACCCACTAGGATGGGATAGTTCTAGTTCATCCAAGAGTATATTGAGTTAGTTGGGTTTTGGCCCAAGTGGAAAGCCTCTTAGGGTTTGGTAATAACTTAAGGAAAGGGAAATGGTAGTTTAATAATATGTTAATCTTATGGGCACTTATCCATAAGATGGTCATTATAAAAGGGGAATGAGGCCACACTTATTGAGACATCATTAATCCACCATTACCTCTCATAAACCTCTCTACACCTTGGGAGTACTTTATGTGATTAGGGTTAGTTACTCCTTCCCACGTTTTCCCTATCAACATTGCGACCACAGTGGGAGGTTCTTAGCTTCTTTTCCAGCATGATACTCCCAAGTGCGAGCCAGGAAGTACCAGTGAGCGGAGCACTACCAAATCCGGATCACATTACTATAGAAGACGTGCACGGAGAGAGTGATGATGAGATACGTTTCCGCACAGTGGTTACCACACCCATTGTGCAAGGAGCAGGAGCATCCCAGGGTGCAGGAGCATCTCGGAAGAAAGGAGAGATTCTTAAAGAAAATGCTACATCTGAGACGAGCGAGCAAGAAATGTCTGAAATGCAAGGGAAGTTATACACATCTATCAAAACGCATCTGGAATTGTGCGGACTCCTAAAGCGAGCGAGAGAGCAAAACATAACAACCTCTAGGATGGTCAGCGCTAAGAATACTATCCCGGGTATGACGGAAGACACGATTGCGAAATATTTAGAGACTAACTATCGAGTGACAAAGCACGATGCCTATGATTCGATAGAGCCACCATACTCCGTGGAAGTTGCCGACTATTTATATCCTGAGGATTACACATCGCCAAAATTCAAGACATACGGAGGAAAAGGAAATGCGTGAGAACATATAAGTCGCTTTTTATTAGCTATGAATGCTTACGCTCAGGATGAGAGCCTCTGCATGCGGGAATTCCCAATGTCACTGACAGACAATGCTTTCACCTGGTATGAAAACTTGAAACCCTGAAGCATCAGCTCATGGTCCGCCATGATATAACTTTTCTTGAAGAAATTTTACTCTGCTCAAAGAAGGGTTACAACGATATATTTAAGAAGATGCACCCAGCGGGTAGGAGAAGAGATCGGCAAATACATTACTCGTTTCCGAGATTTCATGCTAGAATGCCATGAAGATATCCCAGAAGAGCGCCTAGTGGAGATCTGCATCAGAGGAATGGAAGCTGTTTTCCGGCTAAACCTGACAAATTTCAAATTCCATACCTTTGTGGAAGTAGAGGAGGCTGCAACCCGGATATCGTGAGGACGTTATGAACTCTGAAGCGGGCGGACACATTTGGCAACAACATTCTGTCAATGCTGCATTCGTACCAACTTTTAATGATCAAGGAAACGAAAGAGGAAAAGGTGGAGCCGCTTACGGTTCTTAACGCGGAGGACGGTCTGGAAGAAGGGGAGGAAGAACGGATGGAGGAAGATCCAATCCGCCACCACCTTTGCCGTGCAGCAAAGAGCAGATAATATGACTTTTGGAAAAATGGGTATCGAACAAGGAAGAGACTCTACCTCCCGTGTCCGCAGAACCTACCGCAGCGGACAAGACGCACGAGCGGTATTGTCACTACCATAGGAGAGTTCATCATCCGACCGTATAATGTTACTCCATCCGGTAAATTATGCAAAGGAAATGGGCTAGAGGCGAACTGGAGATAGGAGAGCAAAGCATCAAGAACAATCCGCTCCCTCAGCATTAAGTTATGATGATCTCACATGACCCCACTGAGGAAGAAGCTTGGAAGCCTTGGGAGGATGCGAAAGAAGAAGAAGTGTGTGAAGTTCTGAGACAGTAATCTTTCCGGACATGAATGGAATTGCTAGTAAGTTTTCTCAAACTGTATTGGCTCAACGGTTCTTCGACTCTCTAGGTTTTAGTGAAAACTAAGTCCGTGAAGCATCAAAGGCTATCACTGCGATTGCGTCTGGAAAGGCGTATAATCCAATACCTAAAGAGGCTATCACCTTTGCGGATGAAGATATATGTTACCCGGGAGAGCACCTTCGCCCCTTATACCTGACAGCTTTTATCAACAAACAACCCCTCAAGCGAGCTTTCATAGATGGCGGAGCCTCCCTCAACCTAATTTCACTACACACGTTGGAGTCCCTAGGAGTATCGAAGACAACAATTAAGATACGTGCGACAACCGTGAGAGGATTTAGAGGACAAACTCGAACGGAAATTGGGATAATACACCTGATGATGAAGATCGGACCTATCAGAGCATTCACTCCCTTCTACGTGCTTGAGGATGATACCACATTCCATGTATTACTCGGGCGAGGATGGATCCCGAATCACAAAGTAGTAGCATCGACGTATCATCAATGTGTTAAGACTAATATTGGAGGAAAGCAGTTCCAGATTCCAGCCATGAGCAACCCATTCGGACCGGAAGAAGCTTACATGGCTGATGCGTCTTCTATACACAACCTGTCTTAGATCAAGGAGAGCAGTCGGAGCATCTAACACAACTTCCAAAATGGAAAGAATTCCAGCCGGAAGAGCAAGCAAAGGGAAAAGCTAAGTCGTTATTTAGTCCATCCCGGATGGAACCTGTCACCGGAAGTAAGAGAGCAGTAACCGAAACAAAGAATATCCAGTACAAATGCTTCTCGCGGCTGGAAGGTGGACATGTCTACCGCTTATAGCAATTAGCCCGGGAAGTCTGGTCGGTTGTCAATCCGTCAAATATAATTTCACTTTCTCAATCAACTAGATATAAATATAGTAAGCGATAAGAAAGAGTTCGTATCCACAGAGAGGCTTTCGTTGTTATAAAATTTCAGTTTCTAAAGTAACCCAGGGTATGTTTGTTGTATTTAAGCAAATAAAAGTAATTAAAAGCAAAGTAAGTAATTCAAATTATCAATAAGGAGAAGATATTGGTCACGGGATAGTATCATTCACAAACATGTATTTTCTTCAATGATTAGAATTGGTATTTAATCTCGTATTTATTAAAAGTCCTAGGATACCTTGATCGCAAGTATAACCCGTTAATTCCCTGTTTTCATCACAACCACATTAAAAGATGCATATGTGAATTCTTCGTAGAAAGCAACCTAAAGTGTAAAAGCACAATTAAGTTTCACTCCCTAAAAGCATTAAGTTTTATGGAATAAGACTCATCAATGCAAACGAATGTGTAAAAGCACTAAACGTTTTAACAAAAGTTATGATTCACTTGTGACTAGTAGGATATATCACTACAAGCACTACCCACAATTATGCTACTTAGAATCAGGGATAAACAACTTTTTCGTATTGAAAACCTTAATATAGCTCTAGAGATGAACACAAATCGGATTGATTCCGGACTCAACCTAACAAGTTTTCAAATCTTATAACAATATTAATTGTGAATCACAAACAATAATTATTGAGACAAAACTAATTCATTGAATCAAAAGCATGTTGAGAAATCAACTTTTATCCCATAACCAATAAGATGTTTAGCTACTCATAGCTATGGAGTTCATCATAATCAATATGCAATAATAAAATAATGAAAAAGAAGAACAAAAGCAAACCCTAGAAGCGTAAAAAAAAAAACGGCTCCCCCAAAATTCCAAGAATAAGATATATTATAAGTTGTAGAAGACCTTCCCTTTATAGCTTTTCTCCAACTTCTAAAATTAGGTCTAGTCTTCAAAGTCCATTAGATGAAAATCCACCAAGCCCATAAGAAGGAGAAACCCGTGTAGAAAATACGCCCCAAAAGTGGTCGCCGGAAAACTGGTATTGTGGTCGGAAAACGGCCGGAAAAGTCGCCGGAAATCGGTTCAGGTGACCGGCAAAGTCCGCCCGGTCACCGGTAAACTGGTCGGATCGGTCGGGTCAACGGGTCAACTCAGTCGGGCCGAGTCAAACCGAGTCAGGTTCATGAGTCAGAACCAGTCAGGTCTGAGTTAGACCCAAGTCAGACTCAGCTGAGCTGAGTGAACTTGGCTTGGGCCAGTTGCATTGGCCAAATTGTAGCACAATCATTGTGCTTCACCTGCAACCATCAGGCCTTGACTGCACCAGCCATAATGGCTATGCAACTTACTCTCCATTTATAGACCCATCTGTAGTTCAGCTCCTATCTCATATCAGGCAAACCCTGCCAGTTTCGGTCACTTGCAACTCAGCCACTAGCATTCATTTACACATCAACAGCTTCATTCCATTTGACTCTGTCAATTCTTCTCAGCACCAGAACTCCAAATCCAGCCCTTCCAGTTCAAGCTTCTCATCTAGACCCATTTGTAGCTTGGCACCCACATGAAGTCTCTTGAACCAACAGCACCTGCAATATCTCAGCCTGCTTCGACCCATTCTTCCTTCAACTGAGTTCTTGCTTTAACAGCTGCAACATCGTGACCTGTAACTCATTTCAAACACATAACCTGCAATTCAGTGCATTAACCACCAGTGCCTACAGCTCATTCATTTCAACCACCTGCTCTTTAGCTCAGATGCAATACCTCAAGACCACCTCAACTCCAGCCATATCTGAGCTCAGGAATCCACAACAGCCAACACAAAACTGCAACTGCCACTATCTCAAACCATCACTGCCTTGCCAACAACAACCAGACATCCCTCTCATCTGCTGTGCCATTTCCACAGGCAAACCACCACAACACCAGACTCCTCCATCACTGAGTTCACTGCCACCAATGCTTTCCTGCTCAAGCTCATATCAGACCCATTCTCACATCAACAACTCTGGCCATACCAAGACCATCACAGCACTACAAGCTCATCCATTCCAGCTCACAATCTCACCAGCTGATGCTTATACTTGCATCTTTTCAGTCTCACCACCTGAAATACCAAGACCATCTGTAGTACAGCCTCCACCTGAGCCATGAACCGCAACAGCAGCATCACAATCTACAGCAGCAACCACCTCGCTCTAGCCACCCTGCAATAGCCATCCCTGTAACTTATAACCACCACACTTGCAATCCATCACGGCTGCAATGCCATTACAGCACCCACAAGCTTCTCCCATTCAACTTCAGGTCACAGCTGCCAATTACCAAAGAACCCCATCTCTTCTTCTTGCTCTCACTTCCATTTCAGCTCAAGTAACATTCAGTAGCCCCCTGAGTTGTCACAAATACTGCAACCAACCCACTTTCCACCTGCAATTGCTTACAGCTGCACAATCCACTAAAACCCATTAGCTCACTCTGCATTTCACCTACAGATCCATTTTCTCATCAGTTTCATCAATTGCCTCAAGCCATTCCATAACAGCAGCAACCTTTCAATCCCAGTCATAGGCTGTGGCTTCAGACCTGCAACTCAGTTCATTACATCCTTCCAGCTTCAATATCAATGCCAGACCATTTCCACCTGCAACAACACACTCCATCTTAATCTTCTAATTCACCCCATAGAAACCGAACATACCATATTCTCTGCCATCACCACGATCACCGGTGCCGCAGCCAACACCATTCTCTGTTCTTCATTACTGCTTCATTCCAATGGCAGTGGCTGCCATTATTTCTTCCATGTTGTTCCTTGAGTCTTTCAGCAACTCGAACTTTCCATTGCTGCCATGAGCCGCACTTCAGCTAACTCGAGCTCCATGTTTCTCTGTCTCTTGACCTGAGCTACATCCAAGCTCTTCTCAGCTTAAGTTCCAGCCCAACTCAAAACCTCCTTCTTCATAACATCACCAGCTACCCCAATTGTAACCACTGAGCAATTTCATCTCATACAGTGCCCATCAGCTCACTGCCATTTCTTATTGCTGCAAACAACCACTCTCTTCCACAAACCCTACTTGACTGATTGAGGGTCTTAATTTCCACCTGAATCTCAGAAATCCACCATCCTCGCAAACCCATTATTCATCTCAGAGCCACAACCTAAAATTAATTCGAACTCACAACAGCAACCACTTCTCGATTCACATCAGCATCCAATTCTTCACAGATCGAAAGAAAATCCTTCTGCTACCGATTCCAAATTCACATCAACCCTAGTTTCTGTGAAACCCTCAAATCGACAACAAACAGCAGATTCAACCATGAATCCCTGTAATTCTCCATAAACAAATCAATCAAACCATGATTCTTAATCTCCCTGATTTCCTTAACATCAGTGGCTCAGCTTTTCCCCTGATTTTATTATCACCAACAACGGCAGCCATTTCTCTCTCGGCTTCAGACAATGAAAGAGAGAAAGTAATTGTTTCTCTGATTTTTTAGGTCGTGTAGGAAATGAGACTGGATATAGCCACCCAGGTAGAATAGATAAGGGGTCACCCAGAAATGACTCTAGGCACCCAGAAATTGGATAAGGGCCATCCAGTCCATAAATGGCTTGTCGGTTCCGAATAACCGACAGTCTATATCTCTACTCATCTCAGCTGTCAGTTACGGGGAACTGACAATCCATTCTTCACCCCCTCCGTGCGCAATCGAACTACATGTGAATTGAATTTTCGCCTTTTACGCTCCACATGGACGTTTTCTCCTTCTTTTGCTTATAACGATTCCATTGCACCTGATAAGCTCAAAAGTAAACATAAAATACATAATTCACACGAAAAATAGCAAAGAAAGCATAAACTCTATATAGTAAATACGGTGTATTCTACACCTATCAGATTCCCCCACACTTAGACTTTGCTAGTCCTCGAGCAAATCAAACAAAACAATAAAATACAACAACTCCGTGTCGTCGAGGCTACGGTCACTTTTAGCATAAATAACAAGCCTTTAAACCCCTAGGTGTCCCTAGTGGACGAGTTATAGTCTCGTGAGGGTTTACTAGAGATTTACCCACAAAACCTATTTTTCCAACTTACTAGTTCTCCGTAATGATAGCATCCAACGTGCTAAGAAGACATAGAGATTCTGCACACTAGTCATAAGAAGTTAGACACATAAATGAACATAATCTCATTCTTAAAAGTTGAGAGAGAGATAACCATCCCTTCTCGACTAAAATTCGGGTTCGGAGTGATCAAAAGTCTCGACTCTGCCTCACAAGAAAGGGTTTTATGATATTGCTCTCAATAATAAACAACTTTTTATGGGTCACACATGTGTCCAGGTAGGAATGAAGAGAGAATCCTGCGACACGTTGAATGGTAGGAAGGTAAAAACCCTCCGAAATATTTTGAAAACCCACATCTTTTATCATTTTTGAAAACCCATTTTTCTGACGATCTCTTCGAAAGGAAATCAACCATTTAACGAAGGTGGGAATATGCTTACTTACCGTGTATCCGTTCGGCGTGCAGCTAGCACCACTCTCACAGCATCCATAGAAACGTCTTCGGTCTTCTATCGGTGTCTTCATCTTCGTCTTCGGTCTTCAACTCTTGATGATAACTCTCGAACTTCGTAGAATCTTGACAATATGATTCTTTCCTCAAATTCCTTGTTGCTTGAAACTTCATTATAGATATTCCTTCTTTCCATAAGCTTTATTGAAAGAATACAAAAATAAAAATAAACTATACAAACCCAATTGTCTTGGTATCCCTCTATTTGTTGAGGATGGATTGTGCTCTTGTTGCAATAAGCCCATGGATATCTTTGGTGATCACGCGCTTCATTGTGCTAATGATGTTGGACTAAAGTTTCGCCATGACTTAGTACGTGATGTAATCGCACATATTTGTTTTCAAGGTGGTGTCCCCGCCGCAAAGAGGTTGCTCACGGGTCTCATATCGAGATAGTAACAAGGATTTACGTCCAGCAGATATCCTTGTTCTCAATTGGGAAAACGGCCAAGACGTGTGTATGGATGTTACAGGAGTTTCACCTTTTACTGGAAATGGTGTTCCTTCTTTCGTTCCAGGTCAGGCTATCTCTAAAGCAATTTCGCGCAAACGTTCTAAATATTTGAATGAGTGCACTTCGCATGGTTATGGTTTGGGTGTGTTAGCTTTTACTACCTTAGGGGAACTTAGTGAAGATTTTATTTGTTTTTTCAAGCGTCTGAAGAATTGTTTAATTAGCCATGACGCTGGTAGTGGTCTTGGTAGTTTTATTTTTCATAGATTGGGTGTTTCTATTCAAAAAGGAGTTGGTGCTCAGCTTGTCGCTCGACTACCAACTAAAAATTATGTAAAGTTGTAATCAAAATTAATTAAATTATTAGAATAAGAAATAAAACAAATTTTCTCTTGTTTTTTTTTTTTTTTTTTTTTTTTTTTTTTTTTTTTTTTTGAGACAAGAGAAAGTAAAATACAAAAATAAGAAATAAAAAAAATAAAAAATAAAAATGTAAGTACAATGCCATGGTGTAAGTACTTTACCGCTTGAATCTTCACAACTTATATGTCTTGATATCATAGACTTCTCGAACTTTCATCCTTGATAATTTTCACTCCTGTATAATAGTCTTCAACTTATAAAAATTCTGCTCCCTGTTTTGTTGCTTTACTCAAATCGAAATCTGCCCATTACTATATTGTTGCTTGTAAACCTCGAACGTGTTCAACTTTCCTTCAAATTTGTGATGCTCCTCTTGTTGATGATGATGGTGTTTCTATGGACCTGTTGGTGTAGAGAGAGATAAGGTGGATGGTGCTAGCTGCGAACAAGATCACAAGTGGTATGTAAGTTAGCAATTCGATGTCACCAACATGGTTGATAAAAATAGCACTCAAGAGATCAAAATAGTGCTTCTATGGTGGGAAGTTGGACAACTCACCATTCTGCCCGGAATTTACGTATGGTGACACACACTCTAAAAGCACAAATTTAGACAGGTACGGTGCCTCACATTATGTAAACATGGGTAGTCTCCACTATAGGGGACCACTACTCTAATACCGAATTCGAGTCTGCACCTTATTTGCCACTGGCATGGTTAAATCCAACTTTAACTCTCATACAATTAAGAAACCCGATCATGTTCTCTGTCATCTCTAAGTTCAGTCACTATTGTGAGATTCTCGATGTAATCTTAGCGACATGTATACTATGTGACTCTAAACTAACTACAAGTTGGAGTTTTCTTATTCACTAGTTCACAAAAAAGTTGAAAAATTGCAAAAATTTACAACATAAACCACTCCCCCACACTTAAACTTTACATTGTCCTCAATGTAAATTGAATCGTCCAAAGTAAGTCAAGGTGGGAAATCCTAACAAGAAATCAGCAAAAACAAAGTAAAAACAAAACAAGAAAAACTAAAAACAAGAAAAGAAATAAATACAAGACAAGAAATACTCATCCTTTGGGTTGCCTCCCAATTAGCGCTTGGTTTAAAGTCGTCGCCCGACTATCTCCTTGCTTTCTATGACTCCTCCAGAGGGAGTACATCCACAAAGTTAACTCCTTCCACCACTTCGGAAGTGAAATTCTCATAATATGGTTTCAACCGGTGCCCATTAACTTTAAGTTCTTTCCCTGTAGCTATGCTACGAATTTCCACTGCACCATGAGAAAACACATTAGTAACAATAAAAGGTCCGATCCATCGTGACCTTAATTTACCCGGAAATAAATGCAAGCGAGAATTAAACAAAAGCACTTTCTGCCCTATGCAAAATTGTTTTCTAGAAATCATGTTATCATGGAATGCTTTCGTCTTTTCCTTATAAATTCGCGAGCTTTCAAATGCATCATTGCGAAGCTCCTCTAGCTCTTGGAGTTGTAACTTCCTTTGCTTTCCAGCCCCATCCATCTCCATGTTGCATTGTTTAATAGCCCAAAACGCCTTATGCTCAATTTCCACGGGTAGGTGACAAGGTTTACCATGCACAAGCCTAAAAGGAGACATTCCAATAGGTGTTTTATATGCGGTTCTATACGCCCACAAAGCATCATTAAGTCGCATGCTCCAATCCTTCCTTGTTGGGTTCACCGTCTTTTCTAGAATAGATTTCACCTCCCGGTTAGACACCTCGGCTTGTCCATTGGTTTGGGGATGATAAGGTGTTGCAATCTTGTGCGACACATTGTTCCTCGTCAACAGGCTTTGTAAAATCCTGTTTTTGAAGTGAGAACCCCCATCGCTAATTATGGCTCTTGGAATTCCAAACCTTGCAAAAATATTAGCTTGCACGAAATCTGAAACAACTTTAGAATCATTAGTTGGGGTGGCTTTAGCTTCCACCCATTTCGAGACATAATCAACCGCAAGTAAGATATAAAAATTCCCATGGGAGTTGACAAAAGGCCCCATAAAATCAATACCCCATACATCAAAAACTTCAATAAATTGAATAAAAGTTTGTGGCATTTGATTTCGGGCACCTAGATTGCCGGTTCTTTGGCACCTATCACAAGTTGTACAAAATATATGTGCATCCTTAAACAAAGTTGGCCAATAAAAACCATTTTCAAGTACCTTGTGCGCGGTTCTCTTACTCCCAAAATGTCCTCCGCAAGCATAAGAGTGACATAAAGACAAGATAGAGTTAAATTCGGATTCGGGAACGCACCTTCGTATTACTTGGTCACTACCATGTTTCCATAAGTATGGATCATCCCATATGTATTGGTTCCCTAACCTCTTAAGTTTGTCCCTCTCAGCACGAGACAAGTTCTTTGGGATTTGTTTAGAAACTAAGTAATTAACAATATTCGCGTACCATGGTTCTCCAAAGGCAATCGAGAATAGTTGCTCATCCGGGAAACTTTCACACAATGGGATAGCTTCCTTGTCCACAGCAAGTCGGCTCAAATGATCCTCAACGGTGTTCTCAATTCCTTTCTTGTCTTTGATTTCAATATCAAACTCTTGCAAGAGTAAAATCCACCGTATGAGCCTCGGTTTCGCCTCTTTCTTTGTAAGCAAGTATCTAAGTGCCGCATGATCAGAAAAGACAACAACTTTTGTACCAATTAGATAAGAGCGAAACTTTTCTAAAGCAAAAACAATGGCTAATAACTCTTTTTCAGTGGTTGTGTAGTTTTGTTGGGCCTCATTTAACGTTCTAGAAGCATAATAAATAGCATGAGGAAGCTTCCCCACATGTTTCCCAAGCACCGCACCAACCGCATAGTCACTTGCATCACACATGAGTTCAAACGGCTTACTCCAATCCGGTGGTTTAATGATAGGGGCTGAAATCAAAAGTTCTTTCAAACGATTGAATGCCGCCATACATTTCTCATCAAAGTTAAAAACCACATCTTTTTGCAATAAGTTACAAAGTGGTGATGCTATCTTGGAAAAATCCTTGATGAATCTACGATAGAAACCTGCATGACCAAGAAAAGAACGTATCTCCCTCACCGTAGTGGGAGGGGTTAGAGCACGAATAAGGTCTATCTTAGATTTATCGACTTCCAAGCCTTTAGAAGATATTATATGGCCTAAAACTATGCCATGAGTTACCATGAAATGGCACTTCTCCCAATTTAGCACAAGATTTGTTTCAACACATCGTTCAAGGATTAGAGACAAATTGTTCAAGCAAAGGTCAAACGAATCACCAAAGACACTAAAGTCATCCATGAACACTTCGATTATGTTTTCAACATACTCCGAAAAGATACTTACCATACACCTTTGAAAAGTAGCCGGAGCATTGCATAAACCAAAAGGCATCCTTCTATAAGCAAAAGTACCGAAAGGAAAAGTGAAAGTGGTTTTCTCTTGGTCCTCCGGCGCTATCACAATCTGATTATAACCTGAATAGACATCAAGAAAGCAATAGTAAGAGTGTCCAGCTAAACGTTCAAGCATTTGATCAATAAAAGGTAATGGAAAGTGATCTTTTCTAGTGGTGGCATTCAATTTCCTGTAATCAATACAAACCCTCCAACCGGTTTGCACGCGAGTTGGGACAAGTTCATTCTTATCATTCTCCACCACCGTCACACCCGATTTCTTTGGTACTACTTGTACCGGGCTTACCCACTTGCTATCGGATATGGGGTAGATAACACCCACTTCCAAAAGCTTGAGTATCTCCTTTTACACAACTTCCATCATAGGAGGATTCAAACGACGTTGCGCGTCCCTTTTAGGCTTTGCATCATCCTCCAAACGAATTTTGTGCATACAAACGGCAGGGCTAATACCCTTGATATCGGCGATTGTCCATCCTATGGCCGTCTTGTACTTCCTTAGCACCCTTAGAAGTTTTTGCTCCTGTAAATCATTAAGCTTATTAGAAACAATCACAGGTAACTCTTCATTATCACCCAAGTACAAGTACTTAAGGTGGTCGGGAAGAGGTTTCAATTCTAAAATCGGAGATTTAATAATTGAAGGTACAAGCTTTTCATCACTGCATGTGTGATAAAGAAATAAAAGAGATATTATGAGTTTCCGGGCATCCTTGGAGTGAATTAAGATCACCAAGGGCTTCCTTGACTTCATTACCACACTCTACACCATTATCCATGGATGTAGTTAACACGGTTTCCAAAGCATCATCACCGTTTAAATCAAACATTTGTTGTGCCAATGTATCCATCACATCAATGGAGAAACAAGAGTGGACATCACTAGGATATCTCATCGTCTCGAAAATGTTGAAACGTATTGTTTCTCCATCAAACTCCATGGTCAACGTTCCCTTATCCACATCAATTATGGTTTTCGCCGTTTTCATGAAGGGACGCCCAAGAAGCAATGGAAGAGACGAGTCCGGTGAACCTTCATCCATCTCTAACACACAAAAGTCCGCTGGAAATACAAGTTGATTAACCTGCACAAGAACATCCTCAACAATACCCATTGGGTAGACATTAGAGCGATCGGCTAATTGCAATATAATTTCAGCCTTTTTAAGAGGACCAAGATCAAGTGAATTATACATTGACGCAGGCATAACGTTAACGGATGCACCTAAATCCAACATAGCTTTGTTAAAAGTTGTGTTACCAATTGTGACGGGAATGTCAAAACTACCCGGATCCTTGCACTTAAGTGGGAGTTTGTGTTGTAAGATTGCCGAGGCATTCTCCCCCACACTAAGCACTTCATTACATTTGAGCCTTTGTTTGTTGGTACACAAGTCCTTCAACACCTTTGCATACTTTGGAACTTGCTTGATAGCATCAATGAGTGGTATGTTCACATGGATCTTCTTAAGAACGTCTAAAATCTCCTTTTCTAGTTCCGCCTTCTTAGAACTTGCAAATCTGCGAGGAAAAGGTAGAGGAGGAACATAAGTAGAAACCGGAGTTTTAGAGTTAGGAATAGGTACCTCAGAAGTTTGGGGAGTATCCTCATTATTCTCCTCCAAAACAGGTTCCTTTGGTGTGTCCACCTTACCCGAATCAGTAATTTCGGGTTGCACAAGTTGTGTACCACTTCTCAACGTAATAGCATTGACACCCTTTTTTGGGTTAATAGGTTGAGAAGGGAGTTTCCCACTATTTTGCGCCTTCAATTGGTTCAACTCAATAGCCATGGAGCCCATTTGTGTTTGCAAATCCTTGATAGCACTCTTAGTTTCTTGTTGACTCTCTTTGAACATGGTGGAAATGCCTTGCATCATTGTTTGAAGCTTTGAATCAATATCAGCACCTTGGGTTTGCATTGATTGTTGTGCTTGAGGTTGCTGAAATTGTTGTCTCGGCTGGAATTGTTGTTGTTGAGGTTGAAATCCACTTGAAGAGTTGAAGGTAGGTTGTTGAACCGCTCCTTGCTTGTTGGCATAGCTAAAATTGGGGTGATCTCTCCATCCCGGATTGTAAGTGTTGGAGTAGGGATCATACCGTCTTGGTTGATTTGGAAAGATCGCATTAGCTTGCTCGTCTTCATAAGATTGAGGAGAATTTGGTATAACCGCGGATGCAACTTGTTGCAACATTGCTGTCATGTTACCCATTTGTTGACGAAGTTCCTCCACCTCGCTCACTTCACTCACCCTTCTTAGAATCACATCCGAACCACGACTTAAGAATTGTTGTGAGTTCGCTGCCATGTTTTCAATCAACTCTCTAGCTTGTGCCACCGTTTTGCTAACTAGTGCACCACCACCCGCAGCGTCAATAAGATTCCTATCACTTGATTGGAGTCCTTCATAGAAGTATTGGATTATCATAGCGTCACTGAATTGGTGGTGAGGGCAGCTTGCCACCAATCTCTTGTACCGTTCCCAACATTCATATAATGATTCTCCCACATTTTGCTTCATCCCACAAATCTCCTTGCGAATTTGAGTAGCCTTTGATGCAGGAAAATATCTCTCCAAAAAGAGTTTCTTCAACCCATTTCATGTTGTGAAACTTCCGGGAGGTAAATAGTACAACCAATCCTTAGCACTATCCATTAAAGAGAAACGGAAAACCTTCAACATTGCACCATCCGCCTCAACATTCGCTGGAAGCATAGCCGTGACAATGGTGTGGAAGTCCAAAAGATGTTTGTTTGGATCTTCATTCACCATGCCATGGAATTTTGGTAATTCTCTAAGCAATCCCGGCTTTATCTCAAAAGTAGAGTTCGTTTGAATACACCCCTGTTGTGTATCAAGCCTATGAGAAGCCAAGTCCTTGAGTGAACGATTTGCATCACCCATTGCTTCTTCTTCTTGTTGTTGGAAAATCTCTTCTCCTACTTCCAACTCGTGCTCGTCCGTTGTGTTCCGCCTTGGTTGGAGTATTGTGCCTTTTCGAGTAGCTATCCCGCACCTTGGATAATTCCAATCCTTAGAAGCCAGAGATTAGGTACCTGCAAACAATTCTCCAAAACAAGTGAGAAACAAGACAAGAACCGAAAAGCAAAGATAAAAGCAGAAATTGTAAAAAGAAACTAAAAACTTAATAACAAGCCGTATGCCTCCCCGGCAGCGGCGCCAAAATTTGGTCGGTTGTCAATCCGTCAAATATAATTTCACTTTCTCAATCAACTAGATATAAATATAGTAAGCGATAAGAAAGAGTTCGTATCCACAGAGAGGCTTTCGTTGTTATAAAATTTCAGTTTCTAAAGTAACCCAGGGTATGTTTGTTGTATTTAAGCAAATAAAAGTAATTAAAAGCAAAGTAAGTAATTCGAATTATCAATAAGGAGAAGATATTGGTCACGGGATAGTATCATTCATAAACATGTATTTTCATCAATGATTAGAATTGGTATTTAATCTCGTATTTATTAAAAGTCCTAGGATACCTTGATCGCAAGTATAACCCGTTAATTCCCTGTTTTCATCACAACCACATTAAAAGATGCATATGTGAATTCTTCGTAGAAAGCAACCTAAAGTGTAAAAGCACAATTAAGTTTAACTCCCTAAAAGCATTAAGTTTTATGGAATAAGACTCATCAGTGCAAACGAATGTGTAAAAGCACTAAACGTTTTAACAAAAGTTATGATTCACTTGTGACTAGTAGGATATATCACTACAAGCACTACCCACAATTATGCTACTTAGAATCAGGGATAAACAACTTTTTCGTATTGAAAACCCTAATATAGCTCTAGAGATGAACACAAATCGGATTGATTCCGGACTCAACCTAACAAGTTTTCAAATCTTATAACAATATTAATTGTGAATCACAAACAATAATTATTGAGACAAAACTAATTCATTGAATCAAAAGCATGTTGAGAAATCAACTTTTATCCCATAACCAATAAGATGTTTAGCTACTCATAGCTATGGAGTTCATCATAATCAATATGCAATAATAAAATAATGAAGAAGAAGAACAAAAGCAAACCCTAGAAGCGTAAAAAAAAAAAACGGCTCCCCCAAAATTCCAAGAATAAGATATATTATAAGTTGTAGAAGACCTTCCCTTTATAGCTTTTCTCCAACTTCTAAAATTAGGTCTAGTCTTCAAAGTCCATTAGATGAAAATCCACCAAGCCCATAAGAAGGAGAAACCCGTGTAGAAAATACGCCCCAAAAGTGGTCGCCGGAAAACTGGTATTGAGGTCGGAAAACGGTTGGAAAAGTCGCCGGAAATCGGTTCAGGTGACCGGCAAAGTCCGCCCGGTCACCGGTAAACTGGTCGGATCGGTCGGGTCAACGGGTCAACTCAGTCGGGCCGAGTCAAACCGAGTCAGGTTCATGAGTCAGAACCATTCAGGTCTGAGTTAGACCCAAGTCAGACTCAGCTGAGCTGAGTGAACTTGGCTTGGGCCAGTTGCATTGGCCAAATTGTAGCACAATCATTGTGCTTCACCTGCAACCATCAGGCCTTGACTGCACCAGCCATAATGGCTATATAACTTACTCTCCATTTATAGACCCATCTGTAGTTCAGCTCCTATCTCATATCAGGCAAACCCTGCCAGTTTCGGTCACTTGCAACTCAGCCACTAGCATTCATTTACACATCTGTGACTTCATTCCATTTGACTCGTCAATTCTTCTCAAACACTTAACTCCAAATCCAGCCCTTCCATTTCAAGCTTCTCATCTAGACCCATTTGTAGCTTGGCACCCACATGAAGTCTCTTGAACCAACAAAGACTCGCAATATCTCACCTGCTTCGACCCATTCTTCCTTCAATGAGTTCTTGCTTTAACAATTGCAACATCGTGACTGTAACTCATTTCAAACACATAACCCGCAATTCGGTGCATTAACCACCAGTGCCTACAACTCATTCATTTCAACCACCTGCTCTTTAGCTCAGCTGCAATACCTCAAGACCACCTCAACTCCAGCCATATCTGAGCTCAGAAATCCACAACAGCCAACACAAAACTGCAACTGCCACTATCTCAAACTATCACTGCCTTGCCAACAACAACCAGACATCCCTCTCATCTGCTGTGCCATTTCCACAGCAAACCACCACAACACCGAGACTCCTCCATCACCGAGTTCATCGCCACCAATGCTTTCCCCGCTCAAGCTCATATCGAGACCCATTCTCACATCAACAACTCGCCATACCAAGACCATCACAAAGACTACAAGCTCATCCATTCCAGCTCACAATCTCACCAGCTGATGCTTATACTTGCATCTTTTCGGGCCTCACCACCCGAAATACCAAGACCATCTGTAGTCTGACCTCCACCGAGCCATGAACCGCATCGCAGACATCACAATCTACAAAGAAGCAACCACCTCGCTCTAGCCACCCCGCAATAGCCATCCTCAGAACTTCTAACCACCACACTTGCAATCCATCACGGCTGCAATGCCATTACAGCACCCACAAGCTTCTCCCATTCAACTTCAGGTCACAGCTGCCAATTACCAAAGAACCCCATCTCTTCTTCTTGCTCTCACTTCCATTTCAGCTCAAGTAACATTCAGTAGCCCCCTGAGTTGTCACAAATACTGCAACCAACCCACTTTCCACCTGCAATTGCTTACAGCTGCACAAGCCACTAAAACCCATTAGCTCACTCTGCATTTCACCTACAGACCCATTTGCTCATCAGTTTCATCAATTGCCTCAAGCCATTCCATAACAGCAGCAACCTTTCAATCCCAGTCATAGGCTGTGGCTTCAGACCTGCAACTCAGTTCATTACATCCTTCCAGCTTCAATCTCAATGCCAGACCAGTTCCACCTGCAACAACACACTCCATCTTAATCTTCTAATTCACCCCATACAAACCGAACATACCATATTCTCTGCCATCACCACGATCACCGGTGCCGCAGCCAACACCATTCTTTGTTCTTCATTACTGCTTCATTCCAATGGCAGTGGCTGCCATTATTTCTTCCATGTTGTTCCTTGAGTCTTTCAGCAACTCGAACTTTCCATTGCTGCCATGAGCAACACTTCAGCTAACTCGAGCTCCATGTTTCTCTGTCTCTTGACCTGAGCTACATCCAAGCTCTTCTCAGCTTAAGTTCCAGCCCAACTCAAAACCTCCTTCTTCATAGCATCACCAGCTACCCCAATTGTAACCACTGAGCAATTTCATCTCATACAGTGCCCATCAGCTCACTGCCATTTCTTATTGCTGCAAACAACCACTCTCTTCCACAAACCCTACTTGACTGATTGAGGGTCTTAATTTCCACCTGAATCTCAGAAATCCACCATCCTCGCAAACCCATTATTCATCTCAGAGCCACAACCTAAAATTAATTCTAACTCACAACAGAAGCCACTTCTCGATTCACATCAGCATCCAATTCTTCACAGATCGAAAGAAAATCCTTCTGCTACCGATTCCAAATTCACATCAACCCTAGTTTCTGTGAAACCCTCAAATCGACAACAAACAGCAGATTCAACCATGAATCCCTGTAATTCTCCATAAACAAATCAATCAAACCCTGATTCTTAATCTCCCTGATTTCCTTAACATCGGTGGCTCAGCTTTTTCCCCGATTTTATTATCACCAACAACGGCACCCATTTCTCTCTCGGCTTCAGACAATGAAAGAGAGAAAGTAATTGTTTCTCTGATTTTTAGGTTGTGTAGGAAATGAGACTGGATATAGCCACCCAGGTAGAATAGATAAGGGGTCACCCAGAAATGACTCTAGGCACCCAGAAATTGGATAAGGGCCATCCAGTCCATAAATGGCTTGTCGGTTCCGAATAACCGACAGTCTATATCTCTACTCATCTCACCTCTCGGTATCCATTCTGGAATCGACAATCCATTCTTCACCCCCTCCGTGCGCAGTCGAACTACATGTGAATTGACTTTTCGCCTTTACGCTCCACATGGAAGTTTTCTCCTTCTTTTGCTTATAACGATTCCATTGCACCTGATAAGCTCAAAAGTAAACATAAAATACATAATTCACACGAAAAATAGCAAAGAAAGCATAAACTCTATATAGTAAATACGGTGTATTCTACACCTATCAAAGTCTCCCATTGTCAACACGATTGTGCTATGTATCAGCGGATGAAGAAATGTCGGAGATAACCCAAGTAGTTGAAAACTCACAGGAAGAGGTAGAAGTCCCTATTTCGGAGGAAGAAATGATAGAAAACTTACTTGAGGAAAAGGTAAAAGTCGATCCAACCATCGATGGGTTAGAAGAAATAAACCTTGTCTCGGAGGACAACCCCCGTTACGTGCGTATCAGTAAGCATTTGGAAGAAAAGGAAAGGTTACAGATGATTAAGCTGCTCCGCGAGTACCAAGATATGTTTGCGTTCACGTATGATGAAATGCCTGGCTTGGATAGTAGTCTGATCGTGCATAACCTCAGTGTCTCACTCGAGGACAAGCCAGTTAAACAACGAATCCGTAATTTTCCGGAAAAGACAGAGCTCGCCATTAAGGAAGAAGTGGAGAAGCTACTCAAAGCCAAATTCAAAAAACCAATCTAACATCCTGTATGGTTAGCTAATATTGTACCGGTAGCAAAGAAGAATGGAAAAGTCCGATGCTGCGTCGATTATCAAGATTTAAATCGCGCATGTCCTAAAGATGATTTCTCAGTGCCAAATATAGACGTAATGGTGAATAACACGTGCGGATATGGTATGTTCTCTTTAATGGATGGGTTTAGTGGATACAACCAAATAAGGATGGCAGCGGATGACGCTCATAAGATAGCTTTTCAGACGCCGTATGAAAATTTCTACTATGTTGTGATGCCATTCGGATTGAAGAATACGGGCGCGACTTATCCGCGGGCGATGGTAGCTATTTTCCACGATATGATGCATCAAGTAATGGAGGTATATATAGATGATGTCGTGGTAAAATCAAGAGCCCGAGAAGACCATCTAGATCATTTAAGGCGCATTTTTAACAGATGCAGAAAGTATCACTTGAAGATGAATCCCCTCAAATGCGCTTTCGGAGTTACCTCTGGAAAATTCTTGGTATTCGTTGTTACAGACAAAGGGATACAGATCGACCCGGACAAGGTAGAAGAAATAACCACTATGAGGTCGCCTGCAAATGTGAAAGAATTGCAAACTTTTGTAGGAAGAGTTTCTTATGTCTGGAGATTCATTCTCGGATTGGCACAATTACTGTCCGCATTCTCATCCTTATTAAAGAAGAATAAACAATATGAATGGGGAGATGATCAAGAGCGAGCCTTCCAGAAGCTTAAAGAATTCCTAATCAGCGCACGAGTCTTGCGACCATCCGTCAAAGGTGAGCCCCTCTATCTGTACAAAGCATTTACTAACGTGGCACTCAGAGCATTATTGGCTCAACATCTTGTCAACGATCAGTTGTGTCCCATCCATTATATCAGCGGAGGTTTTAGAGTCGCAGAATTCAGGTAATCAAAATGGGAACAAGCATGTTTAATGCTCATATATGCCACACAAAAATTATGATTCTATCTGCTCTCTCATGAAACCATAGTGGTGGCAACTGCTAATCCAATCGCCTACCTAGCTACAAAGCCAGTCCTATCCGGCAGAACAGCCCGCTGGTTGTTATAGTTATACGAGTTTGAACTAAAGTATCAGTGGTCCAAAGGAGTACGCGGGCAGGCATTTGCAGACTTGTTGGCCGCATTTCCAGCAACGAATATGATGGAGATAAGCGAAGAGATACCCGGAGAAATAGCGGAGGCTCAAGAAGAAAAAAGATGGGTAATGTTTTTTGATGTTTCATCATACGGTTCGCACGGAGGAGCTGGTATAGTTTTCGAAACACCCACGCGGGATTTGTTATCTTTTGCCTTCAAGTTAGATTTTGAATGCAGCAATAACGTAGATGAATACGAAGCGTTAATCTTTGGATTGCGTATGGCGGAGGAGCTTAATTTAGAGGAAATAGACATAAAAGGGGACTCAAAGATGGTAACGAGAGATTTTCAGGTAAAAGAGCAACATTTGGCTCCTTACCGAGTCGAGGTCCAAGAGTTGATAACAAAAAGAGGAAGTACTGTAATCGAGCATACCGGCAGGACCACTAATCGCCATGCTGATGCACTAGCGACCCTAGCATCAAAGATGCAAATGAACTAAGCGGGCGAAGGAGCAGTGGTGGTAAAGAAAAGGGCGTTACCAAGCACATGGAAAGAAGACGTGGCATTCGAACAAAAGGATGATTGGAGAATAACTTATATTGAGGACCTTACCTGGGAAGCGGGTGACCAGCTTTTGCCTACTAAAATACTAAAGAAATTCGTCATAATAAGAGGGGCATTATATTTTCGAAGACCCGGAGGAGCCTTATCACGTTGTGTGGGGAAGCTAGAGGCACAAGAACTGTTGAACCGCATCCACGAAGAATCTTGCGGACAGACAATGGGATTCCATTATATCGCCGTTTGCAGAGGATGGGTGTATACTGGCCGAAGATGGCAGTGCAAGCGGCAGTAATACAGGATAAATGCAAAGATTTTCAAGCGCCTCCACAACAAACGAAGGTATGTAATGTAGAAATATAGGATTGAAGACAACCTTATATAGACTTCATTCAACACGAGCGCTTGCCGCTAAGCAGACAAGATGCACTTAAGGTTTAGAGGAAATCCGGACGCTTCTTTATGAGAGAAGGAACTCTCTACAGAAAAATCTATGGAGATAAGATATTGCGCTGCTTGTCGCAAGAAGAAGCGGAGGTAGTCATGGATACAACTCATAATGCGGAGCATCAACGTATGAGGAAACTTTTCCTGCAATTGTATGAAGGAGGGTTTTACTGGCCCATAATGGAATTCGACACAGCCGAGTATGTGAAGAAATGTCAGCAATGTCAAAGCCATGGACCGTTAATCGACGCCCCGCACAATCTGCTACATAGCGTTGTCACTCCCTGGCCCTTCCATAGCTGGGACTCGACATCATCGTGCCGATCAGTCCAACCTCATTCGCATGACATAATTATATCATTACTGCAACCGAGTACTCCTCTAAATGGGTAGAAGCCATTCCGCTCCAAGATTATTCAGGAGCTACAATCACAACATTTATCAAAGAACATATCATATGTCGATTTGGAGCGCCAATGGTCATCCGCTCAGACAATGGAACTTCCTTTATTAACCAGATAATCAAGGAACTGTTAGATCAGTACGACATCAAGTTTCATATGTCGACTGTCTATTACCCCCAGGGTAATGGACATGCATAAGCTACTAATAAAACATTGTTGAGAATATTAAGCCGCACGGTACATGATCAGCACAGAAGTTGGCATGAGAAGCCGCCCCTCGCGCTTTGGGCATACCGCATCTCCAAAAGAAGTTCAACTGGAGCCTACCCGTATTCCTTAGTTTATGGGGAAGATGCAATACTACGAATAGAGATTGTTATTCCCTCTGCACGCGTAGCCATGGCTAGTCTCACCACCCTGGACGAGAGTATCCGTTTTGCTCATTGGGATACTCTGGAGGAGTAGCGAGCTAAAGCTGAGCGATTCTCGGACAAGTATAGGCAAAGGACAACGAGATACTATAATCAGAAGGTAAAAAAACGAACTTTCTGCGTCAACGATATTGTCATGAAAATCGCTCCGCACGTACAACGAGATGCAAAGGCTGGTGTTTATGGGTAGAAATATAGCTTGCGGTACGTGTTGGCATGTGCCAATGGCACGTACGGCCATGTTGACCTAGTTGCAAGTCTTGCAAGCCTAGGGAGCTATATTTGGCGTGGGCCAATGGCATAGCGGCTTAGAAATATGGCTTGCGGTACGTGTTGGCATGTGCCAATGGCACGTACGGCCATGTTGACCTAGTTGCAAGTCTTGCAAGCCTAGGGCGCTATATTTGGCGTGGGCCAATGGCATAGCGACTTAGAAATATAGCTTGCGGTACGTGTTGGCATGCGCCAATGGCACGCACGGCCATGTTGACCTAGTTGCAAGTCTTGCAAGCCTAGGGCGCTATATTTGGCGTGGGCCAATGGCATAGCGGCTTAGAAATATGGCTTGCGGTACGTGTTGGCATGTGCCAATGGCACGTACGGCCATGTTGACCTAGTTGCAAGTCTTGCAAGCCTAGGGCGCTATATTTGGCGTGGGCCAATGGCATAGCGGCTCGGAAATTTGGCATTGTTGCCATGGTGCGCAGGGTGCGGCTTGGTTTGGCATTGTTGCCATGGTGCGCAGGGTGCGGCTTTGGTTTGGCATTGTTGCCATGGTGCAGGGTGCGGCTTGGTTTGGCATTGTTGCCATGGTGCGCAGTATGCGGCTTGGTTTGGCATTGTTGCCATGGTGCGTAGTATGCGGCTTGGTTTGGCATTGTTGCCATGGTGTGCAGTTGCGGCTTGGTTTGGCATTGTTGCCATGGTGCGCAGTATGCGGCTTGGTTTGGCATTGTTGCCATGGTGCGCAAAGATGCGGCTTGGTTTGGCATTGTTGCCATGGTGCGGCAGAGATGCGGCTTGGTTTGGCATTGTTGCCATGGTGCGCAGATATGCGGCTTGGTTTGGCATTGTTGCCATGGTGCGCAGATGCGGCTTGGTTTGGCATTGTTGCCATGGTGCGCAAGATATGCGGCTTGGTTTGGCATTGTTGCCATGGTGCGCAAGATGCATTGGTTTGGCATTGTTGCTATGGTGCGCAGTATGCGGCTTGGTTTGGCATTGTTGCCATGGTGCGCAGTGTGCGGCTTGGTTTGGCATTGCTGCCATGGCGCGCAGTGTGCGGCTTGATTTGGCATTGTTGCCATGGTGCGCAGTGTGCGGCTTGGTTTTGGAATTAGGATTCTGTGTTGAAAACCCTAATCTGGTATTTTGAAAAAATACCCCTATTAATTATTTACACCTGAGTTAAATGCTCTTAGTTAATGTGTTGCGGGTAACACTAGGTCATGGGGTTTTACGATTTTACCCCTTGTTTAAAAACCACCATCAACATTAAGTCCCCCGCTTAGCTCGAACAGGGGGCTTTGTTGCGAGGTAAGCATAAGATGGTGACAAACTATTAACAAGAAACCGTAAAGAAAATTGAAGGAGGCTTGTCTCGACCTTTTATAAATAGGATTTGGAATCCTTGCCTCTGGTAGTTTTGCACAAATCGGGAGGTCGGCACAATTGGTGGGCCCGGTGCAGCTTGGGCGACGTTGGGAAGTTGGCGTGAGTTGGGAAACTGAGTGTGCTAGCTGGTGGTGAGGATGAAAGGAAGACACGTTCGGTTTGCCCAGAGAGCACCATTCGGTTCTGTCTTCATAAAGGGGTATATTCTTCTTCCAACATTGACTTCGTGGATGTGTCAAAGCCTATTGAGTTCTTTTGATAGATGGGTTGAGTTCATGGTGAGCAAGGAGCATATAAATACCAACTTGACTCGAGCGCAGTCATTGATGCTGTCAAGACTTCAAGAAATCTCAGATTAGGAAGGATATCCCGTGCTTGGTTGCTTTCATCTCCAGATGGTGTTCGGACACCCATACAATCATATGTAGATGGGGCGAGATAACTTTCTCCTTGGAGAGTGTGGCTCTCTTGTCGAATCTTCCCAGAATCGGGAATCTTAAAATCCAATTATCTCGAAAGTGAGGTGAAGATGCGGGATGACCCGGCCGCTAAGTTGGGGATTTTGCTCGGAAAGACTCCATTGCGAAGTCGAAGGATTCTCGCCCGGAAAGAGGATGAAAGGTGCCCTTACGGTTGGTGGATATCTCAATGGTTTCCGGACGAGTTGGAGCCCGAACAGAAAAAGCAGTGATCTTCATGTCGCAAAGCATTTTTGGCTCTCTCGGTTGTCCGAGACATTTTTGATGACGGTTCCGGCAAGAAAGGAATAAGACCGGAGTTGTTAGCGATTGCCGTGAAGTTGGCAAAGGGTGAAGTTCTTCCCATTGGTAAGTCGTTCCTTGGTTCCCCGTATGTGCATCTGGATCACCTAGTTGCGAACATGCAAGTTTCGAATGGTTTCATGAAAGTGGATTCATATTTGCACGTTGCTTTTCTCGCAAGTCCGGCTATGGGAGCACTTCGAGAAGTATGCTCCGAAACCGCCGCCTTCGCTTCCCGTGAGTTGGGGGCTCTCGAATTCTTCGATGGGTGAACAAAGCGCCCAAGAGTTGGCGTGAGCTTGGTTAGTTTTCTTGATAAGTTGCATGAAATCAATTTTCGTCCATGGGGGCCGGCCCATAGGTCAGTGACTCAAATTGACACCTTTGCTTATGCTCCGCTCACGTCTTTGTCTTCTGATGACGATTTGAGCGTTGGAAAAAACCTGTTCATTCAAAGCTGCTTGCCCGGTTATATACCGTCTTTCTTCGTGGGGTCTTTCCAGATAGCTGCTTACAATATTGAACGTGCTGCTCGTCACAGGGGTTTCGATCAAGGGGTGCCTCTTGCTTACCGTCCGGTGATTCCTAAGGATTCATTGCGTGTCGTCCTTGACGCCAGTGCCCTTAAGCCGGGTATCCATCTTCCCTTCTTTCAAATGGGAAGAGTAACTTCGACGACCTTCAGCTATAATGAGTTTTGGTACGACGAGTTTATTATGATCCGAGATTTTGTGAATAACATGGTGGAAAACGTTCGTTGCAAACCTTCCCCAGCAGTTTTGAAGGAGCATCCAATGTTGAGAGATCCCAAGCGAAAGTTGCCTAGCAATTCGGAAATCCCCTGTGCCAAGGAAGGAGAACGAAGAATCGTCTTTGGCGGGTTCCGGACGGTTTCACAAGATCCTCCCACGGCTCTTGTGTCTTTCGATTCTTCCAATAACCGGTATGTGTCGCCTCTTCATTGGTTTGTCTCAAAACACGTGAATTTCGGGCCGAGAACATGTGTCTTGTTTCCTTCGGTGGCTTCGGTAGTGTTAATGCTTTATTTGCTCTTGCACGTTGCCGGGAGACGGCAATTTCTTCAAAGAACTCCATGAGCATTGAGCCTTCTCATAGCGATGATGAGTCGAGAGAGAAGACGGTTCAACAAGTGAGAGTGATTCCTCCGCAAAGACCGGTTTCTGTTCGGGAAGTGGTTCGGTGAGTTTCGCACTTCTTTTCTTTCTTCTTTTGTTTCCTCTTTTGGGAAATATCTAACTCAAGTTCGCAGGAGGAATCCGGTTCGGAGGATGATTCTGGGGTAGAGCCGCACGAAAACTTGCCTTTGGTGACCACCGTCGGTGACTTGGAGATGGGCGTTAGCCAATTGTCGGGCACGGATGTGGTTCAAACGGTGGATGATTCTCTGATGGTTGTTGTCGTAAACATGGCGGAAGACCCTCTCGCGAGTAGTGAGGCCAGGTGCGGCGCCATTTTTGATCCCCGTACTTGGTTCCTTATCCAGGTCATGTCTTGGTTGGCGGCTTCGAGCGTGCCGACTAAGCATGAGGCGTTGTACACCAGAATCCGGGAGAAGCACGGACATATGGCTACAACCAAGAAAGTCACTAGTCGATTTGCGCTGGTTAAGCGTGTGGAAGAGGCTTTATCTTCCATCGAGGACATGCGTGAGGTGACTGGTCACACCGTTTCTGAAGACGTTATTGCCGACTGGGAGCACCATCGCGACGTGTGCGTAAAAAAGGAGTTCAACACTTCGTGGTTTGTCGAAGGCCTTGCCAAGATCCAAAAGTTGAAAGATGCAAAGCAATCGAAAGCCTTTCCGCCGAGGAGATTGCACGACAGAGATGGAACTCGAAAAGCTTTCCAAGATGTTGACTATGAAGAGAGCGGCTCTTGAAGATGCGAAGTTGACTTTCTCCAAGAAGAGCAGCCTTCTGTTGGATGATTTTCCTTGAACGTTTCTCCGTTAAACTTTCATTTAGGTTTTTTTTTTGAAAGATATATTGGATGTCTGGTTCAAAACTTGACCTTTGATAGACAGCTGGTAGCTTTTTAGGGTATTGGATTATTTTTGGGATGAATGGTTTTGATAATATGACTCTGATTATGTTTTGGGAAAGGAATATTGCTTTTATGAAAGTGTGTGCTAGCAATAGGCACAAGACTCAGTAGTATGACGGTTTTACTAAGAACCTAAAAATAGATTGTATATCTTGCCCAGTCTGAATTTACTCACTTCATAGGTTGCGCGAACACGCCCCTCTCCATGTAAGAAGGCGTTTTTTTGCTGGCGGCTTTGCTGGTAGCATCGCCAGCAAGTCCCCAATCGCTGGTAGCATCTTCGGCGAGTCCCCAGGATCGAGTAATAGCATCTTCAGCAAGTCCCCAGTTTCCTTGTATAGTTTTTACAACTATTAACCGGGTCGTCTGGTAGTTGAGTCGGATTGAGTCGCCTTCCCCTATCACCTTGACATCTGGGTCGAAGAACGAGATCGACAGGCCCGATATTGTAGCCGATAGATCGATCCTCCCGTGTGGTCGCCAATTGTTTATGGGTAAAAATCGTTTCCGCCGATTTCGGTAAATTCGGTAGGTGAGTGAGAAACTGGTTCAAACCCTAAACAAATGTGCCGCACGTGAGCACTTTATAGATTCGAGAGATCAATCTGTACAAGTCCGGCCTAAACCAAGAAATGGCCGTTCCAGACTTGCTTCGGTCACAAAGTGGAGGAGAAGGGTTGATTTGGGGAGGGAAGCCAAGAAAGGTGTTGAGACCGGAATAGTTCTGGGAGAGTAGTATCTCGACTTGTATCGTAAAGTGAAAGCTTGGGAAGCTTGCAAGAGATGAAAGCTTTTGGAAGAGCTTGCAAAGTTGCCTTTCTAAGAGTGTAGTATATTTCTCCGACCGAGACTTGTTGTCGGTGGAAATAGGTAAGACCTATTTATACAAGTCGAGATTGAAACGTACCCTGGCCTCATGAAGGAAGAGAGTAAAGGGTGAAATAATGGGAGGAGGTGGTAACCGCATGGTGTTAATGGGTGAAAACGTTTTTCACCATTATTTCCTCTTTTATTTGACCGCTTTATTCCTTTTCACGCTTTCTTAATGTGAGCGTAGTGTACGCTGCATGCTGTGACCGCCAAACCAAAACCCTAAAAAGCATCCCCCAGTTTGTGTTGATGTCTCGAGTGTTGGTTGCATCTTGGGTGCAAGTGGTGCTGCTAGGGACGCATGTGGCATGTGCCAATGGCATGTGCGGAATGCCTTCGTTGCGAGTTGCACCTCGAGCGTAAGTGGTAATGCCAGAGCTGCTAGTGGCGTGTGTGGCATGTGCCAACGGCATGTGCGGAATGCCTTAGTGGTAGGTTGCACGGTTTGCAAGTTAGGCTACCAGCGTGTGTGTTTGGCATGTGCCAATGGCATGTGCGGCCATGCTGACCTAGTTGCAAGTCTTGTTAGCCTAGGACGCTATATTCGGCGTGGGCCAATGGCATAGTGGCTTGGAAACACGGCTTGCGATACGTGCTGGCATGTGCCAATGGCACGTACGGCCATGTTGACCTAGTTGCAAGTCTTGCAAGCCTAGGGCGCTATATTTGGCGTGGGCCAAAGGCATAGCGGCTTGGAAATATGGCTTGCGATACGTGTTGGCATGTGCCAATGGCACGTACGGCCATGTTGACCTAGTTGCAAGTCTTGCAAGCCTAGGGCGCTATATTTGGCGTGGGCCAATGGCATAGCGACTTAGAAATATGGCTTGCGGTACGTGTTGGCATGTGCCAATGGCACGTACGGCCATGTTGACCTAGTTGCAAGTCTTGCAAGCCTAGGGCGCTATATTTGGCGTGGGCCAATGGCATAGCGACTTAGAAATATGGCTTGCAGTACGTGTTGGCATGTGCCAATGGCACGTACGGCCATGTTGACCTAGTTGCAAGTCTTGCAAGCCTAGGGCGCTATATTTGGCGTGGGCCAATGGCATAGCGACTTAGAAATATGGCTTGCGGTACGTGTTGGCATGTGCCAATGGCACGTACGGCCATGTTGACCTAGTTGCAAGTCTTGCAAGCCTAGGGCGCTATATTTGGCGTGGGCCAATGGCATAGCGACTTAGAAATATGGCTTGCGGTACGTGTTGGCATGTGCCAATGGCACGTACGGCCATGTTGACCTAGTTGCAAGTCTTGCAAGCCTAGGGCGCTATATTTGGCGTGGGCCAATGGCATAGCGGCTTGGAAACATGGCTTGCGATACGTGTTGGCATGTGCCAATGGCACGTACGACCATGTTGACCTAGTTGCAAGTCTTGCAAGCCTAGGGCGCTATATTTGGCGTGGGCCAATGGCATAGCGGCTTAGAAATATGGCTTGCGGTACGTGTTGGCATGTGCCAATGGCACGTACGGCCATGTTGACCTAGTTGCAAGTCTTGCAAGCCTAGGGCGCTATATTTGGCGTGGGCCAATGGCATAGCGGCTCGGAAATTTGGCATTGTTGCCATGGTGCGCAGGGTGCGGCTTGGTTTGGCATTGTTGCCATGGTGCGCAAGGTGCGGCTTTGGTTTGGCATTGTTGCCATGGTGCGCAGGGTGCGGCTTGGTTTGGCATTGTTGCCATGGTGCGCAGTATGCGGCTTGGTTTGGCATTGTTGCCATGGTGCGAAGATGCGGCTTGGTTTGGCATTGTTGCCATGGTGCGCGCAGATGCGGCTTGGTTTGGCATTGTTGCCATGGTGCATGAGATGCGGCTTGGTTTGGCATTGTTGCCATGGTGCGCAGATATGCGCTTGGTTTGGCATTGTTGCCATGGTGCGCAAAGATGCGGCTTGGTTTGGCGTTGTTGCCATGGTGCTAAAGATGCGGCTTGGTTTTGGCATTGTTGCCATGGTGCCGGATGCGGCTTGGTTTGGCATTGTTGCCATGGTGCGCAGTAGATGCGGCTTGGTTTGGCATTGTTGCCATAGTGCATAAAGATGCGGCTTGGTTTGGCATTGTTGCCATGGTGCGCGAGATGCGGCTTGGTTTGGCATTGTTGCCATGGTGCGCTGAGATGCGGCTTGGTTTGGCATTGTTGCCATGGTGCGCAGTGTGCGGCTTGGTTTGGCATTGCTGCCATGGCGCAGTGTGCGGCTTGATTTGGCATTGTTGCCATGGTGCGCAGTGTGCGGCTTGGTTTTGGAATTAGGGTTCTGTGTTGAAAACCCTAATCTGGTATTTTGAAAAAATGACCCTATTAATTATTTACACCTGAGTTAAATGCTCTTAGTTAATGTGTTGCGGGTAACACTAGGTCATGGGGTTTTACGATTTTACCCCTTGTTTAAAAACCACCATCAACAGCTGGAAACTTTGCTGCAAATTGGGAAGGCCCCTACATGATCAGTGAAGCTGCGGAGAGTGGATAGTATTACCTCAAGCGGATGAGTGGATCCCGGATCAACACCCCTATCAATGGTAAATGGTTAAAAGCTTACTATGCATGATAAACTAAATGTACGCCGAGCGGACAATTATTAATAATAAATACTTTTGTCTTAAATAATGCGTCGAGATAAATAGGCCCGAGTCTGGCTAGGTTCTGTGCATGACCAATGTAGTGCACCAATAGCCCCGAGTCTGATAGGTTCCATGCATGACCAATGAAGTGCACCAATAGCCCCGAGTCTGGCTAGGTTCCGTTCATGACCAATGAAGTGCACCAATAGCCCCGAGTCTGGCTAGGTTCCGTTCATGACCAATGAAGTG
The DNA here is from genome assembly GCA_023531295.1 of Papaver armeniacum. Taxonomy (NCBI): domain Eukaryota; kingdom Viridiplantae; phylum Streptophyta; class Magnoliopsida; order Ranunculales; family Papaveraceae; genus Papaver; species Papaver armeniacum. The sequence continues at coordinate 189,516 of JAJJWW010004761.1, forward strand.
CACCAATAGCCCCGAGTCTGGCTAGGTTCCGTTCATGACCAATGAAGTGCACCAATAGCCCCGAGTCTGGCTAGATTCTGTGCATGACCAATGAAGTGCACCAATTGACCCAAGTCTGGGTAGGTTCTATGCACGACTAATGAAGTGCATCAACAGCCCCAAGGCTGGCTAGGTTCCGTGCATGATCAATGAAGTGCACTAATATCCCCGAGTCTGGCTAGATTCCGTGCACGACCAAGGAAGTGCACCAATAACACCGAGTTTTGCTAGGTTCCATGCACGACTAATGAAGTGCATCAACAACCCCAAGTCTGGCTAGCTTCCGTGGATAACCAATGAAGTGCACCAATAATCTCAGAGCCGGCCAAGCTCCGCGCATGAAACATACTAAGCTTCCGGAGGATAACCATAGACATAACACATCAGATAAGTATTGGTCTTGACTAATCCAGGTGATGATACATTTAAAAGGAAGAACAAATGAAATGCAAGTATAGAATGGGTATAATCCTAAAGAAACATTGTGAGAACTGACACTGCGAAAAGATAACATAACTGATATATTCATCCATAAACATTCGGAGTGATACACGAAGCGGATAAAACAAAACATTCTATGGATAACATCCATTAAGTCAAAGAACCGAAGATAGAGCTGAGTTTGCGCGCCTCAGTCTGCCGCGTGCAACAGCCAAGTCGTTCTCTCTATGCTCCATCCGGACACGAGCATTAGAAAATACCTCAAATGCTTCATCCGAAGCCATGACATTCTCCACTGAAGGGTCGACCAGAAAATCACTCAACCAATCCACGTATAAATCCATTGCATGAAGATACTGCGTTTGGCTAACCTCAAATAAATCCTCACACTCGCGAGCAAGTCGAGTATTTCCGATAACAGTGGCTTGTAACAATTCAAGTTTTTGTTTTTTAAGAAACAAACATCACTGATTGATTCTTCCATAGTTAATAATCATTTTTTCTCTGAAAACCTCTAGGATATATATATATATATAAAAGGAAGATTTTTTAAGAAGATTCAGCTATAAGCATATGACAACATGTGACCTCTTGTTCTACATCTTGCATCATCATAAGCACTTCTTCACATTGAATAGTAGCCATAGATAGAGCAACTAGCATATCCCCTAGTACTTGTTCTACTTCGTACATAAGCCTCTCGGATGCATGGGTCTGACGAGCCATGTTAGAAGTCTCAATCTGCTCCTCGAAAGTTTTGCGCGTATTATCTTGAACAGTTAGCCTATGAGTCTGCAAAGCCTTCACTTCATTCCTTAAGACCAGCAATCGTTCCAATTCGACTTGTTTATCAAAGGGATGCACTAGAGCAGATATCACACATAAAGATAATGCATACTCGCGCAAGCGATGACCTGGATGTTGGGAAGCGTGTGCGCGACAGTCTGCTATTGCCTGATCAATATCCACCATCATAAGGGTTGTTTCCGGAAATAGTCGATCAGCTTCATGACGAGCGGAGACAGCGTCATATAATGCACGCTAAATTCCGAAAGATACCAGCCCAGACGCTTGAGCTTCCCGAGCCGTTAAATACACTTTGTATCGCTTATCAAACTTCGCGGGCGTCTTACACGACTTGCTATTCTTATCTCCCTAAGCAATTCTATTTCAGATTTCACAAGTAATAAGAGGTCTAACTCAGATTCTCTTCTATAAGGAGTTACTAACGTCGGCACAGAGGCCAGAGACAATACGTAGCCATGTAAAAGGCGAGCCATCCAGAGAATTCTAGTATAAAAGAATGAACAAAGTAAAGAAATGAAGACACTACGTCAATAAACGTGCTTTATTTATATAGGAATTATACATATCAAAGCATTCATTACTCCATAATTAACTACTACCTACCAAAATAAATAAATAAATTAGGGTAGCGCACGAAGTGCCCTGTGAACTTCGGCAAGAGCCATCTCAATAGACCTAACACTACGATCCGCCTCAACACATCAGAAATGAGTAATCAGACGATGTTCGCGGCAATAACCACGATATTCAAGAAGAGCCATATCGGGAAATTCGACCTCACTTTGAATCTTCATCACAAGATGGCCCGCAATTTCTAATCGTTCATGCTAACACGAATTCTCGATTTCAAATGTATCACGAGCGAGACACATAACCGCCAAAAGGCGATTTAAGTACCTCACTTCTAAAATTAATCTTACGCGATTATCCATAAGACAAGAGATGAGCACTTAAGAATTACTTATTTTGATAAATAACGATGAGTCTTATATACATAATCGAACAACACAACACCCAAGAAAATAGTTACGAAACCCTAAAAAAAAAACGATGACGATGGCGGTAATCCTCTTAAGAGCGTTCAATTATAAGCGAGCGGCAATGAGAAATATCTTCATCTAGGTCCTGCATCATCAATTGTACTTCACCATACTGAGTAGTGGAGTCGGTATAAGCATTACGCACCTCATCTAGCACCTGATGAATCATGTGCATAACATCGTCGGAGGCATGGGCTTCTTGAGTTATGTCTAGCGTTTCCTTATGCTCCTCATAAGTTTTGCGTGCTTTATCCAGAGTAATCAATCGATGAGTTTGTAGCATACCAATTTCTTCCTTTAATACTAGCAAACGTGCTAGTTCTGCTTTCTTATCGGTAGGATGAATAAGAGCGGACACATCACAAAGAGTCAAAACACATCCATGAAGATTAGGACTCGCCTGATGAGTGATAAATGCATGACAATCAGCTATCGCTTGCTCAATATCAGTCGTCATAATTATCGACTCTTAGAATATTCGCTCAGCCTTGTTCCGAGCAGTAACAGTATCATCTAGCGCGCGTTGCACTGCCAAAGTCAATCGCCCGGATGCCTGCATCCTCTGATCCATTGAATATGTCTCATACTACTCATCAAACTGCACGCGTGTGGCCACTCTATCCGCCATTCTGACTTCTCTAAGCATATCTACTTCAGCCTTTACCAACAACAAGCGAGTTAACTCATGATTCTTCTCATAAGGAATGACTAGCGTCGGAACAGGAGCCAGAGCCAAAGTGTAACCATGTAGACGATGAGCCATCCACTGCAAAAATATAACTAACAACCAAAAGAAAAAAACAAAACAATGAAGGAAACTCGAAAGACACTAACTAAAGCAATTCCACTCACCTCTACTTATAGAAATGTATGATAATGCCATATTAATTACCATCCAACCATAATAATAATAAAATATGTCTTGCAAAAGAAAAAACAAACCATCAAAGTTTCCAGTTCAACCCAAACGAAAGCAAAGAAATTATTGTTCAAAACCCACTCATAAAACAACCCAAAAAAAAAAAAATTAATATCCAAAGCGACCAGCTCTGCTCTCTTCTTAGTAAGGCGCCCATTAACCTCCTCAGCAGCAGCTGGGGCGATCCTCAACTCCTCAGTAGCTCGACCAACGTCCACCATCAGCCGGTCATATGCCGCTTTCTTGACATTAGCAACATTGAGCAAGCGCCTGTATTCTTGATCCAGCTCATCAATTTCACCAGGAAATGTGGTCCATGCATTGTGACTCGCCTTTGACAGATCTAATAGATTCTTGAGCCAATGAATGGGAAATCGGAGAACTAGATAAGTTTGAATGAAGGCGTCCCATTTCCTCAAAGTAGCCGGATCGATAGGAGTTTCCTCCGCCTGAGAAAGATCGTCCGCTATATCTAGTAAATCCTCATTATCCACAACTAAAGAGTTGGCGGGCATTTCTTCATGAACACACATATGGCCAAATCTCTCCACTATGCGTCGGTAATTGGTTGCTTTAGATTAAGGGACCCAAAACCCATGCACCAGCTCGAAGCGGTTATCACGAGGATATCGAAACTGAGGATCCTCCGGAGTAGCCATTTGCTCGGCATCAACGTCCACGCTGCGAGAAACCTTAGGAGCTGGCTTGGAAGGCTTTTGCCGTTTATCGTTAGCGCTCCCGGATTCACAACCTTTAACTTGCTGTCTTACCATGGGCACCATCTCATTTTCCCATATCCTGAGGAAAGAAGAGAAAACATAAATAAGTATTCCAACACAACAAGGAAGTAATGATAATGACAAAAAATGCACAACACATACCAGATCGGAAGGAGGAGGAAGATTGGTAGGAGAATGAACCGATCGACGAGAGGAGGAAGAAGAGCTTGATGCAGCTGGCTCCGAGTGATCTAATAAGAGATGAAAGCAACAGGAACGGAGGAAATAAAATAATTTTATCAGAAAGACATAGGGAATGAAGATGTATATATAATCACCACGTGTATTTAATAATAACAACATAATATTTTGACTGGCACATGTCAATACTCAAAACCAACAAGGGACAGTATAATATACTCATGAGACTTAGAAGGGGAAGAGCTTTGATTCTTGGTGCTGCCCTTAAGCCCACCGTCCTCTTGGGAATAATCATGAACAGAATGATCCGACACAGACTCGCTTGCTGCACCTAGCATATCAGAAGGAGTATGAAGAGGGTGATTAGGATCTTGAACCGTCTTTACAATTAGAGGGCGAGTGGAGTGTAAAATCATACGTCGGGACCACTTTGACTGACTGATCCTTGTCCACCGTTTTTCTGGTTTATTCGGTCATTTCCCTTTATTTATAACTGCATCCCACTGGTTGTACAAATCCTCTTGCTCCTCCACTGTCATCGATGTTTTGCAAGAAAGTCTTTTCTTCAAATTTTTCAACAACTCCTTACCCGCTTTAACCTGATTCCATTTAAAGGTCAAAGAACTTTAATATTTAAGAAGTAACAAATTGTTATATTTTTGTAACAAACAAGTATAAATTGAAGACATCGCTTACCATTGTTTTATAAGCCTTTGGAATGTCTACGACCTTGGAATTCTTTTTGGAAACCTTTGCCTTCTCCCTGTCAGCTACAACTTGACTTTCTCTATTAATAATCAGGGGATGTGAAATTTCATTATACCAATCCATGTTGCCCAGCTAGACTTCACGAGGATCGTCACCCAAAATTTGTAAGTGACACATATTTAACTTGTTGGCTTCCAACTTTCTCCAGTACTCTAAGGTTGGTTCTGGATCATATTTGGGAGACCACGAAGAGGTGGTGCTTTTATTTCCCTTGGAACCCAATACCAACAACTTGAACTTATCGTAAACCACTGGGAGCGTTTGGATAGATCCTAATTGATGTAGTACTCGACGAGGATCATATATTACAAAACCACCTGGATAAAATAAAGGTCCGTAGTACATAAATATCGGCACATGATTATCTTGAAGAACATAATCTTCTTGAACATCTCACAAATATGGGTCAAATACGACGTCACTCCCATCCAAAGAGTCTAATTTCTCTCTCAACTTAATAAACACTTCTTTCTTATTTCTTTTCTTGGTTTCCTCGAACTCATATCGAGCCGCAGTTGGCGTTGTATCAACCCAACTTTCATGTGTTTTGGCCAATTTCAATTTTGGGTAATGGTCATATACCCACACCTACATCAATAATGCAAGAATTCTCAAAATATCCTCGAACAAAGAAAATGAATTCCTATTGTTAATCAATAATTCAGAAAATATTCAAAAAATTGCTTGGTTTTGGTTGAACTATATAGGTTTGGCACAAAATGAAAATTAACGTATTGGCCGAACCTTTACAGTACAAGGATCAGTTTGCTTTGTAGGTTTAGTTGGCGTTCCACACGCTCAATGAACGAACTTGCGGACGGTGACCCTATTTTTGAAGCGTGCGGAGAAAATGGAGGGGAAATATTAGCAGTACGAATGGAAGGCAATCACGGAATAGGTATCACGCCAGCATCCCACTTCATCTTCTTAGCAAGCCGATCAGCCCTCCATTCGCTGAGAGGCAGGTTAATGTACTCTTCAAAGAGGAGGCCCCTAGGATTCCAGCCAATAGGCAGAGAATTCTAAAAGAATATGACAAACAAATATAAAAGAAACTAAAGTAGGATTCAGATGAAAACAAAAAAAAGAGAAGAAAGGAAGGGTACATTAGTGGGAGGCGACGCGACATGAGGGATATCCGAGGGCTTCACTGTCTGAGGACGCCTCCTTTTCTTAGAACTCTATGGGGGGGGGGGGGGGGTAAAGAACTACCTTTCCCATCCTCTTGAGAAGACTCCTCGCCTGGAAGAGGATCCCAGCTAGTGACGAGTGGACGGGGAGGGCGACCTTTGTTGCTCGAGGTAAGTTTGTATTTCTTGGCAGTCTCCTAATTCAGCTTAACGCGACCTGATGCGTGCATCTCTTTGAGATACTCCCTGGTTAAAGTCGGAGGAGCGTATAGTTCCTTGAGGACAAGGTTTAGCATATTCCTGTTGACGCCATTGCGATATCCAAGCCATTCGCTGGTGACACTGACTTGCCGCTGGTATTGAGGTTGAAAAAAATCAAAATGGCACTGAAGGTCACTCATCCGAAGACCATCTTTGAAAACGAAGGGATTAAAATTCTTCCGGATCTTTATATCCTCCTCAGATGAGGAAGGGAGAGGGGGATTATAGGGAACCCCTTGATCAAAACCCAGCTGCCGAGCCACACGAATGGTGTTATATGTCTCGAATGAAAACTTCCCACCATGAAAACCAGGAAGACGCCCTGATAGGGTAGAGACGATGATATCAAAATCCTCGGACGAGGGTGTATCCGCGGAAGACATTCTCCTCTGAGACTTGATAACAAAATTATACTGTAAGGAACCCGTACGACCGTCTTGATAAGTGATAGGGTTGAAATCACCCCCTCTATCCATGAAATCCTTGAGCTTGTCCTTAGGCAGAAAACCCTTCTTATGATAAAGAGTCATCCGAGGATGGGACTCGGGTACCGTCACAAGAGGCTTGGAACCATCCTTCTGAATGACCTCCTCTTGCCATGAGAGAGCAAGGGGATTCAGCTGAGGAGACCCGTATAAGGGAAAGCGATCCCAAGCCCATGCTTGGATGAAATTGGCATGGAGGAAAGTCTCCACCTCATGAGATCCGTCCACTCGACGAATATCATGCGCCAGCAAATCCAGATGATGGTAAAAACCACCTAGGAACATATGGGCGAGTGGGAATGACACGCCGCGGGACATTAATACTGCCATGGGAATAAGCTCATTCTTAATAGTGTCCTTGTTCTTTATCGATTTCTTCCACTGCAGCAGCAGCCGCCATCATCACTTCTTCTCAATTTCAGGTACAATAATAGAGAGAGGGACAAATCCTCTCAATTTTAGGTCTTTGTAGGAATGAGGATTTATACTGGCACCTAGCAGATCAATAGATAGAAGCACCCATATTTTATTTGGGTTGTCAGTCTCACGGAGCCGACAGACTATTCGCTTCCTTGCTCAACTGTTAGTTATGAGAAACTGACAGTTTATTCTTCACCTCATTCTAGCACAACCTAGACGGCTCCAAGTATCACTCGCCTGTGAATTGATCTTTTTGTCCTTTTCGCTATAAATGAGTAATTTCTCATTCTTTTGCTCCAAATGACTCCAAAGTACCTGATAAGCTCAAAAGTAATCATAAGATACATAATTTACAAGAAAAACGGCAAATAAATCATAAATAATAGATAAATATCAAGGTGTTTACAACACCTATCAATATCCGGTATCCATAGCACAAAAAGTCTGTGACTCGTGAACCAGGAAATGTACGCATACCTAGTATGCAAACCAGAAAAGATTTATTGGTTTTATAACTGAAAATATATGCAAACCTTAAAAGATCTGTGAGTTCCTAAACTCGTTTTTGTCTTAAGGGTACACATACCGGTACACAACTATGACAAAAATATTCACGAAGTAGAATACACGTACCAGGTACACGTACTTACCCTGTCGAATATTTTCAGATGCATCAGAATTATTTCTATGAGATGATAAACATTTGAACAACTCTCTAAAAAAACAATCTAGATATTTTTTATCATATATGTGAGTCAAGAAAAGTCTTAAAGTGTTAAATGAAAATGGAGTTTGATTGGCTAGTTTCGGCTAACCTTTCATGAACAAGTCATTGTACACGGTTCGGTTATGGTCCATCCTAACTAGAGTTTATATTCTGCTATGTTAATCTCAAAGTCAAGTTTTTCATGTAACCGTGATTATTGATTGCTTGGATCCAAAGCTACCTTAGCTTAAATCTAAAGCAACGTTGACCATGAAAGTCTATATAAAGAGAACCTCAAACAACTGGGATTTTTGAATCACTAACACTATTCTTGTGCATCCTAGTTGTAAACTAGAGTCGTCATGTCCTTAAAACCCTTATAGGGTTTAGAGACTAAAAATACTTCACCTAGGGATTCTTGAAGCCAAGTCCAACTATCTTTATATTGATATTTCGTGTATCCTGATCTTGTTTTGATTATTGAGCTTGCTCAACAAATAGGATAAATATAACTCACAAAGTTTCTTCGTCTCAGACTTTTTGATTCCACAAGTTTATACTTGTGAGGTGAATAATAATCTAGGCTGCTCTTCAAGAGTCATAAGACCGGATTTTGAGGTTTGCTAGACTTTGTCTTTTGCAATCGATTTCCTACATCACCTTAATTTTTGATCAGAACAGAAATCACATATAGGCTTATCTGTGGGAGGAAGATTCGTTTAAAGTCTTCAATTGAGTTGAAGAAACTCTTAGGATGTAAAGCTTGCGAGCTAAGGGAATCAATTGCGCAGAGTCCTGCTGGGATTCAAGAGGCGTAAGGAGCGCGACTGTAACTGAATTGCCGTGACGTCTTTAAATGAGCGGTCGTAAGAGATTTTGCGTAATTAGGGTACTTTCCTCCCAGGATAGACGGCTCTACCAGAAACAACAAAAGATGAAGTTTTCCTGGCTCTTAGGATAGTTTGCTAGAAATGCAAACTTAGGTATTTATAGACCAAAGATGTTTGGACACCAAGAAATTTCCAAAACCGAAAATATTCTCAAGATATGCAATGAATGTCAAGATTCGGTTTTCATAATTCCAGTAAATGCTTGTCCAATATTTTCTGAAATCTCTCAATAGAAAATCTCCAATTAGTAAATGCACATTACTAATTTTTATTCTCTAGAGATATGCATTTAATTGCTGGTAATTAAAACCATATATAACCAAAAACCTTAATTAAAAGATTCTCAATTAATTTCGGTACAAGGTCTCCTTGAGTACTAAGGAATATCTTTGAACAATAAATGATAAGAGTTATTGTCCGTGTTCAAAGTATGTTGACATCTTTTCTCCGTAAATCATCATTCATATTTACATTCTTGGAATCGGTTATACTACACTTCCAAACAAGTTTAGAATTGGTTCACCTGTATTCCAAGACTATTATGTGATTGATCAAATATCAAATCACATCCATGGGTTCAGTCATTTCTACCGATCACTAGGATCAGTTATACCCTAATATGGAAACACTTGTGATCGGTCACACAAGTTACCAGGACCGTTTACATCAGTTACCAGGATCGGTTACATCAATTACCATGACCGGTTACCATATACTCATGGTATTGCTTGTGATCGGTCACACCAGTCACTAGGATCGGTTACACCAATTACCAGGATCGGTTACACCAATTATTAGGACCGGTTACACCAATTACAAGGATCGATTACACACACTTTGTGATCGGTCACACCAATTACTAGGACCGTTCACACCAATTACAAATATCGATCATACCATCATAGGTGATTACTAAGGATTGGTTTCACTAATTAATCAAAACTAGTCATAACAAATCATAAGTCAGTCATTGTGATTAGTTATACCAAGATATATAACAAAGTTACGATCAGTTCTACCATCTCACACATATTGGTAATACAAAGATTTGCAATGAACAACCGTACCAATAAGCCTTGCGATTTCCCTTTCGATCCACAAAATAAGTTCATGAATGTACTTCCTTTAAACAAATGCAAAACATTGTTTCCTCGGATGAAATCTTCGACATTACCCATTCACATAATCATAACGGCATTCATAAGATTATGTCGATGTCATATCTACGAAGTTCAAAAGATAAGCGTTATACTTCGTAGTCTAATTTCCTAATAATATGATCATATGATCATCTCTCACTACTAGAGTAATATATCCAATACACAGCTTCGCAGTTATGTTTTCAATATAGCACGACTTGAAAGATACGTTAGGAATGAAATAGTTCAAGTCAATATTACTAACCTCAAGAGGAAGGATGATGTCGTCGTTGTAGTTTGTTATTCTTCACGTTCTTCAGGTCTTCGAGTAATACTTGTATGTCTCAACATTCCTAGACTTTCAAGTCTAACTTAAACGAAGTTGTCTCTAGTACATAATCAAGCGACTCTTAGATGAGTTTTGACGCACTAAAATATGACAACCGAACTTCACATACCAACGCTTGGTGGGTTCAACCGAGCTATACTCTAACAATCTCTCCCTTTGTCAATTTTAGTGACAAAACTCTTAATACATATGGATAAACAAATTACAAGAATTTATTATACATACGCTTGATTCTAAGTTTCAACAACACAATAACCTGCACATATTCAATCAATAAATGTCGTTGTTGACATTTGAATAACAAAGCTTATACTCCCCCTAAAGGTAAGATAGGTAGATATTCAATCCAAATATCTTTGTTATTCCCCTTTTTGTAGTCAACATAACTACAACAACAATATGATATGTTTCTCCCCCTTAGTCAATGCTTTACTCTTTCGTTAGATATAACATTTAAGCACAATTATCATTTCCTAAGTGATTACAAATCACTTGCTTACTCCATATATTTCTCCCCCTTTTTTTCATAAAATGACAAAGGTTCGAGCAAATAAAGGTCAAACCGAAAGGATCTTATAAATCTAAAAGACTTGTGAACAACCTATATGAGTTAAGCACGAGGGTTTCACATACCACTTTAGATAACCAATATTAAAACTGAAACTACAAGTAATTTAGTTTTAATATGTTATCAAGGAAACAATTGCCCAAAGTAATTTTCCCTAATAGTTTAAAAATTCGACTAAGAAACTTAATTCCCATGTTAAACCGATTGTAAACATACAATCGTTTATTTCGATAAGACCGAAATAAAGATCAGAATTAACTTTATTTCTCTCATCAGGTTCTAATTATTCAGACAATAACTTGGACCTTTCCCTTTATACAAGACAAGCACTAGGTTAGTTAACTAGTTTTTCTTGTCAAGGCATCCGATTAGACTTGAATAACCGAATCCTTCAATTTGATAAGTCTAACTAAGATCAGAATTAACTTAGTTTCTCTTATCCGGAATCAAATTGGACTAAACGTATGATCCCGTATTTTGTTAAGCCGTAAACAATACATACAAACCAAAATAAATTGACTTGCACAATTATTTTCTTAACCGGAAGCAATTGAAACAAACATAGACATTATAGCACCGCAATTGCACCGAAATTTCGTTAAGCAAAAACACTTGATACCACTACACCAAATTCTGGGATTCGTAACAGAATTAAGCGGTTACGAATCGGGGTTGTAACGGCCCTCGCCTGTTTCAAAAGTGGGTGTTACATTTTTTTCGTAACGACAATGCAGCCGTTACGAATTCTTGGTTGTAACGGCGTTAGTAACAGCTGTGGGCCGTTACGAAATGACACGTAGTAACAACTTAGGGCCGTTACGAATATTTTGTAACAACATGGTCGTAACAGGCTCGAGCCGTTACTACGTGGCACATTAGTAACGTGCAAAAGACGTTACTACGTGGCAGGTTGAACAACTCCAAGCCGTTACGAATTTTTTTCGTAACAGAAAAAAAATTACTGCCAGTCAACCTTGACCTGGTCAATATGACTGGCAATTCATTTTCTATCGGAAATAAGTCGGAATTCCAAATATCACATTCATCATCCATTCAACAATAATTTTTCAATCAATTCATACCACATTCATATCAAATTCAATCATTTCATATAAAAAATAAATGGAATTTTCCTAAGTAGCAATTTTTTTTTTTTGTTAAGGGAATACATAGAAACTTTATAAGTTCAGTTCATTCCTATGTCCTAAGGGAATACAATTTATGTGTATTACAAACATCATGAATATATTCTGTAGCTAAGCATACCATGAGAGCGGATAGGTTTATCTTTGTTTGCCTCAGCTTCTTTCTTTAAGATCAGACAAGAGCATTTCTTCTGTAAGTACCTGCAAGTGTCAAAAGAAATATATAAACTGCGGGTAAGCAAAGACAGGCATGATGGACAACAAACTAGTTTGCACTATGCAAAGAAAATGCAAAAACAAGTAAGATTGCAAACATCACTAGTAAAATCACTCAATTATCTGTTTAGATTCTTTTGAGTATCCTCACCTATCGCTAACCATTTTGGTTGCAGTTTTGGATGCAGTAGAAAGAGCTTGTTTTTCGGAAACTTCAGTTGCATCGATACCCTTTCCTGTATTCAAGAAAAATACTTGAATGATTTTGTTGAATGTTAACAATATTGCATTTTCTGAATATGTGTGTAAGTTATTTTTTCACTTACTTAAAGTACTGAAAGAATATAAGAGGACCTCTAGTTGCTATGAGCAGCAAAAGTTGTTGTCCAAGAGCATCATTCGCACGCCAAGAACCATCTGGATTGACATCTATCTCTGTTACATCTTCTCCACAATGACCCATCTGACAAACCATGAAATATATTATGTTAAACTAAAGACACACAAGTGGACTGGATAAATTCTGCAAAGGAAAAACAGGAGATGAAAAGTAAGCAGTACCATGGCTGTGATGCGATTGGAATTCGAGTCAATGATCATATGCTCGAAGGTGTAGTTTTTGAGGCAAATGGGGCACTGCCACTAGAAATAAAGTAGGCTTATTCAACTCTTAACAACAAGACAAGCACAGAGACGAGAAAAAAAGTATTACTTACAGGACAACGCAAGTTTACAGTAACTAAATCTGCAACAACTTCCAGATCACTATCACTATTTGCATTTTCCGCATCATTACAACCCCTATGCAACGACAAACACGGGCATGTGCATCTTCAAAACGCTCACCATCCAGCTCTTTTGGTATCAAGTTGAGAACCTAGTGAAATTAGACAAGCAAAATACCCCGAATGGATAGCGAATATGGTCGTAGTCCCAAAGAAGAAAAAAGGGATAAGAATTTGCATAGATTTTACCGATCTAAACAAAGCTTGTCCAAAAGATAGTTTTCCTTTGCCAGATATTCCGCAAATGGTTGAGTCAAGCATCAGGAAATGAAAGGATATCTTCTCTTGATGGATACAAGGGATACAATCAAATCCCTCTTCTTTGAAGAAGACCAAGAGCATACCGCCTTTTCGCTCCAAGAGGATTATATTGTTACACAAAAATGCCATTTGGTCTGCGAAATCTTTGGAGCAACATACCAAAGGATGGTAGAAAAAGTGTTCGAAAAATGGATACATAAAACATTAGAGGTGTACGTGGATGACATGTTAATAAAAAGTAAAGAAGCAAAAGATCATGTACGGGATTTGAAGGAAATTTTTGAACAAATGAGGCATTTCAACATCAAGATAAATCCGGAAAAATGTACCTTTGGGGTGGCATCTGGAAAATTTTTAGGATACATTGTGTCAAAAGAAGGGATACAAGTCGATCCAGAGAAAGTACAAGCAATTCGCGATATGCCGACACCACAACAGTGAAAGATGTGCAAAAGTTAAATGGACTATTAGCTTCGCTAGGAAGATTCATCTCGCGATCATCTGATAAGTGCAAGCATTTCTTCAACATACTTAAAAAAGGAGCGAAATTTAGATGGACAGATGAATGTGAAAAAGCGTTACAAGGAATAAAAGAACATCTAATGGATATATCAATCTTACAAAAAGCAGAACCAGGGGAAGAATTACTAATTTACCTTGCGACAACCTCGCATGCACTAAGCGCAGTATTATTGCGAATGGACGCAGGAGTGGAAAAACCAATCTATTACATCAGCAAAACATTCAATGCTGCGGAGAAAAATTATTCAAAAATTGAAAAATTAATTTTGGCATTGGTTTACGCAACATTTAAGCTTCGCATCTACTTCGAAGCACACACAGTTAAGGTAATGACAAAAGTACCAATTGAGTCAGTCATGAAAAATTCAAAAAGGTCAGGAAGGGTTGAGAGATGGAATGCTCAAGTAAGTCATTGCAAACTCAAATATGAAATACTATCCTCACCCAAATCACAAGTTGTTGCATACTTTTTAGCAGAATTTCCATTGGAATAAGATGAAGCAGTGGAAGAAATGATGGATATAGAAGAAGAACATGGAAATCCAAGGGATTTATTAACTGAGCCAAACAGATGGGAAATATTGGTAGATGGATCGTCAAATGGAGAAGGTAACAGAATTGGGATCATTGTAATTTCGCCAGAAGGAAATAAAATGGCTTTCTCTTTCAGATTGGAATTTGCATCTACCAACAATCAAACAGAATATGAAGCTATAATACATGCCTTGCGATTCGCAATAGAAATGAAGTTGGAGAATGTGAGGGTCACCAGTGATTCCCAGTTAGCTATTCGCCAGATAAAAGAAGAATATACTACAAATAAACCATCCATGAAAAAATACAAAAAACTTGTTGAAGAATTGTCGGCGAAGATACCAAAAATAAAATGGAGACACATATCAAGAAGAGACAATAGACTCGCGGATGCTTTTGCTTTTATATCAAGTATGATGACAGATCCAGCTGCGAGATGCATAAAAATACAGACACTTCTATCACCATCAATAAACAAAGAGGAAGAGGAAGAAGCAGAAGTAATGCTCATAGAAGATGAAACACAAAGACCCAATTGCGAAGATTGGAGAACAGAACTTCATGCTTATCTAATAAAAGGAGAAACACCAAGAAATAGATTAGAGATGCACAAATTAAAAAGCCGTGCAACAAATTATGAATTAAGAGACGGGGTATTGTACCGAAGATCCTTTAATGGACCCTTGCTTAGATGTTTAACACGAAAGGAAGGAGAAGCAGTGTTAAAAATGTTACACAGTGGGGATGCTGGCAATCACAGTGGCGGAAGATCTTTAGCACATAAGGCGAAAATGCAAGGCTATTATTGGCCATATATGCATGAAGATGCGAAACAAGTATCAAGACGTTGCGAAGATTGTCAGAGGCACGGAAAGAAAATACATGCACCAGGAGCACCATTAACCTCTTCAACAAGTGTATGGCCTTTTGGAAAGTGGGGGTTAGATATTGTAGGACCTTTTTACCAGTGCACGGGGCGGAGGAAATATCCGATTGTCGCTACAGATTATTTCACAAAGTGGGCAGAAGTAAAAGCAGTACAACACATTCGCGATAAAGATGTTTTTACCTTCATATTTGAAAACATAATATGCAGATTTGGAATTCCAACACAGTTGGTATCTGACAATGGGAAACAGTTTGAGGGGCAAAATATAGAATTGCTGCTTAATGCATTTCAAATAAAATGTGGGAAATCAACTCCTTTATACCCGCAGGCCAATGGACAGGCGGAAGCAACAAATAAAACAATTGCAGATATACTGAAGAAGAAGTTAGAAGGACATAATAAGGCATGGTGTGAAAAAGTGCATAATGCAGTATGGGCTTACAATACAACAAGGCGAGAAGCTACGGGAATGTCACCATTTTGTCTAACATATGGAGTTGAAGCTGTACTTCGATGAAGTTATTATTCCAACAACAAAGAGAGAAGCTTGGGAGAAAAATCTTAGTGCGGGTAACATTTTGGTTAAATTATATGAATTAGAGGAAAATAGAGAAAGAAGCACTACAAAGATATGGAGAATTACCAGCGAAGATTAGCCAGAGAATATAACAAACGTGTCAAGACACGTGAATTTCAACCAGGTGATATGGTATTGCGAGAAACACCAATATATCAGCGAGAAAGTGGTGGCAAATTGGCGAATAAGTGGGATGGACCTTATATCATCAAGGAGATAGTTGGAACAGGGGCATATAGATTAATGGATCCTGAGGGCAAAGATGTGGGCCAAAGATTGGATAGACCGTGGAATAGATTATATCTCAAGAAATATTACCCATAGAAGATGGAAGGGAAAGAATAAGTTGCGAAATATTGAATGGATGAAATGAAATGAATTCATATGAAATGTTCCTGCGACAGAATGATTGCGAAATTGCATAAAATAAAGAAAGAATGTGCGAATATCTCGCAAATAAAATAACAGGAGATAATAAAAAATGAATGATTGAATGAGTTAACAGAAATGAAAGAGTGAGTGAATGGGACGAACCTTTATGGCGTACACCCTAGTTCGCGAATGATATTTCGTAAGAGGCAAATGTAAGACCTAAAGTGCGTCATATAAGGGGGTATCTCTTGACATGGCTCATGGAAAAGGTTACACGCGCCCGGGAACCCGAGTCATGAAAATTTGGGGTCAATAAAGCCCATCCGGGGGAGATACCTTGGATTTCCAACTATATATATAAGGTTATACCCTGGTTGGACGACCGAGGGTCTCTCCCAAGGAGTCAGTGTATGACCAAGGCACCGAGGTACATGGTTGAGCCAAGAGTGCCAGGGCATTTGAAGTGTCTCGGCCATTCTTGGCAAGTCTTGGCACATACTGCACTCGGCCCGAAGAAAACTCCACTTAGGGTGCAGTCTCGTAACCATAAGCCCTATAGGTATAAGGGATAAGAGGCTGCGAAAACAACTGGTTGTTGTTAAGACCGGATGGGAGGATCTAGTCTTGTATGGCCGATGTACGCCTCCTTGAAGGGGCAACCAGGGAGATGATAAGGGCGGCACCCTCCATTAGGGAGCTGATAAGTGTCTTAAGACGCAAATGTCATGAGGCTCTATTTTCGCAAGAAAATTTAGGCTTGTCATATTTGTGCGATGATCCTGAAGAGGCAATAATACTAACGCGAGGGTAAGACGAGATCAATGGGTCTTTACATGAAAGTATAAAGACGTCATGCGATTTCGTCGCAAAGACAATGTCATGGGGCTTTATGTTCGCAAGAACATTTAGGCCTGTCATATTGTCGCAAGAAAAATATCCTGCAGAGGCAAAAATACTAAAGAAATGATAAGACAAGATCAATGGGTCATTACATGAAAGTGTAAAGACAACCTGCGATTTTGTCGCAAGACGGCAATGTCATGGGACTTTATGTTCGTAAGAATATTTAGGCCTGTCACATTGACGCAAAAATGAGGGGTGGCAAAATAAGACCTTTAACTAGGAAGGCAAAATAAGACCACACAAGAGCAATGATAAGGCAAGATCAATGGGTCATTACATGAAAATGTAATGACGTCCTGCGATCTTGTCGCAATGATGAATTTCAACATAAATGAAGATAAGATCACACAAGAAATTGAGTAACCAAATAAACTTGTGAAAATGGCTATATTTCTTCATTTATTTGTGAAGAATTAGCAACAGCAGTTGCGAAACTAAGAAGTATTATTACTTAAAGGTTATCGATTTAATCTCTCACTTGAAAATAAATAACAGAGGCAAGTATGGGAATGATTAGAGTAAAAACTTGTTATTTATTTTCATATGATAGATTTACAGTAAGAGATTACAAAAATGGAAGGCTAGAAGGATAAATGTACAAGTATCACAAGAAGAGAAAAAGGAAAATGGAGCTATCTCCCAGTTCATTCTTCCTTTTCATCAGAATCTTTATCAGACTCCTCTTCTTCGCTAGCATCACTATCAGAGACATCTGAGGAAGGCATATTTTCAGGAACTTCATCAAGAAGACAAGGATATGAAGAAAGAGGAATGCGATGGTCATCACAAACTGTCTCAATAGTTTGATTGCGAAAACGAACAACGTCATTATTGAAATTCGCCATCGTAGTTTGTAATTGCTTCTTCAACTCGGAATACTTGTCATTGCGAAGAGAGAGGTCCTTTGCAAGTTGTTCTTTTTCGATTCAAGTTCTTCAATCCTTGTTTGATATCTCTTCAAACCTTCTCGCGAACGTATGATAATGAGTCAAGAACTTAATAGCAGTTTCACAAATAAGAAGTGGTAAAGTAAAGAAGAACAGTTAACAACCTTCTCTGTCAGAAATCATATCTTTAACCAAGGCAGCATGCTCAGCAGAAAGACTGACGTTAACACCTAAGTTATTTTTGGCATTATCTAGAACTTTCACAGCCCAAGCGAATTCATCATCACTATTTATGACAAGAAGTGAACGAATTTGATTTTCTCGCTCATTAAGTATGGCATTTTGGTGAAGAGATTCATCTCGTTCAATTTGGACTTCAAGAAGAGTTTTTTGGAATTTCGCTAATGCTTGTGCACCTTGATTAGCAATGCGATCCTTGTCATCTATAAGGCTATTATTTTTCTTCCTTAGAATATTATTATTCTCGTGGGAGATAAGATATAAACGTTTAAATCGGTTGGCTAAACCCAAACTAGATCTATGCTCAATTTCTAAGAGATGAAATTTGGTTCGAAGTTCATTTATTGAAAGAGAGTTAATTTTGTTCGACGAACTACTTAAAGATTCGTTGAGATGAGCAAGAAGAGCATCATTATCCATTGGATCAGGAAATGAATGGAGAAGGATGGCTTCTTCAGAAAGATTATAAATATCTGCGAAAATGATAAGTCAGGCAAAGAAAAATAAATGACAAAATAAAAACGAGGAAAAGAGAAGAGTTTTGTACCATAAAGTTGTTGATTAGCACTTTAAAGGGTAGAAATTTTATTCTTCTGAGTAGAAGATTCAGTTTCCAGTTGTTGAATTTTTTCGCGAAGAGCAGCAGTCTCATTTTCACTCTTCTTGCGAGATGTCGCAACTTCAACTTCTAGTTCTTTGTTCTTCTCCTTAAGTTGAAGGTTTTTCTTTTCAAGATTGTTGCACCTTTTCTCGAGATCTGAGGCAACAACAAAGGAAGCTCTCCCAGACTATAAAGGAAAGTAAAGAAATTGTTAAGATAAGGTTTATAATTGAACTCACAAAGAAATAAAGAAATATGAACATACCAAGGCACTAAGTGCATTTAAGAAACTGAGAGTCATTGTCCTGGAAAATCCACGAAAAGAATCATTATCCGCTAGCAGGGGGGCATCGCAGATATTTGCGAGAGCTTCGCATGTAGCAGAAAAATGATCATCTCCCAAAACTTGCATAGAATCAGAGAAAACACTAGACAGTTGCGCCATAGCAGATTCGACTGAATGATTCTCCTTCGCAAAAGAAGTGTCAACCTCATCATTATCTTCATCAGAGTTCTCGCCGGTTTGGGAATTAGAGTGAGAAGAGGAATAGATTTTCCGTTTCTTAGAAGATGGAGCAGAAGACTTATCCTTGCTAAGAGTAATCTTATTCTTGCCTTTAGCCTTCGCGGCTTCAGAAATATCATTCTCTTCAACGCCAACCTTCGCACACGAATGAAGATAAGAAACAGAGGCAACAATATTGTTAAAAATAATAAGGAAAAATATTTCTTACTTCATCCGTGAATGAACGAAGTATCGCCAGAGTACTCGCCTTTGGATTTCTTTTGTAGCTCCTTCTCAATTTGGTAATCTGAAAAATTCGCAAGATTAGATATAAGAGAAAGTGAAGATTGTAAAATAAGTAAAAGTTAGGAAGTATACCTCTTTTGCTTTCTCGAGCCAATTAAATACCCAAGGTTGATAATTTGCGAGATTCGCAGGGAGTACATGGGAACGTGAAATGTAAGGTCCGTTCAAAAATAGCGGAAAGACACACCACTTCTCATCTTTAGAGTAGCGAGGGACATTGTTCTTGCCAGAGTGCCAATCAATATCTAACATGAGTATCTTATTGTCGGGAACGTTCTCTTTTCTTTTCAATCGAGCACCCCAGCGAGATTTATCATTCTTCATATTTATCACTTCATAATTTTCAAAAAGTTTTTTACCGTGTACTTTTCAGCGACTATCTCTAAGTTTGCGAATTTAGGATCTTTGACGTTATCAGGGTATAGAACCCCTTACCAGCGCCACGATTGGCGAATTCAAGCATTAGACGGATGCAATCACCACTTAATTGATAAATAGCTCGCGAGAATTTCTCATGAGCAAGAATTTCATAGAACAAGGGCAGTTCGGGATTGTAGAGAGGAATGGGAAGACCTACGAGGAGTTGACCTAGCGAGATTATGATTTTCTGATCATCACAATGATGATCAGTAAATAACTTTGCAGAAAGAATAGATGAAGATTCTTGATTGGGAATAGTAGACAACGAGAAACCCTTCTCTTGTAAATTCTTTTGAGTTTCACTCAAAAGGGTTTATTATCTACGACCAGGTTGAGCCATTATCAGAATATGGGAATGATTAGAGAATTGAAGATCAAGAGAAAGAAGAAAAGGAAGATTTACAGTAGCAGAAACGTGAATTGCGGAGGAGGAGAATTGAAGAAAAATTGCAGAGAGAAAGTAAAAAAGAAGAAGAGGAGGGTGAGAAAACTATATATAGAGAAGAATTCTCGAGAAGATAAATGCATTTAATGCGAGAGGGGACGTGAATGGTCAAGGAAAAACGGTTGAAAGAGACGTGTCAAGAAAAGAGTGGAAGAAGAAACATGTGTAATAAATTCTGTGTAGAAGTACGGGATCGTAATAGATAAATATGAACATTTGCGGAATACTAATTCTCATGACATTCTCTTCTTTGCAGAGAAGACATGAGAAGAGGCAAGATGTATGATCAGAATATCGCAACAACAATACCTCGCGAGATTAATAAACGACGATATTGCGAAAGTGTCGCAAATGAGTAATATAAATGACGCAATGAATGACGACAGCCAAAACACGAGAAAGATATGAATACTTAGCGAGATTTACGAAACTTGCGATATTATACATTTGAACGCTTGCGATAATTCGCAAGCCATTCCCGAAAATAAAGGACAGCTTAGCTATCATCCATTGTGTAATACCCTATATAAAGAGTCGAACAAGACTGTTGGAGAGAGATCTTTTTCCGAGTGTTAGACAAGTCATTAGGAGAGAGAAAGTTCGTGGTGATTGTAATTTCTTTAGCTCTTTTCTATTTTATCTTGTAAACATTCAAGGAATTAATCAATAAAATTATTGTTGTTCATCTTCAAATGTCTTAGTTGTGTGGATTATTGTGAGGGGTGTAGTGTAGGATTTCCTGCAATTACAACGAAGAAGTATTTCCGGTAGAAGGAATTAACCATTTCTCCCTAGCCACAGATGTTCCCTGGTGCAATTTTGTTGTACCAAGTATATGCTCGGCCTGTCAGAGACTTTGAAAACTCCTTCAAACGGACGACATGATTGTGTTCATGTTCTCCTAGTGCTTCCAGGAATCGAGCGACATGTTCTCGAGCATTCCCCGTTCTGTTGTAGAGTGTGAACGTTGGAGAGGTATAGCCCTTCGGGAGAGGATTTCTTTGCGTAGCAGCGGGATATGGAGGTTGATGACGGTGAACAGATGGTGTTTTGTCTTTCCTTGATCCTCCATGAAGCGTTCCAGGTGTTCACGGGTGATGAAGCTTGCAGGCTCCTCCATTAGTGGATTATCTGTAAACTCGTGGACTTCATCATCGTCTACTACATGGATTGGAGTGACTTCAGGATCAGTAGTCGAAGATTTTTCTTTAGCTTTTCCTTTCTCCTGAGTTTTCTCTGACATCTTGTTTGTAAGAGTCTTGAGATAATTGCATAACTCCTTCTGAGTAGTAGCCATATCAGTTTGATTTTTGGCGAGAACTTCCTGGACCTTCATGAGATCAGCTATAATGGGTGGATTTTCTATGACTTCCTTGGGATGCCTGCCGAAGAGAGGATAATTTCCAGTGTTGGTATGAGGAGGAGTAGTATCACCACCATTGTTGGAAGCAGGAATGGTTTCTGGAATACTATCATTGTTATGGTTGCTAGTGCTAGCGTCGTTTGCATTTGTAACTAACCCAGACCTAAGACCACCCATCTTGCGAAAATGCGAGATTGCAACCGAGAGATTAATCTCCCACTGTGGTCGCCAATCTGTAGATGGGGAAAAACGAGTTGCTGGTTTTTAAGGAATTGAGGAGACGACCGTGCGGAGGAAACTCCTTGAACCGAGCGAACTGTCTAACCTCACACAGATGCACTGCAAAAAGGGAGTGCTTTGAATTCGATATATCAATCTGTAGGAATCCGTCCTAAACCAAGAAAATGGCCGTTCCAGAGTCAATTCGGTCACAAGAGAGGATGGGTCAATCTGTAGGAGGGAAGCTGAGAAAAGTGTGCGATCAATGGTGATCGAAGATTGTAGGTGTGTTGTGTATTCTGCGTGAAGAAATAAGATAAGCTCCGATTGATTGAATTTTGCTCTGTTGAGAGTAATTGCTCAGACGTCGAGTTCTTAATCTCTTGTTATCTGTTTGACGAAAGATTGTCTGTTTTTCAATCATAATTCAGAGACTTATTTATATTGGAAGAATTGTAGACACCTTGATCCCATGAAGTGTGAAAGTTGCTGGAGTCAAAGAGTGGGGAAGTGGGAAATCGTGTCAAAACCAGTTGCTCATCGTGCGGAGACTTGGTTGATTCTCTACCCACTACTTTGGTAACTCCTCCAACTGCTTGCACGACTTGCTCACATTATCATCGTGCGTATGAACACACGTGCCGTAGACCGTCGGACCAAAGCCCTAATTGATATCCCCCCATATGACACGATTGATGTCTCGTGATTGTGGAGTCTGCAAGGTAGACGTGTATTTAGTTAGTTAGTCAGTTGTTGACTTTATGAGACGATGAGTCTTTGTATTGCTGAGTCAAACGTGATTTCCAAATGTTCTGAGACTCATGGATTGAACGTGTCTTTTGAGACAGAGGTATAATTCTTGAATAAATGTTGATAGTTAAGGTGAGCAAATATTGCTCATTTGATGAATTGTTGAATATTGATAGTTGAACCAATATTCCTTAGTTTGAACAAATATTGCTCATCTGAACTAATGTTGCTCGTTTGATGAATTATTGGTAGCAGGACCAAATAAAATATTAATTTAAAATACTTGCAACTGAACCGAGTATAATCAATCAAATGTTGATCATGGGATCGACGTAAAATTATTAGTGTTTGAATATGGAATTATGAACCTTGGATTCGAAAACCCTAATTTCGATCAGTTGCTGATCAATTGATGATTTATTTAAAATCAATTGATGATCGGCTACATGGGATAATGGATCGACCATGTAGCGCCCAGATGCTCGAGTGAGCAAATACCAAAGTCTCTTGAAAACCAGTTGGTGAAAAGATGATTAAATGCTAGTTTAATCATTTATTAAAATAATGTTCATCTGAGCCTTAGGTGATAAAACCTAATTATAAAGAGATGAGGGACCGACCAAGGGGTCATGAAACCGGCCCTGGTTGGTCATGGGACCGATTGGCGATCGTTTCATGAAATTCCAAGTTGTTTGGAAGAGTTCGAACCTAATGTGAACAAATTAGGTTAAATGCTGAAAATGTGTAGGACCGGCCTCTTGCAAGCCAAAGAGACAACCTTGGTCGGTCAAGGTAATATGCTCATGTCACCAAAGTGTTCGTGTCTCAGTACCTGAGAATTTTGATATTTTCTGATGCGCGTTTGAGCAACATTTTGAGAAAATATGAAGAAATCAAGGTTTTTGCTCAAACTGAGGAAACTTCATAAGATGAAGGAAATAATAATAATAAAATAAGGAATCATGAAGTGTGGGACCGACTATGGCTAAGGCATGGACGGCCGGCCAATAAGCCCGGTCCCGTGGCACTTTTCCTAATTTTATATTATTTTCATGATTTTAAGGAAATATCATGAAATCAAGGAGTTTGTTGAAACTAAGGAGTCGTTTCCATGAGATGAAGGAAACATTAATAATAATAAAATAAGGGGCGTGTGGGACCGGCCACGACTAGGGCATGGTCGGCCGGTTAAGGCCCGGTCCCGTGAGTCTTCCCTAATTTTATATTATTTTCATGATTTTAAGGAAATATCATGAAATCAAGGAATTTGTTGAAACTAAGGAGTTTCCTTGAAATGAAGGAGTTTCCATGAGATAAAGGAAACATTAATAATAATAAAATAAGGGGTGTGCGGGACCGGCCACGACTAGGGCATGGTTGGCCGACTAGGGCCCGGTCCCGTAAGTCTTCCCTAATTTTATATTATTTTCATGATTTGAAGGAAATATAATGAAATCAAGGAATTTCATGGATGAAGGAAATAATAATAAAATAATAAGTAATCATGAGGTGTGGGACCGGCCACAACTAGGGCATAGCCGGCCGGATAGTAGATCCAGTCCCATGACACCTTTCCCAATTTTATATTATTTCCTTGATGTGAAGGAAACACCATGAAACTGAGGAGTTTCCTTAAAACGAAGGACTTTTGTTCAAATGAAGAAATTTTCATGAGATCAAGGAAAAATAATAAAATATGATAAAATAAAGAACTAGGCGTGGGACTGGCCACGACATGACCGGCTGGACGGTAGGCCCAGTCCCCTAGCGCCTTAGTTAATTATTTTTTTTTTTTAATTATTTTTCTCCATATTTTGTATAGGTTCATCGCTCCTTCGTATTTTAGAATGCTCGTGTGCATTCAGGTGCTCGTTAGTGCATTATTGCTGAATACACTTGCACAACTCCATGATAGTTTTCCGGATGAGCAACTCTTTACGGTGGATAGCACAACTCCATGGTACGGTGATATTGTGAACTACTTGGTTACGGGACAAGTACCTAGTACCATGTCAACTTTTCAAAAGTTGAAACTTAAGAAAGTCTCCAAGTAATATACATGGGATGATCCATATTTGTGGAAACATTGTGCCGACCAAATAATGCGAAGGTGCGTCCTAGACTCTGAGTTTCAATCTATTCTTAATTTTTGTCACTCATATGCTTGTGGAGGTCATTTTGGGTCCAAGAGAACGACACTCAAGGTTCTTAGAGTGGTTTCTATTGGCCAACTTTAT
Source organism: Papaver armeniacum (assembly GCA_023531295.1). Lineage (NCBI taxonomy): Eukaryota > Viridiplantae > Streptophyta > Magnoliopsida > Ranunculales > Papaveraceae > Papaver > Papaver armeniacum. The sequence goes on from JAJJWW010004761.1 coordinate 214,575, forward strand.
TCAAGGATGCATACTTGTTTTGTAAAGCTTGTGATAGGTGCCAACGAACCGGAAATTGAGGTGCTAGAAATCAAATGCCATTAACACCAATTCTTCCCATAGAGATATTTGATGTATGTGGTATCGATTTTATGGGACCTTTTGTGAATTCGAATGGGAATCTTTATATTATTCTTGTTGTTGATTATGTTTCTAAATGGGTGGAGGCTAGAGCCACCAAGACTAATGATTCTCAAGTTGTTTGTGAGTTTGTGAAGGAACAAATATTTTCTAGGTTTGGCACACCTCGAGTGGTGATTAACGATGGAGGTTCCCATTTTCATAGATCCTTCCACGCTCTTCTCAAGAAGTACAATGTTACTCACAAAGTTGGCACTCCGTATCATCCGCAAACAAGTGGACAAGCTGAAATTTCCAACCGGGAGATTAAGTCTATTCTAGAGAAAATGGTGAATACTACAAGGAAAGATTGGAGCTTTAGACTCAATGATGCTTTATGGGCGTATCGGACAACGTACAAAACTCCCATTGGAATGTCTCCGTTTAGGATGATTTATGGTAAACCTTGTCATCTTCCCGTAGAACTTGAACACAAAGCTTTTTGGGCAATCAAGATGTGCAACATGGAGTCAGATGCCGCAGGGAAACAAAGAAAGCTTCAACTCAATGAGTTAGAAGAAATCTGTAATGATGCATATGAAATTTCGCGCATTTACAAGGAGAAAACTAAAGCTTTTCATGATAAGATGATTTCTCGGAAAAGTTTTGTCATAGGGCAGAAAGTTCTCTTATTTCATTCTCGTCTTCAGTTGTTTCCCGGTAAATTTAGGTCCCGATGGGTTGGACCATTTATTGTTACTAATGTGTTTTCTCATGGTGCAGTTGAGCTTTCTAGTCCCAAAACAGGGAAGATTTTCAAGGTGAATAGCCATCGAGTGAAACCATACTATGAGCAATTTGTGACGGAGAATCAAGATGTCATAGAATTGAGTGATCCCCTCCCTCTAGAGGAGTAATTAGAGCTGAATATCGGGCTGACGACTTTAAACCAACCGTGCATGGGAGGCAACCCATAGGTTTTGTAAATCTATCTTTTGCTTTTAATTTTTTCTTCTTTTGCATATCATATTAGGATTTCCCACCTTGATTTTACTTTGGATGACTTAATTCCATTGAGGACAATGTAAAGTTTAAGTGTGGGGGAGCATTTGACTATTTTACATATAGAATTTTTTAAAATTTTGCATAAAAAGCCTCCAACTTGTAGAGATTTTAGAGTCACTAGCATACTTCTAGGTATCTTTACATAGAGATTCTGACCGACATAACTGAACTTGGAAGTGTTAGGGAACTACGTTCGGATTTCTTACTTGTTAGAGTGTTAAATAATGGATTAAATAATCCGGTGATGCAAATGAGGTGCAGAGAGAAATGCATTATTAGAGTTGTTGATCAATCATTAGTGGATACTACCTATTTTCATATCAACTGAGGCACCAGACCAAAAATTTCTTTGTAGCTGACTAAAGAGCTTTCTTTTGAGTGTGTGTCACCGTACGTAAATTCCGGGTAGAATGGTGATCTACCCAGCCTCCCACCAATAGAAACACTACTCTTTGATCTCTTGAGTGCTAATTTTGTCAATCATGAGGGTGACATCTATAGATGAAAGCCACCTTCTTGTAGTTTGATTTGCAGTTAGCACAATTCTCTCGACAAGAACAGATCCATAGAAACACACATCATCATCAACAAAGGAGCGACATCAAAATCTACAAGGAAAGTTGAAGACGTTTAAGATTTAAAAGCAACAATACAAGTAAGAGCAAATTTCAAATCCAAGTAAAGCAACATACAATGAGCAGATTTTACATATTCATGTTGAAGACTTACATATAAGGAGCGGAATTTTATCTCAAAGTGGAAGACTAAGTACAAGAGCGAAGAAAATCAAAAGATGAGAGTTATTTAACTTTATGATACGAAGACAACACAAGTTGTGAAGAATCAAGCGGTAAATTACTTCTTCCACGGCCACAATAATTTCGTTGTTATTTTTGTATTTTATTTCTCTTGTTTAAAAAAAAAAAAAAAAAAAAAAAGGAAAGAAAAAAAAAATGAGACAAGAGAAATTTTACTATTGTTTTTAGTTTTTGTTTATTCAATAAGCCGTGGGGGAGGAAAAATATATAAAGAAGTTTCAAGCAACAAGGAATTTTAGGAAAAGAGTTACGAATTGTTAAGGATCTAAGTTCAAGAGTTTATCATCAACCGTTGAAGACCGAAGACGAAGACCAAGAAGATGAAGAAGACGTTTCTATTGGATGTTGTGAAAGTGGTGCTTTCGTCACTGCCGATCGGATGTGAAGGTGGTAAGTAATATGCTCTTTGGATGCTTAGGACGCTGGAACGCTTTGAAGTTGGAGTAGGTTTTGTGGGTATACCTATCGTAAGCCCTCACGAGACTGTAACTCGTCCACTAGGGACACCTAGGGGTTTAAAGGCTTGTTATTTATGCTAAGAGTAACCGTAGCCTCGACGAAACGGAGTAGTTGTATTTTTATTTTGTTTTGTTTTGTTTGCTCGAGGACTAGCAAAGACTAGGTGTGGGGGAATTTGATAGGTGTCTAAAACACCTAATTCTAGTATCGGTTTCGTATACCTTTCTTAGCTATTTATCTTAAAAACATTGTATATTAATCTTGTTTAGTATTTGTGTAGGTGCTTGACATGGTTTGGCACAAACAAAGGAAAATGGTGGTTTCAAGCATTGATCGGAATCATTGGCGCTTTTGGATACAAAGTACAAGAAAAGTCAGACTGTAAGAACATAGAAAGCCACTCAGTTGGCATTTGCGGGAGCAACAAGCTATCTTTTCAGTTCTGGCAGGTAAACCAAACCAGCAGCCCATTAAGCAACACAGTCCAGCAAAGGGGCCTGTTCTACATGACCTTGTGTTGTTAGTGTAGTTGCAGGAAATCCTACACTACACCCCTCACAATAATCCACACAACTAAGACATTTGAAGATGACCAACAATGATTTTATTGATTAATTCCTTGAATGTTTACAAGATAGAAAAGAGCTAAAGAAATTACAATCACCACAAACTTTCTCTCTCCTAATGACTTGCCTAACACTCGGAAAAAGACCTCTCTACAACAGACTTATTCGACTCTTTATATAGGGTAGTACACAATGGATGACAACTAAGCTGTCCTTTATTTTCGGGAATGACTTGCGAAATATCGCAAGTATACAAGTATCTAATCTCGCGACACTCCTAAACTTCGCTAGATCTTCACATCTTTCTCGTGTTTTGGCTGCCGTCATTCATTGCGTCATTTATGTTACTCTCCTGCGACGCCCTCGCAATGCTGTCGTTCACTAATCTCGCGCGGTATTGATGTTGCGATATTCTGATCCTACATCTTGCCTCTTCTCATGTCTTCTCTGCGAAGAAGAGAATTTCATGAGAATTAGTATTTTAAAATGCCACAACTGTTCATATTTATCCGTTACGATCCCGTACTTCTTCACAGAATTTATTACACATGTTTCTTCTTCCACTCCTTTCTTGACACGTCTCTTTCAACCGTTTTTTCTTGACCATTCACGTCCCCTCTCGCATTAAATGCATTTATCTTCTCGAGAATTCTTCTCTATATATAGCTTTCTCACCCTCCTCTTCTTCTTTTTTACTTTCTCTCTACAACTTTTCTTCAATTTTCCTCCTCCGCAATTTGCGTTTCTGCTACTGTAAATCTTCCTTTTCTTCTTTCTCTTAATCTTTAATTTTCTAATCATTCCCATACTCTAAGAATGGCTCCACCTGGTCGTAGATATGAAACCCTTTTGGGTGAAACTCAAAAGAATTTACAAGAGAAGGGTTTCACCTTGTCTACTATTCCCAATCAAGAATCTTCATCTATTCTTTCTGCAAAGTTGTTTACTGATCATCATTGTGATGATCAGAAAATCATAATCTCGCTAGGTCAAATCCTTGCAGGTCTTCCCATTCCTCTCTACAATCCCGAACTGCCCTTGTTCTATGAAATCCTTGCTCATGAGAAATTCTCGGGAGCTATTTATCAATTAAGTGGTGATTGCATCCGTCTAATGCTTGAATTCGCCAATCGTGGCGCTGGTAAGGGATCTCTATATCCCGATAACGTTAAAGATCCTAAATTCGCAAACTTAGAGATAGCCGCTGAAAAGTACTCAGTAGAAAACTTTTTGAAAATTATGAAGTGATAAATATGAAGAATGATAAATCTCGTTGGGGTGCTCGATTGAAAAGAAAAGAGAACGTTCCCGAAGATAAGATACTCATGTTAGATATTGATTGGCACTCTGGCAAGAATAATGTTCCTCGCTACTCTAAAGATGAGAAATGGTATGTCTTTCCGCTATTTTTGAACGAACCTTACATTTCAGGTTCCAATATACTCCATGCGAATCTCGCAAATTATCATCCTTGGGTATTTAATTGTCCCGAGAAAGCAAAAGAGATATACTTCCCAACTTTTACTTATTTTACAATCTTCACTTCCTCTTATATCTAATCTTTCGAATTTTTCAGATCACCAAACTGAGAAGGAGCTACAAAAGAAATCCAAAGGCGAGTACTCTGGCGATACTTCGTTCAATCACGGATGAAGTAAGAAATATTTTTCCTTATTATTTTTAACAATATTGTTGCCTCTGTTTCTTATCTTCATTCGTGTGCGAAGGTTGGCGTTGAAGAGAATGATATTTCTGAAGCCGCGAAGGCTAAAGGCAAGAATAAGATTACTCTTCGCAAGGATAAGTCTTCTGCTCCATCTTCTAAGAAACGAAAAATCTATTCCTCTTCTCACTCTAATTCCCAAACCGGCGAGAACTCTGATGAAGATAATGATGAGGTTGACACTTCTTTTGCGAAGGAGAATCATTCAGTCGAATCTGCTATGGCGCAACTGTCTAGTGTTTTCTCTGATTCTATGCAAGTTTTGGGAGATGATCATTTTTCTGCTACATGCGAAGCTCTCGCAAATATCTGCGATGCCCCCTGCTAGCGGATAATGATTCTTTTCGTGGATTTTCCAGGACAATGACTCCCAGTTTCTTAAATGCACTTAGTGCCTTGGTTTGTTCATATTTCTTTATTTCTTTGTGATTTCAATTATAAACCTTATCTTAACAATTTCTTTACTTTCCTTTATAGTCTGGGAGAGCTTCCTTTGTTGTTGCCTCAGATCTCGAGAAAAGGCGCAACAATCTTGAAAAGAAAAACCTTCAACTTAAGGAGAAGAACAAAGAACTAGAAGTTGAAGTTGCGACATCTCGCAAGAAGAGTGAAAATGAGACTGCTGCTCTTCGCGAAAAAATTCAACAACTGGAAACTGAATCTTCTACTCAGAAGAATAAAATTTCTACCCTTCAAAGTGCTAATCAACAACTTTATGGTACAAAACTCTTCTCTTTTCCTCGTTTTTATTTTGTCATTTATTTTTCTTTGCCCGACTTATCATTTTCGCAGATATTTATAATCTTTCTGAAGAAGCCATCCTTCTCCATTCATTTCCTGATCCAATGGATAATGATGCTCTTCTTGCTCACCTCAACGAATCTTTAAGTAGTTCGTCGAAAAAAATTAACTCTATTTCAATAAATGAACTTCGAACCAAATTTCATCTCTTAGAAATTGAGCATAGATCTAGTTTGGGTTTAGCCAACCGATTTAAACGTTTATATCTTAGCTCGCACGAGAATAATAATATTCTAAGGAAGAAAATTAATAGCCTTATAGATGACAAGGATCGCATTGCTAATCAAGGTGCACAAGCATTAGCGAAATTCCAAAAAACTCTTCTTGAAGTCCAAATTGAACGAGATGAATCTCTTCGCCGAAATGCCATACTTAATGACCGAGAAAATCAAATTCGTTCACTTCTTGTCATAAATAGTGATGATGAATTCGCTTGGGCTGCGAAAGTTCTAGATAATGCCATAAATAACTTAGGTGTTAACGTCAGTCTTCATGCTGAGCATACTGCCTTGGTTAAAGATATGATTTCTGACAGAGAAGGTTGTTAACTTTACTTTACCACTTCTTTCTTGTGAAACTGCTATTAAGTTACTGACTCATTATCATACGTTCACAGAAGCTGAGAAGAGATATCAAACAAGGATTGAAGAACTTGAATCTGAAAAAGAACAACTTGCAAAGGACCTCTCTCTTCGCAACAACAAGTATTCAAGGTTGAAGAAGCAATTACAAACTACAGTAGTGAATTTCAATAATGACGCTGTTCGTTTTCGCAATCAAACTATTGAGACAGTTTGTGATGACCATCGCATTCCTCTTTCTTCATATCCTTGTCTTCTTGATGAAGTTCCTGAAAATATGCCTTCCTCAGATGTCTCTGATAGTGATGCTAGCGAAGAAGAGGAGTCTGATAAATATTCTGATGAAAAGGAAGAATGAACTGAGAAATAGCTCAATTTTCCTTTTTCTCTTCTTGTGATACTTGTACATATATCCTTCTAGCCTTCCATTTTTGTAATCTCTTACTGTAAATCTATCATATGAAAATAAATAACAAGTTTTTACTCTAATCATTCCCATACTTGCCTCTGTTATTTATTTTCACATGAGAGATGAAATCGATAACCTTTAAGTAATAATACTTCTTAGTTTAGCTAACATTGTTGCGAACTCTTCACAAATAAATGAAGAAATATAGCCATTTTCGCAAGTTTATTTGGTTACTCAATTTCTTGTGTGATCTTATCTTCATTTATGTTGAAATTCATCATTGCGACAAGATCGCAGGACGTCTTTAGATTTTCATGTAATGACCCATTGATCTTGCCTTATCATTGCTCTTGTGTGGTCTTATTTTGCCTTCCTAGTTAAAGGTCTTATTTTTCCACCCCTCATTTTTGCGTCAATGTGACATGCCTAAATATTCTTACGAACATAAAGTCCCATGACATTGCCGTCTTGCGACAAAATCGCAGGACGTCTTTACATTTTTATGTAACGACCCATTGATCTTGCTAATTTTTTTAGTATTTTTGCCTCTGCAGGATATTTTTCTTGCGACAATATGACAGGCCTAAATGTTCTTGCGAACATAAAGCCCCATGACATTGCCGTCTTTGCGACGAAATCGCAAGACGTCTTTACACTTTCATGTAAAGACCCATTGATCTCGTCTTACCCTCGCGTTAGTATTATTGCCTCTTCAGGATCATCGCACAAATATGACAAGCCTAAATTTTCTTGCGAAAATAGAGCCTCATGACATTTGTGTCTTAAGACACTTATCATCTCCCTAATGGAGGGTGCCGCCTTATCATCTCCCTGGTTGCCCCTTCAAGGAGGCGTACATCGGCCATACAAGACTAGCTCCTCCCATCCGGTCTTAACAACAACCAGTTGTTTTCGCAGCCTCTTATCCCTTATACCTATAGGGCTTATGGTTACGAGACTGCACCCTAAGTGGAGTTTTCTTCGGGCCGAGTGCAGCATGTGCCAAGACTTGCCAAGAATGGCCGAGGCACTTCAAATTCCCCATGCACTCTTGGCTCAACCGTGTACCTCGGCGCCTTGGTCATACACTGACTCCTTGGAAGAGACCCTTGGTCGTCCAACCAGGGTATAACCTTATATATATATTTGGAAATCCAAGGTATCTCTCCCGGATGGGCTTTATTGACCCCAAATTTTCATGACTCAGGTTCCAGGGGCGGTGTAACCTTTTCCCTGAGCCATGTCAAGAGATACCCCCTTATATGACGCACTTTAGGTCTTACATTTGCCTCTTGCGAAATATCATTCGCGAACTAGGGTGTACGCCATAAAGGTTCGTCCCATTCACTCATTCTTTCATTTCTGTCAATTCGTTCAATCATTCATTGATTTTTGATTATTTCTTCTCATTATCTTTGCGAAATTATCGCATAATCTTGCTTCATTTTCTGCAATCTCGCTCTAATTATTTTCATATGTTCTATCTCGCGAGCCTTTCGCGTACTCCTTCTTCAATCGTCATAATCTTTGTATTTTCGACAAATCTTTTTCCTTCAAAACAAGATTTTTTTTTATTTTTTTTTTATTTTTTATTTTTTTTTTTTACAGAAACCTAAAATCAATTATTCATTTCTTACACTTCTTACTTCTGCTGCTCTCTGCCTCTTCATTTAAATTTCCTGATATTTCCTTCCCTTTTGCGAAGTCATCGCAATTTCCAACTGTATCTTCAGCTCTCACTTCTATTGCGTCCACCATCAGTCTGTCCCTTCTTTGTGCTTCTTTAATGTTCTGTTTCCAGTTCTTATTTTGAGCAGCCCTTTCCTCACAAGATTCCACATCAACTTCATAGCACTTTTGTCCCTCAACCCAATCTCCTTTAATAACTCGAATCCCGCTGGGATGAGGAAATTTGATGCACTGGTGGTAAGTCGAAGCTACACGCAAGATCTCATGTAACCAAGGTCGCCCAATTAATGCATTATAGGGGGATTCCACATCGACTATGCAAAACAAGATTTCAGCTGATAATCCTTTCAATGGTATTCGCATATGAGTTTCTCCTTTAGGTTTATTGGCAGCACCATTAAAACCATAAATCTTATAGGTTGAAGGTATCAAATCTTCGTCTTTTCCTCCCATAGTCTTGTAAGTGTGGTAAAAAAGGATGTTTACAGAGCTTCCAGTATCAATTAAGATTCTATTTATTGCCCATGAATTTTCTACCCCATCATCTTAATCACCTACAGGTTTTGGGTTAATCTCCAATCTTACCACTAATGGACTGTCATGCATCTCGCCACCCTCGGGTACCTCTTCTGCGGTAAAAGAAATAATCTGCGTTTGCCATTCTTTTAGTGGCGATGTATTCGCGATGTTCATTACTTCTCTATTGTCAGCATCTCTTGTGAAAACCCTACTGAGAACACTATCATGCAAATCTTCAATTGTCCTGTACGAATGTACAATAGAGTTGCAGAACAAGTTTTTGGCCTTCGCTCCAACTTCTACTACAAACATTTCTTTCCCCTTTGTTGTATTTATTCTGTGAATTTCTGGAGGTGTTGGTAATGGTTGAGTCTTCTCTTCACATTTTAAGAAATGATTTAACTTCCCTTGGTCTATCATTCTGAGGATGATTCTTTTTACATTCCTACAATCATTTGTTAGGTGTCCATGAAAATGGTGATAGTTACAGAATTCATGACTTCTATCACCTGGAGGAGGTTCATTCCCCATGTTCCATGGTGCAAGTATGTTTTCCATTAGGAGTATAGCTTCCCATATTTTCTCCACGCTAGCGTTTAGTGGAGGCATCTTGATTTCTTCCCATACGACTCTATGACCTCGCTGCCCTCTATGATAATTATGCCTCTGACCTCCATAGGTTTCTTGCGGCTGATCAAGTCTTTGAATTTTATTATTTCCGCCACGGTTGTAGAAATTTCTTTCTCTTTCAAATTCTTCCTGATCGCGACTTCCCATGGATACCAATTTTTTCTGACCATCATCCGGTATCATCATTCCTTGTTGACCTTGCGAGGTACTCGCCACAGTGTTGATCAATTTGGGTAAAAAACTTGCATTCGCATCTCCTAAACTTGTATTCGCGACGGGATATGATTCCATCTCATTTTGCTTTTCTTCTAGGGCAATATACTCCTCCTGAAGCTCTGGCAACTCAGTCATTGTGATTGTATTTTTGACTCTAAAAATTTGAATATATAACAGATTTGTCGCAAACATAGCATTAATGAATGATAAGATGAGATATTTCTCCTCAACACGACCAGCCATTTCGCTACACATTGTCTTCCATCTCACAGTTAGATGCTTCAAACTTTCACCAACCCTTTGTTTTAACCCAAATACATCTTCAATACCAGGTCGCGAGGAATTATTACTTATATATGCCCCTAAAAATATAGCCTACAAGTGATTGAAAGATGTTATTGTGTTCTTCGGTAGTCCTTCAAACCATTTCAAAGCTTCTCCTATCAAACTTGATGCAAAATATTTGCACAATATAGCATCATGATTCTCCCATTGTAACATACATCTCATATAAGCTTTGATATGTTGTATCGCACAAGTTGTTCCATCGAAAATGCTGGTTAATGTAAGTAAGTTGCACTTCGGTGGTATTCCTCCTAATTGCATCTCTTGTGTGAACGGAGTTTTCGCAGCTTCTTCTATGGCTTCATCCAACTGTCTCTTTCCTCCTCCCCTTTTACTGTTCATCATTCCTCTCATTTCTGCCAATTCTCTCAAAATTTGTTCATTTACATCAGAATTTGAATCCATTGGTCTTTTTAATTCCGCTTCTCTTCTCCTGCGTTCATGTCTACTTTGGCTTTCTTTTTCGTCATTCTCTTCTCGTCTTTCTCTGCGATCTTCTCCTTCAGTTCTTTCACGAATTCGCACACCGTTATATCTATCAATTTCTCTTCTTTGGTGCCTATCAATTCTCCTTTGCACTCTTTCATATTCTTCATTGATATTACCATTGTTGCGATTTTGTTCTCGCCTTCTTTCTCGATTATCATGATTATTCTGGCGAATTGCTTCTTCCAATTCTTGATTTTCCATTTCTATTCTTAATATTTCCCTCTCGCAGGCTAAACGTGCTTGTTCAGCATAGTGTCTTTCAATTTCATTTTCAATCTCTTTTTGCTTCCTCCTTGCTTCTCTCCCATGCAATATTCTTCTACCTTCTTCTTGATTTTCTTCATCAACCGGATTATTCCGCCCCTGACGCTGCCTATTTCCTTGATTGCCACCATTCTGCCCATTTTGAAGAGTCTCGGGACGTGGGATATAGCGATCTTCCATCATTTCTCTTCTCTCGCAATGTTCTATGCCTGGATTTTGCGCTTCTTCTTGGTTTTCTTCACCAGCATTTTCTGTGGGTAAAATTCTCCTTCTTTCTTCTCCGATTGATCTTGAGCTTGACCTTGTAGTGCTTCTCGACCTTCTATTTTGCAACCTCATGTTTTCCATTCTTAACTCATGATTTTGTCTTGTTAAATTTGCGCGTTCTTCCGCTTCTAACCGCCTTTCTTCATGTATTGTTTGTCTCAACGTCTCTAATGCTGCGATTTTTTCATTTCCATGAATTATTTCTCCAGTCTCTTCTCGATTTCTCTCCTCTTGTCCATTGTTTTCCAATTGTTGTTCTTCTCCTCTTTCTTCCACAGAGTCTGATCTCCAAGTATGCACGCTTACTCTATCATAATCCACAGTTCTATTTGCTACTGGTTGAATTGGTGATTGAACTTGATTTTCTTCATTATTCCTTATGTTCATTCTGGAGGATTCTCCCATTTCATTTCTCCCTTCTCCAGCAAGTCTCCTACTCCTTCTAACAGTTGTTGGTTGCTCGGATGCATTTCTTCTTCTAGCCATTTCTTAATTTTGGTAAATTGTTGAAAATTATATGAAATTCCTTCCCTATTACTCCAAATTCTTTCAAATCACGATGTCAATCCTTACTCAATCAGCCCTTTCTAGCGCCAATATGTAGTTGCAGGAAATCCTACACTACACCCCTCACAATAATCCACACAACTAAGATATTTGAAGATGAACAACAATGATTTTATTGATTAATTCCTTGAATGTTTACAAGATAGAAAAGAGCTAAAGAAATTACAATCACCACAAACTTTCTCTCTCCTAATGACTTGCCTAATACTCGGAAAAGGATCTCCCTACAACAGACTTATTCGACTCTTTATATAGGGTAGTACACAATGGATGACAGCTAAGTTGTCCTTTATTTTCGGGAATGACTTGCGAAATATCGCAAGTATACAAGTATATAATCTCGCGACACTCCTAAACTTCGCTAGATCTTCACATCTTTCTCGTGTTTTGGCTGCCGTCATTCATTGCGTCGTTTATGTTACTCTCCTGCGACGCCCTCGCAATGCTGTCGTTCACTAATCTCGCGCGGTATTGATGTTGCGATATTCTGATCCTACAGTTAGCATGTGTGTGCTAGAAAGGGAAATACAAGGGAATGAAATTAGGTCCCTTAGAGCAACCACAATGGACGATCAAACCTATAACTATGGTCCAGAGACGAGACACAGTGGGACGGAGTAAAGACTAAAAGCCAGACCAAAACCAAATTCCAGACTATATTTGATCTGGGACCAAGATCAAAACTATATATAGTCGAGCGAACGTATAATGTTCGTTTGTCACCGGGCGGGTATATAATGTGATACTGGTGATGGGGCGGGCATATAATGTGATCCTGGTGTATACTTTTTCCCAAGCGACCAAATTTACTCTTCCACCCTAGTGTAACACCACGGACTAAACTTAAATTTGGTCGTGTTTTTTGGTCTTTGGTCTTTGATTATGATCGCACCACTGCTGGTGCTCTAAGAAACCAAATCGAGAGACCAAATTTGTTAGTAGAGAGAGAGAAACGTAAAGACCTATTGCCGGAGTCTGCTACCAGAAATGCTGTTGTTAGTCCTAGCCACGGTTCAAGGGTGTTTCACAGTGGACAAGCTCGTACAGGTGAGAAGAACACAAATTATGTGGTCTTAGTGGTGACAGTTTGGGTGAAGTTGCAAGATTGAAATCAGTGGAAGAAAGGGGATCTGAGAATGCTTTAGCAAATGGGTTTTAATGGCTTGTTCGAATTAAAGAAGATGGAGCTGTTGCCAATGATGTTGTTGTTACAGTAGGATGAGCTGATGCCAGTGATTTTGTGGTTGTTCAACTATCATGAAGCTCTTGTTGTGGTTAATTTTGGCAGTAAATGGGGATGATTGAGACTAGTTTACACTGAATGGAGCTATGGGTTTGCCTCAGATTTCAATTATGCAGTGAATTGGAGAGTGTAGAAGATGATTTATGGATGAGAACAACACTACCAGGCTGTGTACTTCAAATGTTCGATAAATTGGCTGAATGAACTTTTTCTTGTTCACTGTCAAGAGTTTAAGCCAGTAAAGCTCAAGTCCCTATGGCTGGCCAGGATGAGTAAGGAGATAGGAGCTCAGAATGACAGGGTAATGGTTGAAACAGACGGTGGTAGCAGTCACTGATGGTTTTTGCTGCTAAGAGCTTGGCAGAGTTGCAAGCTGAGTATGGATTGAGGCAAAGCTGGAGAGAATCTGATGCTTCAGGGAGGTGATTGAAGCAACTGCAGGTGAAGCATTGGCTGAGGAGATTGAAGTGTTGTTGGTTGCATTATTTGAAGTGATGAGTTCTGAGCAGGAAATAAGCTACAGATGTGAAGGAGTTGCAGGTGGAGGCTCGAGTACAGGTTGTACAGGCAGGGAGAAGAGGAGGATGGAACTGACAAGAGCAGCTGCAATTAGATGTGCATTGTGAAATAAGACAAGGTAGAAGAATGGGAAAGCTGTTGCTAGTGATGCTATAGTGGAGTCGTGACTTGCGGCTGTTAACAAGGGTTGCTGCAACTGTCTATAGTTCAAGTTGGTGGCCGGAAATAAGTGAGACCGATGCTGCTTCTGTCCATTACAAAGAAGGTTACAGGGTGCAGAGTGACTCGCAGATTTGGTGAATGCTGTGGAAGATTTGGTCAAGGCTAGACAACACGAACAGAACCAATGGCAGCTGCTTAACTGCACCATCTCTTTGCTGGTTGCTTTGAGTTTGTGGAAGTGTAAAAGGGGTGCTTGGCAAGGGCTAGAACCTGATTTAAAAGTCGTGCAAAATAAGGAAGACTTGGGTAGAAATCTGTCTCAGTTTTGGAAAGAGTTTTTGAGCATGAAAACAGCCAACATATGCTATATGTGCCGTCAGTTGTGGGAGTTGAATGGCTGAGATTTGAAGCTTTCTGAGTTTGTGTTATGTTGGGATTGCTGGATCTGTTTTAGGGTACGAGATTCCATGGAAAGAAAACTATAAAAGGAGGCGCATCAAAACAGAGAAAAGACTACCTCTTTTTACCACCAGTTTGTGCCTGCAAGTTGTTAGACAGAATTCCTGGGAGAAAAAGTACACAGATTCACAGAAGCATCAACCTGAACTAGTTTTCGCAAGCTGCTGAGTACCTCTGCAGTGGTTTGCTTTCGAGCTTTGTCTAGCTTTGAACCTTATTTACTTTGAATATATCTTTGTGCTAAAATCAAAACTATGAGTAGCTAATAACCTTATTGATTGGGGAGGATTTCAAAACTCCGAACATGTTTTATTGATCAATCTTATGCAAGTTATTCTTCCGATAAAAATCTTTTGTTGATTGTATTTTACCGTTTATATGACCATGAGAAGTATGCTTGGTATCTAAGTGCGCAATTAGGTAACTCGTTTACAACTCTAATGCTAGTATAGAGAACTTTAATCCGTAATTGTTGGAGTAATCTTTACAAAAGTAGCGGTGCACTATTTGTCGCAAAGGGATTTTGTATGCAATAGTGTGTAAAAGATAACCCTAGGTTAACGTGTCAAACTTGCGAACATGTGGCTAGGAGCAACTTGATTCAAAAATATTAATACAATTGTTTGTATTACACCAAGAGAGCTTATTTTAGGTGGTTCACTTGATTAGAATCCGCTAGAGAACTTATTTTATGTGGTGATTTTTAGATTCTAAAGATTAGTTGAACTTATAACTTGTCTAAAAGTTGTTAACAATCGAAATTAATTGGAGGTAGAACTTGTAAGATTAATAATATCTTGTTTGGTAGTGGCGAATGAATCTCTAGTCAATTCCATCTTATAATTTGAATTACAATCTTTGCAATCTTAGAATTTTTGTCTTTTAACAACAACAATTTGTCTTACATAATAACTTAAAACTCACACCTCCCTGTGGATTCGAACTCGACTTGCCTCACTACTTCTTTATTGAATTGTGTAGCATAAGAGAATTATTATTGATAGGTTGACAACCACATCATCCGTATGATATGTGACTATCACATGGTAAGCTTCATTTAAATCCTTTATTACGAAAAAAAATATGGAGAAATGCATAAAGTCAAGATCACTACTCGTATGTAGTAAGTCTTAACATAAAATACCAAGAGTATAAACTTCTCCCACTGATCTTGAGGTATATGCATGGATATACAATAATTCCATCCAAAACCAAATAACATTAATGGTCTTGTTGAATTTTAGATATGCAATATTTGGATCCCATGGGAAGCTTGCTAAATTTTATACTTTGATTTTTTTAAATTTGCATACTACCTGTTCCTGTCTTTATAAGGCAAGACCTTCATATTAACACGTGTGATTTTCTTTATAATATCATTAATAAAGGCTATTTTCATATTTATAATTATAAGCTAATGCAACTCTTAGGTACCGAACTACAAATAACACAATGATAATTCTGAATAAGTCTTTCTTTGACATGAGAGAAAAATTATTTATAACTAATGCCTCGTTTTTGCGTAAAATCTTTGGATACAAGTCTTTATATCGTTCAACATTGCCATTACAGTCGTACTAGGTCTGAAAGACCCACTTACATACAACGGGTTTGTGTCTTTCGAGCAATTAAACAATATCCAAGACTTGAGATTCAACCATTAATTTTAGCTCTCATAGCATCAATCCATTAATCAAAATTATTACACATCATATTTGTGAACCGGAAACCGAGTCTTTGTCATTCTATATCAAAATAAAATAAATTCTTGTAAGCAAATCACTGAAACAACATGAATAACTTTCTTTCAATCTCTTTTGAGACCTTCTTAATGCTGGTGCTACTGCCATTAAAAGTATACAAAATAATCATAATCAACAATTAATAAGAACAAAAGCTGAAATTTATAATAGAGATAAATTAACACAATGAATAACTTTATAATGACAAAGCTGAAACCGAGTCTTTGTCATTCTATATCAAAATAAAATAAATTCTTGTAAGCAAATCACTGAAACAACATGAATAACTTTCTTTCAATCTCTTTTGAGACCTTCTTAATGCTGGTGCTACTGCCATTAAAAGTCTACAAAATAATCATAATCAACAATTAATAAGAACAAAAGCTGAAATTTATAATAGAGATAAATTAAGCTTACAATACTTTCATACCTTCAATAAGATTCTCCTGTGAGTAAAACCTTATCAAGGAACAATGTGAGGCATTAAAACCATCAGTAGATATTTTACCTTCTCATAAACACAACATTATGTTTGTTTAATACCACAACCAGAGTCACCTGTGGGAGAATCTCATCCTAAAATGTATTAACAAACTCAAATAATACTAAATATGTTCAACCTAGTACAATGTGAACTGTAGTCACCTGTCGGTGGCTATTATTCACATGTATATGAAGTATTTAGATAACTTTAGTGTTTAATTAAACGTGTGAACCAAAATTACTTGTGAGCAGTGTTGTTCTAATCATTAAATCAAACTACAAGGAATCAAAATATACAATACTTAAAATATACGAGTTTAGTATCACTGTGGTGATAACTAAACAATCCAGCAACAACTGAAAATATCACACTAGCTTTTCTTGTGATATTGCATGGTCTCACTCACTGATAGATATGGGCATACTTGATCTGATCATAAAATTAGTCGATTACCAAACGATTATGAGTATCCCTAAAACATTAATCACAAAAGTTTATCCAAAAGCATGTCATATATAAAATATGAAAACACTAACACCCCTTAATTGAAAAATATCCAATTATGGAGAACCTTTCTTAACCGAAAATCGAGCATTAAGCAAGTATATAAGTACGTTTCAATAATAAATTTTCATTGAAGAAAAATTCATTTGCATCACTATTTTAATTTGATACAAGTTTTAAAAATCGTGATGAATAAGGGATTCAGAGTGGATTAAAATAAATGGTGTTAGAATATTCAATGAACATCATATATTTCAGAAATATGGAGGAATTTATCCAAAAATAAAACCTCAATTTCTATAGAAGATGCAATAAGTTTTGGATATAAAACAACATAACAAAAGTATTCATGAAAATCTGAAAGATCCATAATGGGTTACTCAACTCGATAATGAGTTAATTTAAGTAAATTTTCTTCTGTGTATTTTTGTAAGAAATAATGAGAAATTATGTAGCATTTACTTAATCATGATCTTTATTTTATGCCTAACAAATGCAGTCAAAATTGATGCTCAAGTTAGAAAATGAAATGAATTGACATTAGACACTCATTAAAACGTAAAGTCATTCCGATCCATAATGTATGATCAAATAAAGATCATATCCTTCAATTTTTTCTTAAGCATGTGAGCTCAAATCACCTGTGGGAAATTGTTGTTCTAATATTTTTAAGCAAAACAATATTATAAGCATTTAACAAAGTTGTGATCATTGCGAAAAATGTTTAGATACCACTGTGGTGATAGCCAAATAAATAATATAATGCCTTTACCATAATAGGTCGATAATTGCAAAACCTCAACTTTACAGTTTGCTAATTCATGCTTACAATAACATTATGGTTATCGTTTGGATGAAACACTCTAACAGTCTCTGACCAGAGAATTTTTGCTTCCAGCGGGTCGGGTTACGACCCGCTTCGCAAGCTCCGACTCTCTAACACACCACTCAAGTAAAAATTTTGTTGATTCATAATCCTGCACACAGTAGAAATCTCATTAGTCTTAAGGCCAGAATTCTACGACCATATGTCCCATACCATAATACTCATAAAATTCGACAAGGGTTCCAATTTCTAAGAATAAGAGACAGCTGATTGCCGAAAATAAGAGTTGGCCAGTTGCCAAAATAAGAGTCGGTCAGTTGCCAAAATAATAGACGGACGATTGCCAAAAATAACAGACGGCCAATTGCCGAAAAATCACGGACGGACAATTGGCAAATATTAGAGACGACCAGCTGCCAAAAATAAGAGACGGCCAATTACCTAAAATAAGAATCGGCCAGTTGCCAACTCAAATAATTTTTATGGCCAATTTCCAATGTCAAGGTAGTTCTGGTTACCAGCCACCATCGGCCAGTTGACAATGGTATATACTTGCCAAGATGCAATCATCTCTGAATAGATGGTATAAACTGCCATGTACCGACCAAACTATTTCAGATGATATGAACAAGCTCGCATAGTTATGCTGAATCGCAAAGCGGCTGCCTACGTACCCTCCTCCGTAGCTCAAAAGGAATCAAGCACGACCGTAGTTCGTCATATAGATAATATGAACTACCCTTGTGAGTAGCAATTATCTCATACTAGTTGATATGAACTACTTGTTTAAGGTAGCAATCAACCCTTACGATGGATCGTATGAATTGCGTAGCAATAACTATCCTTGTGCAATAATACAATAACACATGTAAGATTGTTTCTTGGTTGACCAGCATATCATGAGGCATCAACACACTCCACAAAAATAATTAACCAAATCAAATTCACATGTACGTACATCGAATAAGAAGTATATACATATATGCTTAGAATTAGCTTCAAGTATATTTCCCATATTATACAAGAGAGCAAAAAAAAATAATGGGCATCATGACATGTACAGTAAACTTTCCATCAGAACTACTCAAAATGTTACTTTTTTTCAAGCAGAGCCTACCTGATCATTTCATTAGTAATATGATAGTTTTCATTTGTACAATTTCCTGAAACCCAATAGGCACACGAGCAATTCCCACACACTAGCACCAGGACCACGAATTTATATTTCTCTTATACTAAACAAGGTACAATATGTATCACTTTCGCACATCGATTCATGTCATATATATCCACAATTTAATGTGAACCAATACCTTGGCAAGCGACGTATATAAATTCACAAACCATAAAAGTGGCGGTGACTTGCATCAAAAAATATAAAAGTCTACCAAGATAACCTTTTTATGAGTAATAGGCTCACTCAAGCCATTTTATTAGCAACACGCTTACCCATACCGTGGTTGCCATCCTACGATTCCAACCATATATGAAGACATATTTTCATGCGGCGTCATCATCTCCACATGTATATCACCGCCTATGTTACATACCCCAATTTGAATACCATTCCCACCACATCAAGATGCATTTTGATAGGTAAAATTCTAATATTAAGCACTGCATAACATTTTCTCCAATTAGCTAAAAAGACGTAAAGAAATAAATACACATGTGCTCATTTTACCTTCTTCTTACATTCGAAGTATGGCCAAAGATCTCGCATCTGAAAATAAGAAATTAATAAAGGCATCCAAGTACTGACATATATGGATTTCACAAAGGAATTTAGTTAATTTAGCACGTCAACTGTTGGATGGATACTGTTGTAAAAGTAGTAGTTCAGTAATAGCTACATCATGCCATCCATATATACTAACACTTCAAGTCGAATCTGCTAGCATCCAATTCATGAACTAACAAACACATTCAATGAAACCAACATAGTCTTACCAGAAATCTAGCACTTTTATGAGTGATTCCGTAATAAAATTGCAAGATACAAGACCATGGTATCAACAAGAACACTAAAGAAGAAACAATCGGATATTAACAAGTCTTTCAATCCATTATTATTTATTAACTGATAACCAAATCATCTTGCTCAAATAAAATAAGACCTGCAATTATAACTTGTAACTCTCTAACGTCCTTATATACCAAAACAGATCCATATGCTCACTATCCTCCATTAACCGTTGCATAGAATATAAACAAAACAGTAATCGCTTTACGAACTTCAGCCAAAATATGACCACACCTTCCAACAACAAATAGTATTGATCCGTCTTGAAACTTATACAATAGATTTATAACTCAAGGTAAAACAATATATTCAAAACTCGTAGATATCTAACGGTTCAATAAGGTTTTATGAATATCAGAAGTTGACTGCTTTCACAATCGTCATCCAGAATTCAGTCCCTATTATCCTAATCTTTGGGGTACCTACAGTGGTCAGATTATGCTCAAATTTACACAGGACATTACTTATATACTACTAAAGAACATATCCAAAATTCAATCTCATCCAATTTACAGAGAGTGACAAAACCAAATGATAAGTAAACTGTCCGGGGTTAAATTCTGCAGAACGCAGTCAGAACTCATGCAACCTTTTAAGTAGTAAACATGACCTGATCCTCATGAAATATAAAACGTACATCTATCACATAATGATTTACTGCATACTCAAATTTCGTTACAATCCAACCATTGGATCTCAATATATCAGTAGAACAACAATACTGATTCTAGGGTTTATAAAATTGAGTTACATCCAACACATGCATATTTCTTTCCCAAAACTTGTTAGACATGAATCAAGTAGAGAATAGTATACCCACTTCATATTTTAGAAGATGAACATGATTTTATTGAAACCTAATTTCATGAAAAGCCCTAATTCCCAAATTCTTAAATTAAAACATCAAAACATGAAATTGATGCTCCTTGCTAACTACCCAATCTGCTAAAACATAGAAACTTCAGTAATCCATATACTCAACTCAAGGAAACCAGATCCAAATACAATTAAGACATATTTAGTAGAACTATAGAAAGATGAAGAAGTTCCATACCGTCATGCAACCACTCCAAGATTAACCCAACGAATCAACAATTCACTAAGCTCAATTTCCTTGATTTCTCAAACAACTTTTCTATAGTTCTTTCATTAGAAAATCTCCAGAGAAAACCAAAATAAGAAGAGAAGAACCAAGTGTTGAAAAAGGAAAAACCAAAAGCCCTTTCCTATTTCTCTTTTTATTTTGGTCCATTGACCAAATTACCCTTGATTGCTTCCTTGTGTAACATGTGTACACCTTGCATGGAGATATATTAAGGAACTTATATTTAAGATTGAGGCAAACAATTTTAAACTCTTGTGAATAAACCCATAAATGGCTACAGGCACACAAATATTAAATTTTCATTTTCTTATTTTTAGCACACCTAGTGCAGAATTTGATTTTTAACACTAATGGGTTTAGTTAAATCTGAGAAAAGGTTCGTACTGTTACACCATTAACCTCTTAAAAAGAAATGTGTCCCCAAAGTTCAAATAAAGCTTAGAAGTAAAGAAGATTATTTTGCACTGCAGCAAAAATATTAACGAGTCCAAAACTCACAGTCCTGAATGAACTAGAACTTCTCTGATATCAACTGTGTCGAACAGAAGAATTTTTGCTTCCAGCGGGTCGGGTTTCGACCCGCTTCGCAAGCTCCCACTCTCTAACACGCCACTCAAGTAAAAATTTTGTTCATTCATAATCCTGTACACAGTAGAATTCTCATTAGTCTTAAGGTCAGAATTCTACAAGCATATGTCTCATACCATAATACTCATAAATTCGACAAGGGTTCCAATTTCTAGAAATAAGAGACGACTGATTGTCGAAAAAAAGAGTTGGCCAGTTGCCAAAATAAGAGTCGGCCAGTTGCCAAAATAACAGACGGACGATTGCCAAAAATAACAGACGGCCAATTGCCGAAAAATCACGGACGGCCAATTGGCAAATATCACAGACGGCCACTTGCCAAAAATAAGATACGGCCAATTGCCGAAAATAAGAATCGGCCAGTTGCCAATTCAAACAAGTTTTATGGCCAATTGCCAATGTCAAGGTAGTTCTGGTTACCAGCCACGGCCAGTTTCAAATGGTATATACTTGCTAAGATACAATCATCTCTGAATAGATGGTATAAACTGCCATGTACCGACCAAACTATTTCAGATGATATGAACAAACTCGCATAGTTGTGCTGAAGCGCAAAGCGGATGCCTACGTACCCTCCTCCATAACTCGAAAGGGATCAAGCACGAACATAGTTCGTCATATAGATAATATGAACTACCCTTGTGAGTAGAAATTATCTCATACTAGTTTATCTAAACTCCTTGTTTAAGGTAGCAATCAACCCTTACGGTGGATAGTATGAATTGCGTAACAATAACTATCCATGCGCAATAATACAATAACACATGTAAGATTGTTGCTTGGATGACCAGCATATCATGAGGCATCAACACACTCCAAAAAAATAATGGACCAAATCAAATTCACTTGTACGTACATCGAATAAGAAGTATATACAAATATGCTTAAAATTAACTTCAAGTATATTTCCCATATTATACAAGAGAGCAAATGAAAATAATGGGCATCATGACATGTACGGTAAACTTGCCATCAGAACTACTCAAAATATTACTTATGTTCAAGCAGAACCTACCTGATCATTTCATTAGTAATATGATGGTTTTCATTTGTACAACTTCCTGATACCCAACAGGCACATGAGCAATTCCCACACACTAGCACCAGGACCACGAATTTATATTTCTCTTATACTAAGCAAGGTACAATATGTAGCATATTCGCACAACGATTCATGTCATATAGTTCCACAATTTAATGTGAGCCAATACCTTGGCAAGTGATAGGTGTAGAATACACCTAATTTACTATCTAGTAGTTTATGCTTTCTTTGCTATTTTTCTTGTAAATTATGTATTTTACGCTTGTTTTGAGTTTTATAGCTACTATGGAGTCACACGGAGGAAAAGAAGAAGAAATCACCCAATTTGAGCCAAAAGGGCAAAAAGGTCATTTTACAGGCGATTGATATATGGAGCCCAGTTGAGGTTGAGGGGCATCTCTATTTTGGAGGATTATTAAAGACAGACTAGCTGTGGTTAAGGGGCTGCCAACTGGCTAGCCCTTATCAGAAGTGACATCCTATTATGGGCACCCAACTGGGGTGGTCCCTGTCCTTGGGGTGTACCATCCTACCCTATACTTATCCTAAATCCATCGAGAAGATTATCTTCTCCTCTCTCTCACCTGAAGCTGAAAAGCAGCTGTTGCTGCTATTAAATCCAACAAATTGAGAGATGGAGCCAGAGATCGAGAAATAAGAGAGAAAATGGAGGTTAGGTTAAGTTGCAGACAGCCGAAGAACTTGTTCCTGCTGTTATGGGTCTATGGATTGATGAAAGAACAAAGAGAAATTGATGAGGTAGAAATTAGGGTTCGTGCAATTGTTGAAGGTCGAGAATGATGCTGTAACTCAGAGAGGAAGGAAATGAAATTTGTAATGGGTTTTTATTGAATTTGCTTTTGCTGGTTTTGAAATCAGGGTTCGATCAGAAGACTGCTGTTCAAATCTGAGATGACAGGGGATAATTGAAGGTTGGGCGTGATTTGAAATTGTGTGCTTCGAATCTGTGTTGCTGTTTTACACATGATAAGAATGGGTGTTGAGAAGCAGACGAGACTCGAGAGTTGAGGGAGCTGATGATTTTCATGGTTATGAGGCTAGGCTGAGTTGCTGATGAAGCTGCTCATGTTAATTGAAGCTGTGATGGGTTTGTAGCTAAAGATGGCAATGAATCAAATCGAGAGATGGTAAATCGAGAACAACAGATGGATTCTCATCTTTGTTGGCATGAGCTGCTATTGAGATCGAGAACGGGGTGAAATGAGTTTCGAAGGTGGTGATGCTTCACATTACGGGAATGATGATGGAATGGTGCTTGAAACATTAGATGTATGTGTAGGATTTCTTAACGGGGATTGGAGCTAAAATGGCTCGAAATTGGCACGGGAATACGCCTGAAACAGAGGAAACTCTGGCGGATTTTCTACTCGGACGAGTTCGATGACCGATCCGTCCACATGACTCAGTTGAGTAAGCCGATTCAGACCAGTCAGATGTCTAACTGACTCGGCTAACTCCCCTTCTTCTGACCCGATTGACTAACTAGTGACTGACGATTGACCGTTAGTTTGACCCGTTTGACCGTTAGTCCTAACGGTGGACTGACGGAATATTCCGTCGCATATTCCCTCGACGGACAGAATTTTCAGGTGTCCGGCGGCGACTTATTCCGGCCGGATTCCGGCCATAATACCAGTTTTCCGGCGAGCAAAAATTCCAGAATTTTCTA
The DNA here is from genome assembly GCA_023531295.1 of Papaver armeniacum. Lineage (NCBI taxonomy): Eukaryota > Viridiplantae > Streptophyta > Magnoliopsida > Ranunculales > Papaveraceae > Papaver > Papaver armeniacum. Next base: position 238,469 of record JAJJWW010004761.1, read on the forward strand.
TGGACTTCTCTCATGGGTGTGAAGACTTGGACTAGGAATTGGATGGAGAATTGGGCTCAAACTTGGAAAGAGAAGATGAAGAGTTGAGAAAGACTTGAATTTGGAAATTGAATGGCTAAAGGAAAAGGATTCTAATCCTTGGAAGATTTGGAGAATATTGAAGCCTATAAATAGAGAAGTTTTCTACATCTTTTACACATACCTCTCTACACACACAACACTTGTGTTTTTGATAGCTTTTGAAAATTCTTCTTTTTAACTATTTGTGTGAACTTGAAAATTCTTCTTTTAATTATTATTATTTGTGTGAATTTCAAAAACATGAGTAGCTAATTTTATTATTGATTGAGGATGAATTCCTAGTTCTTAACATATGATTTAAGTTTTTGTTTTCAATTCTATCTTGAAGTTTTTCACATGATTATCGTTTGTTTTTGCTAATAGGAATGATCTTAAAGACATTCATGATTGATTGATAGATTGTTTGGGTGGCCAACTAAATTGATTTGTCGATTTAATCTAAAGCTAGTGAAAGTTAGGGGATAAGTAATCGTTTCTTGACTCTTTACATAAGTAGCAAACACGAGACCTTGCGGAGGGATTCCGTGGAGCAATTGTGTGTGAAAACAACGTTAGCAAGTAGACCTTGATCTAAGAGTCTAACTACTAATATTGACCTAATAAGTTCATGAATCTTAATGCGTTTATTTAAATTACATCTAGAGTGATCTACTACTAGGTGGTTTGGTAAATAGAATCCGGTAGTCGAGAACTTCCGTGTCAGGTGATAGAAGGGATTTAGGGGTTTTAGCACCGATCTAGTCGCTTTACCTACGGTTGGTGATAATTTGTGACTAATAACAAGTAGAAAAGAACATAACTTGATTCATTGTTTCGTAACGAAGAAGGATTCCTTGGTCTTGTCTCTCTTATTGCTTTCAACTTTATCTTTTAATTGCTTTGTTTATTTTCTTTTGCTTTTTACACCCCCCTTTCGTGACAATTTTTACAACTAGAATCTCTTGCTCCTCGTGGGAACGACCTTGACTACCCTATATTACTTGTTAATTAGGTAGTAAAGTATTAATTAATTTGATTGCACCTACGACACGCATCAAATTTTGGCGCGCTGTCGGGAGCAACGGGCGATTTTTAGTTGTTTTTATTTTTCTTTTTGCTTTATTCTTGCTTTGTTAGATTCTTTACCGTATCTAACTTAGTTTTTGAGAATCTTGTTTCAGGTGTTATACCTTTGGTGAATGCTTAAAGAGGGCAGACCGAGTCCAATACGTCTTCGATCCGGCACTCAACTAAAGGATTTCATTCGTGCGGTTAACACTCCACTTCCTCCTTCTTCATCAAGTGATTTCACAGATTCGGACAAAGAGGAAGAAACAATGGCTGATCGTACACTAAAGGACCTAGCTTCTCACAAGCTTGATACACAACAATGGTGTATCCAAACTAATTCAACCTTCGAGATCAAGCCGGGGTTGATTAGAGAGTTACCAAAGTTCCATGGCATGGTGAATGAGGACCCAAACAAACATCTTATGGACTTCTACACCATAGTTATGGCTATGCTTCCACCGGAGACTAATGCGGATGGAGCAATGTTGAAAGCTTTCCCGTTTTCTTTGGCGGGTAATGCTAAAGAATGGTTATATTATTTGCCTTCCGGAAGTATCACAACATGGAATGGGATGAAGAAACTTTTCCTCGAGAGATATTTTCCCGCATCCAAAGTTACTCAAATTCGCAAGGAGATTTGTGGATTGAAACAACAAGTGGGAGAATCATTGTATGAATGTTGGGAGCGATACAAGAGGTTGGTGGCAAGCTGTCCACACCATCAATTTAGTGATGTTATGATACTCCAATACTTCTATGAAGCTCTCCACCCAAGTGATAGGTCTCTTCTTGACGCCGCGGGTGGTGGTGCATTAATGAACAAGACGGTGGCCCAAGCTACCGAGTTGATTGAAAATATGGCTGCGAACTCGCAACAATTCTACACAAGGGATGAACCAATGGTTAGGCGAGTGCATGAAGTAAGTGATTCATCACATCTTGATCAAAGGATGAGTAACATGGAGATAATGATGCAAAGGATGGCCGCGGTAATTATTCCGGATGGTGAGACCGAACAAGTGAATGCTTTATATCCAAATCAAAGGCCAAGGTACGATCCATACTCCAATACCTACAATCCCGGTTGGAAGGATCATCCCAACTTTAGTTATGCAAATAAGCAAGCGGCGGTTCCCAATCCGTATGAGCAACAAGGTGGTTTCCAACAATCACGTTTCCAACCTCAACAACAATTTCAACCACAACAAGTCAAGGAGCGTGATTCTTTGAATGATGACAAGCTCAATGCGTTAATGCAAGGTGTGCAAGGTCTCACCACTATGGTTCAACAACACCAACAAAAGACCGATTCGGCAATCAAGGAGTTACAAATTCAAGTGGGGCAATTAGCGACCGATGTGAACTTATTGCAAGCGCAAGTGTCCACAAAACTTCCTTCACAACCATTTGTTAATCCAAGAGAGAGCGTTAATGCGATTACTTTGAGGAGTGGGAAACAAGTGGAGCAACCAAATCAACAAGATAAGGTGTATGATGAGAAAGAGGAAATTGAAACCGCATCAAAGGAGAAAAACATCCAACCAACCAACCAACCCGAGGAGACGGTTCCTACTTTCACAACTCCACCCCCGTTCCTAGCCGATTTGCTAAATCAAAGAAAGACTTGGAATACATGGATATTTGGGAGATCTTTAAGAAAGTACAAGTCAATATTCCACTCATAGAAGCTATTCGTCAAATTCCTCGTTGTGCAAAGTTCTTAAAGGAGTTGTGCATGAAGAAGAAAAGGTTGAAAGGGAATGAAGTCATGAGTGTGGGGGAGAATGCTTGGCGTTTATTCTCAAGAAACTCCCACCAAAATTAAAGGACCCCGGTAGTTTCAATATACCTTGCACAATTGGTAAAACAAGGTTTACTCGAGCTTTGCTAGATTTGGGAGCATCGGTTAATGTTATGCCTTCCTCGATTTATGATTCTTTGAATCTTGGTCCTCTTAAGGAGACCGGGTAGTTCTTGAACTTGCTAACCGATCTAATGTTTACCCGAAAGGGATTGTTGAGAATGTTTTGGTGCAGGTTAATGAGCTTGTATTTCCGGCCGATTTCTATGTCTTAGACATGAATGATGAGAATTCTTCCAAGTCTACACCTTTGCTTTTGGGTAGACCATTCTTAAGCACCGCCGGAACAAAGATTGATGTCCAAAATGACACCTTGACTATGGAGTTTGATGGTACACTCATCCACTTCAATATCTTTGAGACAACGCGATACCCTAGTGATGTGAAATCATGTTTTCCTGTGAAAGAGATTGATCCGGGCTAATGAATCTTGCAAGAGCTAAGTCGGGCCGTCGACTTTAAAACAAGCGCTTAATGGGAGGCAACCCATAGGTTTTGTATTTCTTATCTTTTTGCTTTTTGTTATTTCTTTTTCTTGTTTCTTATCATGTTAAAATTTCCCACCTTGACTTTACTAGGAGGATTCAATTACATTGAGGACAATGTAAGGTTTAAGTGTGGGGGAGTGGTTAAGCATGTTTTTAAAACAAAAAATTACAAAAAAATTAAAAAAGTTTAAAAAAAAAAAAGTTTTTTTTACTTAAAACCTTCAACTTTTAGAGATTTTAGAGTCCCTAGCATACTTCTAGGTATGTTTACATAGAGATTTTGACCGACATAATTGAACTTGGAAATGTTAGAGAACTACATTCGGATTTCTTGTTTGTTAGAGTGTTAAATAATGGATTTAATCATGCCGGTGATGCGAATTTGGTGCGAGGAGAAGTGCATTATTAGAGTTTTGATCAATCATTAGTGGAGACTACCCGTTTTCAATCATCATGTGAGGCACCGACCAGAAATTTTCCATCTACTAAAGAGCTTTCTTTTGAGTGTGTGTCACCGTACGTTAATTAGGGTAGAATGGTGAGCTACCCAACCTCCCACCAATAGAAGCACTACTCTTGATCTCTTGAGTGCTAATTTTGTCAATCATGAGGGTGACGTCCATGGATGAAAGCTTCCTTCTTGTAGTTCGATTTGCAGTTAGCACCATTTTCTCTCTCGACAACAACGGATCCATAGAAACACATTCATCATCAACAAGGAGCGACATCAAAATCTACAAGGAAAGTTGGAAAAGTTTAAGGTTTACAAGCAACGGAATGAGAAAAAGAGCAAATTTCATATTCAAGTAAAGCAACATACAAAGGGCGGATTTTTACATATATGTTGAAGACTTACAATACAATGAGGTAATTTTATATTCAAGTATGAAGACTTATTCATGAAAGCGAAGAAAATTAAAAGGTGAGAATTGTTGAAGTTTATGATTTCGAGACGATACAAGTTGTGAAGAATCAAGCGGTAAAATACTTCTCCCACGGCCATGGTTTATTTTGTATTTAATTTCTCTTGTTTTCAAAAAAAAAAAAAAAAAAAAAAAAAAAAAAAAAAAAAAAAAAACAAGAGAAATATTTGTTTTGTTAATAAGCCGTGGGGAAGGAAAATTTATAAGGTAGTTTCAAGCGACAAGGATTTTAAGGTAAAAAGAGTTACAAATTGTTAAGGATTTATGAAATTCAAGGGTTTATCATCAATAGTTGAAACCGAAGACGAAGACCAAGGTTAAAGACGAGGAGCGGAAGACGTTTCTATTAGATGCCGTGAGAGTGGTGTTATCATAATTGGCGATCGGATGTGAAGGTGAGTAAGTAATCTCATCCTCAATATAAATGGTTGATTTCCTTTCGTAGAGATCGTCAGAAAAATGGTTTTTCAAAATATTAAAAGATGTGGGTTTTTAAAAATATTTCGGAAGTTGTCCTTCCCACCATTCAACGTGTCGCAGGAATTCTCTCTTCATTCCTACCTGCACACATGTGAGAACCATAAAAAAGCCGTCTTTTTGAGTGCAATTATCATAAAATCCTATTTGGTGAGGCAGAAGTCGAGGCGAAATGCTTATTGATCGTTTCTCAAACACGCGTTCTCTCATTATGGGATGGTTATTTCTCACTCAACATTCAAGAATGAGAATATGTTCTTTAGTATTTCTAACTTCTTATTACTAGCATGCAGAAACTCTATGTCCTCATAGCTTTTTGGATGCTTGGGACGCTTGAACGCTTTGAAGTTGTGAGTTTTTAGTTTGATTTGCTCGAGGACTAGCAAAGTCTAAGTGTGGGGGAATTTGATAGGTGTAGAATACACCTAATTTACTATCTAGTAGTTTATGCTTTCTTTGCTATTTTTCTTGTAAATTATGTATTTTACGCTTGTTTTGAGTTTTATAGCTACTATGGAGTCACACGGAGGAAAAGAAGAAGAAATCACCCAATTTGAGCCAAAGGGCAAAAAGGTCATTTTACAGGCGATTGATATATGGAGCCCAGTTGAGGTTAAGGGGCATCTCTATTTTGGAGGATTATTAAAGACAGACTAGCTGTGGTTAAGGGGCTGCCAACTGGCTAGCCCTTATCAGAAGTGACATCCTATTATGGGCACCCAACTGGGGTGGTCCCTGTCCTTGGGGTGTACCATCCTACCCTATACTTATCCTAAATCCATCGAGAAGATTAGCTTCTCCTCTCTTTCACCTGAAGCTGAAAAGCAGCTGTTGCTGCTATTAAATCCAACAAATTGAGAGATGGAGCCAGAGATCGAGAAATAAGAGAGGAAATGGAGGTTAGGTTAAGTTGCAGACAGCCGAAGAACTTGTTCCTGCTGTTATGGGTCTATGGATTGATGAAAGAACAAAGAGAAATTGATGAGGTAGAAATTAGGGTTCGTGCAATTGTTGAAGGTCGAGAATGATGCTGTAACTCAGAGAGGAAGGAAATGAAATTTGTAATGGGTTTTTATTGAATTTGCTTTTGCTGGTTTTGAAATCAGGGTTCGATCAGAAGACTGCTGTTCAAATCTGAGATGACAGGGGATAATTGAAGGTTGGGTGTGATTTGAAATTGTGTGCTTCGAATCGTGTTCTTTGTTTTACACATGAGAAGAATGGGTGTTGAGAAGCGAGACGAGACTCGAGAGTTGAGGGAGTGATGATTTTCATGGTTATGAGGCTATTTGAGTTGCTTGATGAAGTTTGCTCATGTTAATTGAAGCTGTGATGGGTTTGTAGCTAAAGATGGCAATGAATCGAAATCGAGAGATGGTAAATCGAGAACAACAGATGGATTCTCATCTTTGTTGGCATTTCTTGCTATTGAGATCGAGAACAAGGGTGAAATGAGTTTACGAAGGTGGTGATGCTTACATTACGGGAATGATGATGGAATGGTGCTTGAAACATTAGATGTATGTGTAGGATTTCTTAACGAGGATTGGAGCTAAAATGGCACGAAATTGGCACGGGAATACGCACGAAACGAGAGGAAACTCTGGCGGATTTTCTACTCGGACGAGTTCGATGACCGATCCGTCCACGTGACTCAGTTGAGTAAGCCGATTCAGACCAGTCAGATGTCTAACTGACTCGGCTAACTCCCCTTCTTCTGACCCGATTGACTAACTAGTGACTGACGATTGACCGTTAGTTTGACCCGTTTGACCGTTAGTCCTAACGGTGGACTGACGGAATATTCCGTCGCATATTCCCTCGACGGACAGAATTTTCGGTGTGGCCGGCGGCGACTTATTCGGCCGGATTAGGCCATAATACCGATTTCCGGCGAGCAAAAATTCCAGAATTTTCTATGGACTTCTCTCATGGGTGTGAAGACTTGGACTAGGAATTGGATGGAGAATTGGGCTCAAACTTGGAAAGAGAAGATGAAGAGTTGAGAAAGACTTGAATTTGGAAATTGAATGGCTAAAGGAAAAGGATTCTAATCCTTGGAAGATTTGGAGAATATTGAAGCCTATAAATAGAGAAGTTTTCTACATCTTTTACACATACCTCTCTACACACACAACACTTGTGTTTTTGATAGCTTTTGAAAATTCTTCTTTTTAACTATTTGTGTGAACTTGAAAATTCTTCTTTTAATTATTATTATTTGTGTGAATTTCAAAAACATGAGTAGCTAATTTTATTATTGATTGAGGATGAATTCCTAGTTCTTAACATATGATTTAAGTTTTTGTTTTCAATTCTATCTTGAAGTTTTTCACATGATTATCGTTTGTTTTTACTAATAGGAATGATCTTAAAGACATTCATGATTGATTGATAGATTGTTTGGGTGGCCAACTAAATTGATTTGTCGATTTAATCTAAAGCTAGTGAAAGTTAGGGGATAAGTAATCGTTTCTTGACTCTTTACATAAGTAGCAAACACGAGACCTTGCGGAGGGATTCCGTGGAGCAATTGTGTGTGAAAACAACGTTAGCAAGTAGACCTTGATCTAAGAGTCTAACTACTAATATTGACCTAATAAGTTCATGAATCTTAATGCGTTTATTTAAATTACATCTAGAGTGATCTACTACTAGGTGGTTTGGTAAATAGAATCCGGTAGTCGAGAACTTCTGTGTCCGGTGATAGAAGGGATTTAGGGGTTTAGCACTGATCTAGCTGCTTTACCTACGGTTGGTGATAATTTGTGACTAATAACAAGTAGAAAAGAACATAACTTGATTCATTGTTTCGTAACGAAGAAGGATTCCTTGGTCTTGTCTCTCTTATTGCTTTCAACTTTATCTTTTAATTGCTTTGTTTATTTTCTTTTGCTTTTTACACCCCCCTTTCATGACAATTTTTACAACTAGAATCTCTTGCTCCTCGTGGGAACGAACTTGACTTCCATTATATTATTTTTAATTGAGTGGAAAAATCTTGAATTAATTTGTTGTGGTACGACACGCATCAGCAAGCGACGTATATAAATTCACAAACCATAAAAATGAACATAGTGGCTGTGACTTGCATCAAAAAATATAAAAATCTACCAAGATAACCTTTTTATGAGCAATAGGCTCACTCAAGCCATTTTATTAGCAACACGCTTACCCATACCGTGGTTGCCATCCTACGATTCCAACCATATATGAAGACATATTTTCATGCGGCGTCATCATCTCCACATGTATATCACCGCCTATGTTACATACCCAAATTTGAATACCATTCCCACCACATCAAGATGCATTTTGATAGGTAAAAATCTAATATTAAGCACTGCATAACATTTTCTCCAATTAGCTAAAAAGATGTAAAGAAAGAAATACACATGTGCTCATTTTACCTTCTTCTTACATTCCAAGTATGGCCATAGATCACGCATGTGAAAATAAGAAATTAATAAAGACATCCAAGTACTGACATATATAGATTTCACAAAGGAATTTAGTTAATTACATCATGCCATCCATATATACTAACACTTCAAGTCGAATCTGCTAGCATCCAATTCATGAACTAACAAACACATTCAATGAAACCAACATAGTCTTACCAGAAATCTAGCACTTTTGTGAGTGATTCCATAATAAAATTGCAAGATACAAGACCATGTTATCAACAAGAACACTAAAGAAGAAAGAATCGGAAATTAACAAGTCTTTCAATCCATTATTATTTATTAACTAATAACCAAATCATCTTGCTCAAATAATATAAGACCTGTAATTATAACTTGTAACTCTCTAACTTCCTTAGATACCAAAACAGATCCATATGCTCACTATCCTCCATTAACCGTTGCATAGAATATAAACAAAACTACAATCGCTTTACGAAATTCAGCCACAATATGACACCTTCCAGCAACAAATAGTATTGATCTGTCTTGAAACTTATACAATAGATTTATAACTCAAGGTAACACAATATATTCAAAACTCGTAGATATATAACGGTTCAATAAGGTTTTATGAATATCATAAGCTGACTGCTTTCACAATCATCATCCAGAATTCAGTTCCTATTATCCTACACTTTGGGGCACCTACAATGGTCAGATTATACTGAAATTTACACAGGACATTACTTATATACTACTAAAGAACATATCCAAAATTCAATCTCATCCAATTTACAGAGAGTGACAAAACCAAATGATAAGTAAATGGTCCATGGTTCAATTCTGCAAAACGCAGTCAGAACTCATGCAACCTTTGAAGTAGTAACCATGACCTGATCCTCATGAAATTTATATCGTACATCTATCACATAATGATTTACTGCATACTCAAATTTCTTTACAATCCAACCATTGGATCTCAATATATCATTAGAACAACTATAGTGATTCTAGGGTTTATAAAATTGAGTTACAACCAAAACATGCTTATTTCTTTCCCAAAACTTGTTAGACATGAATCAAGTAGAGAATAGTATACCCACTTCATATTTTAGAAGATGAACATGATTTTATTGAAACCCAATTTCATGAAAATCCCTAATTCCCAAATTCTCAAATCAAAACATCAAAAAATGAAATTGATGCTCCTTGCTAAGTACCCATTCTGCTAAAACATAGAAACTTCAATAATCCATACTCGACTCAAGGAAACCAGATCCAAATACAATTAAGACATCTTTAGTAGAACTAGAGAAATATTAAGAAGTTCCATACCTTCATGCAACCACTCCAAGATTAACCCAACGAATCAACAATTCACTAAGCTCAATTTCCTTGATTTCTCAAAAAACTATTTTATAGTTCTTTCATTAGAAAATCTCCAGAGAAAACCAAAATAAGAAGAGAAGAACCAAGTGTTGAAAAAGGAAAAACCAAAAGTCCTTTCCTATTTCTCTTTTTATTTTGGTCCATTGACCAAACTGCCCTTGACTGCTTCCTTGTGTAACATGTGTACACCTTGCATGGAGATACATTAAGGCACCTATATTTAAGATTGAAGCAAACAATTTTAAACTCTTGTGAATAAACCCATAAATTGTTAATGGTACACAAATATTAAATTTTCATTTTCTTATTTTTAGCACACCTAGTGCAGAATTTGATTTTTAACTCTAATGGGTTTAGTTAAATCTCTAATGGGTTTAGTTAAATCCGAGAAAAGGTTCGTCTTGTTACACCATTAACCCCTTAAAAAGAACTTTGTCCCCAAAGTTCAAATAAAGCTTAGAAGTAAAGAAGATTATTTGTAATCACACTGCAGCAAAAACACTAACGAGTCCAAAAATCATAGTCCCTAATGAACCAGAACTGCTCTGATACCAATTTTGTCGGACCATAGAATTTTTGCTTCCAGCGGGTCGGGTTACGACCCGCTTCGCAAGATCCGACTCTCTAACACGCCACTCAAGTAAAAATTTTGCTCATTCATAATCCTGCACACAGTAGAAATCTCATTAGTCTTAAGGTCAGAATTCTACGAGAATATGTCCCATACCATAATACTCATAAAATTCGACAAGGGTTCCAATTTCTAGAAATAAGAGACGGCCGATTGCCGAAAATAAGAGTCGTCCAGTTGCAAAAATAAGAGTCGGCCAGTTGCCAAAATAACAGAAGGACGATTGCCAAAAATAACAAACGGCCAATTGCCGAAAAATCACGGACGTCCAATTGGCAAATATCACAGACAGCCAGTTGCCAAAAATAAGAGACGGCCAATTACCATAAATAAGAATCGGCCGATTGCCAATTCAAACAATTTTTATGGCCAATTGCCAATGTCAAGGTAGTTCTGGTTACCAGCCACCATCGGCCAGTTTCCAATGGTATATACTTGCAAAGATGCAATCATCTCTGAATAGATGGTATAAACTACCATGTACCGACCAAACTATTTCAGATGATATGAACAAACTCGCATAGTTGTGCTGAACCGCAAAGCGGCTGCCTACGTACCCTCCTCCATAACTCGAAAGGGATCAAGCACGACCATAGTTCGTCATATAGATAATATGAACTACCCTTGTGAGTAGCAATTATCTCATACTAGTTGATATGAACTACTTGTTTAAGGTAGCAATCAACCCTTATGATGGATAGTATAAATTGCGTAGCAATAACTATCCCTGTGCAATAATACAATAACACATGTAAGATTGTTGCTTGGTTGACCATCATATCATGAGGCATCAACACACTCCAAAAAAATAATTGACCAAATCAAATTCACTTGTATGTACATCGAATAAGAAGTATATACAAATATGATTAGAATTAACTTCAAGTATATTTCCCATATTATACAAGAGAGCAAATGAAAATAATGGGAATCATGACATGTATTGTAAACTTGCCATCAGAACTTCTCAAAATGTTACTTATGTTCAAGCAGAGCCTACCTGATCATTTCATTAGTAATATGATGGTTTTCATTTGCACAATTTCCTGACACCCAACAGGCACACGAGAAATTCCCACACACTAGCACCAGGACCACGAATTTATATTTCTCTTATACTAAACAAGGTACAATATGTAGCATATTCGCACAGCGATTCATGTCATATAGTTCCACAATTTAATGTGAACCAATACCTTAGCAAGCGACGTATATAAATTTACAAACCATAAAAATGAACATAGTGGCCGTGACTTGCATCAAAAAATATAAAAATCTACCAAGATAACCTTTTTATGAGCAATAGGCTCACTCAAGCCATTTTATTAGCAACACGCTTACCATACCGTGGTTGCCATCCTACAATTCCAACCATATATGAAGACATATTTTCATGCGGCGTCATCATCTCCACATGTATATCACCGCCTATGTTACAGACCCCAATGTGAATATCATTCCCACCATATCAAGATGCATTTTGATAGGTAAAAATCTAATATTAAGCACTGCATAATATTTTCTCCAATTAGCTAAAAAGATGTAAAGAAAGAAATACACATGTGCTAAGTTTACCTTCTTCTTACATTCCAAGTATTACCAGAGATCACGCATCTCAAAATAAGAAATTAATAAAGACATCCAAGTACTGACATATACAGATTTCACAAAGGAATTTAGTTAATTTAGCATGTCAACTGTTGGATGGATTCTGTTGTTAAAGTAGTAGTTCGATAATAGCTACATCATGCCATCCATATATACTAACACTTCAAGTCGAATCTGCTAGCATCCAATTCATGAACTAACAAACACATTCAATGAAACCAACATACTCTTACCAGAAATCTAGCACTTTTGTGAGTGATTCCATAATAAAATTGCAAGATACAAGACCATGTTATCAACAAGAACACTAAAGAAGAAAGAATCAGAAATTAACAAGTCTTTCAATCCATTATTATTTATTAACTAATAACCAAATCATCTTGCTCAAATAATATAAGACCTACAATTATAACTTGTAACTCTCTAACTTCCTTAGATACCAAAAAAGATCCATATGCTCACTATCCTCCATTAACCGTTGCATATAATATAAACAAAACTACAATCGCTTTACGAAATTCAGCCACAATATGACCACACCTTCCAGCAACAAATAGTATTGATCTGTCTTGAAACTTATACAATAGATTTATAACTCAAGGTAACACAATATATTCAAAACTCGTAGATATATAACGGTTCAATAAGGTTTTATGAATATCAGAAGCTGACTGCTTTCACAATCGTCATCCAGAATTCAGTTGCTATTATCCTACACTTTGGGGTACCTACAATGGTCAGATTATGCTGAAATTTACGCAGGACATTAATTATATGCTACTAAATAACATATCCAAAATTCAATCTCATCCAATTTAGAGAGGGTAACGAAACCAAATGATAAGTAAAATGTCCAGGGTTCAATTCTGTAGAACACAGACAGAACTCATGCAACCTTTGATGTAGTAAACATGACCCGATCCTCATCAAATTTATATCGTACATCTATCACATAATGATTTACTGCATACTCAAATTTCGTTACAATCCAACCATTGGATCTCAATATATCAGTAGAACAACAATAGTGATTCTAGGGTTTATAAAATTGAGTTACAACCAAAACATGCATATTTCTTTCCCAAAACTTGTTAGACATGAATCAAGTAGAGAATAGTATACCCACTTCATATTTTAGAAGATGAACATGATTTTATTGAAACCCAATTTCATGAAAAGCCCTAATTCCCTAATTCTCAAATCAAAACATCAAAACATGAAATTGATGCTCCTTGCTAACTACCCATTCTGCTAAAACATAGAAACTTCAATAATCCATACTCAACTCAAGCAAACCAAATCGAAATACTATTAAGACATCTTTAGTAGAGCTAGAGAAAGATGAAGAAGTTCCATACCTTCATGCAACCACTCCAAGATTAACCCAACGAATCAACAATTCACTAAGCTCAATTTCCTTGATTTCTCAAACAACTTTTCTATAGTTCTTTCATTAGAAAATCTCCAGAGAAAGCCAAAATAAGAAGATAAGAACCAAGTGTTGAAAAAGGAAAAACCAAAAGCCCTTTCCTATTTCTCTTTTTATTTTGGTCAATTGACCAAATTTCCCTTGACTGCTTCCTTGTGTAACATGTGTACACATTGCATGAAGATATATTAAGGCACTTATATTTAAGATTGAGGCAAACAATTTTAAACTCTTGTGAATAAACCCATAAATTGCTAAAGGCACACAAATATTAAATTTTCATTTTCTTATTTTTAGCACACCTAGTACAGAATTTGATTTTTAACTCTAATGGGTTTAGTTAAATACGAGAAAAAGTTCGTACTGTTACACTAGTATCACTGTGGTGATGGATAAAGAGTACCAACATAATTATCTTATAGCACAATAATACAAACGAAAAATCAACATTGGGAGGAAAAATCGCACCATAATACACATACACATAAGACAAATCATAGTGCACATAAAAAAAATAAAAATATAAAAAAACTTAATGTCAAATAATGTTCGATTATAAAATCTGATAAAATCATTCAATACAAAAAAAAGGTTTTGTATTGAACGTTTTCAATAAAGCGGAAGCATAATGATATGATCATATTTCGTTAGTAAGATTCACTTTATAATTTCTTAACACTATCATAGAAATTAGTTTTAATTATTGACTAATCATATTTGTTACTTGAACTTACTTGAATTTTGCCTCTCAGTTATGGTGATCTAGACATTTGCTTTACGGAGGATGATATGCATTATTTTTATTTAGCGTCTCGTATCCAAACTGAGCCTCTCCAGTCTTTCATTCTTCATAACACCTCTCTTCAAGGTCATGATATAGGCCTACATCGTACTCTTGAGTTGTACTCGAATGTTTGTGGCCCTGATGTCAACGTTGATCTAACTAAACCTCCCCCCACCCCCCATGAAGACTTTGGCAGTTAAATATTTTGACGTTGTCATGAAGGAGATGTCATCCAAGTATGCCATGTCTATGCGTGACAATTCCCTTTGGCAATGTAACAAGGCTTGTCATGCTCAAGATCTCATCAAGGCTTTACCTATTGAAGGGCTTAATCAGATGGTTGGTGACATGCAATTTAGTGTTGTCTTAAGCTATCGGTTGGGTATTCCTTTATTTCCCGAGCATAGGTCCTGTGCTTCATGTGATAGAGATATGGATTTCTTTGGAGATCATGCCTTGCATTGTGTGAAGGATGTTGGGATTAAATATCGACATGATCTCGCTCGTGACACCATTGTTGACATGTGTTTTCATGCTAGAGTTCCTGCCGGGAAGGAAGTCGATTTGGGGTTCTTGTCCAATGAGGGGAATGGTTTGCATCCGGATGACATTCTGGTTCTCAATTAGGACAGTGGTCGTGATGTGTGTTTTGATGTCACTGGGGTCTCGCCTTTCATTAGTAATTGGGTTAGTACTTTTCAACCGGGTGTTGTTCTGGGCAATGCTATTATTAGTAAAAACAAAAAATATCTTTATAAATGCTTAGATCAGGGTTATGGTTATGGTGCCTTTGCTTTTACGACACTCGGTGATCTGGGGGATGATCTAGTGGATTTACTGAAGAGGCTACATAACTATTTGTCTAGGTTTGATGTTATTGCTAAGAAATGTAATTTCTTTTTTCACAGATTAGGGATTGTTATTCAGAAAGGAGTTGGAGCCTAGCTTGTCGCTAGGATTCCTTCTTGTTTTCTGAAATAATTGTTTTCCTTTTTAATTTAGATATGTGTTTAAAGTTTTTTATATTAAAAAACATAAAAAATAATAATAATTAAAAAAAAAAAAACAACGTTTGAGCGGAAGCATAATAATGGGTTCATTTGTTTACAGGAGATCCTCTCTTTAATTGTGCACATTATATTCATAAATGAATTCTAAAAAAACATTTGACTTGGTCAAAGTCAAAAGTCAAAAGTCAACTGGAACATTTGATTTGGAAAACTTAATCGGTCCTAGTCAATGGACCTAAAATATTATCATCCATTTGGACTAACTTGGATTCAAATTTAGTATCAATTAAATAACATTCTTTAGGATCCATTAAAAAATTAAGTATTACTTTTTTTTTTTCAAATAACGTGTCGGCAACCTAGCAACAAGCTGGGCACCAACACCTTTTGAATAACAATTCCTAATCTATGGAAAAGAAAATCACTAAATTTAACATTCATATCATAACTACTTATAAAATTCTTCACTCGCTTCAAGAAGTCCATTGTCTCATCCCTAACTCACCCAAAGTCGTGAAAGCTAGAGTACTAATCCATAGATACTAATTAAAAAGAAAACTTTAAGCCATTAAAAATTCTAATCCACAGGCCCGTAACTTTGTAAGTTGTAACCATTAAGCCCAAAATTTTAATTTAAAACAATTACAATTATTAGGCCACGTCTAGCAAACTTAACTAACCTAAATCCATAGACCAGGCCACAACGTGATGTTATCATTTCTCTTCCAAACTTACGGAAGAGAAGAAAAATAAAACTGTAATGTAGCCGCAAATAAATTTCACCATACTGTCAATCATGATGAGTTGTTAGGACTACGAACTATATGGAACTTGATGTAAAATTAGAGAACTTAGTAGCAAACAAAATAATATATTATTGCATATACTATTCATAGACAATCATGAGTTCTAAATGCAAGCTCTAGATGCCAATTATAAGTTTTAATTTTATAGATCATTAATCATAGATCGTTGAACTTCATGATAATCACACAATAATATGTTAATATTGTTTATGAGAAATACCTCATAGCGCTAACTGGTCATCGATCAATAAGTGGTAGCCGTAATACCTTGTGGAGGTCTTGGTTTCTCCTTCTTCACCTCTTACATTATGAATCCTAAATTCTCGAACCCAATACCAATGGCTATTGTGTTCCTTTTATAGGTAGAAGGAGGACCAAGTTCCTAGGGTTTAGTATTGGCATTAAATCTCAACCGTCCATCAAAGAAGAGATATTAGGAATATAATCCCATAAAGTAAACCGGACATATAAGTATAGCAATAGTCTAGATTGCCAAGATTATTACATGGGCCCAAGGGAATATTTCTAGTCATAAAGAAATATTCTTACACACGATCCATAATTGTGTGGGTCCCATGACCGGTCGAAACCCGTATAAGTAATGAGTCAATCCTCTTTAGAAGATTCTAGAAAGGGATCTCTCTTCCTCCAGTTTCTCTACCCTAGAAAATGTGTAAAATATATATATACAACCAAGGTACGCCTACCTTGAATATATACAAGTGCTGATACAACTCTAGAATTACCATATATTATGAATACTTCTGGGATGTCAAACATCATAAAGGAAGATAGCAATAAGATGGAGGATGGTGGTACCAAAGGTATTGTTGAGTTTTACGATAATCCAGTTACCATATCTTGTTACTTTGCTCAAGAACATGAAGGGACAAAATCGGTTCAGATGTCCACTGATTTGGTTGGAAATCTCATGAGAGACTTTGAAGTTGTGTTCTGAAAAAGCGGGGGTACAACAACAACACTTAATATTTCGCTTAGCAATCTGTATGGACAACTCCAATATAATTCAAAGAGAATCAACTAGACAGTCAGACTCAATCAATGGAAATATATCCAAGAGTTATATCTTTATTTCTCAATTCAATCCGTAATTAAACAAATAGGAATTTCTGAGCCCGATTGAATATAAGAAATAACTTGGACGGTATCAAAAACCAATATCCTAGTGTCAATCCATTTAATCAACAACTAAAGGTTGGATTCCTAATTAATTTAACTTACGCACAACCTGTGATATTTCTATTATTTAACAAAATATAATGCGGAAAAGAAATAACACAGACACCAGAAATTTATTTAACGAGGAAACCTCGAATGCAGAAAAACCCCGGGAACTAGTCCAGATTGGAACACCACACTGTATTAAGCCGCTACAGACACTAGCCTACTCCAAGTTAACTTCGGACTGGAATGTAGTTGAGCCTTAACCAATCTCACACTGATCAAGAAATAGTTGCGCTCCTTACGTCTCTGAATCCCAGCAGGACTCTACGCACTTGATTCCTTAGTTGATCTCACCCACAACTAAGAGGTGCTACCACCCAAAGTCGAAGACTTGATAAACAAATCTGTGTCACACAGAAAAGTCTATTGTATTGATAAATCTGTCTCCCACAGATAAACCTATGAGTTTTGTTCTGTCTTTTGATAAATCAAGGTGAACAAGAACCAATTGATATACCGGGCTTATATTTCCGAAGAACAGCCTAGAATTATCAATCACCTCACAATAATCTTAATCGTATGGTAGCGAAATAAGATATTGTGGAATCACAAACGATGAGACAAAGATGTTTGTGATTACTTTTTATCTTGCCTATCAGAGAATAAATCTCGAGCCAATCTTAAAGAAGATAGTACTCAATACGATAGAAACTACAAGATCAGATCACGCAACTAGAGAGAAAATAGTTGGGTCTGGCTTCACAATCCCAATGAAGTCTTCAAGTCGTTAACCTACAGGGTTTCATGAAAAACCTAAGGTTAAAGGTGTAGATGGTGGATTTTCGACAAAGGCTAAAATCGTAAACCCATAATTGTACATGCTCATGATCCAGCAATCAGATGAGTATCGAGGCTCATGTCTTTTATCGAAAGAGTGAAAGCTCGTGCCACGAGAATCTCTGACTGGGAAAATTGTCTCTCAGAGTATATGTCGATGTGTAGTCTCTCAGCTGAGGCAACGTCATATCTCATGAATACTGAGCAATCTCAGTGATCACTTTTATATAGAATTGCAAATTAGATGGCTCCTAGACAGCTTGCCTGCTAGTATAGAGCAATAACGTTTTCAGGAGGTAACAATGTTTTCCCTGACTATATAAAATAAATATGACGCTTCAACAAGCTCATATCACTCGACTCCTGAATAATTAATGCTCCTAGACGATCGTACTAGTATAGAGCCATCAATTAATTATTCTTAAATCATTAGATTCACTAACTGAATCCCTGGAAAATATTCAATGTTTTTCATAATATTTCGTTACTTTAATTTATGGTTCTTCCCAGCAGAATTCCATGGGTTAGTAATAAATATTCAACACACGGGCATCTGAACAACTATCGAGTAAGCCCCGGCTTAAATGGTGCAAGTGTACTCAGCAATAATACACCAACGAGCACCTGAATGCACGAACGAGCATTCCAAAACACGGAAGAACGATGAACCTATGCAAAATAGGAAGAAAATAATAAATAACAAAATATTAGTCAAGGCGCTAAGGGACTGGTCTCACCGGACGGCTAGTCACGCCGTGACTAGTCCCACGTCCAAATTCTATATTTTATCATATTTTTATTATTTTCCTTGATCTCATGAAAATCTCTTCATTTGAACAAATATCCTTCGTTTTAAAGAAAATCCTCAGTTTCATGGTGTTTCCTTCGCATCAAGGAAATAATATAAAATTGGGAAAGGTGTCGTGGGACCGTGTCTACTAGCTGGCCGGCTATGCCCTAGTTGTGGCCGGTCCCACACCTCGTGATTTCTCATTATTTTATTATTATTTCCCTAATCTCATGAAAACTCCTTGATTTCATGATATTTCCTTTAAATCATGAAAAATAATATAAAATTAGGGAAACTCGTGGGACCGGGCCCTATCAGGCCGGTCATGCCCTAGCCGGCCCCACACGCCCTTATTTTATTATTATTTTTTTATGTTTCCTTGATCCCATGGAATTCCTTGATTTCATGATATTTCCTTCAAATTATGAAAATTCCTTCAAATCATGGAAATAATACATAAAATTAGGGAAAACTCACGGGACCGGGCCCTAGCCGACCGACCATGCCCAAGCCGGTCCCACACGCCCTTATTTTGTTATTATTAATATTATTTGTTTCCTTCATCACATGGAAACTCCTTTACTTCAAAGAATGTAGTTGCAGGAAATCCTACACTACACCCCTCACAATATTCCACACAACTACGACATTTTTTAGATGAATAACAATGATTTTATTGATTATTTCCTTGAAGATTCACAAGATAAAATAGAAAAGGGTTAAAGAAATTATAATCACCACCAACTTTCTCTCTCCTAATGACTTGTCTAACACTCTCAAAAGAATCTCTCTTTACAACAGACTTATTCGACTCTTTATATAGGATAGTATACAATGGATGATAGCTAAGATGTCCTTTATTTTCGGAAACGACTTGCGAAATATCGCAAGTATACAAGTATACAATCTCGCAATTTTCCTAACTTCGCTAGATCTTCACACTTTTCTCATGTTTTGGCTGTCGTCATTCATTGCGTCATTAATGTTATTCTTATGCGACACTCTCGCAATGTCATTATTTATTGATCTCGCGAAGTATTGATGTCGCGATATTCTGATCCTACATCTTGCCTCTTCCCATGCCTTCTCTGCGAAGGAGAGAATGTCATGGGAACCAATATTTTGAAATGTCGTAACTGTTCGTCTTTATCTGTTTCAATCCCGTATTTTTACACGGAATTTATTACAGATGTTTCTTCTTCCACTCTTTTCTTGACACGTCTCTTTCAACCGTTTACTCTTGACCATTCACGTCCCATCTCGCATTAAATGCATTTGTTTCTTCGAGAATTCTTCTCTCTATATATAGTTTTCTCACCCTTCTCTTCTTCTCTTTTATCTTCCTCTGCAACTTTTCTTCAACTCTTCTCCTCCGCAATTTGCGCTTCTGCTATTGTAAATCTTCCTTTTCTTCTTTCTCTTGATCTTCTAATCATTCCCATATTCTAATAATGGCTCCTTCTGGTCGTAAATATGAAAACCTTTTTGATGAAACTCAAAAGAAATTGCAAGATAAGGGTTTCACCTTATCTACTATTCCCAATCAAGAATCTTCATCTATTCTTTCTGCAAAGTTGTTTACTGATCATCAGTGTGATGATCAGAAAATCATAATCTCGCTAGGTCAAATCCTCGCAGGTCTTCCCATTCCTCTGTACGATCCCGAACTGCCTTTGTTCTATGAAATTCTTGCTCATGAGAAATTCTCGCGAGCTATTTATCAATTAAGTGGTGATTGCATCCGTCTAATACTTGAATTCGCTAATCGCGGTGCTGGTAAGGGATCTCTATATCCTGATAACGTTAAAGATCCTAACTTCGCAAGTTTAGAGATAGTCGCCGCAAAATACACTGTAGAAAACTTCTTTGAAAACTATGAAGTAATAAACATGAAAAATGATAAATCTCATTTGGGGTGCCGATTGAAAAGAAAAGAGAACGTTTCCGATGATAAGATACTCATGCTAGATATCGATCGGCATTCTGGCAAGAACAACATTCCTCGATACTCTAAAGATGAGAGGTGGTCTGTCTTTCCACTATTTTTGAGCGGACCTTACATTTCTGGTTCCAATGTACTCCCTGCGAATCTCGCAAATTATCAGCCTTGGGTATTTAATTGGCCCGCAAAGGCAAAAGAGGTATACTTCTTAAGAAAGAGGTATACTCCCTTTTATATCTAATCTTGCGATTTTTTTTTTTTTTTTTTTTTTTTTAAGAAAGAGCTACAGAAAAAATCCAAAAGCGAGTACTCTGGCGATACTTCGTTCAATCACGGATGAAGTAAGAAATATTTTCCCTTATTATTTTTAACAATATTGTTGCCTTTGTTTCTTATCTTCATTCGTGTGTGAAGGTTGGCGTTGAAGAAATTGACATTCCTAAAGATGCAAAGGTTAAAGGCAAGAATAAAATCACTCTTCGCAAGGATAAATCTTCTGCCCCATCTTCTAAAAAACGGAAAATCCATCCCTCTTCTCATTCTAATTCCCAAACCAGCGAGAATTCTGACGAAGATGAAAATGAGGTTGACACTTCTTTTGCAAAGGAGAATCATTCGGTCGAATCTGCTATGGCGCAATTGTCTAGTGTCTTTTCTGATTCTATGCAAGGATTGGGAGATGATCATTTATCTGCTACTTGCGAAGCTCTCGCAAATATTTGCGATGCCCCCCTGCTAGTGGATAATGATTCTTTTCGCGGAGTTTCTCGAACAATGACTCCCAGTTTCTTAAATGCACTCAGTGCCTTGGTATGTTCATATTTCTTTATTTCTTTGTGATTTCAATTATAAACCTTATCTTAACAATTTCTTTACTTTCCTTTATAGTCTGGGAGAGCTTCCTTTGTTGTTGCCTCAGACCTCGAGAAAAGACGCAACAATCTTGAAAAGAAAAATCTTCAACTTAAGGAGAAGATCAAAGAACTAGAAATTGAAGTTGCGACATCTCGCAAGAAGGATGAAAAAATTCAACAGTTGGAAGTTGAGTCTTCTTCCCAGAAGGACAAAATATCTACACTTCAAAGTGCTAATCAGCAACTTTATGGTATAACACCCTCCTCTTTTCTTCATTTCTACTTTGCCATTTATTTTTCTTTGCCTGACTTATCATTCTCATGAGACATTTATAATCTTTTCTCGACGAAGCCATCCTTCTCCATTCATTCCCTGAACCTATGGATGATGATGCTCTTCTCGCTCATCTCAATGAATCTTTAAGTAATTCTTCAAACAAGATTAATTCTCTCTCATTAAATGAACTTCGAACCAAATTTCATCTTTTAGAAATTGAACATAGATCTAGTTTAGGTTTAGCCAACCGATTTAAACGTTTATATCTTAACTCCCAGGAGAGTAATAATATTCTAAGGAAGAAAATTAGCAGCCTCATAGATGATAAGGATCGCATTGCTAATCAAGGTGCACAAGCATTAGCGAAATTCCAAAAACTCTTCTTGAAGTCCAAATTGAACGGGATGAATATCTTCGCCAAAATGCCATACTTAATGAGCGAGAAAATCAAATTCGTTCACTTCTTGTCATAAATAATGATGATGAATTCGCTTGGGATGCGAAGGTTCTAGATAATGCCAGAAATAACTTAGGTGTTAACGTCAATCTTCATCTTGAGCATAATGCCTTGGTTAAAGATATGACTTCGACGAGAGAAGGTTGTTTCTTTGTTCTTCATTACTTTTCGCTTCTTTTTATGAAATCGTTATTAAGTTGCTAACTCATTGTCATTTGTTCGCGAGAATCGAGAAGAGGTTTCAAACTAGAATCAAGGAACTTGAATCTCGAGAAAGCACAACTTGCAAAAGACTTCTCTCTTCGCAATGAAAAATATTCTAAGTGAAGAAGCAACTACAAACTACTGTGGCGAATTTCAATAATGATGCTGTCCGTTTTCGCAATCAAACTATTGAAATAGTTTGCAATAGCCACAACATTCCTCTTTCTTCATATCCTTGTCTTCTCGATAAAATTCCTAAAAATATGCCTTCCTCAGATGTCTCTGATAGTGATGCAAGCGAAGAAGAAGAATCTGATAAAGAATCTGATGAAGAAGAAGAATAAATTGAGAGATTGTTCCATTTTCCTTTTTCTCTTCTTGTGATATTTGTACATTTATCCTTCTAACCTTCCAGCTTTGTAATTTTTCACTGTAAATCTTTAAGTAATATTACTTCTTAATTTATAGCTGCAGTTGTTAACCTTTCACAAATTAATGAAGAAATATAATCGTATTCGCAAACTTATTTGCTTACTCGACTTCTTGCGCAACCTTTCTTATCTTATCTTTGTTTATGTTGAAATTCATCATTGCGACAAGATCGCAGGACGTCTTTACATTTTCATGTAATGACCCATTGATCTTGCCTTATCATTGTTTTTGTGTGGTCTTATTTTGCCTTCCTAGTTAAAGGTCTTATTTTGCCACCCCTCATTTTGCATCAATATGACAAAGTCTAAATATTCTTGCGAACATAAAGTCCCATGACATTGACGTCTTGCGACAAAATCGCAGGACGTCATTACACTTTCATGTAACGACCCATTGATCTTGTCTTATCATTTGTTTAGTATTTTTGCCTCTGCAGGATGTTTCATTTGCGACAATATGATAGGCCTAAATGTTCTTGCGAACGGAAAGTCCCATGACATTGCCGTCTTGCGACGAAATAGCAGGACGTCTTTACATTTGCATGTAAAGACCCATTGATCTCGTCTTACCCTCGCGTTAGTATTATTGCCTCTGCAGGATCATTGCACAAATATGACAAGCCTAAATTTCCTTGCGAAAATAGAGCCTCATGACATTTGCGTCTTTTGACACTTATCAGCTCCCTAATGGAGGGTGCCGCCCTTATCATCTCCCTGGTTGCCCCTTCAAGGAGGCGTACATCGACCATACAAGACTAGCTCCTCCCATACGATCTTAACAACAACCTTGGTTGTTTTCGCAGCCCTCTTATCCCTTATACCTATAGGGTTTATGGTTACGAGATCGCACCCTAAGTGGAGTTTTCTTGGGCCGAGTGCAGCATGTGCCAAGACTTGCCAAGAATGGCCGAGACACTTCAAATGCCCCAGGCACTCTTGGCTCAACCGTGTACCTCTTCGCCTTGGTCATACACTGACTCCTTGAAAGAGACCCTCAGTCGCCCAACCAGGGTATAACCTTATATATATAGTTGGGAATCCAAGGTATCTCCCCCGGATAGGCTTTCATTGGCCCCAAATTTTCATGACTCGGGTTCCAGGGCGGTGTAACCTTTTCCCTGAGCCATGTCAAGAGATACCCCCTTATATGACGCACTTTAGGTCTTACATTTGCCTCTTACGAAATATCATTCGCGAACTAGGGTGTACGCCATAAAGGTTCGTCCCATTCACTCACTCATTCATTTCTGTCAATTTTTGTAATCATTCATTGCTTTTTGATTATTTCTTCTCGTCTTCTTTGTGAAATTTTCATATAATCTTGCTTCATTTGCTGCAATCTTGCTGTAATTATTTAACTAAACTTTCGTTACATTCATGAATAGCGAGATTCTCGCATACTCCTTCTTCGATCATCACATTCTTTGTATTTTTGACATGCTTTTGTCATCATCATTTTTTTTTTTTTTTTACTGTAAAATCAATTACTTACTTCTTGCACGTCTTACTCCTGTTGTTCTCTGTTTCTTCATTCAAATTTCCAGATATTTCTTTCCCTTTTGCGAGACCATCGCAATTTCCAATTGTCTTTAAGCATTGATTTCGCAAGATATCTTCATTTCTCACTTCTATTGTGTCCACCATCAGTCTTTCTCTTCTTTGGCCTTCCTTGATATTTCTCTTCCAATTCTTCTTTTGAGCAGCCCTTTCCTCGCAATATTCCACTTCTACTTCATAGCATTTTTGTCCCTCAACCCAATCTCCTTTTATAACTCCAACACCACTGGGATGTGGAAATTTGATGCATTGGTGGTAAGTAGATGCTACGCCCAAGATTTCATGCAACCAAGGTCGTCCGATTAATGCATTATAGGGGGACTCCACATCGACTATGCAAAACAAGATTTCAGTTGATAATCCATTCAATGGTATGCGCATGCGGGCTTCTCCTTTGGGTTTATTAGCAGTACCATTAAAACCATAAATCTTATAGGTTGATGGGATCAAATTTTCATATTTTCCCCCCATAGTCTTGTAGGTATGGTAAAAAAGGATGTTCACTGAGCTTCCAGTATCAATTAAGATTCTATTTATTGCCCATGAATTTTCTGCACCATCACTTTCATCATCAACAGGTTTTGGATTAATTTCTAATCTTACCACTAATGGATTGTCATGCAACTCGCCACCCTCAGGCACCTCTTCTGCAGTAAAAGAAATAATCTGTGTTTGCCATTCTTTTAGTGACGATGTTTTCGCGATGTTCATTACTTCTCTATCATCAGTATCCCTCGCGAAAACCCTACTGAGAACACTATCATGAAAATCCTCGATTGTCCTGAATGAATGAACGATAGAATTGCGGAGAACAAGTTTTTGGCCTTCGTTCCAACCTCTACTACAAATGTTTCTTTCCCTTTTGTCGTATTTACTCTGCGATTCTCTGGAGGTGTTGGTAATGGTTGAACCTTCTCTTCACATTTTAAGAATTGGTTTAGCTTCCCTTGATCTATCATTCGAGGATGATTCTTTTTATATTCCCGCAATCATTCGTTTGGTGTCCATGAAAGTGGTGGTAGGAACAGAATTCATGACTTCTATCACCTGGAGGTGGTTCATTCCCCATGTTCCATGGTGCGGTATGTTTTCCATCGGGATTATAGCCTCCCATATCTTCTCCACACTAGCGTTTAGCGGTGGCATTTTGATTTCTTCCCATACGAATCTATGACTTCGCTGTCCTCTCGTGATAATTCCGCCTCTGGCCTCCATAAGTCTCTTGCGAATTATGCCTTTGACCTCCATAGGTTTCTTGCGGTTGATCAAGCCTTTGAATTTTATTATTTCCGCCACGGTTGTAGAAATTTCTTTCTCTTTCAAATTCTTCCTGATCGCGACTTCCCATAGCTACCAACTTTTGTTGACCATCATCTGGTATCCTCACTCCTTGTTGACCTTGCGAGGTACTCGCCACAGTGTTTATCAATTTGGGTAACAAACTTGCATTCGCAGCTCCTGAACTTGTATTCGCAACAGGGTATGATTCCATCTCATTTTGTTTTTCCTCTAGAGAAATATACTTCTCCTGAAGCTCTCGCAACTCGGTCATTGTGATTGTATTTTTACTCTAAAAATTTGGATATATAGCAGATTTGTCGCAAACATAGCATTAATGAATGATAAGATGAGATATCTTTCCTCCACTCGGCCTGCCATTTCGCTACACATTATCTTCCATCTTACAGTTAGATGTTTCAAACTTTCACCAACCCTTTGTTTTAACCCAAATACATCTTCAATACCTGGTCGCGAGGAATTATTACTTATGTATGCCCCTAAGAATATAGCCAGCAAGTGATTAAAAGATGTTATTGTATTCCTCGGTAGCCCTTCAAACCATTTCAAAGCTTATCCTGTCAGACTTGATGCAAAATATTTGCACAATATAGCATCATTGTTCTCCCATTGTAGCATACATCTCATATAAGCTTTGATATGCTGTATCGCACAAGTTGTTCCATCGAAAATGCTGGTTAATGTCGGTAAATTGCACTTCGGTGGTATTCCTGTTCATTGTATCTCTTGTGTGAACGGGGTTTTCGCAGCTTCTTCTATTGCTTCATCTAACTGTCTCTTTCCTCCTCCCCTTTTATTGTTCATCATTCCTCTCATTTCTGCCAATTCTCTCAAAATTTATTCATTTACATCAGAATTTGAATCCATTGGTCTTTTTAGTTCCGCTTCTCTCCGCCTGCGTTCATGTCTACTTTGACTTTCTTGTTCATCATTCTCTTCTCGCATTTCTCTGTGATCTTCTCCTTCAGTTCTTTCGCGAATTCGCACACCATTATATCTATCGATTTCTCTTCTTTGGTGCCTATCAGTTCTCCTTTGTGCTCTTTCGTACTCTTCATTAATATTATCATTGTTGCGATTTTGTTCTCGCTTTTTTTCTCGATTATCATGATTATTCTGGCGAATTACCTCTTCTAACTCTTGTTCTTCCATTTCTGCTCTCAATCTTTCTCTCTCGCGAGCTAGACGTGCTTGTTCAACATAATGTCTTTCAATGTCATCCTCAATCTCTTTTTGCCTCCTCTGTGCTTCTCTCCCATGCAATATTCTTCTTCCTTCTTCTTGATTTTCAAGAATCTGGATCATTTTGCCTTGACGCTGCCTATTTCCTTGATTTTCATCATTCTGCCCATTTTGAATAGTCTCGGGACGTGGAATATAAAGATCTTCCATCATTTCTCCTCTCTCGCAATGTTCCCTGCCTGGATTTTGCGCTTCTCTTTGGTTTTCTTCATCAACAGCTTCTGTAGGTAAATTTCTCCTTCTTTCCTCTCTAATTGATCTTGAGCTTGATCTTGTAGTGCTTCTCGACCTTCTGTTTTGTAATCTCATGTTTTCCATCCTCAACTCATGATTATGTCTTGTCAAGTTTGCACGTTCCTCTGCCTCTAATCGTCTCTCTTCATGTATTGTTTGCCTCAACGCCTCTAATGATGCGATCTCTTCATTCCCATGTATTATTTCTCCATTCCCCTCTCGATCTCTCCCTTCTTGTCCATTGTTTACCAATTGTTGTTCTTCTTCCCTTTCGTCCCCTAACCGATCTCCAAGTATGCACACTTACTCTATCATAATCCACAGTTCTATCCGCCACTGGTTGAATTGGTGATTGAATTTGATTTTCCTCATCATTTCTTATGTTCCTTCTTGAGGATTCTCCCATTTCATTTCTCTCTTCTCCGGCAAGTCTCCTACTTCTCCTAACAGTTGTTGGTTGCTCAGATGCATTTCTCCTTCTAACCATTTCTGAATTTTGGTAAACTGTTGAAAATTGTATCAAATTTCTTCTCTACTACTCCAAATTCTTTCAAATCACGATGTGTATCCTTACTCAAACAGCCCTTTCTAGCGCCAATATGTAGTTGCAGGAAATCCTACACTACACCCCTCACAATATTCCACACAACTAAGACATTTTTTAGATGAATAACAATGATTTTATTGATTATTTCCTTGAAGATTCACAAGATAAAATAGAAAAGGGTTAAAGAAATTACAATCACCACCAACTTTCTCTCTCCTAATGACTTGTCTAACACTCTCAAAAGAATCTCCCCTTACAACAGACTTATTCGACTCTTTATATAGGATAGTATACAATGGATGACAGCTAAGCTGTCCTTTATTTTCGGAAACGACTTGCGAAATATCGCAAGTATACAAGTATATAATCTCGCAATTTTCCTAACTTCGCTAGATCTTCACACTTTTCTCATGTTTTGGCTGTCGTCATTCATTGCGTCATTAATGTTATTCTTCTGCGACACTCTCGCAATGTCATTATTTATTGATCTTGCGAAGTATTGATCTCGCGATATTCTGATCCTACAAAGAAAACTCCTTTATTTCAACAAACTCCTTGATTTCATGGTATTTCCCTAAAATCATGAAATATATAATAAAATTAGGAAAAATGCTATGAGACCGAGCTCATTGGACGGCCGGCCATTCCTTAGCCATAGCCGGTCCCACACTTCACGATTTCTTCATTTTATGATTACTTTTCCTTCATCTCATGAAGTTTCCTCAGTTTCAGCAAAAAATCCTGATTTCTTCACATTTTCTCAAATGATTGCTCAAACGCACATCAGAAAATATCAAAATTCTCAGGACTGAGACATGAACACTTTGGTGACATGAGCATATTACCTTGACCGACCAAGGTTGGCTCTTTGGCTTGCAAGAGGCCGGTCCCTCATATTTTCATCATTTGACCTAATTTGTTCACATTAGGTTCAAACTCTTCCAAACAACTTGGAATTTCATAAAATGATCGACAGACGATCCCATGACCACCCAGGGCCGGTTTCATGACCCCTTGGTCGGTCCCTCATCTCTTCATAATTAATTAGGGCTTAGACGAGCATTATTTTAATAAATGATTAAACCAGCATTTAATCATCCTCTCATCAAAAAATCAACAAGTCTTCAAGATACCTTGGTATTTGCTCACTTAAGCATCTGGGCGCTACATAAACCATTAATCGACCCATGATCCCATGTAGCCGGTCCCTCCTTCCGTGGTTAATTTTCAATAAACCATTAATAAATCGAATTAGGTTTTTGAGTCCAAGGTTCATAATTCCAGATTCAAACACTAATAATTTTACGATGATCTCATGGTCAACATTTAATTAATTATACTTGGTTCAGTTGCCGGTATTTTAATTAGTATTTCTATCAATAATTCATCAGATGAGCAACATTTGCTCAGATGAGCAATATTTGTTCAGACTAAGGAATATTGGTTCAATTGTCAATATTCAACAATCCATCGAATGATCAATATTTTCTCACCTTAACTATCAACATTTACGTGAGAATCATACCTCTGTCTCAACAGACACGTTCAATTCATGAGTCTCAGAACATTTGCAAATCACATTCGGCTCAACAATACAAGGACTCATCGTCCCATGAAGTCATGAAGTCAACAACTGACTAACTAAATCACGAGACATCAATCGTGTCACATGGGGGATATTAACTAGGGTTTTGGTCTGGCGGTCTACGAGTTCATACACACGATGAGAATGTGAGCAAGTCATGCAATCAGTTGAAGGAGTTAACAAAGTAGTGGATGGAAAATCGACCAAGTCTTCGCACGTTGAGCAACTGGTTTTAACCCGATTTCCACTTCTCCACTCTTTGATTCCATAAACTGTCACACTTCATGGGATCATGGTGTTTACAATTCTAGCAATATAAATAAGTTCTGAATCATGATTGAAAGACACGAAAATCTCACGTCAAACAGACAACACGAGATTAACAACTCAACATCTGAGCAATTACTCTCAACAGAGCAAATTCAATCATTCAGAACTTATCTTATTTTCAGAATACACAACACACCTACAATCTTCGATCACCATTGATCTCACATATTTTTCAGCGTCCCTCCTACAGATCGACCCATCCTCTCTTGTGACCGAATTTGCTCTGGAACGACCATTGTCTTGGTTTAGGCCGGAGTACTACAGATTGATCTCTCGAATTCAAAGTACTCCCTTCTTGCAGTGCATATGTGTGAGGTTTAACAGTTCGCTCGGTTCAAGGAGTTTCCTCCGCACGGTCGTCTCCTCAATTCCGTAAATCCCAGCAACTCGTTTTTCCCCATCTACAGATTAGCGACCACAGTGGGAGATCATTCTCTCGGTTGCAATCTCACTTCTCACAAACATGGTCGGTCTTAGTTCTGGTTCAGTTACCAACCTGGATTCAACACCCGACTCTAATATTTCAAGCTTTAGTGGTACCGCCAACACCACTCCTCCGGCGCAACCTTCCACCGTCAATCCTCCGGCGCAACCTGCCACTACCACTCCTCCGACGCAACCTTCCACTACTACCCCTTAGAGCACTGGTACTCCAGTGATCACCCCTACAAGTGACGGCACCGGAACCATCAACTATCCACTCTTTGGTCGATCTCCTGAAGAAGTCAGAGAAAATCCACCTACCATTGGCGATCTCATGAAGGTGCAAGAAACTCTTGCCAAAAATCAAACTGACATGGCTGCTACTCAGAAGGAACTATTCAACTTTCTCAAGACTCTTACAGACAAGATGTCAGAGAAAACTCAGGAGAAAGAAAAATCTAAAGAAACGCCTTCAAACGCTGATCTCGAAGTCACTCCGATCCATGTAGTAGATGATGAGGAAGTTCCTATGACTGCAGAAAATCCACCATCAAAAGAACCATCCAGTTTCATCACTCTTGAAGACCTGGAACGTCTTCTGGAGGATCGTGGAAAAGACAAAACACCCTCTGTACATCGTCACCAACCTCCATACCCTGCTGCTACGCAAAGGATTCCTCTGCCAAAAGGTTACACCTCTCCAGCCTTCACACTTTATGATGGAACAGGCAATGCTCAAGAACATGTTTCTCGATTTCTGGAAGCACTGGGTGAACATGAGCACAACCATACTGTCCGTCTGAAGGAATTTTCGAAGTCTCTGAAAGGCAGGGCATATACCTGGTACAACAATATCGCACCAGTAAGCATCAAAAGTTGGGGAGAGATGGTCAATGCTTTTTACAGAAAGTATTTCTTCGTTTCAGAGCAAATCACCCTCTCTGATCTCGGAAGGATGGGTCAAAGGAGCAACGAATATCCTAACGATTATGTGAAAAGATTCAGAGTTCAAGCTTTGGACTGCCATGATCCAAATGTCATAGAGCCACAACTCGTGGACTTGTGCATCAATGGAATGATTCTAGTCTACAGAGCCTTATTGGAAAGTCTCAGGTTTCAGGCTTTCTCAGAACTTCATGAAGCGGCCAAAAAATCAGCAACTACTGCACCTGCTTTATTGAAGAGAGCTAAGACTACAAAAGCTAAGAACCACGAGAAACTCGAGGAAGCAGATGTTTAATCAACAAACAATACAACCTTCAACCTTCCATAAATGTTGTTACAGAAGGGAGCAAACGAAAAGTCGAGCCGCAGCGCAAACATACTTCCTCAACTCCTTCAAAGACACAAAAGAAGGATAATTCGCAAGTTCCTGCTCAACACACAGAAGCCGATCCAGAGGCACCTGATTTCCCCTGCTCCATTGAAGAATTTATTGAACTTATAGATGCCTGGATTCAAGATGGTGCAATCAAACTGCCGTATGTCAAGAAAGAACCAACTGAAGAGGCCATGGAAAATCCTCGTTACTGTCGCTTTCATAGGTTCGTCAACCATCCCACAAGTGATTGCAAAACCTTGAAGCGCATATTCAAAGAAAAGATCGAATCAGGAGAACTCAACTTGGGGACTGAAGGAGTACACAGAGATCCTCTCCCAGTCAGAACCTTCACCCTTTCTGAACCACTTGTCAAGAAAGCAGTTCAATCCTTAATCGAGCATGTCTGCGAATTGCTATACTTATCAAAGGCTCAAAGGGGAGACATGTTTGCTGCACTAAATCACATCGTGTCAGGGAAGCGTTTGTTGATTCAAGAGCCGCCTTCAACAACAGACGAAGAAATGTACGACTGGGGACTTCTCACCACAGTCCATCTCAAGGGAAACGAGTTCATACGATCATTGATTGATGTTGGCACTACTGTCAACGTTGTCCCTCTGAAAACTTTCAGGGCCGCTGGTATCATACGACAAGAAGCCATCCATGCTCCAGTAACAATCACAGATCATGAAGGAACACCCAAAGACGCTTATGGCCACATTACTCTCAAGGTGAACATAAACTCAGCTTGGACAGAAACAAAATTTTACATAATCCGAGAAGATCTAGGATATGATATGATTCTTGGACGCACGTGGATTCATGCTGGAAGGGTAACACCAACAACTTCAATTGCACACTTCTCTGTCGAAGAAACCTCTGATTCAGATGAAGAAAAAGAGGATATTTCACCGTTCGAGTATCTGGAGGAGGTCAAAGCCTTGTCAGCGCTGACACAAAGGCCTGAGGAAAATGCAAATGCTTTCATCAAAAGATTTCGTACTCAGGCAAGTCTTATTCCTCCTTAAGTGTCCATATCATCAAATTTCAAATATGCTTATTTGGTCCGAGGGCTTCACTCCACCAACAACTTAGCCATCGCAAAATTCTATGAGTGGATAATCTCGCCTCAGCAATACTTTACCAAGTGGTTGGACGCAGAACCTCTCCGAATCGAACACCTCTGTAGATGGTGGATTTTCGACAAAGGGTAAAATTATAAAACAATACTCTGGATCCGGCAATCAGATGAGTATTGAGGCCCATGTCTCTCATTAAAGCATGAAAGCTCATGATATAAACCTCTGACTGAGAAGGCTGTCTCTCAGAGTATATGTAGATGTGTAGTCTCCCAACTGAGGCCACGACACATCTCATATATATTGAGCAATTTCAGTAATTACTCCGGATCCGGCAATCGGATGAGTATTGAGACTCGTGTTTCTAAGCGTGAAAGCTCATGCCATAAAACCTCTGATCGAGAAAGTCTCTCAGAGAAGATGTAGATGTGTGGTCTCCCAGCTGAGGCCACGACACATCTCATGAATACTGAGCAATTTTAGTAATTACTCCGGACCCGGCAATCGGATGAGTATTAAGACTCGTGTCTCTAAGCGTGAAAGCTCATGCCATAAAACCTCTGATCGAGAAAGTCTCTCAGAGAAGATGTATATTTGTAGTCTCCCAGCTGAGACCACGACACATCTCATACTGTAGAGTCGCAAGATTGGACGGCTCCTAGACAGCGTGTCTGCTAATATAGAGCAATAACGTCTTCAGGATGCAACCATGTTTTCCCTGACTATACAAGAGGAATATGACGCTCCAGCAAGTTCATATTGCTCAACCCTTAGATAATTAATGCTCCTAGATAGGAAGCCCTGCTAGTATAGAGCCATCAGTTAATTATCTCTAATCGCCTGAATATCCAGCAATATTCTACGATTTTTCGTTATATTTCGTCACTTCAATTCGTGGTTCTTCCCAGCAGAATTCCACGGGTTAGTGGTAAATATTCAACGAAACAGGCATCTGAGCATCGAATAAGCCCTGACTAAAATGGTGCAACTGTACTTAACAATAATGCACAGACCATCATTTGAATGCGCAAACGAGCATTTCAAAAATATGAATGAACGATGAACCTATGCAAAATAGGAAGGAAAAATAATAATAAAATATTAGCAAAGGCGCCAGGGGGCTGGGCTCATCAGTTGGCCGGTCATGCCGTGACCAGTCCCGCGCCCAATTTTATATTTTGTCATATTTTATTATTTTTCCCCGATCTCGTGAAAATTCTCTCGTTCGAGCTAATCTGTTTCGTTTCAAGGAAATTCTCTAATCTCATGATTTTATCAAAGAAATAATAAAATTAGGGAAAGGTGTCGCGGGACCGAGCAACAGCCGGCCGGCCATGCCCTAGCCGTGGCCAGTCCCACACCTCACGTCCCCATTATTTTATTATTTCTCTCAAATTATGAAAATTCCTTGATTTTATGAATTTTCCTTAAAACCATGAAAATTCCCTAATTTTATGAATTTTCTCTAAAATCATGAAAATTATTATAAAATTAGGAAAACTCGTGGGACCGGGCACCAGCTGACCGGCCATGCCCTAGCCGTGGCCGGTCCCACACCTCACGTTCCCATTACTTTATTATTTCTCTCAAATTATGAAAATTCCTTGATTTTATGAATTTTCCCTAAAACCATGAAAATTCCCTAATTTTATGAATTTTCTATAAAATCATGAAAATTATTATAAAATTAGGAAAACTCGTGGGACCGGGCTCTAGCCGGCCGGTCATGCCCTAGCCGGTCCCACACGCCTATTATTTTATTATTGTTTGTTGTCTTAAGTTTCCTGATTCCATGAAAACTCCCTGATTTCAACAAAATACCTTGGTTTTAACAAATCTCTCTGATTTTATGAAAATTTACTAAAATCATGAAAATTACATAAAAATGGGAAGAGTGCTCTGGGACCGTGCCCATTTGGCCTACTGCCATGCCTTGGGCCATTGCCGGTCCCACACTCCACAATCCCCTATTTTATTATTATTATATCTCTCTCATCTCATGGAAGTTCCCTAATTTCATAAAACTCTCCAGTTTCATGGAATTTCCCTCAAATCAGAGAAAGTACATAAAATTACATAAAACTGGGAAAGTGTGGGACCGTGCTTGTCAACCGACCGGCCATGCCCTAGCCGTGGTCGGTCCCACACCTTGCAATTCCCTGTTTTATTTATCATTTTTCATCATCTCATGTATTTTTCCTAGTTTCAGCAAAACCCTGGATTCTGCATATTTTCTCAGAATGTTGCTCATGTAGTTGCAGGAAATCCTACAATACATCCCTCACAAGAATTCATAATAATCAACCCATCTTTAAGATTAATAATCACACTTTTTATTAATTGAGTTAAAGAACTTTACAAAAAGGAAATGAAATCAAGAATACAACTATTGCTCTAGACTTTCTCTCTCCTCCAAACTTTCTCTCTACTCTAAAAAGATCTCCCTGTCCTCTCAAGTCTGTTCGGGTCTTTATATAGGATACTACATAGTGGGTGACAGCTAAGCTGTCCTTTATTTTCGGATCTGGCTTGCGATATTCTCGCAAGTATACAAATGTTAAATTTCGCAACACTCCTAAATCTCGCTAGGTTTCCACATCTTTCTCGTGTTTAGGCTGTCGTCATCTGTTGCGTCATTTCTGTAATCATTCTGCGACATCTTCGCAGTGTGTTGTTCAAAGGTTTCGCAAAGGTATTGATGTTGCGATATTCTGATCCTACATCTTGCCTCTTCTCATGTCTTCTCTGCGAAGGAGAGAATGATATGAGAACTAATGTTTCAAATTGCCGCAACTGTCCATTTTTAATTCCTTAAACTTTCTACCGACAAGATTCCATGAATTAAGCATAACCACTTACACGTGTTAAATATTCCCCTATCCACCGGCACATTAAATGCTAACCGGTCATCACTTTCTTGTCTATTTAAGAAGAGATTTATCATAAAATATTTTCTTTCTTTTACTTCGTCTTCTTCATCTCCACATTCTCTGTAAATCTTTTTGTCGTCTGCAACTTTTTACAAATTCATCTTTCTGCTACTGTTCTTATGGAGACATCAAGGTTTGTTGACTTTGCTGAAACTGATCTTTCTGAAATTGTCTTATTTGATTTTGTTCATCTTCGTATAATTCCCATACTATTTCTTTTTCAGCAAAAACACTTCTAGTACCAAGTTTATGGTTCTAAACACTAATGTTCCCAAGAGTTCTCAGCAAAAGGTCACCGTAAACAAAAGGAAGCCTGCGAATAGCAAGGTATTAAGAAATACTATTCTTTTAATAACAATATTGTTGCCTTTGTTTCTTATTTGAATTGTGATTCGCAGGGTGATGAAAATGTCGATAAGCCCCGCAAAAAACCTCGCCACCTTAAAAACGTTGAAACTTCTGTCCCATTTCCTATGTTTAAGCCTTCAACATTTCCTGCGATATCTTCGCAAGCTGACTCCTTACTTCCTGTTCATGAAGGTATCGCCACAGAATTCTCCCATGTAACTGATCTTTTTGTAGTTGAAATTCCTGGTGATAACCCTGCTGCGAATGAACCCTTCTCTTCTTCTATTGTCAATACCTCTTCTCTTGACACTGCCTCAACCCCAGTCATTAATCTTCATCAAATTTCATCTTCGAATGACGCATCTATGGCAAAGGATGATTCAACTCTTCAACCTTCTGTCATGACCACTTCTTCATCCGAATCTCTCCTTTTTACTAAAGAAACCTTGGAAGGAATAAATATTGCTTTCAAGGTTTTATCAGATGTTTTAGCTGATGTCAAGAAATCTTCCGTTGATCCTATCAAATCTGGTGTCTGCGAAATTTTGAGTAAGTATTTTGGCTCTGACAGAATGATTTCGCAAACATCCTTTGAGAAAGAAGTTGAAACTTTAAAAGAGAATCTCCAAGCCATGACCTTGAAATGTGACACTCTTCATCTTGAAAATCAAAAGCTTCAGAATGTCTCACTAGATGATGACAATCTTCGCAAGAAGAACGAAGAATTAAAAGGTACAATTTTCTTATCTTTCCCCCCATTTTTTTTTTTTTTTTTTTTTTTTTTTTTAAGATCAATTGTTCGCCCTTCAAGTTTTACACCAGAAACGAGTAATGGAGATATATCAGCTTGAATCCGTCGTTGAAGAAGCCCGTGTAAATAGAGATGTGTGGATGGATCAATATAACCAATTAGATAACCTTTATACATACTCTGTCGATCAAATAGATAACCTTACCAAGGAGAATACTCAATTAATTCAGAAGCAAAACTTGTTAAGTAATGAATTATCTCGCCTCACTTATGCTTTGACTAAAGCTAATTTGGATTTGGAAACTTTTTCAGATGAGAATAAGACTCTATCTCAAGAGAAGCGAATTCTTTTGAATAAGGTGGCGATCTCTTCGCAACAACTTAACATTTTCCAAAAAGTATGTAACGATCAAGAACAATCTCTCTGCTCATTGAGAAATAAACTTAAAGAAGTAACAGAATCATCTACTGCTGAGAGAGATAAACTTATTCAGGGTAGAATAACTTTAAGGGTAAAGGCCAGTCAACTCAAAGATCAATATTCCAAGCTTGAAGAATCCTACACTTCTCTTGTGAAGTAAAACACCTTACTCATTTCTAACGAAAAGAATCTTCGATCTCGCCTGAAAGGTTTAGTTGGAGATAAGTTTGACGATGCAATGGACCACTTGGAGAATAGTTGCATGGCTTTAACCCAATATATTATCTCGCAAAAGGAAGGTAGTCATAAAATTTGACTGCCTCAACCATTTTTTCTTTGTTAAGTCTTTTTATGATATCTTCCTTATAAATTCTTCGTCTGACTAACTTTCTGTATTTTTTGTTTTCGCAGAATCTGAGAAAAATCTTCATTCCTACATTTCTATTTTGGAATCTAAATACGCCAAAATTCGCAAAGAGAATGCATTACTTGCCTCTACCCTTGCTTGTTCTCGCGATCGGGCAGAAAGAAGATTTGATTATCTTGCTTATTTCAAAGATATACAAAGTAGGAATCATCATAAAGCACTCCTTCGCCAAGTTCATCTCAGGGCTGAAGTTCTTGTGAATGATATCTTATTATCCAAATCTCTTCCTCCTATATCTGTCCAACCTTTGGAAGTAGACGACGATGAAGTTCCTTGTTCTCCTGATAATGATTATTATTATGAAAGTGGCGATGATCTCCCAAATGAAGAAGAAATTCCTCCTAATGATGCAACTGTTGATGATAACCCAAATGAAGAAAAGACTAGAGTAAATCAGAATGAAGGAAGGACTGCCGAAAGTGAAAAAGATGGCGAGAGTGAGAAAACTGGCGAAGAACGTCCATTATCTCCTTCTGGCGAAAAAATTGATGAAAATATTTCATCTTCTCCTAGCAAAGTTAACATTGAAGCTTGAACTTCTTATGTAATTTTACTTCTTTGGGTTATTTCATCTTTATAACTTCTTTCAAATGGTGTATTTCAATCAACCTTGAAGTATATTTGCTCTTTTATTATTGCGCTTACAGGCGAGAAAGATAATGCTTGTTATTTAATAATTCCCATACTGCCTCTCATTATCTTTCTTGCGATGAATGATCTGCATAAGTAATAGTTAATTCGTATAAAATTTTTTTTGTTGCATCATGTGGTCTTATTTTGCCTTCCTAGTTAAAGGTCTTATTTTGCCACCCCTTGTCATTGCGACAAAATCGCATGACGTCTTTACACTTTCATGCAATGACCCATTCATCTTGTCTTATCATTTCTATAGTATTATTGCCTCTGCAGGATATTTTTCATGCGACAATATGACAGGCCTAAATATTCTTGCGAATATAATGCCCCATGACATTGCCGTCTTGCGACGAAATCGCAGGACGTCTTTACACTTTCATGTATTGACCCATTGATCTCGTCTTATCTTTCTCTTTTGTATTATTGCCTCTTCAGGATTGTCGCACAATTATGACAAGCCTAAATTTTCTTGCGAAAATAAAGCCTCATGACATTTGCGTCTTAAGACACTTATCAGCTCCCTAATGGAGGGTGCCAACCTTATCTTCCCCCTGTTTGCCCCTTCAAGGAGGCGTACCTCTACCATACAAGGTTGGCTTATCTTTATCTTTTGTATTATTGCCTCTTCAAGATTGTCGCACAATTATGACAAGCCTAAATTTTCTTGCGAAAATAAAGCCTCATGACATTTGCGTCTTAAGACACTTATCAGCTCCCTAATGGAGGGTGCCGCCCTTATCTTCCCCATGGTTGCCCCTTCAAGGAGGCGTACCTCTACCATACAAGGTTGGCTCCTCCCATCCGGTCTTAACAACAACTAGTTGTTTTCACAGCCTCTTATCCCTTTTGCCTATAGGGCTTATGGTTACGAGACTGCACCCTAAGTGGGGTTTTCTTCGGACCGAGTGCAGCATACGTCAAGACTTGCCAAGAATGGCCGAGACACTTCAAATGCCCCAGGCACTCTTGGCTCAACCGTGTACCTCGGCGCCTTGATCAGATGCCGCACTCCTTAGAAGAGACCCTCGGTCGTCCAACCTAAGTCATAAGCTTAGGTTGAAAATCCAAGGTACCTCTCCTAGATGGGCTTTATTGACCCCAAATCTCCATGACTCAGTTTCCATAGGCGGTGTAACCTTTTCGCTGAGCCATGCAACAGGTACCCCCTTCTATGACGCACTTTAGGTCTTACATTTGCCTCTTACGAAATTTTGATTTCACGAACTAGGGTGTACGCCATAGTAGGTTCGCCCCTTTCTAGTATGTCATTAATATTTGATTATCTCTTGTCATCTTCTCTGCGAAATTTTCGCATCTTTTTTTTTTTTTTTTTTGTATATATATAATCTCACAATTATTCTTTCATAAGATCTTCACATATATTCATTTTGTTTCAATCATACATCATTTCGCAGTCTACTCTTTCCCAAAACTTCTTATGGGTAATATTTCTTTAAGTATAATCTGTTCCACGGTCTATCAAGTCTACGACCCACATCTTTACCCTCAGGATCCATCAATCTGTATGCCCCTGTTCCAACTATATCCTTAATGATGTAAGGTCCATCCCATTTTCTTGCTAGTTTTCCACCATTTTCTCGCTGATATATTGGTGTTTCTCGCAGCACTAAGTCACCAGGTTGGAACTCGCGTGTTTTAACACGTTTATTATATTCTCTGGCTAATCTTCGCTAGTAGTTTTCCATATGCTGTAAATCCCTTTCTCCTTTTTCTTCTAATTCATCTAGCTTGGTTAAAATCATACCCGCACTAAGATTTTTCTCCCAAGCTTCTCTCTTTGTTGTGGGAATAATAACTTCTGTTGGTAGCACAACCTCAACTCCATATGTTAAACAGAAAGGTGACATTCCAGTAGCTTCTCGCCTGGTTGTGTTGTAAGCCCATACTGCATTATGCACCTGTTCGCACCATGCTCTATTATGCCCTTCTTGTAGGATCATAATATCGCAACGGACAAGGTTCGCGGGATTAATAAACGACGGTGTCGCGAGGGAGTCGCAGGGAGCTAAAATAAACGACGCGATGAATAACGACAAACAAAACAATTGGAAGACATGAAACCTGGCGAGGGCTAAGAAGTGTCGCGAAAATGAATATTCGTGCACTTGCGACACTTCGCGAGACATTCCCGAAAATAAAGGATAGCTTAGCTGTCATCCACTATGTATTACCCTATATAAAGGGCTAAATGAGTCTGTTAAAAGGAGAGATCTTTTCGAATTGTTGAGCAAGTCATTAGGAGAGAGAAAGTTTAAGAGCGCTTTAATTTCTAAGTGTAATTCTATTATACCGTGTAAACATTTCATGGAATCAATTAATAAATATTCTTGATCACACATCTTTCAATGGATTAGTCAAGCAAAACTGAGTAAGGGGTGTAGTGTGGGATTTCCTGCTACTACATATGCGCTAGAAACAAGGACAGAAGCGAGAGATTGACGTAGAAATTGGAAAGAATTTGGATTAACAGAGAAAAGGTTTGGAGAGATACTCAAGAATTCATTGAAAAAGAAAAATGGCTAGAAGAAGAAACGTACAAGGGCAACCAACGATTGTAAGAAGAAGTGGGAGACTTGCTGGAGAAAGGAGGAATGAAACAGGAGAATCGTCAAGGATGAATATGAGAAATGATGGAGAAAATCAAAATCAGCCACCGATCTCCCCAGTAGCAAACGCGGCTGTGGATTATGATAGAGTAAGTGTACATACTTGGAGGTCTGATTCTGAAGACGAGAGGGAAGAGGAGCAGCAGATGGTGAACAATGGACAAGGAGGAGAGCAAGGAATGAATGGAGAAATGAATCCAGGAAACGACGAAGTCGCAGCGTTAGAAAGATTGAGACAAACAATACACGAAGAGAGACGACTAGAGGCAGAGGAACGAGCAAACTTGACAAGACAGAATCATGAGCGAGGATGGAAAATATGAGATTGCAAAATAGGAGATCAAGAAGTAGTGTGAGATCAAGTTCAAGATCGATTAGGGAAGAAAGAAGGAGAGTCTTACCAATGAAAATTGAAGAAGAAAACCAACAAGAAACACAAAATCCAAGCACAGAGCATGGCGAGAGAAGAGGGAGATGGAAGATCGTTATATTCCTCAGCCCGAAAATCTTCAAGATGAGCGGAATAGGGAAAATCAAGGAAACATGCAACTCCAAGGGCCGAATAACCCAGCTGCTGAAGGGAGAATAATCTTACACGAGAGAGAAGAATTGAGAAGAAACCGAGAGATTGAGAATGACATTGAGAGGCACTACAATGAACAAGCACGGCTAGCTCGCGAGAGAGAAAGGATAAGAGCAGAAATGGAAAATCAAGAGATGGAAGAGGCAATCCGGCAGAATAACCATGACAATAGGGAAAGAAGGAGGGAACAAAATCGTACCAATAGAAATATTAATGAAGAATATGAGAGGGCGCAGATGAGAGATGAGAGACAGCCAAGAAGAGAGAACAACCGATATAATGGCGTGCGAATTGAAGAAAGAAACGAAGAAGAGCGTCGCAGGGAAAGGAGAGAAGAAAATAACGAGCAAGAAGGTCAAAACAGGCACGAGCGTAGAAGGAGAGAGGCAGAGCTAAAAAGACCAGTAGAATCAAATTCTGAGGCAAATGAACAAATCTTAAGAGAACTGGCTGAAATGAGGGGATTACTGAACAATAGAAGGGAAGGAGGAAGGAAACAATTGGACGAAGCCATCGCAGAAGCTGCGAAGAATCCCTTCACGTTAGAAGTACAGATGGGAGGAATACCTCCTAAGTGCAATCTACCTGCATTAACCAACATCTTTGATGGAACAACCTGTGCGGTACAACATATCAAGGCTTATATGAGATGTATGTTGCAGTGGGAGAATCATGATGCTATACTGTGCAAATATTTCGCATCAAGCCTAATAGGAGAAGCACTAAAATGGTTTGAAGGTCTGCCAAGGAACACAATCACATCATTTAACCATTTACAAGCCACATTCCTGGGAGCATACATAAGTAACAACTCTTCACGACTGTGTATTGAAGATGTATTCGGGTTGAAACAAAGGGTTGGCGAGAGCTTAAGGCAGTTGACAATAAGATGGAGGACCATGTGTAGCGAAATGGCGGGGACGGGTTGAGGAAAGATATCTCATCCTCTCATTTGTGAATGCTCTCTTCGCGACTAACTTGTTATACATTCAAATTTTTAGAATCAAAAATACAATCACGATGGCGGAAGCTGCGAGAGTTACAGGAAGAATATATTGCCTTAGAAGAAAGACAGAATGAAATGAACTCTTATCCAATCGCGAACACAAGCTCGAATGCTGCGAACGCAAGCTTGTTACCTCAATTCATAAATACAGTGGCGAGCACTTCGCAAGGACAGCAAGCAAGGAAGGCTGATGAGGGACAGCAGAAGATAGTAGCCATGGGAAGCCAC
Organism: Papaver armeniacum; assembly: GCA_023531295.1. Taxonomy (NCBI): domain Eukaryota; kingdom Viridiplantae; phylum Streptophyta; class Magnoliopsida; order Ranunculales; family Papaveraceae; genus Papaver; species Papaver armeniacum. Next base: position 280,964 of record JAJJWW010004761.1, read on the forward strand.
GACCAAGAAGAGTTTGAACGAGAAAGGAACTACTACAACCGTAACAGTAATAATAAGATTCAGAGGCTAGATCATGTACAAGAAACTTACGGTGGACGAAGGCAAAATAATCATGCAAGGCAGAGAAATCGCGAGAATAGTATGGGAAGAGATTAAGATGCCTCCACTGAATGCTAGTGTGGAAAAGATCTGGGAAGCTATACTTGTAATGGAAGATGTACCAGCACCTTGGAACGTGGGAATGGAACCACCACCGGGCGACAGAAGCCATGAGTTTTGTTCTTACCATCGCTTCCATGGGCATCAAACAAACGATTGTAGAAACATAAAGAGAATTATTCTCAGGATGATTGATCAGGGGAAGCTGAATCATTTTCTAAAGGGAGAAGAAAAAGGCCAGACATTACCACCCCCACCAGAGATGCACAGAATAGTGTCAGCGAAAGGAAAGGAAACATTTGTGATAGAAGTTGGAACAAAAGCTAAAAATTTGAATTGCAACTCTATTGTCCACTCCTATCGCACAATCGAAGATTTTCATGACAACGTGCTCGGTAGAGTCTTTGCGAGAGATGCTAACGATAAAGAAATAATGAGTCTCGGCGAGAACGACGCTTGAGTTAGAAAAGTGGCATTTGAAGACTATTTCTTTCTCTGTGAGATGAAGTGCCAAAAGGAAGAGAAACACATGATAGCCCGTTGGTTGTGAAACTAGAGATTAACCCAAAACCGGTCGATGGAGAAGATGATGAGGCGAGAAGATTGTTGGGCGATCAACCGAATCTAATCGATACAGGAAGTTCGGTGAATATTCTTTTTACCATACTTACAAGACGATGGGAGGAAAGGATGAGGATTTGATCCCCTCGACATACAAGATATATGGCTTTAATGGCACTGCAAACAAGCCAAAGGGAGAGGTTCACATGAGAATACCTCTTCAAGGATTATCAATCGATGTCTTATTTCTGTGTGGTTGACGTGGAATCTCCATATAATGCCTTTGATTGGGAGGCCATGGCTTCATGAAATCTTGGGGGTCGCATCAACATACCACCAATGTATAAAATTTCCACATCCAAACGGCATTGGTATTATACGGGGAGATTGGAAGGAGTCGCAACAATGTCATGAGGTCGATGTAGAAAGTCAGAAGAAAGAAATACCAAAAGAAAGGGTTGGAAGCAACATGTGAGAGATGAAAGAGAAAGGAAAAACTGATGGTGGATGCTATAGAAGTAAGGACTGAACACACCTCGCGAGGTGAATGCCTAGAGACAGGCGAATATTATGATAATAAGGAAACGAAGGATATGAGGAACAAAAGGCATAAGAAGTGAATAATCAACAAAAGCAGGAGGAAAAGTAGCAGTTGAAGTAATGATGTGCGAGAATCTCGCGGTCAAGAGTATATGAGAATTCGGTTAAGAAAGGAAAATGAAAATACAACAAATGAAATGGAATTCTGCGAATACTTCGCACACAAATATCAACAAATAATGAAACATGAATGATTGAATGATTTAACAAAGATGAATGAGTAAAAGAATGGGACGAACCTTTATGGCGTACACCCTAGTTCGCGAATAACATTCCGTAAGAGGCAAATGTAAGACCTAAAGTGCGTCATATAAGGGGGTATCTCTCGACATGGCTCAGGGGAAGGTTACACCGCTCCTGAAGCTCGAGTCATGAAAATTTGGGGCCCATGAAAGCCTACCGGAAGAGGTACCTTGGATTCCCAACTAAATATATAAGGTTATACCCGGTTGGGCGACCGAGGGTCTCTTCCAAGGAGTCGTGTATGCTCAAGGCGCGAGGTACACGGTTGAGCGGAGTGCGGGATGGATGAACCTACTGGCCATTCTTGGCAAGTCTTGGCATATGTTGCACTCGCAAGAAGAAAACTCCACTTAGGGTGCAGTCTCGTAACCATAAACCCTATAGGTATAAGGGATAAGAGGCTCGAAAACAACAAGTTGTTGTTAAGACCGGATGGGAGGAGCTAGTCTTGTATGGCCGATGTTTCGCCTCCTTGAAGGGGCAACCGGGAGATGATAAGGCGACGCTCTCCATTAGGGGGAGTGTCAAAACAGACGCAAATGTCATAAGGCTATGTTTTCGCAAGAGAATTTAGGCTTGTCATATTTGTGCAATGATCTGCAGAGGCAATAATACTAACGCGAGGGTAAGGCGAGATCAATGGGTCTTTACACGAAAGTGTACGGACGTCTGCGATTTCGTCGCAAGACGGCAATGTCATGGGGCTTTATGTTCGCAAGGATATCTAGACCTGTCATATTGTCGCAACTAAAACATCTGCAGAGGCAAAAATACTTGGAAAATGATAAGGCAAGATCAATGGGTCTTTACATGCAAGTGTAAAGACGTCCTGCGATTTTGTCGCGATGAAAAGGTGGCAGGGGAAGACCTCTAATTAGGGAGGTCTAACTTGGAAGACCACACAAAAATGATAAGGCAAGGTCAATGGGCCATTGCATGAAAACGTAAAGGCGGCCTGCGACCTCGTCGCAACGATACATTTCAATAACGATAAAATTATTATCCAACCAAATACATGATGACAACTAAAATCTTCCATCGAAGATAAATAACGAGAGGCAAGTATGGGAATGGAAAAGATGGAATATTGTTATTCATCTTCTCGATGCAAGAGTTATACATCAATAATGTTAGCCAATTATATTACAAAGAAGAACTACCAAAAAGGGGAGTGAAGATTGAATTTAGGGGGAACAATCCAAGAAGTACACTATAATAAAGAGATACGAAATGTACGAGATATTAGAGGCAGCGAAAGAAAACAAAAAGAATTATTTCTTTGGTGATTCTTCTCCTTCATCTGATTCTTGAGTTCTATTATTTTCATCGCCAGAATTTTCTTCTTCGCTAGCCTCACTATCAGAAACGTCTGAGACAGGCAGATTCTCAGGAACCTTTTCAGAAAGCCAGGGATATGAATGCGAGAGGGATATTGTGGTCCTTACAAACATACTCCATGGCTCCATTGCGAAAACGAACGGCATCATTATTAAAATTCGCCCTTTGTCGTTAGAAATTGTTTCTTCAACTTGAAATATTTATTCTCGCGAAGGGAAAGACTCTTTTATGAAATGTTCTTTTCGTTTCAAGTTCTTCAATTCTCGTTGGAAAATTCTGGCGAGTTGTTCTTTTTCGATTCAAGCTCTCTAATTCTAACTTGAAGTCTCTTCTCGGATTCTACAAATAAGTAACAACAAGTTAATAATTTACAAGCAATACTACAGAAGTAAGAAGCAGTAAGGTATAATAAGTAACCTTCTCTATCAGATATCATATCTTTAATCAAGGAAGTTTGCTCGGCATGAAGACTAACATCAACACCTAGGTTATTCCTGGCATTATCTAAAACTTTCGCAGCCCAGGCGAATTCATCATCACTATTAATAACAAGAAGAGAAGAACTTGCTCTTCTCATTTTGCTTAAGTATGGTATTCTGATGAAGGAGTTCATCTCGTTCAACTTGCACACCTAGAAGAGATTTGTGGAATTCTGCTAACGCCTGTGCACCTCTGTTAGTAATGCGATCGTTCTCATCTATGAGATCACTAATTTTCTTCCTTAAAGTCTTAATTTTCTTCTCGGAATCAAGGTACATTCGTTTAAAGCGATTAGTTAGATTTAAACTAGATCTGTGTTCGATCTCTAAGAGATGATATTTGGATTGAAGATCCTTTAATGAAAGGAGGTTAGTTTTATTTGAGAAACTACTTAGAGATTGATTGAGGTGAGTAAGAAGGACATCATCATTCATAGGCTCGGGAAATGAATGGAGAAGGATAGATTCTTCGGAGAGGTTATATACATCTGCGAGAATAATAGTCAGACAAAGAAAAATAAAGGATAGCATGAAAAGGATTTGAGAATTGAAAATTACTATACCATAAAGCTGCTGATTTGAATTCTGAAGAGTGACTACTCTTTCCTTTTGGGAGTCCAGATCGGCTTCTAATTTTTGAATCTTATCGCGAGATGACGCGACTTCAACTTCCAGCTCTTGGGTCTTCTTGTTCAATTGTAAATTTCTCTTTTCAAGATTATTGCGTCTTCTCTCGAGATCTGAGGCAACTACAAAAGAAGTTTTTCCAACCTATGAAAGAAGATAGAAAAACCGTTAATACATATATTTAAAAATTTAAAAATTAACAGGGAAATATGACTACATGCATACCAAAGACCCAAGTGCGTTCAAGAAGTCAGGAGACACAATTCTAGAGGCTCCATTGAAAGAATTATTGCCCTCTAGTAAAGCAGCATTACACACATTTGCGAGAACCCCGCAAAGGGAAGCTAGGGGAGCATCTCCCATTCCTTGGAAAGAGTCTGAGAAGATGCCAGATAACTGATCCATAGGAGAACCGGCCAATGGAATCTCTTTAGTGAGAGAGGGATTCGAATCATGGTTATCCTCGTCAGAAGATTCGGAGCTTGAACTAAGGCGAGAAGAAGACTGAGTCTTTCGCTTCTTAGTTAATGGAGTAGAGGATTTATCTTTGCGAACGACGGTTTTACCCTTACTTCTAATCTTCGCAGCTACGGTTTCTTCAACTCCAACCTTCGCATACGGTTAAAGATAAGAAACAGAGGCAACAATATTGTTTCAAATAACAAAGGAAATGTTTCTTACTTCACCCGTAAGCGATCGAAGTATCGTCAGAGTACTCTCCAACGGATTATCCTTGTAGCTTCTTCTCAATTTGGCGATCTGAAAAATTCCACAAACTCAACAAATATAAAAAGAAAGTTGAGAAGGCAAGGTTTGAAGTGGAAAACATACCTCTTTTGCCTTATCAGGCCATTTGAATTCCCAAGGATGATATCCTGCGAGATTCGCAGGAAGAATATGCGAGCCCGCGATGTAAGGGCCATTTAAAATCAAGGGTACAACCCACCACTTCTCATCCTTGGAGTGGCGAGGAGTAGTATTATTGCCCGGGTGCCAGTCAATATCTTGCATAAGTAATTTATCCTCAGGGACATTATCCTTCTTTTCGGGCGAATGCCCCAATGTGAGATTTCGCATTCCTCATCTTTATCCTTTGAATAATTTTCAAAAAAAGTTCTCTACAGTGTATTTCTCAGCAGCTATTTCCAAGTTTTCGAAATCGGGCTTTCTAACAGTATTAGGGTATAAAGATCCTTTGCCAGCACCACGGTTCGCGAACTCAAGCATTAGGCGAATGCAATCGCCACTTAATTGATAAACAGCCCGAGAGAATTTTTCATGGGCCAAGATTTCATAAAATAAAGGTATTTCAGGATTGTATAAGGGAATGGGAAGTCCTGCGAGAAGTTGACCTAGCGAGACTATAATTTTTTGATCATCACATTGATGATCAGAAAACAACTTTGCAGAAAGAATAGATGAAGATTCTTGATCGGGAATGGTTGATAGAGTAAAACCCTTCTCGAGCAACTTCTGTTGAACTTCATCAAAAGAAGATTTGTATGCACGACTAATGAAAGCCATTATCAGTATGGGAATGGATGGGAGGTTGGAGATTAGGATCAGCGTTAGAAAGGATGAAGAAAAGAGTTACAGTAGCAGGAGCGCAAATTGCGGAAGGAGAGAGTCAAGAAAAGTTGCAGAGAAAAACTAAAGGAAGAAAAGAGGAGGAAAAGAAAGCTATATATATATAGAAAAATCAAAAAAGATTCTTGAGAAAAACGAGGGCATTTAATGCGAGAAGAGACACGAACGGTCGAGAATAAACGGTTGGAAGAGACGTGTCAAGAAAAGACTTTAATAGTCAAAATCTGTGTAATAGCACGGGGCTGAAACAGATAAAGATAAGTAGTTGCGGCAAATCAAAATATTGATTCTCATGACATTCTCTCCCTCGCAGAGGAGATGTAAGAAGAGACAGGAGACGGAACTTCATATATATACTACAAAGAAGCTTCGGAACTTCGCTAAAAGAATAGAGGCAAGTACGTACTTTTCAAGAAAAATATTCTTTCGCTCGTTCCTCCACCAATTGAAACCAAGGATTATTACAACAATGAATTTTTCCTTCAAATCGCTCTTCAAGCAATATTCAAGGAAAAAGAGGCAAGATGTAGGATCATAATATCGCAACGGACAAGGTTCGCGGGATTAATAAACGACGGTGTCGCGAGGGAGTCGCAGGGAGCTAAAATAAACGACGCGATGAATAACGACAAACAAAACAATTGGAAGACATGAAACCTGGCGAGGGCTAAGAAGTGTCGCGAAAATGAATATTCGTGCACTTGCGACACTTCGCGAGACATTCCCGAAAATAAAGGATAGCTTAGCTGTCATCCACTATGTATTACCCTATATAAAGGGCTAAATGAGGCTGTTAAAAGGAGAGATCTTTTCGAATTGTTGAGCAAGTCATTAGGAGAGAGAAAGTTTAAGAGCGCTTTAATTTCTAAGTGTAATTCTATTATACCGTGTAAACATTTCATGGAATCAATTAATAAATATTCTTGATCACACATCTTTCAATGGATTAGTCAAGCAAAACTGAGTAAGGGGTGTAGTGTGGGATTTCCTGCTACCACACTTCTAATTTCTTCTTTAATATATCTGCGATTGTCTTATTTGTTGCTTCTGCCTGTCCATTGGCCTGCAGATATAAATGAGTTGATTTCCCACATTTTATCTTAAATGCATTAAGTAATAGTTCTATATTCTGCCCTTCAAACTGTTTCCCATTATCAGATACCAATTGCGCGGGAATTCCAAATCTGCATATGATATTATCAAATATGAATGTAAAAATGTCTTTGTCGCGAATGTGTTGTACTGCCTTTACTTCTGCCCATTTTGTGAAATAGTCTGTAGCGACAATCAGATATCTTCTTTGCCCAGATCCGGTAAAAACGGTCCCACAATGTCTAAACCCCATTTTCCGAAAGGCCATACACTTGTTGAAGATGTTAATGGTGCTCCAGGTGCATGTATTTTCTTTCCGTGCCTTTGACAATCTTTGATCGTTGTCGTATGCGTCAAAAATAATTTCACTTTCCTAAAGTATATGATAAGAAAGATTTCGTTTCCACAGAGAGGCAATTGTAGTTATTATGTGTTCAATTTCTTAAAGTAACCAATTGGGGGGATTTCTGTTTTTTAAGTAAGCAATAAAAGTAAATCAAAAACAAAATAAGTTGTAGGAAGTAGTCAATAGAGAAAGATATTGGTCAAGGAATTCATCTTCAATCTTAGACATGTGCTTAAATATATGATTAGAATTACAATTTAATCTCTTTTATTATCAAAAGCCTAGAGAATCAAGAGAGCAAGATAATTTATTAATTTCCTAAGTTCATCAACACACACATTAGAGCTGTGTATGTAAATTCTACCTAAAGAATAACCTAACGCCTTGCGCTAATTAAATTCAATTCCTAAGAGCATTAAGTTTCAGAAATAGGCTAGTCAATGCAATTGTCATACATTGCGCATAACAATACGGACAATGGTCAAACTCTACATATGATAACAAGAGTGTATCGCTACATATCATGCTACTTGTATTCAGGGTTATCGCTCGATGAAAAACCCTAAAATATCTATGGACAAGGATGCAAGTTCAATTAATTGGCCACTTAACAAACCAAACATCTAAGTCCTATCACAATACATCAATCATGTGATTATTAAAAACAGTAGAGATTTAAACGATAATCAAGAGAGAAAACTAATACATAACTCAAGCACAAGTTTTAGAAATAGGACTACATCCTTAACCAATAATGAATAAATTAGCTACTCATAGCTATGGAGTTCATCACAAAAATATGAATTGAATAAAAAAGAAGATGAACAAAAGCAAACCCTAGTAGCGTAAACAAAAGCGTCCCTCTCTTTAGCTTCCAAGAATAAAACGTCCTCCCAAAAGCTGTAGAAATCTTTCCTTTAAATAGCTTTGCTTTCCAAAATTAGGTCAAGTCTCAAAGGTCCAATACATAGAAGTCCACCAAGCCCATATGTGAGAAAAACCCATGTAGAAAATCTGCCCCAAAAACTGTCGCCGGAAAACTGGTATTATGACCGGAAATTGGCTCAGGTGACCGGCAAAGTCCACCCGGTCACCGGTCAACGATTCAAATCGGCCAGGTCAACTCAGTCAAGTCACTGAGTCAAACCGGGTCAAGCACCGAGTCAGATGACTCAACTCAGTGATGTCATCAGATGAGTCAGGATCATGAGTCAGAACCGAGTCAGCTGTTCCGGTGAGCTAACTGGGCTGACTCTTCATGCCATTGCACAGGCCTGAGCTGTTGCACAATCATTGCGCTTCACCAACGTCCATCCAGCCATGATGGCTGTTCATACTACACCACTCACAAAACCATCATTAGATCCATTCTTGCAATGTTCTTTATATCAGCTCAATCCATGCAACCTCATTCTCTTCCTCATATCACCTCTGCATTGCATTTAACCTGCAACTGCAAACATCAAACCGCCTGCAATTATCATTTACGACACCAACAACACCTGCTCAAGGATCAAGTTTTGTCCAACTTGAGTTCTACAGCTATCATACTGTATTGCAACTTTGCTGCTCCTTGGTTTAATAGTAATCCATTCATTCAGTTCAAGTCCATCTGCATCACCAACAGCCCATTGCGGCAGCATCACCATTTGGCATTATAACTTGACCATCTGAGCATTCATGGTTTCACCTGAGCAATGGCAACAACTCCATTTCTCAGTCCATCGCCACTTCAGCTGCATCAGTTCATCACCAGAACTGTTCAATCCCGCAGGCCTGTGTACATCATCACTAGCTGTCTTCCTTCCATGGAATTCAGTTCCAACAGCTTCACCAGTTCCAGCTCCGCATACCTACACCAACCAGTACTACAACTGCAACACAGACTTGTTCTTCGTCCCTGTTACACAGCTCTACCATCTCAAGCTCCACTTGCTCTCCCAGCTACGGCAGCTGCAACTGCAACTTCAGATTATCACAAGCATCTGTCGCTTTAACTCCATTTGTAATCCCATTCTGCTCAAATCCACCAGTGCCTTCATTTCAGCTGCTTCAAACCAAGCACAAACCCAACAGCCACCACTACAACCACAAATTCCAACCATCTCCTGTATCTGTCACAGTAGCAGCTCCAACCGCAGCTACAGAGCTTGCACATCAACACCAGCTGCAACCTGTCATTGCACAAAACACATATCCGCGTCTGCAATTATTCCAGTTCAGTCTAAGCTTCATTGAAGTTCATATATTCTTTCCCTGAACTCAGTTGCACCTGTCACAAGTCACAGCTAGCTAACCACTAATGCAAGCATCTATTGCAGCAACAACTCAGACTTCAGTTCTTAGCTTACAGCTCCTCCAATTTCATTGAATTTGACCCATTCTTCTTCCCAACAGTAATAACATCTCAGACCTCATCTGTAATTTCAATACCACCATCTCAGACTACATCGACTTCGTGTTCTTGTTTCTCAATTGCAACATCACCAGAATCTCAAGCCAAACACTAGCATTTCTCATACATTCATTTAACACCAGTTATTACAACTCTTTACATCCTCTGCAACTCCATGGTAGCAACACCTGCATCTGCACCTGGATTTCACTCTCCTTGTTCTTATGTTCTTGCCATCACCAGCCTGACTGCAGCTCAAACTGTAGCAGCAAAACTCCGGCATCTCTCCAATTTCAGAAACAATCCCCAGCTCCGTCATTACAGTCACCAGAAAGAATACCATCTGCAATCACCACCATGAGCAACATCTGTAACTCAGCAACATTCAAATCATCTCAAAAACCCTTCAATCTTCTTCTCAGTTGAAACCCTAACTTCAATTTCAGAATCCAAATCTTCAATTCATCCATAACCCATCTTTGTATATTCCCTGTTTGCTTCATTACAGTAATAATCGAAATCATTTCCTCTTCCTAGATTGACCACCAATATCAGCAAACCCTAACTCAATATCATCTCAACTGTTCTTCACTATCATCACCAGATTCATCAAATTTCTTCTGCTAGTCAAACCATGACTCTACCATCAATCTTCTCGTGAACCCATTAATTCAGACATGAGATCCTCTATTTCTGATTCTTATTTCAACCCGATTAGTTCACAGCAAAACCCTAAGTTCTTCGTTCCTTAAACTTCACCAGCAGATACATCCTATTATCTGAATTCCTCTTGAATTTCATCGATCCCACGAATTTCTGCTCCTGCTTTGAGTCGCTCCATCTCGATCTCCCCTGTCCTCTCTTACAGCAGCCGCCATAGCTTCTTTTCTCTCCGAATTTCAGGTGAGTGTAATAAAGAAAAGAAAACTCCTGATCCAATTCCAGTGTTAGTGAACTAGGAATATCTAGGGGCACCCACTGCATAGATGAGGGCCAATCAGTTCAAACATGGCTTGTCGGTTTTATAGAACTGACAACTTAATTCCTTGCTCAACTCAACCGCCAGTTTTGAGGACTGACAGTTCATTCTTCACCTCCTTGCCGCGCACTTTAGCCCGCTCCAAGTATAGCTAGAATGTAAATTGACCTTTATGCCTTTTACGCTCCAAATGAACGTTTTCTCCTTCTTTTGCTCCAAATGACTCTAAAGTACCTGATTAGCTAAAAAATAATAATAAGATACATAATTTACAAGAAAACTCGCAAAGAAAGCATAAACAATAGATAAATATCACGGTGTTTACAACACCTATCAATCTTCGCAACACCTTGATACTTGTTTCGCATCTTCATGCATATATGGCCAGTAATAACCTTGCATTTTCGCTCTGTACGCCAAAGATCTTCCGCCGCTGTGATTGCCAGCATCCCCACAATGTAATGCTTTTAACACTTCTTCTCCCTCTTTTCGTGTCAAACATTTGAGAGATGGTCCGTTAAAGGATCTCCGATACAATACCCCGTCTCTTAGTTCATAATTTATCGCACGACTCTTTAATTTGTGTGCCTCCAATCTATTTCTTGGTGTTTGTCCTTTCATCATATATGCATGAAGTTCTGCTCTCCAATCTTCGATACTGGGCACTTGTTCTCCATCTTCTATTATCATTACATCTACCTCTTCTTCTTCTTCTTTATTGATTGATGGCAATAGAAGTATTTGTATCTTTATGCATCTCGCTGTTGGGTCTGTCATCATACTTGAGATAAAAGAAAAAGCATCTGTGAGTCTGTTATCTTTTCTTGATATATGTCTCCATTTTATTTTTGGGATTTTCGCTGACAATTCTTCAACCAGTTTCTTGTATTTCTTCATGGATGGTTCATTTGTAGTATATTCTCCTTTTATTTGACGAATGACTAGTTGCGAATCACTTGTAATCCTTACATTTTCCAACTTCATTTCTATTGCGAACTTCAGGGCATGTATCACAGCTTCATATTCTGTTTCATTATTTGTGGATGTAAACTCCAATCTGAAGGAAAAAGCTATTTTAGTGCCTTCTGGCGAAATCAAAACAATTCCAACTCCGTTGCCTTCCCCATTTGATGATCCATCCACTAATATTTCCCATTTATCTGGCTCTATGAATAGATCTCTTGGATTTCCATGGTCTTCTTCTACATCCATCATTTCTTCCACAGCTTCGTCATCCTCTAGAGGAAATTTTGCTAAGAAATCTGCGACAACTTGTGATTTGGGTGAAGATAATATTTCATATTTGATTTTGAAATGTCCTACTTGTGCATTCCATCTTTCAACTCTGCCTGATCTTTTTGAATTCTTCATTACTGACTCAATTGGTACCTTTGTCAACACCCTTATTGTATGTGCCTGAAAATATATGCGAAGTTTAAATGTTGCATAAACTAATGCCAAAATTAATTTTTCAATTTTTGAATAATTTTTTTCTGCGGCATTGAAGGTTTTGCTGATGTAATAAATTGGTTTTTCAACTCCTGCGTCTACTCGTAATAACACAACACTTAATGCGTGCGAAGTTGTCGCAAGATAGATTAACAATTCTTCTCCTGGTTCTGCCTTTTGCGAAATAGATATATTCGTCAGATGTTCTTTTATTCCTTGAAAAGCTTTCTCGCATTCATCTGTCCATCTAAACTTCGTCCCCTTTTTGAGTATGTTGAAAAAATGTTTACATTTGTCTGATGATCACGAAATGAACCTTCCAAACGAAGCTAAGAGCCCATTTAACTTTTGTACATCTTTTACCGTCGCAGGTGTTGGCATGTCACGAACTGCTTGCACTTTCTCTGGATCAACTTGTATTCCTTCTTTTGATACAATGTAACCTAAAAAATTTCCTGACGCAACCCCAAAGATATACTTTTCTGGGTTCACTTTGATATTAAAATGCCTCATTTGTTCAAAAATTTCCCTCAGATTTTGAACATTATTTTTTGCTTCTTTACTTTTTATTAACATATCATCCACATACACCTCTAACGTTTTGTGTATCCATTTCGCAAACACCTTCTCTACCATCCTTTGGTATGTTGCTCCAGTATTTCGCAAACCAAATGGCATTTTTGTATAACAATATAACGTCGGTGATACTCACTGTTCCCTGACTACAGGAGAGTGACCCACCTCTGCATAGAAGAACGATTGGGCGGTTCTCCGTCAGATTGTGAGCAACAACGCCTTTAAGACAGTGATACTCACTGATCCTGACTATGTAGAGCGACGTGTATAGACTCGGGTGTTCTCCGTAGTGTCTGAGAGCACCCTCAGGATTAGCCGTCTCCTGACTATGCACATAGATTAATTCTGCCGTGACATTCACCACTGAATTCCCAGAATAATTTATTATTGCTACTATTCCATGGTGTAGATGGTGGATTTTCGACAAAGGCTAAAATCGTAAACCCATAATTATATGTATTCCTGATCCGGCAATCGGAGGAATATCGAGGCTCATGTCTCTTATCGAAAGCATGAAATATCATGCTATGAGAATCTCTGATTGAGAATACTGTCTCTCAGAGTATATATAGATATGTAGTCTCTCTGCTGAGGCAACGGCATATCTCATGAATACTGAGCAATTTCAGTAATTACTTCTATATAGAATCGAAAGATTAGACGGCTCCAGACGGCTCGCTTTGCTAGTATAGAGCAATAACGTCTTCGAGGATGTAACAATGTTTTCCCGACTATATGAAAGAAGTATGACGCTTCAACAAGCTCATATCACTCAATTCTGAATAATTAACGCTCCTAGACGATCGTACTAGTATAGAGCCATTAATTAATTATTCTCAAAATAAATAGATTCAAATCCCTGGAAAATATTCGATATTTTCATAATATTTCGTTACTTAAATTTATGGTTCTTCCCAGCAGAATTCCATGGGTTAGTAATAAATATTCAACACACGGGCATCTGAGTTACCTTCGACTAAGCCCCAACCAAAATGGTGTAAATGTATTCGACAAATAATGCATTAACAAACACCTGAATGAACAAACAAGTATTTCAAAATACGACGAGACGATGAACCTATGCAAATAGGAAAGAAAATAATAAAATAATAGTCAAGGCGCCAGGGGACCGGCTCACCGACCGGCCAGTCATGCCGTGATCAGTCCCACGCCCAAATTCTATATTTTATCATATTTTATTATTTTCCTTGATCTCATGAAAATCCTTTCATTTGAACAAATATCCTTCGTTTTGAGGAAACTCCTCAGTTTCATGGTTTTTCCTTCACACTGAGGAAATAATATAAAATTAGGGGAAATACTGTGGGGCCGTGATTATTGGACAACCGGCCATGCCTTGATCCCGGACGGCCCCACACCTCATGGTTCCTCATTATTTTATTATTATTTCCCTAATCTCATGAAAACTCCTTAATCTCATGACATTTCCTTGATCCCATGAAAAATAATATAAAATTAGGGAAACCCGTGGGACCGGGCCATAGCCGGACGGTCATGCCCTTGCTGGCCCCACACGCCCTATTTTATTATTATTATATTTTTCATGTTTCCTTAATCCCATGAAATTCCTTGATTTCATGATGTTTCCTTCAAATTATGAAATTCCTTCAAATTATGGAAAATACACAAAAATAGATAAAATTAAGGAAACTTGTGGGGCCGGGCCCAAGCTGTCCGGTCATGCCCTAGCCGGCCCCACAAACCCCTTATTTTATTATGATTATTATTTTTATATTTCTTTGATTTTATGAAATTCCTTGATTTCATGATATTTCCTCCAAATTATGAAAACTCCTTCAAATCATGAAATAATACATAAAATAAAGGAAAACTCACGGGACCGGGCCCTAGCCGGCCAACCATGCTCAAGCCGGTTCCACACGCCCTTATTTTATTATTATTAATATTTTTGTTTCCTTCATCTCATGGAAACTCCTTGATTTCAACAAAAACTCCTTGGTTTTATTATATTTCCCTAAAATTATGAAAATATTATGAAAATTGGGGAAAACGTGTGAGACCAAGCTCCTTGGCCGGCCAGCCATGCCTTGGCAATGGCCGGTCCCACACTTCATGATTCCCTCACTTTTTATTACTTTTCCTTCATCTCATGAAGTTTTGACGGTTTCGTCAAAAAACCCTGATTTCTTCATATTTTCTCAAATGATTGCTCAAATGCACATCAGAAAATATCATAATTCTCAGAATTAACATACGGACACTTTGGTGACGTGACCATGTTACCTTGACCGACCAAGGTTAGCTCTTTAGATTGCAAGAATCCGGTCCCACGTATTCTCATGATTTGACCTAATTTGCACAATCGCACGTATTAGGTCCAAAACTCTTCCAAACAACTTGGGACTTCATGGAACGATCATCATTTTGATCCCGTGAACACCCATGGCAGGTTTCATGGTCCCTTGGTCGGTCCCTCATCTCTTCATAATTAATTAGGTTTTATCACCTAAGGCTCGGACGAGCATTTTTCGAATAAATGATTAAACCAGCATTTAATCATCCTTTCATCAACAAATTAACTGGTCTGCAGAGATCTTAATATTTGCTCACGTGAGCATCTGGGCACTACATAGTCGACTCATAATCCCATGTAGCCGGTCCCTCCTTCTCTGTGGTTAAATCTCAATAAACCAATCAATAAATCATCAATTGATCAAATTAGGGTTTTGAGTCCAAGGTTAATGATTCCAGATTCAAACGCTAATAATTTTACGTTGATCCTGTGATCAACATTTTATTTATCATACTCGGTTCAATTGCTAGAATTCTGATTTAATATTTTATTTGGTCATGCTACCATAATTCATCAAACGAGCAATATTTGCTCAGATGAGCAATACTTGCTCAAATCAAAGAATATTGGTTCGACTATCAATATTCAACAATTCATCAAATGAGCAATATTTGCTCACGTTAACTTATTCACTCATCATATCTGTCTCTCATGAGACATGTTCAATTCATGAGTCTCGAGAACATTTCCAAACCACGTTCGACTCAACAATACAAGGACTCATCGTCCCATGAAGTCAAGAATCGACTAACTAAATACATGTCTGCCTTGCAGATTCCACAATCACACGAGACATCAATCGTGTCACATGGGGGATATTAACTAGGGTTTTGGTCTGGCGGTCTACGACACGTGTGTTCATACACACGATGAGAATGTGAGCAAGTCGTGCAATCAGTTGAAGGAGTTAACAAAGTAGTGGATGGAAAATCAACCAAGTCTCCGCACGTTGAGCAACTGGTTTTAACACGATTTCCACTTCTTATTCTTTGATCCCATCAACTATCACACTTCATGAGATCGTGGTGTTTTCAATTCCAGCAATATAAATAAATCTCTGAATCATGATTGAAACAAGGACAATCTCGGGTCAAATAGACAACACGAGATTAACAATCCAACTCTCAACAGAGCAAATTCAATCATTCGAATTTATCTTATTTTGAGAATCTGAGAACACACCTACACTCTTCGATCACCATTGATCTCACACATTTCTCGACTTCCCTCCTACTGAGACCGACCCATCCTCTCTTGTGACCGAATTTACTCTGGAACGGCCATTGTCTTGGTTTAGGTCGGAGTACTACAGATTGATCTCTCGAATTCAAAGCACTCCCTTCTTGCAGTGCATCTGTGTGAGGCTGAACATTTCGCTCGGTTCAAGGAGTCTCCTCCGTACGGTCGTCTTCTCAATTCCGTAAAAACCAGCAAATCGTTTTGCCCCATCTACAGATTGGCGACCACATGGGGAGATCATTCTCTCGGTTGCAAATTCACTTATCACAAAGATGGTCGGTCTTAGGTCCGGTTCAGTTACCAACCCGGATTCAACACTCGGTTCTAATATTGCAAGCTCTAGCGGTACTGCTAACACCGCTCCTCCGGTACAACCTGCCACTACCACTCCTCCGGTA
Organism: Papaver armeniacum; assembly: GCA_023531295.1. Classification (NCBI taxonomy): domain Eukaryota; kingdom Viridiplantae; phylum Streptophyta; class Magnoliopsida; order Ranunculales; family Papaveraceae; genus Papaver; species Papaver armeniacum. Next base: position 297,367 of record JAJJWW010004761.1, read on the forward strand.
CAACCTACCACTACTACTCCTCCAAGCACTGGTTCTCCAGTGATTACCCCTACAAGCGGCAACGCCGACGCCATCAATAATCCGCTCTTCGGCCGGTCTCTCGAAGAAGTCAGAGAAAATCCACCTACCATAGGTGATCTCATGAAGGTACAATAAACTCTTGCCAAAAATCAGACTGACATGGCTGCTACTCAGAAGGAACTATTCGACTATCTCAAGACTCTTACAGACAAGATGTCAGATAAAACTCAAGAGAAAGGAAAAGATAAAGAAAAATCTTCAGACGCTAATCCCGAAGTCACTCCAATCCATATAGTAGATGATTAGGAAGTTCCCGAAGCTACAGATGATCCAAAAGAGAAGGAACCATTCAGTTTCATCACTCGTGAGGACCTGGAGCGCCTCTAGGAGGATCATGGAAAAGACAAAATGCCTTCTGAGCATCGTCACCAACCTCCATACCCTGCTACTACGCAAAGAATTTCTCTGCCAAAAGGTTACACCTCTCCCACCTTCACGATTTATGATGGAACATGCAATGCTCGAGAACATGTTTCTCGGTTTCTGGAAGCACTGGGTGAACATGAGCACAACCATACTGTCCGTCTGAAGGAATTTTCGAAGTCTCTGAAGGGCAGAGCATATACCATGTACAACAACATCGCACCAGGAAGTATCAAAAATTGGGGATAAATGGTTAATGCTTTCTACAGGAAATACTTCTTCGTTTTAAAACAAATCACCCTCTCTGATCTCGGAAGGATGTTTCAAAGGAGCAACGAACATCCTAACGATTATATGAAAAGGTTCAGGGTTCAGGCTTTGGATTGCCATGATCCAAATGTCACAGAGAAACAAATCGTGTACTTGTGCATCAACGGAATGATCCCAGTATATATAGCTTTATTGGAAAATCTCAGGTTCCATACTTTCTCATAACTCCATGAAGCAGACAAGAGATCAACAACTACTGTACCTGCTCTACTGGAGAGAGCTAAGACCACAAAAGCTGAAGAGCCACGGGAGACCCGAGGTAGCAGACGTTTAATCAACAAACAATACAACCTCCAACCTTCCACAAATGCTGTTACAGAAGGGAGTAAACGAAAAGCCGAGCCACAACGCAAACATACTTCCTCAACCCCTTCAAAGGCGCAAAGGAAGGATGATGTGCAAGTTCTGCTCAACACACGGAAGCTGATCCAGAGGCACCTGACTTCTCTGTTCCATTGAGGAAGTTATTGAACTTCTAGACTTTGGGTTCAAGGCGGCGCGATCAAGCTCCCATATGTCAAGAAAGAATCAACTGAAGAAGCCATGGGAAATCCTCGTTACTGCCGCTTTCATAGGTTTGTCAACCATCCCACAAGTGATTGCAGAACTTTGAAGCGCATATTCAAAGAAAAGGTCGAATCAGGAGAACTCAACCTAGGGACTGAAGGGGTACACAGAGATCCTCTCCCTGTCAGAACCTTCACTCCTTCTGAACCACTGTCAAAGAAGTACTTCAATCCTTAATTGAACATATCTGCGAGTGCTATACTTATCAAAAGCTCGAGGGGAGACATGTTCGTTGCCTTTGAACCACATCGTGTCAGGAAAGCGTTTGTTGATTCAAGAAGCATTCCCTGAGCCGCCCTCAACAACAGATGAAGAAATGTACGACTGGGGACTCCTCACCACAGTCCATCTCAAGGGAAACGAGTTCAAACGAGCATTGATTGATGTCGATACCGCTGTTAATATTATCCATCTGAAAACTCTTAGAGCTGATGGTATCACATGACAAGAAGTCATTCATGCTCCAGTAACAATCACAGATCATGAAGGAACACCCAGAGATGCTTATGGCCAGATCACCCTCAAGATGAACATAAACTCAGCCTAGACAGAAACAAAATTCTTCATAATTCGAGAAGATCCAGGATATGATATGATTCTTGGACGAACATGGATTCACACTGGAAAGGCAACACCAGCACCTTCAGTTGCACATCTCTCTATTGAAGAAACGTCCGATTCGGAAGAAGAAAAAGAAGATACTTCACCATTCGAGTATTTGAAGGAGGTCCGAACCCTAGCAGAGCTAACACAAAAACCTGAAGAAGATGCAAATGCTTTCATCAAAAGGTTTTGCACTCAGGCAAGTCTTATTCCTCCTCATGTGTCTATATCATCAGTTTTCAAATATGCTTATTTGGTCCGAGGACTTTACTCCACCAACAACTTAGCAATTGCAAAATGCTATGAATGGATAACCTCGCCCCAACAATATTTCACCAAGTGGTTAAGTTCAGAGCTTCTTCAAACTGAGCATGTCATCAAAAGGTTTATTGCTGAAGACATAGCCAAGCATGATAAACAGTACCTCAAATATTCTCCTCTGCATGAGTGTCCATACATACCACAGCCGTGGAACTCCACTACACGAAGAATTCCAAACCAGCAGAAAATATTCAGGGCACGAATGATCAAGCCTAACAAATTCCAGGAAGGAGATTTGGTTCTCAAAGCAACTAAGCGTAACTCCCATTCTGCAAAGAATTCGAACTGGGAAGGACCCTACATGGTCTCTAAGTCTGTCGCTGGTGGATACTACAAGCTGATCAACATGGATAACAAGGAAAGCGTGGCCGTGATACACGAGAATTAGCTCAAGGCCTTTGATGTCTAAGGTTTTGGATATTCGAGGTATTGGATGTTCATGGCACAAACACCTAAAATATTTGGCATTTAGAGTTTTCTTTCATTGTATTTCAATTTCTCCAAAATGTTTGCAATACTTGCATTCAGTAATTTAAATCCAGCAATTTATCAAAATTCAGTTTGCTTAAAGAAAATCTCTATCAAACCCAAAGAAAATCCTCAATCATTACCGATCCAAAACCAATCAAAACCAAAAAAATAAATAAAACCTCACATCTCTCAGAAGTTCAGAAATTAAAGAGATTATGAAAAGAAATCAAAGGAAGTCAGCAAAGAAAGATTTTTGCTCCTCTGCATCCTTTAAGACCTACAAAGCCGCCTTCTCCATGTTCAGCTCTTCAGTCAGTCTGGCAATTTTTTCTTCCTTTTCCATCACATCATCATTGAGAAAGGTTATGTTATTCTCACATGAGTCCTTAATAGCATTCATCTTCTTACGGAGCCATTTCACATTGAAGCCCAAGTCTCTCAGAATTCTCCAAGGTGAACTCCCAATCAAAGAGTACATCTGGAGTCACAGTACTTCTAGCTCTAGTGCATATATCGCTTACAACATGCAAGATAACACTTACTTGCATGGTTAAGGAATAAGCACGCTTTGGGTCTCTAGTAACGACGATGTGACCAAATTTCTTCCATAATTTCTCGTACAAGTTGGCATATCCAATGGGAATGCCGAATCCACCAACTAGTTCGTGGTATGGGAGTGATGCATCAAACGGAGGATCAAAAACAACTCCTGCACTTGGGTATTCATGCACCACTATACGGTTTTCAATCACCGGAACAATCTCTACAACGACAGTTTCTTCAGTCTCTCTTACTTGCGGCTCAGTTTCTTTCATCACTGAAGCAACAACAATCGAGGTATCGACCCCCTTAATTGATTCAGCAACAACACTCGCATGGCCCTGAAGTGCAGGGATAGTTACTTCTTTATCAATAACCCCAGGGTTGCTCGTTTCATCATTATTGATTCCTTCATTCTCAACTTCGGTATTTTGTACCTAATACGAAGATTACATGAGATTAGGATCATCCAAGCATGAAACCAAAATAAATCGTAAACTATAGCATATAAGTGGTCTATTATCATCAAGGTTCTTCATTCTACATGTTAGGGGTCAGCAAATAACATAAAAGTCGTGAAAATACGTTTTACGGTAATCTCGTCTGAAAAACTGTACTCTACTCTGCACTAAAGGACGAACTGGGAGCAACCTACAAGGAATCTGAGTATGGGTCATATACCATTCTCTTCGTATGGATGTCCTCTACCACATGTCAAAATTTCATGGCAATCCGATGAACGAGCAAAGAGATGTGGTCGAAACATCGGGCAACATGCAATCTGAAAAAATTCTGGAAGTCTCCTGGAAGTTCACTGTTTCGCCTTTTTCAGGTCCTAAACGTGCTTAAAATTCAAAAATCTTCTTTCCTAAAGCTTGGAAATTCTCTGGGCTTGAAGATACATATGCGGATCATGGAAATCCGACTTCAGATGAAGGTTTTACGGAGTTTTTGCTAAAAGCTGAAATCTGAAATTTTCTGACGACGTATTTCGCCAAAATTACTTGTACACTCACATGGATTCTCATTCATTCACTCAAAAATCAGCAATTTCATACTTCTATGAAGAGGTTACAAGATATGTGCTTACTTGGGGGGTCTCCGAAGTGTTCAAAGAGTTGGGATTGCCCGTGTCAACATCAAGAGGTTCATCATTTTCATTCGGTTCCGAATATTTGGAACTTCCTTCGCCTCTATTCTCGGGAGACGACCGAGTATCAACACTCTCTACTTCCATGGAAACATCCTCCTGGACACATTCTCAAATAATTAGCATTTTCACGTGAGGCATTTATGATTGGCTATGAAGGAGGGTACTCACAATATTTTCTTCTTCAACGCTCAACTCAGATTGTGCTGCTTGACGACAGAGAATTGAAGACCATCAATACTAGACGGAGCAAAGTTCTGTAATCAAATAACAAATATTGGTTTCATGATCCTAGCAATACGGATGAAAGAAGTTACAGCGGAAAAGTGTTGGCAACTCACCAAAGAAATAACCGGAGACTTTATGGTATTAGGCAACAATTTATAATTCTTGTTCCTGCCTTCTCCGCCATGAACAGTCGCTTCAGCTTCTGAGAGGTCTACATCAATTCGTGGTCTTACATTGCGATCGCCCTGTGGAAAAGAAAATTTTGATGCGATAATCAAAATACAATCATCATAATCTTATGAAGACTTTGTAAAATACTTACTTGTGAACATCCTGGAGATGTTTTCCGTTTGTCACTACCAGGGAAATGCTTCAATCTTGGTCGAGTAGCAATCATCTCAGGAGAAGGGGGCTCCTTTACTAAAGGCTGATTAACTCTTACAAAATCAGATAAGCGCTTGAGTTGTTGATCCCAAAAGTCTATGTAACCCGGAGTTACATATGAAACTCTTTCAGAGCTGGGGAACCAGAATTTGCTTCCTTCCACATGTGTGCGGTCCAGACGGGTCATAAGCTGATCAACTGAGGGTTTTCTTCTTCGGAAAGTTGGAACACACTGATCCATACCCATTTGCTGAGCCGCCCTATCAATATTGTATTCTTCCACTGAGAATTCGCCATGCATTACGGATATTAGATAACCGGTAGTACAACTTAGCATAAAAGCTCTCTCGCCGTCATCCAAGTCAGCGCCAGATTCCAAAGTCATGCTCTCTTCATCATTAAAAGTTCTCAACTGAGAGATATAAAGGGGAACTGATACCCATGGGCGAAAGTTGAATTCAGATTCACTATCCAGAACATCAATGAAGCGAGTCTTCAGTTGAGGTTGCTTTGTAGACCAGCGCATGATCCTGGCATTAACTTTCTCAGACAAGACATGACGAGCATCAGTATTCAATCCTTGAAAAATGGTACGTGGAATAAGTGCATAATTCTTGAAACGCTCCCACATCAAGGCTTGAAGAAACATTGTATTGGCGTAACATTCAATCTTCATAAAACCGTTCGAGATACTAGAGTCCATGATCAAGGAGTCCAAGTTAGAATACAAAGAACCCAGGAACAAGCTACCTATTGGGAGTTGCTCGCCTTGAGCCATCTTAATCGCAAAGGAATCACGAACGGCTTCAACAAGTTTCCAGCATCTTCAAATATGTCTCTGGACAGCCATAAACACAAGAAAGCAGCAATAGATAACGTACCGTCAACAGGCCACTCCAGAGGAGTATCTCTTGGCCATCAGTGTATTAACCAATGAGCATAACAACCTTTGCTGCCAGATGCTTTATTAATCTCCTCCATCGTGGTTGTCAAGATGTTAGATATTGCAACTTCCTCCGATGAAGAAAGATTTTCAGGAAAATTGCCCGTGATTGGAAGATGCAACAAAGCAACTACATCTTCTAAAGTAATGGTAAACTCTCCCCATCTGCATATGAAAGAGTGAGTTGGAATACACCATCGAGCAAGTAAAGCTACAATACCTCGCGCATCATGAAAAATGAATAAATCTCCAGAGGCTTGAATAGCTCGTATTACTCGTGCGTCATGCAACTTAGCTCGAACACGAGGAAAACCCAGCATGTACCTCGCCCATCCAGAAAACTTTTCCAAGGGTCGTCGAGAAAGCTTGAATTCGATGATTGATGCAGAAAAATATCCTCGTTCAAGACAAAACCGAATAGTTTACCCGAGGAGTGACCAATTTTTTCTGAGTAATCTCTCTGGGATTTATCAGAAGACGAAATACTGGAGTATTGAGACGCTTTTCAGGCCTTTGATCCATGAAGAATGCATCCTCTATGTTCGGAACGTTCTTGATTCCCGAAGTTTCATCTTCGCCAATGGAAGTCTCATCCATGCATGAATCATCCCTGGAGGCGTCATTATCTATATGTGAGTCTTCCATGGAAGCATCATTGTCCACACACATATCATCTCTGGAAGCATCATTGACTTGAGAATCAGACATCCTTGCAAAGTAGCTGTAATGTGCACGCAATACTTCGCTTCAGTATACCATTCATACAAGATGCAAACGTCTACAAAATGGTAATTCTCAACTCCTACCTTTTACGATTCCACTAACAATAGTGATAGTAATACTAGAGTTAACACTCCAAAATCGTTCGTCTCTTTGAAACCTACAAAAACGAACGAAACTCATATTTTCATAAAATCATGAATATTTCGACTGTGTGAACATTCACTACGGAATTACGAAAACTAAAGCATTATTCATAAATAATTGTTTACTTCTAAGTAATATTACACAAAACTCAAGTTTTGACTTTAAAGAAAATAATATATATTTTTACATATATATATATAAGAAAACGTGATTCAATCACGTAAATAAAAAATAATATATTTTTTTTTTTGACATGAGCAAGGCTCACGAAAATAAATTTGTGGACACTCCACGGTTTTAGCAAAAAAAAAAAATCCATGAATAGACCATGGTTTTATAAAAAAAAAATCTTTTCCTTCATATCGTCATACGTCTTCGAAACAAAGGTTTATTCTAATTTTGTGAAAACTCACACATTATAAGATAAAGTTTTGATTTACATGAAATCTCATAAAAAAAATTTTATCACCGGATGTAAGTTCATATATAAAAAAAAAAAACTCTTTCTTCGTATCATCGTCATTCTTTAAAAGGAGGGTTTATTTCGGTTTTGTGAAAATTTACCTTTTCATGATAAAACTCTAGTTCACATGAAAGCTCATAAACTTAGTTTTATCACTGGACCTAAATCTTCATATACAAAGAAAAATCTCTACTAGGTCAGGGATTATTAATGGGTTCTCAAACTAACGATGAAACGAACATACGTTTTCTAAAATAAGGGTTTTCAACAAAACTCACCATCATATATACACATGTATATAATTTCAATATGATCAAAGCATGAACAACTCACGAACTCAGCAAACTTAAAAAAAAACAAAACAAAAAACGTACTTGTCGGTGTCGGCCGGAATATGGCTGGACGATGATCGGACGTTCGAACGGCGGCGAGCTCCGGCGAAATTTTTCTTCCTCTGGTTTCTGGCACGATGAAGATGAAGAGGTGATGAAGGTGGTGACCGGTTGTTAGGAGAAATAAAAAAAAAAAGAGGAATTACCCCTTTTATATCAAGTTTTATTTCCAAAACCTAATCACACAAGGATTTCCTTATTGGGCCCGGCCCGTGAATCCTAAAACGACCAAGGTCCCATCATAAAATCAGCGGTTCTACACCAATTTATGTTCACCAAACGACACTCTATCATGCCACTGGGATCTTCATTCAAGCCATGGTATGCTCGTACTATCGAAATCCGGTAACATCTTAACTTACGACTAAGTTCAATTACTTATATTATTTATGAGCGGATAATCACCATTCAATGCTGACTGAGGAACACGGCTTTCCTCACTAAGAAGGGGACTTAATGTAGATGGTGGATTTTCGACAAAGGCTAAAATCGTAAACCCGTAATTATATGTATTCCTGATCCAGCAATCAGAGGAATATCGAGGCTCATGTCTCTTATCGAAAGCATGAAAGATCATGCTATGAGAATCTCTGACTGAGAATACTGTCTCCCAGAGTATATATAGATATGTAGTCTCTCAGCTGAGGCAACGGCATATCTCATGAATACTGAGAAATTTCAGTAATTACTTCTATATAGAATCGAAAGATTAGACGGCTCCTAGACAGCTCGCCTGCTAGTATAGAGCAATAACGTCTTCAGGATGTAACAATGTTTTCCCTGACTATATGAAAGAAGTATGACGCTTCAACAAGCTCATATCACTCAATTCCTGAATAATTAACGCTCCTAGACGATCGTACTAGTATAGAGCCATTAATTAATTATTCTCAAAATCAATAGATTCAAATCCCTAGAAAATATTCGATATTTTCATAATATTTCGTTACTTAAATTTATGGTTCTTCCCAGCATAATTCCATGGGTTGGTAATAAATATTCAACACACGGGCATCTGAGTTACCTTCGAGTAAGCCCCAACCAAAATGGTGTAAATGTATTCGACAAATAATGCATTAACAAACACCTGAATGAACAAACAAGTATTTCAAAATACGACGAGACGATGAACCTATGCAAATAGGAAAGAAAATAATAAAATAATAGTCAAGGCGCCAGAGGATTGGCTCACCGACCTGCCAGTCATGCCGTGATCAACCCCACGCCCAAATTCTATATTTTATCATATTTTATTATTTTTCTTGATCTCATGAAAATCCTTTCATTTGAACAAATATCCTTCGTTTTAAGGAAACTCCTCAGTTTCATGGTTTTTCCTTCACACTGAGGAAATAATATAAAATTAGGGGAAATACTATGGGGCCGTGATTATTGGCCAACCGGCCATGCCTTGATCCCGGCCGGCCCCACACCTCATGGTTCCTCATTATTTTATTATTATTTCCCTAATCTCATGAAAACTCTTTAATCTCATGACATTTCCTTGATCCCATGAAAAATAATATAAAATTAGGGAAACCCGTGGGACCGGGCCATAGCCAGCCGGTCATGCCCTAGCTGGCCCCACATGCCCTATTTTATTATTATTATATTTTTCATGTTTCCTTAATCCCATGAAATTCCTTGATTTCATGATGTTTCCTTCAAATTATGAAATTCCTTCAAATTATGGAAAATACACAAAAATACATAAAATTAAGGAAACTTGTGGGACCGGGCCCAAGCTGGCCGGTCATGCCCTAGCCGGCCCCACAAACCCCTTATTCTATTATTATTATTTTTATATTTCTTTGATTTTATGAAATTCCTTGATTTCATGATATTTCCTCCAAATTATGAAAATTCTTTCAAATTATGAAAACTCCTTCAAATCATGAAATAATACATAAAATAAGGGAAAACTCACGGGACCGGGCCCTAGCCGGCCAACCATGCTCAAGCCGGTCCCACACGCCGTTATTTTATTATTATTAATATTTTTGTTTCCTTCATCTCATGGAAACTCCTTGATTTCAACAAAAACTCCTTGGTTTTAACAAATTCCTTGGTTTTATTATATTTCCCTAAAATTATGAAAATTGGGAAAAACGTGTGAGACCAAGCTCCTTGGCCGGCCAGCCATGCCTTGGAAATGGCCGGTCCCACACTTCATGACTCCCTCACTTTTTATTATTTTTCCTTCATCTCATGATGTTTTGACGGTTTCGTCAAAAAACCCTGTTTTCTTCATATTTTCTCAAATGATTGCTCAAATGCACATCAGAAAATATCAAAATTCTCAAAATTAACATACGGACACTTTGGTGACGTGAGCATGTTACCTTGACCGACCAAGGTTGGCTCTTTGGCTTGCAAGAAGCTGGTCCCACGTATTCTCATGATTTGACATAATTTGCACAATCGCACGTATTAGGTCCAAAACTCTTCCAAACAACTTGGGACTTCATGGAACGAACATCATTTTGATCCCGTGAACACCCAGGGCCGGTTTCATGGTCCCTTGGTCGGTCCCTTATCTCTTCATAATTAATTAGGTTTTATCACCTAAGGCTCGGACGAGCATTTTTCGAATAAATGATTAAACCAGCATTTAATCATCCTTTCATCAACAAATTAACTGGTCTGCAGAGATATTAATATTTGCTCACGTGAGCATCTGGGCACTACATGGTCAACACATAATCCCATGTAGCTGGTCCCTCCTTCTTTGTGGTTAATTCTCAATAAACCATCAATTGATCAAATTAGGGTTTTGAGTCCAAGGTTAATGATTCCAGATTCAAACGCTAATAATTTTACGTTGATCCCGTGATCAACATTTTATTTATCATACTCGGTTCAATTGCTAGCATTCTGATTTAATATTTTATTTGGTCATGCTACCATAATTCATCAAACGAACAATATTTGCTCAGATGAGCAATACTGGCTCAAATCAAAGAATATTGGTTCGACTATCAATATTCAACAATTCATCAAATGAGCAATATTTGCTCACGTTAACTTATTCACACATCATATATGTCTCAACAGACATGTTCAATTCATGAGTATCAAAACATTTCCAAACCACGTTCGACTCAACAATACAAGGACTCATCGTCCCATGAAGTCATGAAGTCAGCAACTGACTAACTAAATACACGTCTGCCTTGCAGATTCCACAATCAAACGAGACATCAATCGTGTCACATGGGGGGATATTAACTAGGGTTTTGGTCTGGCGGTCTACGGCACGTGTGTTCATACACACCATGAGAATGTGAGCAAGTCGTGCAATCAGTTGAAGGAGTTAACAAAGTAGTGGATGGAAAATCAACCAAGTCTCCGCACGTTGAGCAACTGGTTTTAACACGATTTCCACTTCCCATTCTTTGATCCCATCAACTGTCACACTTCATGAGATCGTGGTGTTTTCAATTCCAGCAATATAAATAAATCTCTTAATCATGATTGAAACGAGGACAATCTCAGGTCAAATAGACAACACGAGATTAACAATCCAGCTCTCAAAAGAGCAAATTCAATCATTCAGAATACACAACACACCTACAATCTTCGATCACCATTGATCTCACACATTTCTCATCTTCCCTCCTACAGACCGACCCATCCTCTCTTGTGACCGAATTTACTCTAGAACGACCATTGTGTTGGTTTAGGCCGGAGTACTACAAATTGATCTCTCGAATTCAAAGCACTCCCTTATTGCAGTGCATCTGTGTGAGGTTGAACATTTCGCTCGGTTCAAGGAGTCTCCTCCGTACGATCGTCTCCTCAATTCCGTAAAAACCCGCAAATCGTTTTGCCCCATCTACACATGGTCGAATCCACGGCCTGATCCCATGGAATGGCAATAACAATTGCTCCTATTCCATGGTCGAATCCACGGCCTGATCCCATGGAATGGCAATAACAGCTGCTCTGATTCCATGATCGAATCTACGACTTGATCTCATGGAATGACAACAACAATTTATCTCGTTACTCCGATTTCATGATCGAATTCACTGCTAATCTCATGCAATGGTAATAGGTAATTTTATTACTCCGATTCTATGGTCGAATCCACGATCCCATGGAATGGTAATGCCTATTTTATTATTCCGAGTTCATGGTCGAATCCGCAGCTGATCCTATGAATTGATAATAAATAACTACTTATTTTATTGTCCCGTTTCATGAATTATGTTACACTGAATTTCATGGATTAGCAATAAATACTCAAGAACCGGGCATCTGAATCATCACTGAGTAAGCCCCAAAAAATTGGTGTAAGTGTACTCGACAATGATGCACGACTGAGCACTCGGATGCACGAACGAGCATCCAAAAATATGGACAGATGAGGAATCCTACGCAAAACAGGAGAAAACAACAAATATTAATAAAATAATAAGGAGCGCCCAGGGGACGGGCCCACCGGCCGGCCGGCCATGCCCTAGCCGTGGCCGGTCCCCATGCTTCTCTCATTATTTTGCCCTGTTTTGTTATTTCATGAACTCATGAAAAAACTCCTTGATTTTAACAACTTTTCTTGTTTTTACAGAATTCATGAATTCTCCATAACTTCACGGATTCATGAAAAATAATAATATTATAAAATAAGTAAAGGTGTGCGGGACCGGCTGACCGGCCATGCCTTAGCCGTGGTCGGTCCCACACCTTACAATCCTTAGCCTATTATAATAATCATTCCCCAATTTCATGAAACTCCTTGGTTTCAACAAAATTCATGGATTTTCATGAAATAATATTATAAAATACGGAAAGGTGTGCTGGACCGGGCAACATAGCCGGCCGGCCATGCCTTAGCCGTGTCCGGTCCCACACCTCACAATCCCTAGCTTTTTATAACTATTATTCCCGAAACTCATGAAACTCCTCCGTTTCAACAAAAGACACATGGATTCTCCATAACATCACGGATTCATGAAAATAATATTATAAAATAGGGAAAGGAGTGCGGGACTGGGAAACATAGCCGGCCGGCCATGCCCTAGCCGTGGCCGGTCCCACACCCTGCAATCCCTAGTCTTTTATAATTATTATTTTCCTCAAATTCATGAAACTCCTTGGTTTGAGCAAAAATCTTGATTTCTTCATAATTTCTCGAATATTGCTCAAATCATGAAAATTCAAAAACCAACGTGGTCACATGACCAGCTAGCCTCTCACGGCAATTTTGAATATTAAAATACTCTTATTTTAATATTTACAAAACATTGATTAATTGAGCATACATGCTCATTCCAACAAAAATCAAGAATTTCAATGAAGATAAAACTCTTCTGAAAATTCACAATGTTGCTCGAATGCACATCAGAAAATACTAAAACTCTCAGTACGGAGACACAGACACCATGGAAACACGTACATGCCTTAATGACCGACCAGGGTTATTCCTAGGGCTTGCACAAAGCCGGTCCCACATGTTTTCATAATTCTGACTTAATTTGCTGAATTGCTTGTATTGGGCCCAAACTCTCTCCAACCAACCTGGGGATTGCTCAAACGGACAACAGCTAGTCCCGTGACTACCAAGAGCTGGCCCCATGATATCTTGGTCGGTCCCCTATCCTTCATACTTAGGTTTTTGCCTAATGTTGAACCCAGCAGTAATTCAATAAATGATGAAACCAGCATTTAATCATCATTCTTTCACCAACTCTCCAACTGAGGACCCTGGTGTATGCTCACCCGAGCAATCGAGCATCACGTGGACGTCCATGGGCTCATGTGATCGGTCCCTCCTCAGCTCATGACCTATTTTCATCAATTCGTCGAATAATGAGCAATCCATCACAATTAGGGTTTTCGAACAAACGCTCAACAAATCATTATTCTGAGCAAGTTCAAACACTAAATAAATTTATATATTGATCCAAGGATTAATCATATAATGTTTGGTAGTCTACCAATATTTTAATATTTTTGGGTTACGTCACCAATAAATATTTCGTCGAATTGAGCAACATTTGCTCAAATATTGATCCAGCTATAAATATTTAGTAACCTATCAGTAATTTGTCAAATGGAGCAATACTTGCTCGATTGCACGTCCAATTATTAATTTATCAGTAATTTGTCAAATTGAGCAATACTTGCTCAATTGCATGTCAAATTCTCGAATATTCAGTAATTCGTCGAATTGAGCAATACTTGCTCAGTTGCTAGAATATTGACCCAATTATCAAATATTCAGTAACTCATCAATATTCAACAACTTGTTGAGTTTACAACATTTGCTCAGATGAGCAACATTAACATTCATGAATCGCTGAGCATTTGTCAAACATGCTCGATTCAAGAAAACCTAGACTCATTGTCTAATAGTCAACAACTGACAAACTAAATACACGTCTGTCATGCAGACTCCACGATTCGTGAGACATCAATCACTTCAAATTGGGGGATAACAATTAGGGTTTTGGTCTGGCGGCCTACAACACGTGGGTTCATCCACGACGAGAAATGTGCGTAAGTTGTGTCAACGGTTGAAGGAGTTAGCAAAGTAGTGGGTGCACGATCCGTCAAGTCTCCACGCGACGTGGAACTAACTTTACCACGATCTTCCATTTGCCCACTCTCCCACTCATGAAACCGTTACACTTACATGGTTCAAGGTGTTCATAACTCTGACAATATAAATAAGTTTCTGAATCCATGATTAAGGACAACGTTTTTTTGGTCTACAGAATTTCTCGAGTAACTATTATCAAGAATTCATCAATCCATCAGAACTTATTCGAACTCAACAGTTCACCGATTATTGCAGAAACATTCAACACACCCACAATCCTTAATCATCACTGATCCCACACAATTTTCAGCTTCCCTCCTACAGATCAACCCATCTCCCTCTTTGCGACCGAAGTGATTCTGGAACGGCCATTGACTTGGTTTAGGCCGGAGTCCTACAGATTGATCTCTCGAATCTAAGCACTCCCTTTGCAGCGGTGCATCTGTGTGAGGTTGAGCAGTTTGCCCGGTTCGAGGAGTCTCGACAACACGCTCGACTCTTCACTTTCCTAAAAAACCAGCGAACCGTTTTTCCCCATCCACAGATTGGCGACCACAGTGGGAGATTAATCTCTCGGTTGCAATCTCTCATTTTCACAAAATGGTTGGTCTTAGGTCTAACTCAACAACTTCAAAATTCGGTCAGAATCTTTCGAATGGAAATGTTCCTCCTTCCAACACTCCACTCAATGGAACGGTCAATGCAGAAATCCCGACTTTGATCGAGTTTGTACGAGTACAGGAGGCTCATACAAGGAACATGGACCTGATGAAAGAAACGATGAATAACATATTGAACTTCCTCATCAGACTGACATATGACTTGGGAGGTGCTCATGCTCAGGAAGTTCCAACGTTGGTAACTGACCCCTCAACTGGTGATCACCCCCGAATCAACATCTTCACCACTTATGAAAATCCGGTGGAACAAGAAGTCACATATTTAATCGAGAATCTATGTGAACTCCTGCATTTTTCCAAAGATCAGCTTACAGACACGTTTGCTGCACTCAACAAAATATCATCTGACATGCGAATAGCTCCATCATCTCCGGAGGTTGAACAAGTGTCCATGGTATCTGAACTTTCGATCAACAACATCACGTTCACTGAGGAAGACCGAATGGCGGAGGAAGGACACAACCGAGCTCTGTTCGTAACTGCTTCTATCAAAGATTCCGAATTCAGGAGAGTTCTCATCGATACAGGTACTTCCACGAATCTCATCACTATGAAAACTCTCAAGGAAGCCAAAGTTCCACAAAGCAAAATCGTTCATCATCCCATATTGATGACGGGTTTTGAAGGAAGCCAGAGTCACACATACGGGTACGTTTATATGGATCTAAAGGTGGGGCCGATTCAATCCACTGTCAAGTTTCATGTGATCGACAAAGATCCAGATTATCACATGATACTCGGGAGACCATGGCTTTATGACAATAAGGTTGTTCCTTCGACGTATCATCAATGTATGAAAGCATTGTTCAACAACAAAATTGTCCGTATCCCAGCTTCAGTGTCTCCTTATGCTCCGGTTCATGATGCTGAGTTCCTGGAACCCCCAAAGAGTATCCCCCAAACCTCCAAGCAAGATCTGCGGTATCCACTCCCAAGTTGGGAATCTATTGAGAAAACCGACAAACCATCATCAAGGGATGCTAAATCTGTCAAACCGTCTACCACACCGCTCAAGCGTCGTCAAAGTCAAGGTACGACTCATAAGAGGTCCAACTTTATTACTGATCATGACGCAGAAGGGAGAGTCATTTATCTCCGTCGTAAGGATTAGCAATTAACGGGGGAGAACGATGAAAAGTCTCCCCGCCCTGAAGAGTCATGCCAGATTGAGCAATCACCCGATGAAGAAGTTCGAGATGCACCATGGCAGTTGCAAGATGGCACAGATTCCACAACTGACGACCTTGAAACTATCAACATCGGAACGGACGAGAACCCAAGGCCAATCTTAATCAGTTCTGCTCTCTCACCGGAGGAACGAGGAGGATTGATAGGTCTGTTGAAAGAATATCAAGATATCTTCTCCTGGACGTACGAAGAGATGCCCGGCCTGGACGATAAATTAGTTACTCATCATTTGCACATCACTCCCAGTTTCAAACCTGTCAAACAACCGCCCAGGCAATTCATACACAAAGTTGAAGAACAAATCAAGGTGGAGATCCAGAAACTACTAACAACAGGATTCATCAAACCCATTCAACATCCAACGTGGCTGGCAAACATTGTCCCGGTCAAGAAGAAAAATGGTCAGATCCGATGCTGTGTGGATTTCAGGAACCTGAACAAGTGTTGCCCGAAGGATGACTTTCCATTGCCAAACATATATATGCTCGTTGATGCAACCAGCGGTCATGACATGTTCTCGTTCATCGACGGTTACAGTGGATACAATCAAATCAAGATGTACGAGCATGATGCTAACAAGACCGCATTCCGAACTCCCATTGGAAACTTCTACTACACAGTGATGCCTTTCGGCCTGAAGAATGCAGGATCCACTTATCAGCGAGCCATGACCGTAATATTCTATGACATGATGCACAAGCAAGTGGAAGACTACGTTGACGATGTGGTGGTGAAATCAAAGACTCGGGCGTCCCACCTAGGCATTCTAAGACAAGTCTTCGAAAGATGCAGAGAGTACAAATTGAAGATGAATCCTCTGAAATGTGTTTTTGGTGTTTCTTCTGGAAAGTTTCTCGGATTCTTAGTCACTGCAGAAGGAATCAAGGTCGATCCAGACAAAACAAAAGCCATCACTACCATGCCTCCTCCACGAACTGTGAAGGAACTCCAGAGTTTCATGGGCAAGGTAAACTACATTCGACGTTTCATCCCTGGACTGGCTCAACTCATTGCTTCATTCACTCCTCTGCTGAAGAAGGGAGCAAGTTTTATGTGGACGACCGTTCAACAAGAGGCATTCCAGAAAATACAACAAATATTACTATCACATGCTGTCATGAAATCTCCTGTGCAAGGGCGACCATTAATACTTTACACAGCCTCCAGTGATGTTGCTATTGGAGCACTCCTCGCTCAAGAAGATGAAGAAGGCATCGAACGCCCAATCTATTACTTCAGTCGTACAATGAGGGATGCCCAACTCCGATACCCAAAGGCTGAGAGAGCATGTCTAGCGTTAGTCCACGCAATTCAGAGATTCAAGCATTATCTTTTATCAAACATGGTCGTGTTGGTGGCCAAAGCTGATCCCATAAAGTTCTTACTGTCGAAACCTGCTTTGATCGGGAGACCAACAAAATAGCTGCTTCAAATGTCAGAATTCGACATAGCGTGCTTCCCTCCAAAAGCAATTGAAGGACAAGCGGTTTCAGACTTACTTGATGCTTTCCCTGGAGAAGACATCACAATGTTGCATGAAGAAGTGCCGGTGAGTTTCCATAAATTTCAATCATTCAAGAAGAAACATGGTTATTATATTTTGATGGATCTTCTACTCTGAGCAATGATACTGGTGGAGCGGGCATTATTCTAGTATCTCCATCCGGTGAAGTCTTCTCACATTCATTCAAGCTAGATTTTCATTGCACCAACAACTCGGCAGAATATGAAGCTTTTGTCCTAAGTTTATCTTTAGCCAAGAAGGCCGGAGCAAAACACTTAGAAATCAGAGGAGACTCAAAGTTATTGGTCAATCAAATGAATGGCATATACTCTCTCAAAGAAATAACACTTGCTCCATTCAGGACCGAGGCGCAACGACTATTGACTCATTTTTATGATGCAACAATTGTCCATACCGGCCGTACCAACAACAAACATGCTGATTATCTAGCGACTCTAGCATCCAAACTACAATTTGAAGGGTCCGAGAAATCTATCACTGTACAAAGGTGCTCTGTATCATCTACTTGGTTGACTCAAGGCGAAGATGCTCAATCGAACGACTGGCGGGCTCCCATCATTCATGAATTGAACAACTCTCTTACGGAGGGGAAGATTAGCCTCAAGTAATTAAAAAACTTTTTCCTGCTGCACGGAGCATTATACTATCGCAATCCTGATGGATCCCTGTCACGATTCCTTGGAGATGAAGAAGCCAGTGAACAACTCAAGCGCATACATGAGGAAATATGTGGGCAAACCCTGGTAATCACGCTTTACAGAAGACTTCAGAGACTCGGGTATTATTGGCCTTCCATGGAGACTCAGTCAAGAAAGTTGCAAGGGTCCTGTCCAAATTGTAAAACATCACCTCATCACTTGGAGGTTCTAACACTTCATCACACTGGGGACTGGAGAGAACCATACATAAAATATCTTCATGACAATGATCTTCCATCAGAGAAGAAAGGTGCGATCAAACTCATTCAAAGAGCCAAACGTTTTGTCTACTTAGAAGGGATTTTGTATCGCAAAAGCTTCGGTGGGAATCTCCTGAGATGCTTGGCCGAGCATGAAATTCCCATAGTCCTGAAAGAAATGAATGAAGGTGAACACCAAGGAAAGAAGAAATTATTTCTCCAAATTCATGAGAAATATTATTGGCCAACCATGGAAGATGACACAGCTGCCTACGTTCGGAGATGTCATCAATTCCAAGTTCATGGTAACCTCATACACACTCCTTGTCTTCCATTACCAACTATGAGCAGCCCATGGCCCTTCTAAAGCTGGGGACTGGATATCATAGGAAAAATCAACCCGGCATCTTCAAAGCAGCATGAATACATCATCACAGCAACAGAGTATTTCACCAAATGGGTCGAAGCTGTTCCTCTTCGAAGAACCACTGGAGTCACGATCGCATCTTTCATCAAAGAGTTCATCATATGTAGATTCGGCGTGCCTAAACATATCATCACGGATAATGGAACTCCTTTTGCCAACAAACATGTTGCAGAGTTTCTCGAGGGATATGGAATCAAACATATTTTCTCCACACCCTACTATCCCCAAGGAAACGGACAAGCGGAGAGCACCAACAAGACTCTGATCCGGATTTTTAGTCGAACAGTTCATGACAATCCACGAACGTGGCATGAAGAGTTGCCCATGGCTTTGTGGGCTTACCAAACCGCACCAAGGAGCTCTATTGGGACGTCACCATACTCTCTCGTCTATGGCGCTGATGTTATCCTCCCAGCTGAGACCAAAATTTCCTCTGCACGAATTGCAACAACTAGTGGGGTACAATGGGATGAAGCTGAAGTGTCTAATTCAAGAATTGCTGAATTGGACATGCTCGATTCGAGAAGAGCCAAGGTGGAAAAATATGTGGAAACCTACAAACAGAGAGTTTCCAAAGCATACAACAAAATGGTAAGACCTCGAACATTTCAAGTAGGAGATTTGGTTTTAAAAACAACAAAGCATATCTGGCAAGACATGTACGCTCCCAAATTCTCTCCTAAATGGGAAGGGCCTTATGTAGTTATCAAGGAAGTGTCTAGCGGATACTACAAAATCTTAGTTGTTAACGGAGGAATCGAAGAAAACATCATCAATGGCAAATGGCTCAAGGCGTATTATGCCTGAACAATTATCGAAATATTGAGCTTCTAAATGTAATTTTATTTCCTCCAAAAGAATATGCAGTATGCTCATTCATTCAAAATTCAAAGTATTTCACGAATCTCACAAGAATCTTTCAATCACCTACTTTATTCAAAGCAAAATCTCAAACCTACATAAAAGGTGTTTCTCTCAAACACTCACTCAGAAAAAACCATCCAATAGAAGATAATCTCTATAGAAAACTCTGTCAAGCTTCTTCTGGAAATTTTTGGTCTTCACTCTCAAGTCCTGGACCGCCTTCTCAACTTTTTCCGACTCCAAAGCGAGTATCTTCTCCTCCTCCAATATGACAGTGGTTGCAGAAATCGCGTCAGCAGCAGATGCCGCCTTGTGAACTTTGATTATCTCAAGTCGATGACGAAGCCAGCCTATGTTGAACTACAGAGTTTCGCAATTGGAGATCATCTCGTCCATCTGTGCAGTTTATGATTTTTGACATCTCGCAGATGCGTTTGGTCCATCTCTTCAATGATCGGTAACAACCCTATAACTGTAGTCAGAAGGGTTGGTAGAAAACCTTTCCATACTTTGGTCGTAGCAATATGCCCGTATCTTCTCCAAATTTTGGTGTACAGGGGCGCGTGACACTTGGGAATGACGAATCCACCAACCACTTCATTATTCGGACAATTGTTGATCATGGGAGCCTCAAATGGGAGTCCAGCTGTTGGATACTCAAGAATTTTAACACTAACCCCAGCCTCTACGGAATCGGTAGAGTTCTCATCACGGTTGCTGGATGTTCCCGCATCGGCATGAGCTGACCTGTACCGGGCAGGAGCCTTGACAATTCGTTTGGGTCTCAAGCTACCGGAGGAAAGTTGATTCTTTTGATTATCCTGCAACAAAATTTCTTCTGATAAATCACCCTAATCGAACAAAGATAAGAAGAATATATAACTCACCAAGTCGGATGCAGTCACAACATATTCTGCACGAGATTCACTTCTGGAGGAAACACTACTTTTGGACATGGTGACACGAGATGGTGATCAAAATTTCTTCTGATAATACACAAGAGCAGCAGATAGCCGGCTGTTTAAATAAAACCCTAAGAGCACTAACGGATAAATAAGTTTGTTGCGATTTCTACTGGAGCCCTAAAATCTTGAATCGGATACATGACAATGGGAGAAGCGTAACAGTACTGGGGACTGACAGTTCGGGAAATAGTCAATATCATGACTATGGATTGATCGTATGACAGGCCATGTGTTTCCTAGACAATTCGTGTGATCACATTCCGCGGGGATTATTGTCTACATGGACATTGGTCCGCCAACTGGAGATGGGAGTAAGATTCAGGTATCAAAAAAAAAAACAAGTAAAATCACGTTTCCAAGAATGATAATCCCTAAAGAAATGCATTTACAATCAAGCTATTAAAATAACCAGAAAGTATCTACTTCAACGGAAAACAAATAGTCTCAGGGAGGTTCATAAGCGAGATTAATCATCAGATTCGTCGGAATCATCAGATTTATCATAATTATCAGATTCTTCATCGTCGTCTTCTTTATCAGAATTACTATCAGGGCCATTGACGAAGTCTGGATGAATGTCAAGATCGTCAGAATCCGAGTCTTCCTCCTCTTCACGCTCAGCCGCTTTGATAGCTCTCTCAATATCCCTAATACGCCGATCCGGCTTGATCTTGCGTTCTAGTGGCACCCACACATGTTCATCTTCCGAAGCATCAGAATCATTGGGCACACCATCAGCTCGAGTTCGAAGCTTCTCTTCAGCTGCTGCTATTCTGCACCGAATTTGGTCTTTTTTTCGCTGACGATCTTCCATTTCATCAGTCTCAGCTTTTCTCTTCATGAGCTCAGCATAAGTAACTCTGCGGTTGTTGAGAGGTCCTCCAGGCTCCGTTTTCTTAGTACGGTTCATCTTAGCCCGTGGGTTCATCTTAGCTCGTGACTTGGCTGCAGAAGCTTTGGAATCCTCTTCAGAAGATCTGGAAGAGTAGTAATAGTCATAATCGCTGATGCCTCAATATAGTTACTAGGAGTCACCATTGCCGAGATGCCGGAACCTTAAACATGGGATTACAGATATGCTAACACCAAATCCACAGCAAAAATGGTAATCCTAAACTCTTACTTATTTACGATTTCACGAACTTAGTGATAACAGTGTAAAACCCCAAGACTTGTTCGTTCTTTCAAACCTGCAAAGTCGAGCATAAAACATATTATTCAAGAGTCAACACTGACTTTTCATGAAACTATGAATAATTCAAACAACCTT
Source organism: Papaver armeniacum (assembly GCA_023531295.1). NCBI lineage: Eukaryota > Viridiplantae > Streptophyta > Magnoliopsida > Ranunculales > Papaveraceae > Papaver > Papaver armeniacum. The sequence goes on from JAJJWW010004761.1 coordinate 319,431, forward strand.
CCATGTGAGTATTCGCTGATTTTTACGTATACATACACTATAAAATCACTAAACTTCCACATACACTACGAATTCATCAACTCATAAATTGTTTGCTTTCAACAATTTTTCATAAATCAAAACTTGATTTATATTTAATAAAGCGTGAATAAGTCACGCACCTTTTTTTTTTTAAAAAAAAACACTTTTTTGCTCAAACGAGCATTCATCTATGAAACCAGAGTCTTTTAAAGACTATTTTTGTAAAAGTCCACATGTTCCAAACAAAATTTTTTTTTAAAAAAAGTTTACAAATAAACTTCATCATGAACTATAGGTCTTTTCAAAATTTCCTTTAACCCTAAGGATTATTATTTACTACTTTTATTACGAACAATCCTACGTTTTTAAAAGTATTTACAAAATTCATGCTTTGAAAACAAACTTGGGTTTTCATGAAACCTAATAAACAAAAACTTTTACTACTGAAACCATGTCAAGTCCATGCAAAATTTTATGTATCTCTTCCATATTAGGGATTTTTGTTCGTTTCCTAAACTAACGAAAAGACGGGCATCCATACGTTTTCTAAAATTCTTCATAAATCCTACGCATGCTTGCAACTAAGGGATTTTTAGTTTTGTGAACAACTCATGAATCATAGAACATACACAAAAAAAAAAAAAAAAAGTTCGAACTTACTCGTTTAGGTCGAAAGCGGCCAGGACGGTGATCGGCGGCGGTGATCGGCGCTGGTTTTCCGGCGAGTTTGTTTTTCCTCCCTGCTGCACACGTGAAGGTGATGAAGAGATGGAGGTGCTCAATTGATCAAATAATAAAAATTTTAGGGTTATTTACCTTTTATATTAATTTTATTTCCAAAACCTAATAAAACACGAGTTTCCTTTTTGGGCTCGGGCTTGAAAATCCCTAATCGATCAAAACTAGGCTTTTAGCTAACCAAATCAGCAGCATTTCACCTCTCCACGTCCACAAAATAACACTCTATCACACTATCAGGGTCCTCGACCGCACATTTGCTCGTACGTGACACCATTGGAGCAAATCGAGAATTCTGAAACTTCCTTTGTAGACTGAGTTCAACCACGATCTCGTCGACTGAAAATCACCATCTAATGCTTACCGCGGAACATGACTGTCCCTCACTAAGCAGGGGACTTAATGTTGATGGTGGGTTTTCAACAAAGGTCAAATCCGTAAAATCATGATACTGCATGTTTCTGATAAGGCTTCAGGCATGGGACGATTCATATTTTACGAAGCCATGATGAATATGTCTTTCGGAAAGACTCCACTAGCTGAGCGTTCGATCCCTGACATTTCATTGTCACCTCTATGTTAAAATAATAGAATTGGGCGGTCCTCCTACATAATTGTTTGTTGAGAGGGATTAACGCCTTCAGGACGTCGGTGATACTCATTGTTCCATGACTACATGAGATTGACCCAGCTCTGCATAGAAGAACGATTGGGCGGTTCTCCCTCAGATTGAGAGCAACAACGCCTTCAGGATAGTGATACTCACTGATCCTGACTATGTAGAGCGACGTGTATAGACTCGGGTGTTCTCCATAGTGTCTGAGAGCACCCTCAGGATTAGCCGTCTCCTGACTATGCACATAGATTAATTCTGCCGTTACATTCACCACTTAATTCCCAGAATAATCTATTATTGCTCCTATTCCATGGTCGAATCCACTGCCTTATCCCATGGAATGGCAATAACAATTGCTCCTATTCCATGGTCGAATCCACGACCTGATCCCATGGAATGGTAATAACAGCTGCTCCAATTCCATGATCGAATCTACGACTTGATCTCATGGAAGGGCAACAAAAATTTATCTTGTTACTCCGATTTCATGATCGAATTCACTGCTAATCTCATGAAATGGTAATAGGTAATTTTATTACTCCGATTTTATGGTCGAATCCACGATCCCATGGAATGGTAATGCCTATTTTATTATTCCGAGTTCATGGTCGAATCCGCAGCTGATCCTATGAATTGATAATAAATAACTACTTATTTTATTATCTCGTTTCATGAATTATGTTACACTGAATTTCATGGATTAGCAATAAATACTCAATAACCGGGCATCTGGATCATCACTGAGTAAGCCCCACAAAAATGGTGTAAGTGTACTCGACAATGATGCATGACTGAGCACCCGGATGCACGAACAAGCATCCAAAAATATGGACAGATGAGGAATCCTACGCAAAACAGGAGAAAACAACAAATATTAATAAAATAATAAGGAGCGCCCAGGGGCCGGGCCCACCGGCCGGCCGGCCATGCCCTAGTCGTGGCCGGTCCCCATGCTTCTCTCATTATTTTGCCCTATTTTTTTTATTTCATGAACTCATGAAAAAACTCCTTGATTTTAGCAACTTTCCTTGTTTAAATAAAATAAGGAAAGGTGTGCGGGACCGGGCAACATGGCCGGCCGGGCATGCCTTAGCCGTGGTCGGTTCCACACCTTACAATCCTTAGCCTATTATAATAATCATTCCCCAATTTCATGAAACTCCTTGGTTTCAACAAAATTCATGGATTCTCCATAACTTCATGGATTTTCATGAAATAATATTATAAAATACGGAAAGGTGTGCGGGACCGGGCAACATAGCCGGCCGGCCATGCCTTAGCCGTGGCCGGTCCCACACCTCACAATCCCTAGATTTTTATAACTATTATTCCCGAAACTCATGAAACTCCTCCGTTTCAACAAAAGACTCATGGATTCTCCATAACATCACGGATTCATGAAAATAATATTATAAAATAGGGAAAAGAGTGCGGGACCGGGAAACATAGCCGGCCGGCCATGCCCTAGCCGTGGCCGGTCCCACACCCTGCAATCCCTAGTCTTTTATAATTATTATTTTCCTCAAATTCATGAAACTCATTGGTTTGAGCAAAAATCATGATCTTTTCATAATTTCTCGAATATTGCTCAAATCATGAAAATTCAAAAACCAACGTGGTCACATGACCAGCTAGCCTCTCACGGCAATTTTGAATATTAAAATACTCTTATTTTAATATTTACAAAACATTGATTAATTGAGCATACATGCTCATTCCAACAAAAATCAAGAATTTCAGTGAAGATGAAACTCTTCTGAAAATTCACAATGTTGCTCGAATGCACATCAGAAAATACTGAAACTCTCAGTACGGAGACACGGACACCATGGCAACACGTACATGCCTTAATGACCGACCAGGGTTATTCCTAGGGATTGCATAAAGCCGGTCCCACATGTTTTCATAATTCTGACATAATTTGCTGAATTGCTTGTATTGGGCCCAAACTCTCTCCAACCAACCTGGGGATTGCTCAAACGGACAACAGTTGGTCCCGTGACTACCAAGAGCTGGCCCCATGCTCTCTTGGTCGGTCCCCTATCCTTCATACTTAGGTTTTTGCCTAATGTTGAACCCAGCAGTAATTCAATAAATGATGAAACCAGCATTTAATCATCATTCTTTCACCAACTCTCCAACTGAGGACCCTGGTGTACGCTCACCCGAGCAATCGAGCATCACATGGACCTCCATGGGCTCATGTGATCGGTCCCTCCTCGGCTCATGACCTATTTTCATCAATTCGTCGAATAATGAGCAGTCCATCACAATTATGGTTTTCGAACAAATGCTCAACAAATCATTATTCTGAGCAAGTTCAAACACTAAATAAATTTATATATTGATCCACAGATTAATCATATAATGTTTGGTAGTCTACCAATATTTTAATATTTTTGGGTTACGTCACCAAAAAATATTTCGTCGAATTGAGCAACATTTGCTCAAATATTGATCCAGCTATAAATATTTAGTAACCTATCAGTAATTTGTCGAATGGAGCAATACTTTCTCGATTGCACATCAAATTATTAATTTATCATTAATTTGTCGAATTGAGCAATACTTGCTCAATTGCACGTCAAATTCTCGAATATTCAGTAATTCGTCGAATTGAGCAATACTTGCTCAGTTGCTAGAATATTGACCCAATTATCAAATATTCAGTAACTCATCAATATTCAACAACTTGTTGAATTTACAACATTTGCTCAGATGAGCAACATTAACATTCATGAATCGCTGAGAATTTGTCAAACATGCTCGATTCAACAAAACCTAGACTCATTGTCTAATAGTCAATAACTGACAAACTAAATACACGTCTATCATGCAGACTCCACGATTCGTGAGACATCAATCACGTCAAATTGGGGGATAACAATTAGGGTTTTGGTATGGAGGCCTACAGCACGTGGATTCATCCACGACGAGAAATGTGCGTAAGTTGTGTCAACGGTTGAAGGAGTTAGCAAAGTAGTGGGTGCACGATCCGTCAAGTCTCCACACGACGTGGAACTGACTTTACCACGATCTTCCATTTTCCCACTCTCCCACTCATGAAACCATCACACTTACAGGGATCAAGGTGTTCACAACACTGACAATATAAATAAGTTTCTGAATCCATGATTAAGGACAACGTTTTTTGGGTCTACAGAATTTCTCGAGTAACTACTCTCAAGAATTAATCAATCTATCATAACTTATTCGAACTCAACAGTTCACCGATTATTGCAGAAACATTCAACACACCCATAATCCTTGATCATCACTGATCCCACACAATTCTCAGTTCCCTCCTACAGATCAACCCATCTCCCTCTTTGCGACCGAATTGACTCTGGAACGGCCATTGACTTGGTTTAGACCGGAGTCCAACAGATTGATCTCTCGAATCTAAGCACTCCCTTTGCAGTGTATCTGTGTGAGGTTGAGCAGTTTTCCCGGTTTGAGGAGTCTCAACAACACGCTCGACTCTTCACTTTCCTAAAAAACCAGCGAACCGTTTTTCCCCATCCACACCTCTTGGCCAGGACCTTCTCCATTTCTGAAGCACCAATCAAAGAAGCAGTTCAGTCATTGATAGAGCATGTCTGTGAATTACTCTATCTGTCGAAAGCGCAAAGAGGAGACATGTTCACGACTTTGAACCACATAGTGTCTGGAAAACGCCTATTGATTCCAGAAGTACCTCATGAACCTTCAGCCACTGACAAAGAAATGTATGACTGGGGATTGTTCACCGCAGTGCATATTAAAGGAAATGAATTCAGGAGGGCATTTATTGATGTCGGTACCGCCATCAACATCATTCCTTTGAAAACTCTCAGAGCCGCTGGCGTTACTCGACAAGAAGCTACTCATGCTCCCACGAAAATCAAGGATCACGAAGGAACTTCCAGAGATGCATATGGCTACATCAATCTCAAAGTTACAAAAAAACTCAGTCTGCACTGAGACTAAGTTTTACATAATTCGAGAAGACCCGGGATATGACATGATTCTTAGACGAACTTGGATCCACGCTGGAAAGAAAATTCCAACACCTTCAACATGTCCTGCTGTTGCAGAAAGCTCTGACTCAGAAGAAATAGAGGATACTCCGTCATTTGAGCACTTGGGAGCAGTTAAAGCTTTGCTTAGGAACTCACACGAAGCACGGAGAAAGTGCACATTATTTCATCAAGAGGTTCCGTACTCAGGAAAGTCTTATTCCTCTTCATGCACCAATAATACCAATGTTGAAACATACTGCTCTAGTCCGGGGACTTCTCCCTGCTAACAACTTAGCAATTACGAAAAGCTACGAGTGGATAGTCTCACCTCAGCAGTATTACACCAAATGGTTGCGCTCAGAGCATCTCCATGTTGATCATTCTATCAAGAGGTTTATTGCTGAAGACATGGCTAAGCACGATAGAAAATATGATGGATACTCTCCTCTACACGAGTGTTCATACGTGCCACAACCATGGAATCAGCAAAAAATATTCAAGGCACGAACTACTAAGCCCAACAAATTCAAGGAAGGGGATTTGGTTCTTAAGGCGATTAAACGAGATCTCCATTCTGCAAGGAGCTCTAATTGGGAAGGACCATTTATGGTTACTAGGACCATAACCGGAGGATACTACAAATTGATCAACACAGATAGCAGAACCCTGCCAGTAATTCACGAGAATTGGCTTAAGGCATTTGTATGAAATTATTGGGTATTCGAGGTACTGGACGTCTGAGCACTCATGACGTCTGGATTTGGCATTTAGGATTTTCTTTCATTGTATTTCAATTCCTCCAAAACGTTTGCAATCCTTGCAATCAGTATTTGAATTCAGCAATTTATCAAAATTCAGTTCATTTTACTTAAAAGAAAATCTCTATCTAATCCAAAAGAAAATCCTCAATCATCTATCAATCCAAAGTTAGCCAATATCAAGACCCAAATAAAAACCTCACATCTCTCAGAAATTCAGAAGTTCAAGAGATTATGAAAAGAAAATCAACAAAAAAGGATTTTTGCGCCTCTGCATCCTTCAATATCTGTAAAGCCGCCTTCTCCTTATTCAGCTTCTCAGACAGCCTGACAATCTTGTCTTCCTTCTCCATCACAGCATCATTGGGAAAGGGTATGTTTTTCTCACATGAGTCCTTGATATCATTCATTTGCTTACGAAGCCACTTTACATTGAAGCCAAGTCTTTCTGAATTCTCCAAGTTAAACTCCCAATCAAAGAGTATATCTGGAGTCACAGTACTTCTGGCCCTAGTGCATATATCACTTACAATGCGCAAGATAATACCTACTTGCATTGTTAAATCATAAGCACGCCCAGGGTTCCTGTCCACTATTATGTGACCAAACTTCTTCCATATTTTCTCGTACAAGCCTGCATACCCAATGGGAACGCTGAATCCACCTACTAGTTCATGATACGGGAGTGAAGCATCAAAGGGAGGATCAAAAGAAACTCCTGCACTTGGATATTCATGAACCACTATACGGTTCTCAATTACTGGAGCAGCTTCTACAATCGGGGCAACAATTTCTTCAGTATTCTCTACTTCGGTTTCTTCTATCACTGAAGAAGCAACAATCTGGGTTTCCATGACTTCAGTGACAACCTTCTCATGGCCTTGAAGTGCAGGGATGGTTGTCTCTTCATCAACAACTCCAGGGCAATTCGGGTTATCCTCGTTGGTTTCAATATCCTCAACTTCGGTATTTGATACCTAATACGAAGATTACATGAGGTTAGAGTCGTTTAAACATGAAGCCAAGTGAGATTATAAAATACAGCATACAATCAATACCACATCATCAAATTTCATCATTATACACTCAAAGCATGAGCAAATAGCATGAAAGTCTTGAAAATACGTTTTATGGTAACTTCGTCTGAAAAAACTGTACTCTACTATGTACTAAAAGACGAATTGGGAGCAATCTACAAGGAATCTGAGGATGGGTTATATACCATTCTCTTTGTATGGATGTTCTCTACAACGTGTCAAAATTTCATAATAATCCGACGAACTAGCAAAAAGATGTGGTCGAAACATCGGGCAACATGCAATCTGAAAAAGTTCTGGAAGTCTCCTGGAAGTTTACTGTTTCACCCTTTTCAGGTCCTAAACGTGCTCAAAACTCAAACAGCTTCTTTGTAAAAGCTTGGAAATTCTCTGGGCTTGAAGATACATATGCGGATCATGAAAATCTGACTTCAGATGAAGGTTTTACGGTGTTTTTACTAAAACTGAAATCTGAAATTTTCTGACGACGTATTTCGCCAAAATTACTTGTACACTTACATGGATTATCATTCATTCACTCACAAATCAGCAATTTTATATTTCTATGAAGAGGTTACAATATATGTGCTTACTTGGGGGGTCTTCGAAGTGTTCAAAGAGTTGGGATTGCCCGTGTCAACATCAAGAGGTTCATCATTTCCATTCGGTTTCGAATATTTGGAACTTCCTTCGCCTCTATTCTCGGAGGATGACCGAGTATCAGCACTCTCCACCTCCATGGCAACATCCTCTTGGACATATTCTAAAATAATTAGCATTTTCATATGAGGCATTTATGTTTGGCTATGAGGGAGAGTACTCACAACATTTTCTTCTTCAACGCTCAAATCAGAGATCGACTGCCCAGCAGCAGAGAATTGAAGACCATCAATGCTAGACCGAGCAAAGTTCTGTAACCAAATAACAAATATTGGTTTCATGATCCTAGTAATGCGGATTGAAGAAGTTACAGCGGAAAAGTGTCGACAACTCACCAAAGAAATAACCGGGGACTTTATGGTATTAGGCAACAACTTACAATTCTTGTTTCTGCCTTCTCCACCGTGAACAACTATTTCTGCTTCTGAGCAATTCACTTCAAGATGAGGTCTCACAGCACGACCGTCCTACAGGAAAGAAAATTAAGGTGATAATCAAAGGCAATTATTGCAATTTTACGAAGAATGTGTAAAAGATACATACTTGTGAACATCCTGGAGATGTCTTTCGCTTATCACCACCAGAGATGGGTTTCAATCTGGGTCGAGAAGCAATCATATTAGTAGAAGGAGGCTCTTTCACCAAAGGTTGACTAACCCCTACGAAGTCATGTAGACGTTCGAGTTGTTCCATAAATCAATATGACCCGGAGTTACATACGTAATTCGGTCTGTACAAGGGAACCAATAAGAGCTTCATTCGACATGGGTACGGTCTAAACAAGTCTTAAGTTGTTCTACTGATGGTTTACTCCTCCGGAAAGTTGGAACGCATTGATCCATACCCATCTGACGGGCTGCTCTATCAATGTTGTATTCCTCCACTGAAAAGTCTTCATTTGTTGCTGCTATCAAATGACCTGGAGTACAGCTCAACATGAAGGATCTTTCGCCATCGCTCAAGTCAGCACCAGATTTTAAAGTCATACTTTCTTCAGTATTGAAAGTTGTCAATTGGAAAATATAAGGAGGAATCAGCACCCAGGGACGAAAGTTGAACTCAGACTCATCGTCTAATACATCAATGAGGCGCGTTTTGGACTGAATTTGCTTCGTAGACCAACGCATGATCCTTGCATTATCCCTCTCAGAGAAAATACGTCGAGAATCACCAACAGTCAACCCTTGCAAAATACTACGAGGAATAGGCGCATACTTCTCGAAGCGCTCCCACATCAAGGCTTGGAGGAACATCGTATTAGCGTAGCATTCAATCTTCATAAATCCATTTGAAACACTGGAGTCTACGACCAGGGAATCCAGGTTAGAGTACAAAGAACCCAAGAATAAGCTACCTATGGGAAGTTGTTCACCCTGAGCCATCTTAATGGCAAAAGGGATTACAAATGGCTTTAACAAAGTCCCGGCGTCTTCAAACACGTCCCTAGACAGCCATAAGCACAAAAAGCAGCGATAGACAACATACCATCATGTTCGTTGAGAGGAACATCTCGTGGCCACCAGTGTGTCAACCAGTGAGCGTAACAACCTTTGCCAGAAGCCTTGTTAATTCTCTCCATCTCAGCTGTTAAGATGTTGGAAACTGCTTTCTCCTCCGTGGAAAGCTCTTCAGGAAAATTACCTATGATTGGAAGATGCAATAAAGCAACTATATCTTCCAACGTAATGGTAAACTCTCCCCAACTACATATAAAGGTATGAGTCAGAATACACCAGCGAGCAAGAAGGGCCACAAGACCTCGCGCATCATGAAAGATGTACAAATCTCCGGATGCTTGAATAGCCCTGACAACTTGTGCTTTATACAGCATAGCTCTAACACGAGGATATCCCAACATGTGTCTTGACCATCAGGAAAACTTCTCTAAAGGGCGTCGAGAGAGCTTAAATTCTATAATTGAAGCCTGGAAGAGTCCTCGTTCAAGACAAAACCGAACAACTGCTCGAGGAGTCACCAATTTATTTTGAGTAACCATCCTGGGGTTTATCAAAAGACGATATGCTGGAGATCTGAGACGCTTTTCAGTTTCCTGAACTTCAAAAAATGCATCATCTATATTCGGAATATTCTTGATTCCAGGTGTTTCGTCTTCCTCTCCGCCAACGGAAGTCTCATCCATGCATGCATCTTCTCTAGAGACATCATTGTCTACACACATTTCATCTCTGGAAGCATCATTAGCTTGGGAATCAGACATTCTTGCCAAGTAGCTGTAAAATTCACACAACATTTTGCTTCAGTCGTCTAAATACAAGCTTCAACAAGATGATGGAATCATGCAAATGGGAATACGGCATCAACAAAAATGGTAATTCTTAACTCTTAGCTCCTTGCAATTCCACTAACAATAGTGATTGTGCCACAAGAGTTAACGATCCAAAATTAGTTCGTTCCTTGAAACCTGCAATAACGAACGAGGCTTTATTAATCTTCAAAACTGATTTTTCATAAAATCATAGACATAATTTTCATAGTATGAACATCCACAACTGAACTATGAAATTTACACCAAGACAATATTTCATCATAAATAAATTGTCAAAGTTTCAAGATTACTCAGAACCCACGCTTCGATTTTATAAAGCAATAATTAATGTGAATTACTCACATAAATTCTCAACCTTTTATCTAATCAGAACAAACTCATGTGAATAAAATATGTCATCATATTTTTGCATAATATGTCACGGCTGCATAACAAAAAAATCTCTATTTTCCTTCGTATGAGCATTATTATCTAAAACGAGGTTTATTTCGATTTTGTGAAAGCTCACACCTTTTAAGATAAAGTTTTGGTTTCCATGAAAGCTCATAAACAAAATTTTATCACTGGACACAGGTCTATTTCCAAAGAAAAATCTCTCTCAAGTTAGGGATTGTTGCTAGTTTCTTAAACTAACGATCGAACGAACATACGTTTAATAAAATAAGGGTTTTTCTACAAAACTCACGCTAACATATACACATGTATAGAATTTCAATATGAATAATTCATGAAATCAGCAAAAAAAAAAAAAAAATTGTGTACCTGGTCGGTGCCGGCCGGAAGTTGGCCGGACGGTGCTAGCTCCGGTCGGATGGACGGTGGCGCTCCGACGAAAATCTTTCCTGCTCCTGCTAAGCTCGGACGTGAAGGTGATGGGAGGATGAAGAAGATGGTGGTCGTGTGGGAAGAATAAAAAAAAAGGGAATTAATTCCTTTTGTACCTAATTTTATTTTCAAAACCTAATTCCATAAGGATTTCCTCTTTGGGCCCGGCCCGTAAATCCTAGACCAACCAAGGTTCCACCATCGAATCAGCGGTTCTACACCAAATTTTGCTCACTGGATGATGTTCTATTATGCCACTGGGGTTTCCGCTCAAACCATGGTTTGCTCATTCAGTCGAAATGCGGTAATGTCTTATCTTATGACTAAGTTCAATTACTTATTTCTGTTTGTACCTGGAAAATCACCATTCAATGCTGACTGAGGAACATGACTGTTCCTCACTAAGCAGGGGACTTAATATAGATGGTGTATTTTCGACAAAGGGTAAAATTGTAAGACTATACTCTGGATCCGGCAATCGGGTGAGTATTGAGGCCCATGTCTCTCATTAAAGCATGAAAGCTCATGCTATAAACCTCTGACTGAGAAGGCTGTCTCTCAAAGTATATGTAGATGTGTAGTCTCCCAGCTGAGGCCACGACACATCTCATGAATACTGAGCAATTTCAGTAATTACTCCGGATCCGGTAATCGGATGAGTATTGAGACTCGTGTCTCTAAGCGTGAAAGCTCATGCCATAAAACCTCTGATCGAGAAAGTCTCTCTAAGAAGATGTAGATGTGTAGTATCCTAGCTGAGGCCACGGCACATCTCATGAATACTGAGCAATTTCAGTAATTACTCCGGATCCGGTAATCGGATGAGTATTGAGACTCGTGTCTCTAAGCGTGAAAGCTCATGCCATAAAACCTCTGATCGAGAAAGTCTCTCAGAGAAGATGTAGAAGTGTAGTCTCCCGGCTGAGACCACGACACATCTCATACTGTATAGAGTCGCAAGATTGGACGGCTCATAGACAACGTGTCTACTAATATAGAGCAATAACGTCTTCAGGATGCAACCATGTTTTCCCTGACTATACAAGAGGAATATGACGCTCCAGCAAGTTCATATTGCTCAACCCTTAGATAATTAATGCTCCTAGATAGGAAGCCCTGCTAGTATAGAGCCATCAGTTAATTATCTCTAATCGCCTGAATATCCAGCAATATTCTACGATTTTTCGTTATATTTCGTCACTTCAATTCGTGGTTCTTCCCAGCAGAATTCCACGGGTTAGTGGTAAATATTCAACGAAACAGGCATCTGAGCATCGAATAAGCCCTGACTAAAATGGTGCAAGTGTACTTAACAATAATGCACAGACCATCATTTGAATGCGCAAACGAGCATTTCAAAAATATGAATGAACGATGAACCTATGCAAAATAGGAAGGAAAAATAATAATAAAATATTAGCAAAGGCGCCGTGGGCTGGGCTCATCGGTTGGGCCGGTCATGCCGTGACCCAGTCCGCGCCCAATTTTATATTTTGTCATATTTTATTATTTTTCCTGATCTCGTGAAAATTCTCTCGTTCGAGCTAATCTCCTTCGTTTCAAGGAAATTCTCTAATCTCATGATTTTATCAAAGAAATAATAAAATTAGGGAAAGGTGTCGCGGGACCGAGCACCAGCCGGCCGACCATGCCCTATCCGTGGCCAGTCCCACACCTCACGTCCCCATTATTTTATTATTTCTCTCAAATTATGAAAATTCCTTGATTTTATGAATTTTCCTTAAAACCATGAAAATTCCCTAATTTTATGAATTTTCTCTAAAATCATGAAAATTATTATAAAATTAGGAAAACTCGTGGGACCGGGCACCAGCCGGCCGGCCATGCCCTAGTCGTGGCCGGTCCCACACCTCACGTCCTATTATTTTATTATTTCTCTCAAATTATGAAAATTCCTTGATTTTATGAATTTTCCCTAAAACCATGAAAATTCCCTAATTTTATGAATTTTCTCTAAAATCATGAAAATTATTATAAAATTAGGAAAACTCGTGGGACCGGCTCTAGCCGGCCGGCCATGCCCTAGCTGGTCCCACACGCCTATTATTTTATTATTGTTTGTTGTCTTAAGTTTCCTGATTCCATGAAAACTCCCTGATTTCAACAAAATACCTTGGTTTTAACAAATCTCTCTGATCTTATGAAAATTTCCTAAAATCATGAAAATTACATAAAAATGGGAAGAGTGCTCTGGGACCGTGCCCATTGGCCGGCCGGCCATGCCTTGGCCATTGCCGGTCCCATACTCCACAATTTCCCATTTTATTATTATTATATCTCTCTCATCTCATGGAAGTTCCCTAATTTCATAAAACTCTCCAGTTTCATGGAATTTCCCTCGAATCAGAGAAAGTACATAAAATTACATAAAACTGGGAAAGTATGGGACCGTGCTTGTCAACCGACCGGCCATTCCCTAGCCGTGGTCGGTCCCAAACCTTGCAATTCCCTGTTTTATTTATCATTTTTCATCATCTCATGTATTTTTCCTAGTTTCAGCAAAACCCTGGATTCTGCATATTTTCTCAGAATGTTGCTCAAATGCGCATCGGAAAATCTTTGAAACTCTCGGGATCGAGACAACGACACTATGGGGACACGAGCATATCCCCTTGACCGACCAAGGGTGGCTCTAAGGCCTGCAAACAGCCGGTCCCGCATGTTTTAATGATTTTAACCTAATTTGCTCAATCGCTCATATTAGGTTCAAATTTCTTCCAAACAATTAAGAGTTTGCTTGAACAACCATCCATTAGTCCCACGGCCACCAAGAGCCGGTCCCATGACCTTTTGGTCGGTCCCTCAGTTCATGACCAGTTTTTTATTATTTTTCGCTCACACGAGCATTATTTCAATAAATGATTAAACCAGCATTTAATCATTCTTTCACCAACTAGTCCTCAAGAGACTTTGGTATTTTGCTCATTCGAGCATCTGGGCGTACATGGTGAACTCTTCATCCCATGTATCTGGTCCCTGCTTCACTCTGTAGATTGATTTGCAATAAATCATCATTTCGATAAAAGTAGGGTTTTGAATCCAGAGCTTTGTAGAAACATGATTCTAAGCAGATTCAAATACTCTGATAATTTTATGTTGATTTCATGATCAACGTTTTTATTTATTTTACTCGACCCAGTAGTCAGTATCTTAAATTAATATTTATTTTGGTCCTGCTACCAACAATTCATCAAACGAGCAATATTTGCTCAACCGGCAATATTTGCTCAAACTAGCAATATTTGCTCGAACAAAGCAATATTTGCTCAGATTCAAGAATATTGGTTCAACTATCAATATTATTCGACAATTCAGCAACACAGTTTGCTCGTCTTAGGTAACCAACATAATAATACCTCGTCTCAGCAGACATATTTGATTCATGAATTTCAGAACATTTGAAAAACATGTTCAATTCAACAATACATGGACTCATCGTCCCACAAAGCAACTGACTCCACAATCATGAGATATCAATCGTGTCACATGGGGAGATATTAACTAGGGTTTTGGTCTGGCGGTCTACGGCACGTGTGTTCACCCACGATGAGAATGTGAGCAAGTCGTGCAATCAGTTGGAAGAGTCAAAAAAGTAGTGGGTGGAAAATTAACCAAGTCTCCGCACAATGAGCAACTGGTTTTAACACGATTTTCACTTCCCCACTCTCTGATTCCAGCAAACTGTCACACTTCATGGGATCATGGTGTTTTCAACTCCAGCATTATAAAATGTCTCTGAATCCTGATTGAAATGACAAGATTCGAACACTCGAATATTCGTCTAAAAGAATTCTCGGCAAGTTCATACAGACAATATTTCGTCTACACGAACTCATCGTCTGAGCATTCACTCTCAATTGAGCAAAATTCAATCATTCAGAGCATTCTTACGCTGAATTCACAACACACCTACAATCTCAGATCATCATTGATATCATGCATTTCTCAGCTTCCCTCCCACAGTTCAACCCATCCTCTCTTGTGACCAAATTGACTCTGGAACGACCATTGTTCTTGGTTTAGGTCGGAGTCTTACAGATTGATCTCTTGAACTTAAAGCACTTCCTTCTTGCAGTGCATCTGTGTGAGGTTCAACATTTCGCTCGGTTCAAGGAGTCTCCACACGGTCGACTCTTCAATTCCGTAAAAACCAGCAAATCGTTTTTCCCCATCTACAACCTCACTAATACAGTCATTGCTGAAATAATGGCTGAGTTCGATAAACAGTATCCCAAATATTCTCCTTTGAAAGAATGTCCACATGTGCCGTAAGGTTGGAAGACTTCAACAACATGGAATTCCACTGCACGAAGAATTCCAAATCAGATGAAAATATTCAGGGCACGGACGGTCAAGCCTAACAAATTCTAGGAAGGACATTTAGTTCTCAAAGCAACTAAGCGTAACTTTCATTCTGCAAAGAACTCCAACTGGGAAGGACCTTTTATGATTACTAAGTCTGTTGCTGGCGGATACTACAAGCTGATCAACATGGACAACAAGGAGACCGTGGTCGTGATACATGAGAATTGGCTCAAGGCCTTTGATGTTTAAGGCTTTGGATATTCGAGGCATAGGATGCTCAAGGCACGAGCACCTCAAATATTTGGCGTTTAGAATTTTCTTTCGTTGTATTTCAATTCCTCCAAAATGTTTGCAATACTTGCATTCAATAATTTAAATTCAGCAATTTATCAAAATTTAGTTTACTTAAAGAAAATCTCTATCAAACCCAAAGAAAATCCTCAATCATCTACTTATCCAAAACCAATCACAACCAGAAATAAAACCTCACATCTCTCAGAAGTTCAGAAGTTCAAGAGATTATGAAAAGAAATCAAAGAAAATCAGCAAAGAAAGACTTTTGCTCCTCTGCATCTTTCAAGACTTATAAGGCCGCCTTCTCCATGTTCAACTCTTCAATTAGCCTAGCGATCTTGTCTTCCTTCTCCATCACGGCATCATTTGGAAAGGGTATGTTCTTCTCACATGAATCCTTAATAGCATTTATCTTCTTACGAAGTCGCTTCACGTTGAAGCCAAGTCTCTCAGAATTCTCCAAGTTGAACTCCCAATCAAAGAGTACATCTGGAGTCACAGTATTCTTGGGCCTAGCACATATATCACTTACAACACGCAAGATAACACCTACTTGTATTGTTAAGGAACAAGCACGCTTTGGGTATTTAGTAACAATGATGTAACCGAATTTCTTCCATATTTTCTCGTACAAGTCGGCATATCCAATGGGAACGCTGAATCCCCCAACTAATTCGTGATACGGGAGTGATGTATCAAATAGAGGATCAAAAACAATCCCTTCACTTGGGTATTCATGCACTACTATACGATTCTCAATCACTGGAGACACTTCTACATTCATAGCAACAGTTCCTTTGGTTTCTTCAAGGCGTGGTTCAGCTTCTTCCGCCACTGAAACAACAACAATTGAAGTCTCGGTCTCTTCAACATCACCAACAACAACTCCCTCATGGCTTTGGAGTTCA
Source organism: Papaver armeniacum (assembly GCA_023531295.1). NCBI lineage: Eukaryota > Viridiplantae > Streptophyta > Magnoliopsida > Ranunculales > Papaveraceae > Papaver > Papaver armeniacum. The sequence continues at coordinate 335,902 of JAJJWW010004761.1, forward strand.
GAGATGGTTGTTTCTTTATCAATAACCTCAGTGTTGCTCAAGCCATCATTATTAGCTTCTTCATTCTCAACTTCCGTATTTGACACCTAATGCGAAGATTACATGAGATTAGTGTCATTCAAATATGAAAACAAATGAAATCATAAACTCCATTATACAAGTTGTATAATATTATCAAGTTTCTTAATTTCACATGCTAGACATCAGCAAATAACGTGGTAACCATAAAAACACGTTTTACAATGAGCTCGTCTGAGAAGATTTTACACTGCCCTGTACAAAACAGCAAACTGGGAGCAATTGGTAAATAATATAAGGCTGAGTTATATACCATTCTATTCGTATGGATGTCATATACAACATATCAAAATTTCATGGCAATCGGATGAACGAGAAAAAAGATGTGGTCAAAACATCGGATTACATGACAGCTGAAAATTTCCTGAAAGTCTCCAGGATGTTTACTATTTCGTCTATTTCGACCCTAAACGCGCTCAAAACTTAAAAAGCTTCTTTAAAAAAGCTTGGAAATTCCCTGGGCTTAAGGATACATATGTGGATCACTAAAATCTGACATCGTATGAAGATTCTACAGCGTTTTTGCTAAAGGCTGAATTCTGAAATTTCTGGTGACGTATTTCGACAAAACTTTTCGTATATTCACATGAATTCTCATTCATTCATTCATAAACCAAGAAATTTATGATTATTCGATAAAATGGAAGAGAAGTACTTACTTTGGTAGTCTCCAAAGTGTTCGAGGACCCTGGATTGCCCGTATCAACATCAAGAGCACCATTGATTTCATTCGGTTTTGAACCCTGGGAATTTTCTTTATCACCATTTTTAGAGGATGAGCGAACATCACAAGCACTCTCCATCTCCATGGAGACATCCTCCTGGATATATTCTTAACAATTATCGTTTTATCTATAAAGCATCACGGTTGGTTACTCAAAGAAATGCTTATGGGCTCTTCTTCGTCACTCAAGTCAGAAACTGTTTGCCCAGCAGCAGAGAACTGAAGACCGTCAATACTTGATGGAAACGGAATAAAAAATATTGGTTTTCTAATTCCGATAATACAGATGAGAAGGAGTCATAGCAAAATAAGTACCGACAACTCACCAAAGAAACAACTGGGGACTTTATGGTATTAGGTGACAACTTATAATTTTTGCTTCTGCCTTCTCCGCCATGGATAATCGCTTCAGTCTCTGAGAAGTGTACATGGATTCTGGATCTCACATTACGACCATCCTGTAGAATTTGATGCAATGATTAGAATACAATTATCATAATTTTATGAAGATTATACAAAAGTACATACCTGAGAACATCCCGGAGATGATTTTCGCTTATCACCACAAGAGAGATGCTTCAGTCTTGGTCGAGTAGAAATCATCTCAGCAGAAGGAGGGTCTTTCACCAGAGGCTGACCAATCATCACGAAGTCATGTAATCGCTCAAGTTGCTAATCCCAAAAGTCTGCATAACATGGAGTTACGTATGCAATTCTCTCGGAGCAAGGAAACCAGTATTCACTTCCTTCCACATGCGTATGGTCTAAATGGGTCCTAAGTTGTTCGACCGATGGTTTCCTCCTTCGAAAAGTTGGAACACACTGATCCATACTCATTTTTCGAGCCTCCCTGTCAATGTTATATTCCTCCACTGAAAGTTTTCCATATATCGCTGATAACAAGTGACCAGGGGTGCAACTCAACATAAAAGATCTCTCGCCATCACTCAGACCTGCACCAGATTCTAAAGCCATACTCTTTACAGTATTGAAAGTTGTCAGCTGAGAAATATAAAGAGGAGTTGACACCCATGGTCGAAAGTCGAATTCAGATTCATCATCTAACACATCAATGAGACGTGCCTTAATCCGGGGTTGCTTTGTAGACCAGCGCATGATTCTGGCATTATTTTTCTCAGAGAAAATATGTCTGGCATCGGCATTCAGTCCTTGCAAGACAGTACGTGGAATAGGTGCATAATTCTTGAAATGCTCCCACATTAAGGCTTGAAGAAAATCGTGTTGGCGTAGTATTCAGTCTTCATAAATCCATTTGATACACTGGAGTCTATAATCAAGGAATCTAAGTTAGAGTACAAAGAACCCAAGAATAGGCTACCTATTGGAAGTTGCTCACCTTGAGCCATTTTGATAGCAAAGGGGATCACGAAAGGCTTCAACAAGTTCCCACTATCTTCAAATACGTCTCTAGACATCCATAAACACAAGAAAGCAGCAATGGGTAACATACCGTCGATGGGACTATCAGAAACCTCGTCTTTTGGCCACCAGCGTGTTAACCAGTGAGCATAACAACCTTTGCTGCCGGATGCCTTATTAATTTCCTCCATTGCAGCTGTCAAGATGTTGGAAATTGCAGTTTCCTCAGCTGAAAGACTCTCAGGGAGATTACCCGTGACTGGGAGATGCAACAAGGCAACCACATCCTCCAAGGTGATGGTAAATTCTCCCCATCTACGTATGAAGGTATGGGTTGGAATGCACCAACGAGCAAGTAGAGCCACAATACCTCGCACATCATGAAAAATGAACAAGTCTCCAGACGCTTTAATAGCTCTTGTTACTTGTGTTTGATCGAGCATAGCCCTGACGTGAGGGAAACCCAGCATATGTCTTGCCCAACCAGAAAAATTTTCTAAAGGTCGACGAGAAAGCTTAAACTTTATGATCGATGCAAGGAAAAGTCCTCGTTCAAGACAAAATCGAATCGCTGCCTTAGGAGTCACCAACTTTTTCTGAGAAAAACTTCTGGGATTTATCAGAAGACGATATGCTGGGGATCTGAGACGTTTTTTTGGTTTCCTGAACCTCAAAAAACGCATCATCTATGTTCGGGACATTCTTGATTCCAGGTGTTTCATCTTCCTCTTCGCCAACAGAAGTCTCATCCATACATGTTTCATCTCTGGAAGCATCATTAGCTTGGGAATCAGACATCCTCGTGAAGTAGCTGTAAGATTCACATAGCATTCTACTTCAGTATATCATCCAAATGCAAACTTCGATAAGATGATGGAATCATGTAAATGAAAAAATGCTCAACCAACGTCTACAAAAATGGTAATTCTTAACTCTTAGCTTTTTACGATTCCACTAACAGTAGTGGGAGTAATGCAAGAGTTAACACTTTAAAACTCGCTCGCTTCTTCAAACCTACGAAAGACGAGCAAAACTCAGATTTTCATAAAATCATGAATACTTGTACTGTGTGAACATTCACCATGGAATTATGAGAACTAAAACATTATTTCATGATAAATAATTGTTTACTCTTAATGATTACACAAAATTCAAGTTTCGATTTTTAAAGAAAATAATATATATATTTACATATATATAAAACCGTGATTTACTCACATAAAAAAAAAAAACATTTTGACGTGAGCAAGGCTCACGTGAATAAAGTTTGTGGATATTCCATGACTTCATAAAAAAAATATTCATGAACAGCCCATGGTTTTATAAAAAAAATCTATTTTCTTCGTATCATCGTCCGTCTTTAAAACGAAGGTTTATTTCGATTTTGTGAAAGCTCACACCTTATAAGATAAAGTTTTGATTTCTATGAAAGCTCATAAACAAAAAATTTATCACTGGACACAAGTATATATATATATATATATATATATATAAAAAAAAAAACTCTCCTAAGTCAGGGATTATTACTAGTTTCTTAAACTAATCAAACGAACATACCTCAAAAAACAAGGTTTTCTACAAAACTCCCACTTATATATGCACATGTATATAATTTTAGCATGATCAAGACATGAACAACTCATGGAAACAGCAAAACAAAAAACAAAAAACTCACCTGGTCGGTGGCCGGAATATGGCCGGACGGTGACGATCAACGGCGACAGTCGGCGACAAGCTCCGGCGAAAAAAAAAACACTCCTCTTGCTGACATGAAGGAGATGAAGAGGTGATGAAGATGGTGGCCGGTTGTTATAGGTGAAATAAAAAAAAAAAAAAAAAAAAAAAAAAAGAGGATTACTTCCTTTTATATCGAATTTTATTTCCAAAACCTAATTTCATAAGGGTTTCCTTTTTGGGCCCGGACCCAAGAATCCTAAATCGACCAAGGTTCCATCACCAAATCAGCGGTTCAATATCAATTCATGATTATTAGGCGACGCTCTATCATGCCACTGGAATCTTCATTCAAGTCGTGGTTTGCTCGTACTATCAAAAATCCGGTAAGGTCTTATCTTATGACTAAGTTCAATTGCTTACATTGTTTATAACCGGAAAATCACCATTCAGTGCTGACTGAGGAACATGATTGTTCCTCACTAAGCAGGGGACTTAATGTAGATGGTGGATTTTCGACAAAGGCTAAAATCGTAAACCCATAATTGTACATGCTCCTGATCCAGCAATCAGATGAGTATTGAGGCTCATGTATTTTATCGAAAGCATGAAAGCTCGTGCCACGAGAATCTCTGACTGAGAATATTGTCTCTCAGAGTATATGTAGATGTGTAGTCTCTCAGCTGAGGCAACGACATATCTCATGAATACGGAGCAATATCAGTGATCACTTTTATATAGAATTGAAAGATTAGACGGCTCCAAGACAGCTTGCCTGCTAGTATAGAGCAATAACGTTTTCAGGATGTAACAATGTTTTCCATGACTATATAAAAGAAATATGAAGCTTCAACAAGCTCATATCACTCGACTCTTGAATAATTAATGCTCCTAGACGATCGTACTAGTATAGAGCCATCAATTAATTATTCTTAAATCAATAGATTCGTTAACTGAATCCCTGGAAAATATTCAATGTTTTTCATAATATTTCGTTACTTTAATTTATGGTTCTTCCCAGCAGAATTCCATGGGTTAGTAATAAATATTCAACACACGGGCATCTGAACAACTATCGAGTAAGCCCCGGATAAAATGGTACAAGTGTACTCAGCAATAATACACCAACGAGCACCTGAATGCACGAACGAGCATTCCAAAACACGGAATAACGATATACCTATGCAAAATAGAAAGAAAATAATAAATAATAAAATATTAGTCAAGGCGCTAAGGGAATGGGCTCACCGGCCGGCTAGTCACGCCGTGACCAGTTGTAGATGGTGGATTTTCAACAAAGGTTAAAACCGTAAAATCATGAGGCATGTTTTTGACACGGCTTTCAGGGTCCTCATCTGTGCATATGAGGTGAACGCTCAAATCAGCAGTGCCTTATCTCTCCGCGCATATGAGGTGACACTCTATCTTGCTATCAGGGTCCTCATCTGTGCATTTTCTCGTACATGACATCATTGGGGTAAATCGAGGATTCTGAAACTACCTTTGTAGACTGAGCTCGACCACTGATCTCGTCGACTGAAAATCAACATTTAATGCTTACTGCGGAACATGATTGTTCCTCACTAAGCAGGGGACTTAATGTAGATGGTGGATTTTCAACAAAGGTTAAAACCGTAAAATCATGAGGCATGTTTTTGACACGGCTTTCAGGCATGCAACGATTCATATTTTACGAAGCCATGATGAATATGTTTTCGAAAAGCCTCCACTAGCTGAGTGTTCGATCCCTGGCATTTCGTCGTGACCTCTATGCAGAATAACGTATTTAGGCGGTTTTCCGTAGATTGAGATCTTAACGCCTTCAAGACGTTGCAGGAAATCCTACACTACACCCCTCACAAGAATCTATACAATCAAATCATTTTTAGGATAAGTAATTGTAACTTTTATTGAGTATACTCTTAAATGCTTACAAGATGAAATGGAAACCAGTTAAAGAATAACAATCACTCTAAACTTTCTCTCTCTTAATGACTTGCCCAACACTCGAAAAAGATCTCCCCTTCAACAGACTTGTTCAACTCTTTATATAGGGTAGTCCATAGTGGATGACAGCTAAGCTGTCCTTTATTTTCGGGAATAACTTGCGAAATATCGCAAGTGTACAAATATATAATCTCGCAGTTCTCCTAGATCTCGCTAGGTCTTCACATCTTTCTCGTGTTTTGGCTATCGTCATTCATTGCGTCATTTATATTACTTATCTGTGATACCTTCGCAATGCTGTCGTTTATTGATCTCGCGAGGTATTGATGTTGCGATATTCTGATCCTACATCTTGCCTCTTCTCATGTCTTCTCTGCGAAGAAGAGAATGTCATGAGAACTAGTATTTTCGAAATGCCGCAACTGTTCATCTTTATCTGTTTACTGACATGACCTCGTACTTTTATACAGAATTTATTACACGTGTTTCTTCTTCCACTCTTTTCTTGACACGTCTCTTTCAACCGTTTATTCTTGACCATTCACATCTCTTCTCGCATTAAATGCATTTATCTTCTCGAGAACTCTTCTCTATATATAGTTTTCTCATCCTCATCTTCTTCTTTTTTACTTTCTCTCTGCAATTTTTCTTCAATTCTCTTCCTCCGCAATTTACGTTTCTGCTACTGTAAATTTTCCTTTTCTTCTTTCTCTTGATCTTCAATTCCCTATTTATTCCCATATTCTGAGAATGGCTCCACCTGGTCGTAGATACGAAACTTTTTTGGGTGAGATTCAAAAGAATTTACAAGAGAAGGGTTTCACCTTATCCACCGTTCCCAATCAAGAATCTTCATCTATTACATCTCGCAAAGTTGTTTCTCGATCATCGGTGTGATGATCAGAAGATCATAATTTCGCTAGGTCAACTCCTCGCAGGTCTTCCCATTCCTCTCTACAATCCCGACTTACCCTTATTCTATGAAATTCTTTCTCATGAGAAGTTCTCGCGAGCTATCTTTCAATTAAGTGGGGATTGCATCCGTTTAATGCTTGAATTCGCCAATCGCGGTGCTGGTAAAGGATCTCTATACCCTGATGAAGTCAAGAATCCTAAATTCGCAAACTTGGAGATAGTTGCTGAAAAGTATTCAGTAGAAAACATTTTTGAAAATTATGAAGTGATAAATATGAAGAATGATAGGTCTCGTGGTCGGTTGTCAATCCGTCAAAAATAATTTCACTTTCTTACTCACTAAATTTAAATGAAGTACAAAGTAAGGAAGAGTTCGTATCCACAGAGAGGCAATTGTTGTTATGCAATTTTCAGTTTCTAAGGTAACCAAGGGGGGATGTTTGTTGTTTTAACGAAATACTAAAGTAAAAATAAAATAAAGCAAGGCAAATAATTGGAATAATCAATAAGGAGAAGATATTGGTCACGGGATAGTACCATTCACAAACATATATTTTCATCAATGATTAGAATTGGTATTTTAATCTCTCATCTACTAATAGTCCTAGGATACCTTGATCGCAAGAATAACCCGCTAATTCCCTGATTTCATCACAACCACATTAAAAGATGCATATGTGAATTCTTCCTAGAAAGCAACCTAAAGTGTAAAAGCACAATTAGATTTAACTCCCTAAAAGCAATAAGTTCTATGGAATAAGACTAATCAATGCAAACTAATGTGTAAAAGAACTAATCGTTTTAACAAAAGTTATGATTCACTTGTGACTAGTAGGAGATATCACTACAAGCACTACCCACAATTATGCTACTTAGAATCAGGGATAAACAACTTTTTCGTATTGAAAACACTAATATAGCTCTAGAGATGAATGTAAATCGGATTGATTCCGGACTCAACCTAACAAACTATCAAATCATATAACACTATTAACTGTGAATCACAAACAATAAAATATTGAGACAAAACTAATTCATTGAATCATATAACATATTGAGAAATCAACTTTATCCCATAACCAATAATATTTGTTTAGCTACTCATAGCTATGGAGTTCATCATAATAATATTAATTGAAAAGAAGAAGATGAACAAAAGCAAACCCTAGAAGCGTAAACAAAACCGGCTCTCCAAAGTTCCAAGAAAAATATGTATCTAAAAGTTGTAGAATTCTTTCCTTTAAATAGCTCTGTTGTTTCCAAAATTAGGTCTAATCTTTATAGGTCCAAAAGATAGAAGTCCACCAAGCCCATGTGTGAGAAAAACCCATGTGAAAACTCTGCCCAAAAATGGTCGCCGGAAAACTGGTATTGTGGCCGGAATTTGGCCGGAATCCGGCACCGGAAAGTATCTCAGGTGACCGGCAAAGTCCGCCCGGTCACCGGTCAATGAATCAACTCGGTCAACGATCCAACTCGGTCAAGCACCGAGCTAGAGTATGAGTCAGAGTCAACCCAGTCAGCACCGAGTCAGAGTGTGAATCAGTCACTGACTGAGCTGAGTTGTCTTGGCTTAGGCCATTGCACAGGCCAAAACTTGTGATGCACAATCCTTGTGCTGTAGCACTACACATCCAGCCATAATGGCTGGTTCCTGCACCAATAAATCTATACACAACAGCATTTCCTTGTTCTAATTGTAGAGCCTACTGCAGTTGTAGCTTCACATACAAACTGCACCTTAGCTACCATTGCATAAGACAGCAGATCCAGTGCCATTTTAGCCACAACAAACACCATCCCACAGTTCCATTTCCTGCAGTTGCAAAACAGCAACAACTCCATCATCACAACTCTACCTGACTGCAACAGCATCAATTCTTGGCTATTTCAGTTAATTCAATCAAAACCTAAAACTCATCCACATTGCTCACTCATTCTACAGCTCATAGCATCACCACAGCTTCAATTCACAACTGCCATACTGCAACATCACAACCTGAGCAAACCTGCATCTCACCCATTTCATATTTATGCCCACAAATCAACATTTTTTCCACCTACAGCTGCAACCAATTAGTTCCAGTGCTTGCTGTCCATTTTCAGCTCCTTTGCCTGCAATCTCCATTTCCTTGCACTAATACCAGCTTAAACTGCACCTTGAGCCACACTGTTACAGCACCTTCCTCCTGCTGAATCCATACCCCAGAAACCTGCTACTTTAACCATCACCAGCACAAGCCAACACCGTGACTTGACCGCAGCTACACATTTCTTCACCACCTCCATGTAATGCCATCCTGTCACCAATTGCAAAATCTTGCTCTGCAACATTAATTCTAGCCTTCTTCATATGCAGCAACAACATGCCTTCAACCTGCAGTCCTCCAACTTCTTTGAATTACCAGTTCCATCAACAGTGTAGTCTCGATCTGCATTGTAGCTTTATTCAAAGCTCAATCTCCCCTGTTTCTGTCATACCACCTGCATTAACTGGAACTATCTGAGCTGCAATTTCTCATGCACCAGCACCAGCACTTACCCACCATAATCAATCAGAACCATCTGAGCTGCAATCACTAGCTCCACCTGCAATTGCACAACAACAACTCTTTTCTTTACTTCATCTGAAACACCACCTGCAACCATAGCCACTACTGCAGCTCCCTGCAGACTAACACCACCAGATTCATATCAAGCCTGCACAACCCCATTTGCATATACCTTGTAATCAATTGCAGACAACTCAACTCAAATAGCTACATCTCACAACCCAAGTCAAGAAACACAAAACCAACATTTGCAGAATAGAGTCAGCTCCGCCCATTTCATGTCAATTCAGGCCTGATAGCACACAGCTCAACCCATGAAAATCAACATCTTTCTCTCTATCTTGTACAACGGCTACCAGATTCAAAACCCATTTAATTTCTTTTCGATCTTCTCAGCAACATCACAACAGCGAGATCGATCTTCCCAGTAATGACAACAACCTATCTCATCTCTGCAATTCTCGATCTGAGCTTCAAATCTTCACAGAAATTGAACACAAAACTTCTCTTACTCTTCAGGAACTTCAAATTCCAATTAAACCCATCTTCTAGCTTCTTCATAAACACTCAATTTCAACCTGCCGTCGACTGATTGCTGGGATTAAATCAAGCCATAACTTCGATTCCATCTTTGTTTCTGGCTTTCAATTTGATTCTCGATCCGATTTATCTACCAACAACTCTACTTGTTCTCTCTGCCTGGGATTTGTATCACCACCACAGATCCAACTCTCCGTTGACTTCTTCTACCAACAGCCGCCATGGCTTCTCTCTGAATTAGGGACTAAATGATTGAGAAATGAATAATTCTCTTCTGAATTCTAGGGTGTGGTAATGATAGGAAGTACCACAGGCACCCAGAACTCTGATAAGGGCTATCCATGTACTTTTTAGCCTGTCAATCTCAGAAAACCGACAGTTCATCCTTCACTCCTTGCGCAACATTAGCCTGCTCCAATTATCGCCTGAGAATAGATCTTTATTGTCATCCTTGCTCCAAATGAGCGTTTTCTCCTTCTTTTGCTCCCGAATGACTCCAAAGTACCTAAATACTCAAAAGTAAAAATAAGATACATAATTCACACGAAAATTCGCAAAGAAAGCATAAATACTAGATATTAAATTAGGTGTTTTAGACACCTATCAGATTCCCCCACACTTAGACTTTGCTAGTCCTCGAGCAAATCAAACAAAACAATTCTAAAGAATACATACAACTCCGTGTCGTCGAGGCTACGGTCACTTTTAGCATAAATAACAAGCCTTTGAACCCCTAGGTGTCCCTAGTGGACGAGTTATAGTCTCGTGAGAGCTTACTAGAGATATACCCACAAAACCTACTTTTCCAACTTACTAGTTCTCCGTAATGATAGCATCCAACGCGCTAAGAAGACATAGAAATTCTGCACACTAGTCATAAGAAGTTAGACACATAAATGAACACAATCTCATTCTTAAAAGTTGAGAGAGAAATAACCATCCCTTCTCGACAAAAATTCGGGTTCGGAGTGATCGAAAGTCTCGACTCTGCCTCACAAGAAAGGGTTTTATGAAGTTGCTCTCAATAATAAACAGCTTTTTATGGGTCACACACGTGTCCAGGTAGGAATGAAGAGAGAATCCTGCGACACGTTGAATGGTAGGAAGGTAAACCCTCCGAAGTATTTTGAAAACCCACATCTTTTATTCATTTTTGAAAACCCATTTTTCTGACGATCTCTAAGAAAGGAAATCAACCACTTAACGAAGGTGGGAATATGCTTACTTACCTCGTTATCCGTTCGGCGTGCAGCTAGCATCACTCTCACAGCATCCATAGAAACGTCTTCGGTCTTCAATCGGTGTCTTCATCTTCGTCTTCGGTCTTCAACTCTTGATGATAACTCTTGAACTTCGTAGAATCTTGACAATATGATTCTTTCCTCTAATTCCTTGTCGCTTGAAACTTCATTATAGATATTCCTTCTTTCCATTGGCTTTATTGAAAGAATACAAAACTAAAAACGAACTATACAAACCCAAAATATTTTTTTTTTCTCTCTTTTTTTTTTTTTTTTTTTTTTTTTATAGAAATAAGAAATAAAACTAATACAAAATAAAAACAAAACAAAATAATAAAATCTATTAACAAACCTAAAAATTTTCTCTTGTCTTTTTTTTTTTTTTTTTTGACAAGAGAAAGTAAAATACAAATAAAATAAAAACGTAAGTACAAAGGCCATGGTGTAAGTACTTTACCGCTTGATTCTTCACAACTTATATGTCTTGATATCATAAACTTCTCGAACTCTCATCCTTGATAATTTTCACTCATGTACAAAAGTCTTCAACTTATAAAAATTCTGCTCCTTGTTTTGTTGCTTTACTTGAATCTGAAATCTGCTCAATTCTGTACCGTTGCTTGTAAACCTCAAACGTGTTCAACTTTCCTTCAAATTTGTGATGCTCCTCTTGTTGATGATGATGGTGTTTCTATGGACTGTTGGTGTAGAGAGAGATAAGGTGGATGGTGCTAACTGCGAACAAGATTACAAGTGGTATGTAAGTTAGCAATTCGATGTCACCATCATGGTTGATAAAAATAGCACTCAAGAGATCAAAATAGTGCTTCTATGGTGGGAGGTTGGGCAGCTCACCATTCTGCCCGGAATTTACGTACGGTGACACACACTCTAAAAGCACAAATTTAGACAGGTACAAAGAATTGAAGGTCGGTGCCTCACATTATGTAACTTGGGTAGTCTCCACTATAGGGGATCACTGCTCTAATACCGAATTCAGTCTGCACCTTATTTTCTACTGGCATGGTTAAATCCAACTTTAACTCTCATACAATTAAGAAACCCGATCATGTTCTCTGTCATCTCTAAGTTCAGTCACTCTTGTGAGATTCTCGATGTAATCTTAGCGACATGTATACTATGAGACTCTAAACTAACCATAAGTTGGAGTTTTCTTATTCACTATTTCACAAAAAAGTTGAAAAATTTGAAAAATTTACAAAGCAAATGCTTAACCACTCCCCCACACTTAAACTTTACATTGTCCTCAATGTAAATTGAATCGTCCAAAGTAAGTCAAGGTGGGAAATTCTAACAAGAAATCGGAAAAAATAAAAAACAAGACACGAAAAAGCTAAAAACAAGACAAGACAAGAAATACTCATCCTTTGGGTTGCCTCCCAATTAGCGCTTGGTTTAAAGTCGTCGTCGCCCGACTATCTCCTTGCTTTCTCGACTCCTCCGGAGGAGTACATCCACAAAGTTAACTCCTTCCACCACTTCGGAAGTGAAATTCTCATAATATGGTTTCAACCGGTGCCCATTAACTTTAAGTTCTTTCCCTGTAGCTATGCTACGAATTTCCACTACACCATGAGAAAACACATTAGTAACAATAAAAGGTCCGATCCATCGTGACCTTAATTTACCCGGAAATAAATGCAAGCGAGAATTAAACAAAAGCACTTTCTGCCCAATGCAAAATTGTTTTCTAGAAATCATGTTATCATGAAATGCCTTCGTCTTTTCCTTATAAATGCGCGAGCTTTCAAATGCATCATTGCGAAGCTCCTCTAGCTCTTGGAGTTGTAACTTCCTTTGCTTTCCAGCCCCATCCATCTCCATGTTGCATTGTTTAATAGCCCAAAACGCCTTATGCTCAATTTCCACGGGAAAATGACAAGGTTTACCATACACAAGCCTAAAGGGAGACATCCCAATAGGTGTTTTATATGCGGTTCTATACGCCCACAAAGCATCATTAAGTCGCATGCTCCAATCTTTCCTTGTTGGATTCACCGTCTTTTCTAGAATGGATTTCACCTCCCGATTAGACACCTCGGCTTGTCCATTTGTTTGGGGATGATAAGGTGTTGCAATCTTGTGCGACACATTGTACTTCGTTAACAAGCTTTGCAAAATCCTGTTTTTGAAGTGAGAACCCCCATCGCTAATTATGGCTCTTGGAATTCCAAACCTTGCAAAAATATGAGCTTGCACAAAATCTGAAACCACTTTAGAATCATTAGTTGGGGTGGCTTTAGCTTCCACCCATTTCGAGACATAATCAACCGCAAGTAAGATATAAAAATTCCCATGGGAGTTGACAAAAGGCCCCATAAAATCAATACCCCATACATCAAAAACTTCAATAAATTGAATAAAAGTTTGTGGCATTTGATTTCGGGCACCTAGATTGCCGGTTCTTTGGCACCTATCACAAGTTGTACAAAATATATGTGCATCCTTAAACAAAGTTGGCCAATAGAAACCACTTTCAAGTACCTTGTGAGCGGTTCTCTTACTCCCAAAATGTCCTCCGCAAGCATAAGAGTGACAAAAAGACAAGATAGAATTAAATTCATATTCGGGAACACACCTTCGTATTACTTGGTCACTACCATGTTTCCACAAGTATGGATCATCCCATATGTATTGGTTTCCTAACTTCTTAAGTTTGTCCCTCTCAGCACGAGACAAGTTCTTTGGGATTTGTTTAGAAACTAAGTAATTAACAATATTAGCGTACCATGGTTCTCCAAAGGCAATCGAGAATAGTTGCTCATCCGGGAAACTTTCACACAATGGGATAGCTTCCTTGTCCACAACAAGACGGCTCAAGTGATCTGCAATGGTGTTCTCAATTCCTTTCTTGTCTTTGATTTCAATATCAAACTCTTGCAAGAGTAAAATCCACCGTATGAGCCTCGGTTTCGCCTCTTTCTTTGTAAGCAAGTACTTAAGCGCTGCATGATCAGAAAAGACAACAACTTTTGTACCAATTAGATAAGAGCGAAACTTTTCTAAAGCAAAAACAATGGCTAATAACTCTTTTTCAGTGGTTGTGTAGTTTTGTTGAGCCTCATTTAACGTTCTAGAAGCATAATAAATAGCATGGGAAAGCTTCCCCACACGTTGCCCAAGCACCGCACCAACCGCATAGTCACTTGCATCACACATGAGCTCAAAAGGCTTACTCCAATCCGGTGGTTTAATGATAGGGGCTGAAATCAAAATTTCTTTCAAACGATTGAATGCCACCATACATTTTTCATCAAAGTTAAAAACCACATCTTTTTGCAATAAGTTACAAAGTGGTGATGCTATCTTGGAAAAGTCCTTGATGAATCTACGATAGAAACCTGCATGACCAAGAAAAGAGCGTATCTCCCTCACCGTAGTGGGAGGGGTTAGAGCACGAATAAGGTCTATCTTAGATTTATCGAATTTCGAGCCTTTAGAAGATATTATATGGCCTAAAACTATGCCATGAGTTACCATGAAATGGCACTTCTCCCAATTCAGCACAAGATTTGTTTCAACACATCGTTCAAGGATTAGAGACAAATTGTTCAAGCAAAGGTCAAATGAATCACCAAAGACACTAAAGTCATCCATGAACACTTCGATTATGTTTTCAACATACTCCGAAAAGATACTTACCATACACCTTTGAAAGGTAGATGGAGCATTGCATAAGCCAAAAGGCATCCTTCTATAAGCAAAAGTACCGAAAGGACAAGTGAAAGTGGTTTTCTCTTGGTCCTCCGGCGCTATCACAATCTGATTATAACCTGAATAGCCATCAAGAAAGCAATAATAAGAGTGTCCAGCTAAACGTTCAAGCATTTGATCAATAAAAGGTAAAGGAAAGTGATCTTTTCTAGTAGTGGCATTCAATTTCCTGTAATCAATACAAACCCTCCAACCGGTTTGCACACGAGTTGGGACAAGTTCGTTCTTATCATTCTCCACCATTGTCACACATGATTTCTTTGGTAATATTTGTACCGGGCTTACCCACTTGCTATCGGATATGGGGTAGATAACACCCACTTCCAAAAGCTTGAGTATCTCCTTTTTCACAACTTCCATCATAGGAGGATTCAAACGACGTTGTGCTTCCCTTGTAGGCTTTGCATCGTCCTCCAAACGAATTTTGTGCATACAAACGGCAGGGCTTATACCCTTGATATCGGCAATTGTCCATCCTATGGCCGTCTTGTACTTCCTTAGCACCCTTAGAAGTTTTTGCTCCTGTAAATCATTAAGCTCATTAGAAACAATCACAGGTAACTCTTCATTATCACCCAAGTACAAGTACTTTAGGTGGTCGGGAAGAGGTTTCAATTCTAACTTTGGAGATTTAACAATTGAAGGTACAAGCTTTTCATCACTGATAAAAGAGATATTATGAGTTTCCGGGAATCCTTGTAGTGAATTAAGATCACCCAGGGCTTCCTTGACTTTATTACCACACTCTACACCATTATCCATGGATGTAGTTAACACGGTTTCCAAAGCATCATCACCGTTTAATTCAAACATTTGTTGTGCCAATGTATCCATAACATCAATGGAGAAACAAGAGTGGACATCACTAGGATATCTCATCGTCTCGAAAATGTTGAAACGTATTGTTTCTCCATCAAACTCCATGGTTAACGTTCCCTTGTCCACATCAATTATGGTTTTCGCCGTTTTCATGAAGGGACGCCCAAGTAGCAATGGAAGAGACGAGTCCGGTGAACCTTCATCCATCTCTAACACACAAAAGTCAACTGGAAATACAAGTTTATTAACCTGCACAAGAACATCCTCAACAATACCCATTGGGTAGACATTAGAGCGATCGGCTAATTGCAATACAATTTCAGCCTTTTGAGAGGACCAAGATCAAGTGAATTATACATTGACGCATGCATAACATTAACGGATGCACCTAAATCCAACATAGCTTTGTTAAATGTTGTGTTACCAATTGTGACGGGAATGTCAAAACTACCCGGATCCTTGCACTTAAGTAGGAGTTTATGTTGTAAGATTGCCGAAGCATTCTCCCCCACACTAAGCACTTCATTACCTTTGAGCCTTTGTTTGTTGGTACACAAGTCTTTCAACACCTTTGCATACTTTGGTACTTGCTTGATAGCATCAATGAGTGGTATGTTCACATGGATCTTTTTAAGAACGTCTAAAATCTCCTTTTCTAGTTCCGCCTTCTTAGAACTTGCAAATCTGCGAGGAAAAAGTAAAGGAGGAACATAAGTAGAAACCGGAGTTTTAGAGTTAGGAATAGGTACCTCAGAAGTTTGGGGAGAATCCTCATTCTTCTCCTCCAAAACAGGTTCCTTTGGTGTTTCCACCTTGCCCGAATCAGTAACTTCGGGTTGCACAAGTTGTGTACCACTTCTCAACGTAATAGCATTGACACCCTCTTTTGGGTTAATAGGTTGAGAAGGGAGTTTCCCACTATTTTGTGCCTTCAATTGGTTCAACTCAATAGCCATAGAGCCCATTTGTGTTTGCAACTCCTTGATAGCACTCTTAGTTTCTTGTTGACTTTCTTTGAACATGGTGGAAATGCCTTGCATCATTGTTTGAAGCTTTGAGTCAATATCGGAACCTTGATTTTGTATTGATTGTTGTGCTTGTGGTTGCTGAAATTGTTGTCTCGGCTGGAATTGTTGTTGTTGAGGTTGAAATCCACTTGAAAAGTTTAAGGTAGGTTGTTGAACCGCTCCTTGCTTGTTGGCATAGCTAAAATTGGGGTGATCTCTCCATCCCGGATTGTAAGTGTTTGAGTAGGGATCATACCGTCTTTGTTGATTTGGAAAGATCGCATTAGCTTGCTCATCCTCATAAGTTTGAGAGGAACTTGGTATCACCGCGGCTGCAACTTGTTGCATCATTGCCGACATGTTCCCCATTTGTTGACGAAGTTCCTCCACCTCGCTCACTTCATTCACCCTTCTTAGAATCACATCCGAACCACGACTCAAGAATTGTTGGGAGTTCGCTGCCATATTTTCAATTAACTCTCTAGCTTGTGCCACCGTTTTTCTAACTAGTGCACCACCACCCGCATCGTCAATAGGATTCCTATCACTTGATTGGAGTCCTTCATAGAAGTATTGGATGATCATAGCGTCACTGAATTGGTGGTGAGGGCAGCTTGCCACCAATCTCTTGTATCGTTCCCAACATTCATATAAGGATTCTCCCACGTTTTGCTTCATCCTACAAATCTCCTTTCGAATTTGAGTAGCCTTTGATGCAGGAAAATATTTTCTTCAACCCATTCCATGTTGTGACACTTCCGGGAGGTAAATAGTACAACTAATCCTTAGCACTATCCATTAAAGAGAAACGGAAAACTTTCAACATTGCACCATCCGCCTCTACATCCATTTGGAAGCATGGCCATGACAATGGTGTGGAAGTCCATAAGATGTTTGTTTGGGTCTTCATTCACCATGCCATGGAATTTTGGCAATTCTCTAAGCAACCCCGGCTTTATCTCAAAAGTAGAGTTCGTTTGAATACACCCCTGTTGTGTATCAAGCCTATGAGAAGCCAAGTCCTTGAGTGAATGATTTGCATCACCCATTGGTTCTTCTTCTTCAACTTGTGGTTCGTCTACGATTGGAACCTCCTGTTCTCCTTCTATTTGTAACTCTTCTTCCACTTTTAACTCTAGATTTTCTGTTGTGTCTTGACTTGGTTGGAGTATTGTGCCTCTTCGAGTAGCTATCCCTCTCCTTGGATAATTCCAATCTTTAGAAGCCAGGGATTAGGTACCTGAAAACAATTCTCCCAAACAAGTGAGAAAAAAGACAAGAACCGAAAAGCAAAGATAAAAGCAGAAATTGTAAAAAGAAACTAAAAACTTAATAACAAGCCGTATGCCTCCCCGGCAGCGGCGCCAAAATTTGGTCGGTTGTCAATCCGTCAAAAATAATTTCACTTTCTTACTCACTAAATTTAAATGAAGTACAAAGTAAGGAAGAGTTCGTATCCACAGAGAGGCAATTGTTGTTATGCAATTTTCAGTTTCTAAGGTAACCAAGGGGGATGTTTGTTGTTTTAACGAAATACTAAAGTAAAAATAAAATAAAGCAAGGCAAATAATTGGAATAATCAATAAGGAGAAGATATTGGTCACGGGATAGTATCATTCACAAACATGTATTTTCATCAATGATTAGAATTGGTATTTTAATCTCTCATCTACTAATAGTCCTAGGATACCTT
This sequence comes from Papaver armeniacum, assembly GCA_023531295.1. Lineage (NCBI taxonomy): Eukaryota > Viridiplantae > Streptophyta > Magnoliopsida > Ranunculales > Papaveraceae > Papaver > Papaver armeniacum. Next base: position 354,207 of record JAJJWW010004761.1, read on the forward strand.
GATCGCAAGAATAACCCGCTAATTCTGATTTCATCACAACCACATTAAAAGATGCATATGTGAATTCTTCCTAGAAAGCAACCTAAAGTGTAAAAGCACAATTAGATTTAACTCCCTAAAAGCAATAAGTTCTATGGAATAAGACTAATCAATGCAAACGAATGTGTAAAAGCACTAATCGTTTTAACAAAAGTTATGATTCACTTGTGACTAGTAGGATATATCACTACAAGCACTACCCACAATTATGCTACTTAGAATCAGGGATAAACAACTTTTTCGTATTGAAAACCCTAATATAGATCTAGAGATGAATGTAAATCGGATTGATTCCGGACTCAACCTAACAAACTATCAAATCATATAACACTATTAATTTTGAATCACAAACAATAAAATATTGAGACAGAACTAATTCATTGAATCATACTCCCTCCGTCCCTAATTAGATGAGCTACTTGGTTTTTAGTTTTGTCCACAAATAGATGAGCTATTTCACTAACCAAATGGATATTTCTAAAACTACCCTTTTAATTGATTATTTTTTCTATAAGAAATATGTATAATTTGATAGTCATGTTTATATTCGTTACGTAAGTGTTTTAAAATGTTTTTCAACGGTATAATGTTTATAAAAAATCGTGGTATAGTTTGAGAGATAAATCGTTTCTAAATTTTACTAATTATTGCCCATAAGGGTATAATTGTAAAAAATACTTAAATATACTCCACTTTCCTCCTTGCCTTAAAATTTGTGCAAACTACAAGTAGCTCATCTAATTAGGGACGGAGGGAGTATAACATATTGAGAAATCAACTTTATCCCATAACCAATAATATTTTTTAGCTACTCATAGCTATGGAGTTCATCATAATAATATTAATTGAAAAGAAGAAGATGAACAAAAGCAAACCCTAGAAGCGTAAACAAAACCGGCTCTCCAAAGTTCCAAGAAAAATATGTATCTAAAAGTTGTAGAATTCTTTCCTTTAAATAGCTCTGTTGTTTCCAAAATTAGGTCTAATCTTTATAGGTCCAAAAGATAGAAGTCCACCAAGCCCATGTGTGAGAAAAACCCATGTGAAAACTCTGCCCAAAAACGGTCGCCGGAAAACTGGTATTGTGGCCGGAATCCGGCACCGGAAAGTATCTCAGGTGACCGGCAAAGTCCGCCCGGTCACCGGTCAACGATCCAACTCGGCAGGGTCAACTCGGTCAAGCACCGAGTCATAGTATGAGTCAGAGTCAACCCAGTCAGCACCGAGTCATAGTATGAGTCAGAGTCAACCCCGGTCAAGACCGAAGTCGGAGTGTGAATCGAGTCATCGATCGAGTGAGTCGTCTTGGCTTAGGCCATTGCACAGGCCAAAACTTGTGATGCACAATCCTTGTGCTGTAGCACTACACATCCAGCCATAATGGCTGGTTCCTGCACCAATAACTCCATACACAACAGCATTTCCTTGTTCCAATTGTAGAGCCTACTGCAGTTGTAGCTTCACTTACAAACTGCACCTTAGCTACCATTGCATAAGACAGCAGATCCAGTGCCATTTTAGCCACAACAAACACCATCCCACAGTTCCATTTCCTGCAGTTGCAAAACAGCAACAGCTCCATCATCACAACTCTACCTGACTGCAACAGCATCAATTCTTGGCTATTTCAGTTAATTCAATCAAAAACTAACACTCATCCACATTGATCACTCATTCTACAGCTCATAGCATCACCACAGCTTCAATTCACAACTGCCATACTGCAACATCACAACCTGAGCAATCCTGCATCTCACCCATTTCATATTTATGCCCACAAATCAACAATTTTTCCACCTACAGCTGCAACCAATTAGTTCCAGTGCTTGTTGTCCATTTTCAGCTCCTTTGCCTGCAATCTCCATTTCCTTGCACTAATACCAGCTTAAACTGCACCTTGAGCCACTTTATTCTGACACCTTCCTCTGCTGAATCCATACCCCGAAACCTGCTACTTTAACCATCACCAAGACAAGCCAACACCGTGACTTGACCGTGACTACACATTTCTTCACCACCTCCCTGTAATGCCATCCTGTCACCAATTGATAAATCTTGCTCTGCAACATTAATTCTAGCCTTCTCCATATGCAGCAACAGCATGCCTTCAACCTGCAGTCCTCCAACTTCTTTGAATTACCAGTTCCATCTCCAGTGTAGTCTCGATCTGCATTGCAGCTTTATTCAAAGCTCAATCTTCCCTGTTTCTGTCATACCACCTGCATTAACTGGAACTATCTGAGCTGCAATTTCTCATGCACCAGCACCAGCACTTACCCACCATTATCAATCAGAACCATCTGAGCTGCAATCACTAGCTCCACCTGCAATTGCACAACAACAACTCTTTTCTTTAATTCATCTGAAACACCACCTGCAACCATAGCCACTACTGCAGCTCCCTGCAGACTAACACCACCAGATTCATATCAAGCCTGCACAACCCCATTTGCATATACCTTGTAATCAATTGCAGACAACTCAACTCAAATAGCTATATCTCACAACCCAAGTCAAGAAACACAAAACCGGCATTTGCGAGAATAGAGTCGACTCCGCCCATTTCATGTCAATTCGGGCTGATAGCACACAGCTCAACCCATGAGAATCAACATCTTTCTCTCTATCTTGTACAGCGGCTACCAGATTCAAAACCCATTTAATTTCTTTTCGATCTCCTCAACAACATCACAATAGCGAGATCGATCTTCCCAGTAACGACAACAACCTATCTCATCTCTACAATTCTCGATCTGAGCTTCAAATCTTCACAGAAATTGAACACAAAACTTCTCTTACTCTTTTGGAACTTCAAATTCCAATTAAACCCATCTTCTAGCTTCTTCATAAACTCTCAATTTCAACCTGCCGTCGACTGATTGCTAGGATTAAATCAAGCCCTAACTTCGATTCTATCTTTGTTTCTGGCTTTCAATTTGATTCTCGATCCGATTTATCTACCAACAACTCTACTTGTTCTCTCTGCCTGGGATTTGTATCACCACCACAGATCCAACTCTCCGTCGACTTCTTCTACCAACAGCCGCCATGGCTTCTCTCTGAATTAGGGACTAAATGATTGAGAAATGAATAATTCTCTTCTGAATTCTAGGGTGTGGTAATGATATGAAGTACCACAGGCACCCAGAACTCTGATAAGGGCTATCCATGTACTTTTTAGCCTGTCAATCTCAGAAAACCGACAGTTCATCCTTCACTCCTTGCGCAACATTAGCCTGCTCCAATTATCGCCTGAGAATAGATCTTTATTGTCATCCTTGCTCCAAATGAGCGTTTTCTCCTTCTTTTGCTCCCGAATGACTCCAAAGTACCTAATACTCAAAAGTAAAAATAAGATACATAATTCACACGAAAATTCGCAAAGAAAGCATAAATACTAGATATTAAATTAGGTTTTTTAGACACCTATCATCTCGCTGGGGTGCACGGTTGAAAAGAAAATAGAACATTCCCAGCGACAAGATACTCATGCAAGATATCGATTGGCACTCCGGCAAGAACAATGTTCCTCGCCATTCCAAAGACGATAAGTGGTGTGTCTTTCCGCTATTTTTGAACGGACCTTACATTTCAGGTTCCATGTACTCCCTGCGAATCTCGCAAATTACGATCCCTGGGTATTTAATTGGCCCAGGAAAGCAAAAGAGGTATATTTCCTAACCTTCACTTGCTTTGCGATCTTCACTTCCTCTTATATCTAATCTTGCGAACTTTTTAGATTACCAAACTGAGAAAAAGTTACGAAAGGAATCTAAAGGCGAGTACCACAGCGATACTCAGTTCAATCACGGATGAAGTAAGAAACATTTTCTTTTGTTATTTTTAACAATATTGTTGCCTCTGTTTCTTATCTTCATTCGTGTGTGAAGATTGGTGTTGAAGTTTAGGAGAAGAAATTTCGAAGGCTGCGAAGGCCAAAGGAAAGGGTAAAGGTTCTCTTCGCAAGGGGAAATCCACTACCCCACCTTCTAAAAAACGGAAGATTCTCTCTTCTTCTCGCTCAAGTCCTCTATCCACCGAGAGTTCTGATGAGGATGATGACAAAGTTGATGTTCCTTTTGCGAAGGAGGATCATCTAACTGAATCCCCTATGGCACTACTGTCTAATATCTTCTCAGATTCCATGCAAGGAATTGGATATGATCGCCTTTCTAATACATGCGAAGCTCTCGCAAATATCTGTGACGCTTCCTTGCTAGAGGGTAACGATTCTCTCCAGGGGGTTTCCAGATCAGTGACTCCCAGCCTCTTAAATGCACTTGGTACCTTGGTGCGTCTATATTTCGTTATTTCTTCATAATTTTGATTTTAAATCATATCTTGATAATTTCTTTATCTTTCTTTGTAGTCTGGGAGAGCTTCCTTTGTTGTTGCCTCAGATCTTGAGAAAAGACGCAACACCCTTGAAAAGAAATATCTTAAACTTCGCAAAAAGGATGAAGGATTAGAAAGTGAAGCTGCGATTCTTCATGAAAGGGTTCAACAACTGGAATCTGAATCTTCCACACAGAAAAATAAAATATCTAGCCTTCAGTGCTAATCAGCAACTCTATGGTATAAGATTCTTCCTTTTTCCTTGTTTTTATTCTGTCATTTATTCTTCTTTATTTGATATATCATTTTCGCAAACATTTATAATCTTTCTGATGAAGCCATCCTTCTTCACTCATTTCCCGAGCCTATGGATAGTGATGCTCTTCTTACTCATCTCAACGAATCTTTAAACAGTTCTTTGAATAACAATATTAGATCTCTTCCGCTAAACGAACTTCAAACCAAATTTCATCTCTTAGAAATTGATCATAGATCTAGTTTAGGTTTAGCAAACCGATTTAAACGTCTATACCTTAGTTCCCACGAGAAAACTAATATTTTAAGGAAGAAAATTAGTAACCTTATAGATGACAAAGATCGCATTACTAATCAAGGTGCCCAAGCATTAGAGAAATTTCAAAAAACTCTTCTTGAAGTCCAAGTTGAACGGGGTGAATCTCTTCGCCAAAATTCCATACTTAACGAGAGAGAGAATCAAATTCGTTCTCTTCTTCTCATAAATAGTGACGATGAATTCGCTTGGGCTGCGAAAGTTCTAGATAATGCCAGAAATAACTTAGGTGTTAACGTTAGCCTTCACGCTGAGCATCTTGCCTTGGTTAAAGATATGATTTCGACGAGAGAAGGTTGTTAATTGTTCTTCTTTACTTTACCACTTCTTTTTTGTGAAACTTGCTATTAAATTCTTGACTCGTTGTCATTTGTTCGCGAAGGTTGAGAAGAGGTTTGAGACTAGAATTAAAGAACTTGAATCGAGAAAGCACAACTTGCAAAGGACTTCTCTCTTCGCAATGACAAGTATTCTAAGTTGAAGAAGCAACTACAAACTTTTGTAGAGAATTTCCGAGAATGATCTTTGTCGCTTTCGCAATCAAACTATTAGGACGATCTGCGACGACCACAATATTCCTCTTTCATTATATCCTTGTCTTCTTGATGAGATTCCTGAAAATATGCCTTCCTTGGTTGTCTCTGATAGTGATGCTAGCGAAGAAGAGGAGTTCGATGAAGAGTCTGATGAGAAAAAAGAATGAACTAAGAAATAGCTCCATTTTCTTCTTTCTTTTCTTGTAATATCTGTACATTTATCCTTTTAGTCTTCCATTTTTGTAACTTCTTACTGTAAATCTCTCGGATCTTCAAATACAAGTTCTATTTTGTTGTCTTTTTCCGCACATGTTAAAAGAACAATTCTTTCTTGCAATACAGTTAATCAATATTATGAGTGCATAAATCTATCATACGAAAATAAATAACAAGTTTATATCATATTCATTCCAATATTTGCCTCTGTTATTTGTTTTCAAATGAGAGATTTTAGTCGAAAACCTTTAAGTAATAATATGCCTTAGTTTCATAATTGTTGCTGCTTAGTCTTCGCAAGCAAATTTTTCCTGATTGTCTCCATGTGTATACTCGCAAGCTTATTTGTTTACATATAATCATTTTCGCAAGCTTATTTGCTTATTCATTTTCTTGTGTGGTCTTATTTTGCCTTCCTAGTTAAAGGTCTTAGTGCGCCACCCCTCATTATTGCGACAAAATCGCAGGACGTCTTTACATTTTCATGTAATGACCCATTGATCTTGCCTTATCATGTTTTTAGTATTGTTGCCTCTGCAGGATAATTTTATTGCGTCAATATGATAAGCCTGAATTTTCTTGCGAAAATAAAGCCCCATGACATTGCCGTCGTGCGACGAAATCGTAGGACGTCTTTACACTTTCATGTAAAGACCCATTGATCTCGTCTTATCCTCGCGTTAGTATTATTGCCTCTTCAGGATCATCGCACAAATATGACAAGTCTAAATTTTCTTGCGAAAATTGAGCCTCATGACATTTGCGTCTTAAGACACTTGTCAGCTCCCTAATGGAGGGTGCCGCCCTTATCATCTCCCTGGTTGCCCCTTCAAGGAGGCGTACATCGGCTATACAAGACTAGCTCCTCCCATCCGGTCTTAACAATAACCAGTTGTTTTCGCAGCCTCTTATCCCTTATACCTATAGGGCTTATGGTTACGAGACTGCACCCTAAGTGGAGTTTTCTTCGGGCCGAGAAAGCATGTGCCAAGACTTTCCAAGAATGGCCGAGACAATTCAAATTCCCGGGCACTCTTGGCTCAACCGTGTACCTCGGCGCCTTGGTCATACACTGACTCCTTGGAAGAGATCCTCAGTCGTCCAACCAGGGTATAACCTTATATAGTTGGAAATCCAAGGTATCTCTCCCGGATGGGCTTTATTGACCCCAAATCTCCATGACTCAAGTTCCAAGGGTGGTGTAACCTTTTCCCTGAGCCATGTCAAGAGATACCCCCTTATATGACGCACTTTAGGTCTTACATTAGCCTCTTGCGAAATATCATTCGCGAACTAGGGTGTACGCCATAAAGGTTCGTCCCATTCGTATATATCATTAATTTTTGATTATTTCTTCTCATTATCTTTGCGAAATTATCGCATTGTCTTGCTTTGTTTGTTGTGATCTTGCTTTAATAACTAGATTTTTATATATTCTGTCTCGCGAGACGTTCGCGTACTCCTTCTTCAATCGTCATATTCTTTGTTCTTTCGACATGTCTTTTTCACTCAAAACAATTTTTTTTTTTTTTACACAAATCTAAAATCAATTATTCATTTCTTACACTTCTTACTTACATTTGCTCCTGCTTCTTCATTTAAATTTCTGATATTTCCTTCCCTTTTGCGAAACCATCGCAATTTCCAACTGTCTTTCAGGTATTGGTTTCGCAAGGTATCTTCATCTCTCACTTCTATTGCGTCCACCATCAGTCTTTCTCTTCTTTGTGCTTCTTTGATGTTATGCTTCCAATTCTTCTTTTGAGCATTCCTTTCCTCGCAAGATTCCACATCTGTAGTTGCAGGAAATCCTACACTACACCCCTCACTAGAATATACACAATTAAGACATTATAAGATGAATGATTATGATTCTTATTGATTGAATACTTGAATCTTTACAATATGAAATGGAAATGAGTTATAGAATTACAATCACTCTAAAACTTTCTCCCTCCTAATGACTTGCTTAACCATTCAAAAAAGAACCCCCCTCACAGCAGACTTACTCAACCCTTTATATAGGGTAGTACACAGTGGATGACAGCTAAGCTGTCCTTTATTTTCGGGAATGGCTTGCGAAATATCGCAAGCGTACAAGTATACAATCTCGCGACACTATTAAACTTCGCCATATTTTCATATCTTCCTCGTGTTCTGGCTGTCGTCATTCATTGCGTCATTTATTTTACTTCCCTGCGACTCCCTCGCAATGTCGTCATTTATTAATCTTGCGAAGTATTGATGTCGCGATATTCCGATCCTACATCTTGCCTCTTCTCATGTCTTCTCTGCGAAGAAGAGAATGTCATGAGAACCAATATTTTGAGATGCCGCAATCGTTGATTTTCCATCAATTTTCTGCCGACAAGATTCCGTGAATTCAGGAATGACTGTTTACACGTGTCTAAAATTTCCCTTTTTACCGGCATATTTAGTGTTATCCGGTTACTCTTTTCTCGTCTATTTAAAGGAGGATTCCTTGTGAAAGCATTTTTTTTCTTTTACTTCGTCTTCTTCATTGTCTGCAACTATTTTCTGCTACTTTTCTTCATCATCTTCTTCATCGCTTTCCTGCTATTATTTTTCTGCTACTATTTCTATGGCATCAAGGTTTGTTAATTTTGCTGAATTTGATCATTTTATGATTGATCTTTCTTATTGAAGTTGTTTTATCTTGATATTGTTCTTCTTTTAACGACTCCTCTGCCATTTTTGTTTCAGCAAGAACAAATCCAGCACCAAATTCACCATTACGAACCCTAATATCTCTATGGGCTCGCAACCGAAATCCACTGCTTCTAAAAGAAAGACTGCGAGTAACAAGGTATTTAAGAAACATTTATTTTTTTAATAACAATATTGTTGCATCTGTTTCTTATTTAGCTTGTGATTAGCAGGATGACCAAAATGCTGATAAGTCCCCCAAGAAGCCTCGCCATTCTAAACCCGTTGCGCCTTCTGTCACTTTTCCTACATTCAAACTTACAACTCCTACTGCGACATCTTCGCAAGAAATCCCTACTGTTTCTTCCAAAGATAACATTTCTATGCCTGAATTTCTCATAGATCAACTCCCTCATAATAGCCCCGTTGCGAATGAGCCTATTTCTTCTTTAATTATTAATGCCTCTACCATTCCTCCAGTCATTAACCCTCACGAGATTTCTTCTTCTCGTGATATTCCTTTAACAAAAGATGATTCATCTCTCCCTTCTTCTATCACTATTACTTTCTTTTCTGAGCAAATCCTACTTACTAAAGAAAATTTAGAAGGAATAGATGTGGCCTTCAAAGTCCTATCAGATATTGTGAACGATGCTAAGAAGACTTCTGTCGATCCTATCAAATCTGATATTTGCGATATTTTGAGCAAACACCTTGGTCATGATAGAATTTCGCAAACATCCTTGGAGCAAGAAATTAACACTTTGAAGAATGATCTCCAAGCCATGACTGCAAAATGTAATATTCTCCATCTTGAGAATCAAAAACTTCAAAATATTTCGCTGGATCGTGATAATCTTCGCAAGAAGAATGAAGAACTAAAAGGTAAACTCTTGCCTTTGTATTGCCCTTTTTTTTTTTTTTTTTTAAGACTCAAGCCCTTGTTCGCCCTGCAAGCTTTAAACCAGAAACGAAAAATGGAGATATATCAGTTGGAATCTACTGTTGAAGAAGTTCGAGTTGATAGAGATGCTTGGATGGAGCAATATAATCAATTAGATAATCTTCATACATATTGTTGATCAAATAGATAATCTTTCTAAAGAAAATCTTTGATTTAGCTCGAAACAAGATTCATTAAGTAATGACTTATCTACTCTGTCTTACTCTTTGACTAAAGCTAATTTGGAGTTGGAAACTTTATCAGATGAGAATGGAACTCTTTCTCAAGAGAAGCGAACTCTGTTAAACAAGGTGGCGATTTACTCGCAACAAAATGATATTTGTCAAAAATTATGTAAAAAGCAAGAACAATCTCTTTGTTCGTTGAGAAATCAACTGGAAGAAGTTACTGCCGAGAAGGATAAACTGATTCAGGGTAGAATAAACTTAAGTGTAAAAAGTAAACCAATTCAAGGATCAATGTTCCGAACTAGAAAAGTCCAATTCTTCCCTTACAAAAGAGAATGCTTTACTTGTTTCCAACGAAAAAAGTTGGCGATCTCGCCTGAAAGGTTTAATTGGAGATAATTTTGACAATGCCGTGGATCATTTGGAGAATAGTTGTTCGGCTCTAATCCAACATCTTACCTCGCAGAAGGAAGGTAGTCATAGAATTTGACTGCCTCATCTATTCTTTCTTTATCAAGCCTTCATATTTTTTGTTTGTATAATTCCTTTTACTTTTTGTTTTGCAGAGTCTGAGAAAAAACTTCACTCCTTCATTACTGCTTTGAAATCTGACTACTCAAAAATTCGCAAAGAGAATGGAATACTCACTACTTCTCTTGCACGTTCTCGCGATAGGGCAGAAAGAAAATTCGACTATATGCGTGACTGTAAAGATATAAAGAGTAAAAATCAACAGAAATCACTCCTTCGTCAATTTCATCTTAGAGCCGAAGTTCTTGTGAATAATGTTTTACTATCTAAATCTCTTGATCATGTGTCTGTTGAACCTCTGGAAGTAAGTAATGATGAAGTTCCTAATCCTCCTGATAGCGATTATGATTATAATACTGGCGAAGAACTCGAAGATGAAGAAACTGTCTCTCCCAATAAAACTGTCAATGATGATGTCGCAAATGAAAAAGAAGAATCTGCTGGAAATATATTAACTAGCGAAGATATAGATAAAGTTGCCGAAGAAAACCCAGCATCTCCTTCTGGTGAAAAAGCTACTATTTGAGAGATGATTTTCTCTTGTAATCTTCCTTCTCGTGCTATTGTTTCTTTATGTACTTCAATCATCTTTTTTGATGTATGTACTAAATGCAACGTTACTCTTCTTTTTTCAACAAGTATAATTTTTGGTATTTAATGATTGCTATTCTATTATCTTCATTTATGTTGAAATTCACTGTTGCGACAAGATCGCAGGGTGTCTTTACATTTTCATGTATTGACCCATTGATATTGCCTTATCATTGTTTTTGTATGGTCTTATTTCGCCTTCCTAGTTAAAGGTCTTATTTTGCCACCCCTCATTTTGCATCAATATGACAGGTCTAAATATTCTTGCGAACATAAAATCCCATGACATTGACGCCTTGCGACAAGATCGCAGGACGTCCTTACACTTTCATGTAATGACCCATTGATCTTGTCTTATCATTTCTTTAGTATTTTTGCCTCTGCAGGATATTTCATTTGCGACAATATGACAGGCCTAAATGTTCTTGCGAATATAAAGCCCCATGACATTGCCGTCTTGTGACACTTATCAGCTCCCTAATGGAGGGTGCCGCCCTTCTCATCTCCCTGGTTGCCCCTTCAAGGAGGCGTACATCGGCCATACAAGACTAGCTACTCCCATCCGGTCTTAACAACAACCAGTTGTTTTCGCAGCCTCTTATCCCTTATACCTATAGGGTTTATGGTTACGAGGCTGCACCCTAAGTGGAGTTTTCTTCGGGCCGAGTGCAGCATGTGCCAAGACTTGACAAGAATGGCCGAGACACTTCAAATGTCCCAGACACTCTTGGCTCAACTGTGTACCTCGGCGCCTTGAGCATACACTGACTCCTTGGAAGAGACCCTCGGGCGTCCAACCAGGGTATAACCTTATATATATAGTTGGAAATCCAAGGTATCTCTCCCGGATAGGCTTTCATGGGCCCCAAATCTCCATGACTCAAGTTCCAGGAGCGGTGTAACCTTTTCCCTGAGCCATGTCAAGAGATACCCCCTTATATGACGCACTTTAGGTCTTACATTTGCCTCTTGCGAAATATAATTCGCGAACTAGGGTGTACGCCATAAAGGTTTGTCCCATTCACTCACTCATTCATTTTTGTTAATTCGTTCAATCATTCATTTTTGGTTATCTCTTGTTAATTCATTTGCGAGATATTCGCACATTCTTTCTTAATTTCACAATATCTCTGTCGCAGGAACATTTCATATCATTTCATTCATTTAACATTTCAGAATTTATTCTTTCCTTTCCATCTTCTATGGGTAATATTTCTTGAGATATAATCTATTCCATGGTCTACCCAATCTCTGGCCCACATCTTTGCCTTCTGGATCCATTAATCTATATGCCCATGTTCCAACTATCTCCTTGATGATATAAGGTCCATCCCACTTTTTTGCTAATTTGCCACCATTTTCTCGCTGATATATTGGTGTTTCTCGCAACACCATATCACCTGGTTGAAACTCGCGTGTTCTGACACGTTTGTTATATTCTCTGGCCAATATTCGCTGATAATTCTCCATATGCTGTAGTGCTCTTTCTCTATTTTCTTCTAACTCATCTAGTTTAACTAAAATGTTACCCACACTAAGATTTTTCTCCCAAGCTTCTCTCTTTGTTGTTGGAATAATAACCTCTATCTAAGTACAAACTTCAACACCATAGGTTAGACAAAATGGTGACATCCCCGTAGCTTCTCGCCTTGTTGTATTATAAGCCCATACCGCATTATGAACTTGCTCACACCATGCCTTATTATGCCCTTCTAGTTTTTTCTTCAATATATCAGCGATTGTTTTATTTGTTGCTTACGCTTTTGTCCATTGGCCTGCGGGTATAAAGGAGTTGATTTCCCACATTTTATTTGAAATGCATTAAGCAATAATTCTATATTTTGTCCCTCAAATTGTTTCTCGTTGTCAGATACCAACTGTGATGGAATTCCAAATCTGCATATTATGTTTTCGAATATGAAAGTAAAAATATCTTTATCGCGAATGTGTTGTACCGCTTTTACTTCGCCCACTTTGTGAAATAATCATTGCGATAATCAAATATCTCCTTTGCCCTGTGCACTGGTAAAAATGGTCCTACAATGTCTAATCCCCACTTTCCAAAAGGCCATACACTTGTTGAAGAGGTTAACGGCGCACCTGGTGCATGTATTTTCTTTCCGTGTCTTTGACAATCTTCGCAACATCTTGATATTTGTTTCGCATCTTCATGCATATATGGCCAATAATAGCCTTGCATTTTCGCCTTATGTGCTAAAGATCTTCCGCCGCTATGATTGCCAGCATCCCCACTGTGTAACATTTTTAACACTGCTTCTCCTTCCTTTCATGTTAAACATCTGAGCGAGGGTCCATTAAAGGATCTTCGGTACAATACTCCGTCTCTTAATTCATAATTTGTTGCACGGCTTTTTAATTTATGCATTTCTAATCTATTTCTTGGTGTTTCTCCTTTCATTAAATAAGCATGAAGTTCTGTCCTCCAATCCTCGCAATGGGATCTTTGTGCTTCATCTTCTATGAGCATTACTTCTGCTTCTTCCTCTTCCTCTTTGTTGATTGATGGTGATTGAAGTGTCTGTATTTTTATGCATCTCGCAGATGGATCTGTCATCATACTTGATATAAAAGCAAAAGCATCCGCGAGTCTATTGTCTTTTCTTGATATGTGTCTCCACTTTATATTTGGTATCTTCGCTGACAATTCGTCAACAAGCTTTTTGTACTTTTTCAAGGATGCTTCATTTGTGGTATACTCTTCTTTTATCTGGCGAATAGCTAACTGAGAATCACTGGTAATTCTTACATTCTCCAACTTCATTTCTATTGCAAATCGCAAAGCATGTATTATAGCTTCATACTCTGTTTCATTGTTAGTAGATGCAAATTCCAATCTGAAGGAAAAAGCCATTTTATTGCCTTCTGGCGAAATTATAATGATCCCAATTCCGTTACCTTCTCCATTTGACGATCCATCTACCAATATTTCCCATCTATTTGGCTCTGTTAATAAATCCCTTGGATTTCCATGTTCTTCTTCTATATCCATCATTTCTTCCACTACCTCATCTTTTTCCAATGGAAATTCTGCTAAAAAGTCTGCTACAACTTGCGATTTTGGTGAGGATAACACTTCATACTTGAGTTTGCAATGACTTACTTGAGCATTCCACCTTTCAACCCTTCCTGATCTCTTTGAATTTTTCATTACTGACTCAATTGGTACTTTTGTCATTACCTTTACCGTGTGTGCTTCAAAATAGATGCGAAGTTTAAACGTCGCGTAAACTAATGCCAAAATTAATTTTTCAATTTTTGAATAGTTTTTCTCTGCAGCATTGAATGTTTTGCTGATGTAATAGATTGGTTTTTCCACCCCTGCGTCCATTCGCAATAATACCGCGCTTAGTGCATGCGAGGTTGTCGCGAGGTAAATTAGTAATTCTTCCCCGTCTTCTGCTTTTTGTAATATTGATATATCCATTAGATGTTCTTTTATTCCTTGCAATGCCTTTTCACACTCATCCGTCCACCTAAATTTCGTTCCCTTTTTAAGTATGTTGAAAAAATGTTTGCACTTATCAGATAATCTCGAGATGAATCTTCCTAGCGAAGCTAATAATCCATTTAACTTTTGCACATCTTTCACTGTTGCTGGCGTTGGCATGTCTCGAATTGCTTGTACCTTCTCCGGATCAACTTGTATTCCTTCTTTTGATACAATGTATCCTAAAAATTTCCAGATGCCACTCCAAAGGTACATTTTTCTGGATTTACTTTGATGTTGAAATGTCTCATTTGTTCGAAAATTTCCTTCAAATCTCGCACATGATCCTTTGCTTCTTTGCTTTTTATTAACATGTCATCCACATATACCTCTAATGTTTTATGTATCCATTGTTCGAACACTTTCTCCGCCATCCTTTGATACGTTGCACAAGCATTTCGCAGATCCGAATGGCATTTTTGTGTAACAAAGATAATCCTCTTGGAGCGAAAAAGGCAAGTATCTTCTTGGTCTTCTTGGCGAGAGGGATTTGATTGTATCCCTTATATCCATCTAGGGAAGATATCCTTTCATTTCCTGCTGCTGATTCGACCATCTGCGGAATATCTGGTAAGGGAAAACTATCTTTTGGACAAGATTTGTTTAAATCGGTGAAATCTATGCAAATTCTTATTCCTTTTTTCTTCTTTGGAACTACGACCATATTCGCTATCCATTCGGGTTATTTTGCTTGCCTAATAATGCCAGCATCAAGCATCTTCTGCAACTCTTCTTCTATTTGAGGATGATATCTTTGTTGCGATTTTTCTAATTCTTTGTTTGAATGGTCTGGCATTTTTATCAATCTCTAATTTATGACACGCTACAGATGGATCTATTCCAGGCATCTCATCCATATCCCATGCGAAGATATCTTTATAATCTCGCAACAATTCAATGGTCTTCCTTTCTTCATCTGCCTCCATTTTAGTTCCAATTTTTAACATCTTGGGTTCTTCTTCAGTTGCAATATTCACTTCCTTTGTTGTTTCTGCCGCAATGTAGCTAGCCTTCGTTTCTCCCATGGGCGTTGGTCCTCTTATTTCCTTTGCGAGATCACTTTCTTCACCACATATTCCTTTTCCTTCTTCCGCTCTTATCATATATGTTCTAAATTCTTCTTCTTTTTTTGCTGCTTTTGCCATCTTCTTGCGATCTTTTCGCCTTTTCACCCGTTCTTCATAATGTTTTACTTCGATTTGATGATACATTCTTCCTTTATCGGTATCTCCTCTAATTTCGCCAATTCCACTCGGCATAGGAAATCTGACACATTGATGAAATGTTTATGCTACAGCTTTTATTGCGTGTATCCATGGCCTTCCCAACAGCATGTTATATGGTGATTCCATATCTACTACGCATAACGTCACATTTGTTTCAATTTCTCCCAACAAAATTCGTATTTTTATTTCCCTTTTAGGTTTTGTTATTGATTTGCCGAAACCATAGATATGATATGTTGCGGAGGTCATTTCTTCATCTTTGTACCCCAATTTTTTATATGCATGATAAAACATTATATTCACTGAACTCCCTGTATCCACTAATGTTCTACTTATTGCCCATTCTTCCATTGTTTTTGTTAATTTTCCTTCTTCTTTGCTGGCACTTATTATAATTACTAGTGGAGATGTGTGATTTAAGTTCTCTCCTGACATCTCTGTTGCTGTGAATATAATTCTCTGTTTTTCCCATTCTTTCAAGGGTAACATCTCCTTTGTTGTTATAATTTTCTTTCGTTCAAAATCTCTTTTATGTATTCTCCCTTTAATACTTTCATGAAATTCATTAACCATTGATTTTGAAATCATATTACATTCCAATTCTTCATTACCCTCTCTGATTCTAATTTTCTTCAATTTATCCATCATACTCTTGATTTTTACCGTTTTAGTGATAATATCCAATCTCTTATCCTCAATCAATCCTTGTTTCTAGCGCCATTATGTAGTTGCAGGAAATCCTACACTACACCCCTCACTAGAATATACACAATTAAGACATTATAAGATGAATGATTATGATTCTTATTGATTGAATACTTGAATCTTTACAATATGAAATGGAAATGAGTTATAGAATTACAATCACTCTAAAACTTTCTCCCTCCTAATGACTTTCTTAACCATTCAAAAAAGAACCCCCCTCACAGCAGACTTACTCAACCCTTTATATAGGGTAGTACACAGTGGATGACAGCTAAGCTGTCCTTTATTTTCGGGAATGGCTTGCGAAATATCGCAAGCGTACAAGTATACATCTCGCAACACTATTAAACTTCGCCATATTTTCATATCTTCCTCGTGTTCTGCTGTCGTCATTCATTGCGTCATTTATTTTACTTCCCTGCGACTCCCTCGCAATGTCGTCATTTATTAATCTCGCGAAGTATTGATGTCGCGATATTCCGATCCTACAACATCAACTTCATAGCACTTTTGTCCCTCAGCCCAATCTCCTTTTATAACTCCAACACCACTGGGATGAGGAAATTTGATGCACTGGTGGTAAGTCGATGCTACCCAAGATCTCATGTAACCAAGGTCGCCCAATTAATGCATTATAGGGGGACTCCACATCAACTACGCAAAACAAAATTTCAGTTGATAATCCTTTCAATGGTATTCGTATATGAGCTTCTCCTTTAGGTTTATTGGAAGTACCATTAAAACCATAAATCTTATAAGTTGAAGGTATCATATCTTCATCCTTCCCTCCCATAGTCTTGTAAGTATGGTAAAAAGGATGTTTCAGAGCTTCCAGTATCAATTAAGATTCTATTGATTGCCCATGAATTTTCTGCCTCATCATCTCCATCATCAACAGGTTTCGGGTTAATCTCCAATCTTACCACTAATGGACTGTCATGCATCTCGCCACCCTCGGGTACCTATTCTGCGGTAAAAGAAATAATCTGCGTTTGCCATTCTTTTAGTGGCGATGTCTTCGCGATGTTCACTACTTCTCTGTTGTCAGCATATCTTGCGAAAACTCTACTGAGAACACTATCATGAAAATCTTTAATTGTCTTGTACGAATGTACGATAGAGTTACAGAACAAGTTTTTGGCCTTCGCTCCAACTTCTACTACAAATGTTTCTTTCCCTTTTGTTGTGTTTACTCTGTGGATTTCTGGTGGTGGTGGCAATGGTTGAGTCTTTTCTTCACATTTTAAGAAATGATTTAGCTTCCCTTGGTCTATCATTCTGAGGATGATTCTTTTTATATTTCTGCAATCATTTGTTAGGTGTCCATGAAAATGGTGATAGGAACAGAATTCATGACTTCTGTCACCCGGAGGCGGTTCATTCCCCATGTTCCATGGCGCAGGTATGTTTTCTATCAGGATTATAGCTTCCCATATTTTCTCCACACTAGCATTCAGTGGGGGCATATTGATTTCCTCCCATACTACCCTATGACCTCGCTGCCCTCTATGATAATTCTGCCTCTGACCTCCGTAAGTTTCTTGCGGCTGATCAAGTCTTTGAATTTTGTTATTTCCGCCATGGTTATAGAAGTTTTTCTCTCTTTAAAATTCTTCCTGATCACGACTTCCCATGGCTACTAACTTTCGATGACCATCATCCGTTATCATTTCTTGTTGACCCTGCGAGGTGCTCGCCACTGTGTTTATCAATTTAGGCAACAAACTTGCATTCGCAACAGGATATGATTCCATCTCATTTTGCTTTTCCTCTAGAGCAATATACTCCTCCTGAAGTTCTCGCAACTCAGTCATTGTGATTGTATTCTTAATTCTAAAAACCTGAATATATAACAGATTGGTTGCGAACATAGCATTAATGAATGATAAAATGAGATATCTCTCATCGACACGACCAGTCATATCGCTACACATTGTCTTCCACCTCACGGTCAGATGTTTCAAACTTTCGCCAACCCTTTGTTTTAACCCAAATACATCTTCAATACCCGGTCGCGAGGAATTATTACTTATGTACGCCCCTAAAAATATAGCTTGTAGATGGTTGAATGATGTGACTGTGTTTCTTGGTAAACCTTCAAACCACTTCAATGCTTCTCCTGTCAAACTTGATGCAAAATAATTGAACAATATAGCATCATGATTCTCCCATTGTAACATACATCTCACATAAGCTTTGATGTGTTGTATTGCACAAGTTGTTCCATCAAAAATGCTAGTTAACGCAGGTAAATTACACTTTGGGGGTATTCCTCCTAGCTGTACTTCTTGTGTAAATGGAGTTTTCGCAGCTTCCTCGATGGCCTTATCCAATTGTCTCTTTCCTCCTCCCTTTTTACTGTTCCGCATTCCTCTCATTTCTGCTAATTCTCTCAAGATTTGTTCATTTACATCAGAATTTGAATCTAATGGTCTTTTTAGTTCCGCCTCTCTTCTCCTGCGTTCATGTCTACTTTGACTTTCTTGTTCATCATTCTCTTCTCGTCTTTCTCTGCAATCTTCTCCTTCATTTCTTTCACGAATTCGCACACCGTTATATCTATCAATTTCTCTTCTTTGTTGCCTATCGGTTCTCCTTTGTACTCTTTCATATTCTTCATTGATATTACCATTGTTGCGATTTTGTTCTCGCCTTCTTTCTCGATTATCATGATTATTCTCGGGTGCGAATTGCTTCTTCCAATTCCTGTTCTTCCATTTCTGTTCTTAATCTTTCCCTCTCGCAGGCTAGACGTGCTTGTTCAACATAGTGTCTTTCAATTTCATCTTCAATCTCTTTTTGCTTCCTCCGTGCTTCTCTCCCATGCAATATTCTTCTTCCTTCTTCCTGATTTTCTTCACCAACTGGATTATTCTGCCCCTGACGCTGCCTATTTCCTTGATTTCCATCATTTTGCCCATTTTGAAGAGTCTCGGGACGTGGGATATAACGATCTTCCATCACTTCTCTTCTCTCGCAATGTTCTAAGCCTGGATTTTGCGCTTCTTCTTGATTTTCTTCATCAACATTTTCTGTAGGTAAAATTCTTCTTCTTTCCTCTCTAACTGATCTTGAGCTCGACCTTGTAGTGCTTCTCGACCTTCTGTTTTGTAATCTCATGTTTTCCATCCTCAACTCATGATTTTGTCTTGTCAAATTTGCATGCTCCTCTGCCTCTAATCGTCTTTCTTCATGTATTGTTTGTCTCAACGCCTCTAATGCTACGATCTCTTCATTTCCATGAATTATTTCTCCAATCCCTTCTCGGTCTCTCTCCTCTTGTCCATTGTTTACCAATAGTTGTTCTTCTCCCCTTTCGTCCATAGAGTCTGATCTCCAAGTATGCACGCTTACTCTATCATAATCCACAGTTCTATTCGCTCTTCGGTTGAATTAGTGATTGAATTTGATTTTCTTCATTATTTCTTGTGTTCATTCTTGAGGATTCCCCCATTTCATTTCTCCTTTCTCCAGCAAGTCTCCTACTCCTTCTAACAGTTGTTGGTTGTTATGATGCATATCTTCTTCTAGCCATTTCTCAATTTTAGTAAGTTGTTGAAAATTATATGAAATTCCTTCCCTATTACTCCAAATTCTTTCAAATCACGGTGTCACTCCCTGTTTCCTGGCGCCAATATGTAATTGCAGGAAATCCTACACTACACCCCTCACAAGAATCTATACAATCAAATCATTTTTAGGATAAGTAATTGTAACTTTTATTGATTATACTCTTAAATGCTTACAAGATGAAATGGAAACCAGTTAAAGAATTACAATCACTCTAAACTTTCTCTCTCTTAATGACTTTCCCAACACTCGAAAAAGATCTCCCCTTCAACAGACTTGTTCAACTCTTTATATAGGGTAGCACATAGTGGATGACAGCTAAGCTGTCCTTTATTTTCGGGAATAACTTGCGAAATATCGCAAGTGTACAAATATATAATCTCACAGTTCTCCTAGATCTCGCTAGGTCTTCACATCTTTCTCGTGTTTTGGCTGTCGTCATTCATTGCGTCATTTATATTACTTATCTGCGATACCTTCGCAATGCTGTCATTTATTGATCTCGCGAGGAATTGATGTTGCGATATTCTGATCCTACAGTTTCCTGACTGCAGGAGAGAGACCCACCTCCACATAGAAGAATAGTTTGGAGGCGGACGCCTTCAGGACGTCGGTGACACTCACCGTTCCCTGACTATGTGGAGAGACCGTGTATAGATTCAGGCGGTTCTCCGTAGACTGAGAGCACTAACGCCTTCAGGTCGTAAATAACACCGTGATTCCCTGACTATGCACCATTCAGAATAGATGTGACGCTTTAACTGGCTAATATATTTTCTGCAATAGATTAATCCTGCCGCGATATTCATCACTGAATTCCCAGAATAATCTAATATTGCTCCTATTCCATGGTCGAATCCACGGCCCGATCTCATGGAATGGCAATAACAATTGCTCCTATTCCATGGTCGAATCCATGGCCTGATCACATGGAATGGCAATAACAATTGCTCCTATTCCATGGTCGAATCCACTGCCTGATCCCATGGAATGGCAATAACAATTGCTCCTATTCCATGGTCGAATCCACAGCCTGATCCCATGGAATGGCAATAACAATTGCTCCTATTCCATGGTCGAATCCACGACCTGATCCCATGGAATGGCAATAACAATTGCTCTGATTCCATGATCGAATCCACGGCTTGATCTCATAGAATGGCAATAATTAAACTACTACATTATCTCATTATTCTGATTTCATGATCAAATCCACAGTTGATCTCATGAAATGGTGATAGATAATTTTAATTACTCCGAATTTATGGTCGCATCCACGATCCCATAGGATGGTAATGCTTGCTTTAATATTTTGAATTCATAGTCGAATCCACAGCTGATCCTATGTATTAATAAAAACAAACTATTCATTTTATTACTCAGTTTCATGAATTATTCTTCACTGAATTTCATAAATTAGCAATAAATACTCAATAACTAGGCATCTGGATCATCACTGAGTAAGCCCCACAAAAATGGTGAAAGTGTATTTGACAATGATGCACGACTGAGCACCCGGATGCACGAACGAGTATCCAAAAAATATGAAACAATGAGGAATCCTACGCAAAACAGGAGAAAACAATAAATATTAATAAAATAATAAGAGGCGCCCAGGGCCAGGCCCACCGGCCGGCCGGCCGTGCCCTAGCCATGGCCGGTCCATGCCTCTTCCATTATTTTCCTTATGTTTTGTTATTTCATGAACTCATGAAAACTCCTTGGTTTTAGCAACTTTCTTTGTTTTTGCAAAAACTCATGAATCCTCCATAACTTCATGGATTCATGAAATAATATTATAAAATAAGGAAAGGTGTGCGGGACCATGCAACCTAGCCGGCCAGCCATGCCTGAGCCGTGGTCGGTCCCACACCTCACAATCCTTAGCTTTTATAATTATTATTCCCTAATCTCATGAAACTCCTTTGTTTCAACAAAAACTCATGGATTCTCCATAACTCCAAGGATTCTCCATAACTTCAAGGATTCATGAAAAATAATATTATAAAATAGGGAAAGGTGTGCGGGACCGGGCAACATAGCCGGCCGGCCATGCCCTAGCCGTGGCCGGTCCCACACCTTGCAATCCCTAGTCTTATTTTCCTAAATTCATGAAACTCCTTGGTTTGAGCAAAAATCATGATTTCGTCATAACTTCTCAAATTTTGCTCAAATCATGAAAAAGCAAAAGCCAACAGGTCACACGACCGGCTAGCCTCTCACGACAATTTTAAATGTTAAAATACACTTATTTTAATATTTACAAAATATTGATCAATTGAGCATACATGCTCATTCCAACAAAAATCAAGAATTTCAGTCAAGATGAAACTCTTCTGAAAATTCACAACATTGCTCGAACGCACATCAGAAAATACTAAAACTCTCAGTACGGAGACACGGGCACCACGGAAACACGTGCATGCCTTCATGACCGATCAGAGTCATCCTTAGGGCTTGCACAAAGCCGGTCCCACACGTTTTCATAATTCTGACCTAATTTGTTCAATTGCTCATATTGGGCCCAAACTATCTCCAACCAACCTAAGGATTGCTCAAACGGCCAACAACTGGTCACGTGACCACCAAGAGCCGGTCCCATGCTCTTTTGGTCGGTCCCCATCTTTCATACCTAGGTTTTATCACCTAATGTTGAACCCAGCAATATTTCAGTAAATGATGAAACCAACATTTAATCATCATTCTTTCACCAATCCTCAAACTGAGAACCCTGGTGCGTGCTCACTCGAGCACCGAGCACCACATGGACGCCCATCATCCCATGTGGTCGGTCCCTCTATCACTCATGACCTATTTTCAGCAATTCATCAACTATGATCTGAAATTAGAGTTTTGAATAAATGCTCCAGGAATCATCACTCTGAGAACGATTCAAACACTAATGAATTTATGATGGATTCAGCAACCAACATCTTAATTAATCATATAATATTTGGTAGTTTATCAGTAATTTTTCGAATTGAGCAATACTTGCTCAATTGAACGACAAATTATCAACAATCAGTAATTTGCCGAATTGAGCGATACTTGCTCAATTGTACGTCAAATCATCAACATTCATTATTTTGTCGAATTGAGCAATACTTGCTCAACTGCTCGTCAAATTCTCGATATTCAGTAATTCGTCGAATTGAGAAATACTTGCTCAATTACTTGAATATTGATCCAATTATCAATATTCAGTAATTTATCAGTATTTTGTCGAATCGAGCAATACTTGCTCAGTTGCTCGAATAATCCACATATATTCAGTAACTCATCAATATTCAACAACTCGTCGAATTTACAATATTTGCTCAAACGAGCAACATTAACATTCATGAATCACTGAGCATTTGTCAAACATGCTCGACTCAACAAAACCTAGACTCATTGTCTAATCAGTCAACAACTGACAAACTAAATAAACGTATTTCATGCAGACTCCACGATTCGTGAGACATCAATCACGTCAAATTGGGGGATAACAACTAGGGTTTTGATCTGGCGGCTCACAGCACGTGGATTTCATCCACGACGAGAAATGTGCGTAAGTTGTGTAAACGGTTGAAGGAGTTAGCAAAGTAGTGGGTGCACGATCCTTCAAGTCTCCACACGACATGGAACTGACTTTACCACGATCTTCCACTTTCCCACTCTTCCACTCATGAAACCGTCACACTTACAGGGATCAAGGTGTTCACAACTCTGACAATATAAATAAGTCTCTGAATCCATGATTGAGGACAACGAATGATCACTAGCTATCGGCAATCATTCAGAATTTCTCGAGTAACTACTCTCAAGAATTCATCAATCCATCAGAACTTATTCGAACTCCACAGTTCACCAATTATTGCAGAAACCTTCAACACATCCATAATCCTAGATCATAATTGATTCCACACAATTCTCAGCTTCCCTCCTACAGATCAACCCATCTCCCTCTTTGCGACCGAACTGACTCTGGAACGGCCATTGACTTCTTCACTTTTCTAAAAAACCAGCGAAACATTTTTCCTCATCCACAAATTGGCGACCACAGTAGGAAATTAATCTCTCGATTGCAATCTCTCATTTTCACAAAATGGTTGATCTTATGTCAGGTTCAGTTACCAATCCTAACCCAAACAATGCTAGCACTAGCAACAACGGTGGTACTCCAGAAACCGTTCCTGCTTCCAACAATGGTGGTGACGCTACTCCTCCTCACACTAATGTTTAAAATCATCCTCTCTTTGGTCGACATCCTGAGAAACTCAGAGAAAATCCACCCACCATCGCTGATCTCATGAAGATTCAGGAAGTGCTCGCTAAAAATCAAACTGACATGGCTGCTACTCAGAAGGAATTATGTAACCATCTCAAAACTCTCACTGATAAGATGTCAGACAAAACTCGGGAGAAAGGAAAAGACAAGGAAACATCTCTAGCTCTGGTTCCAGAAGTTATTCCTGTCCCTGACGATGACGAAACCCGCAAAGCTGCAGAACCTGAACCTGCTAGTTTCATCACTCGTGAAGATCTGGAACGTTTTATGGAGAGCCGGGGAAAGGGCCATGCACCATCAGTCCATCGTCATCAGCCTCCATATCCTGCTGCTACGCAAAGAATCCCTCTTCCAAAGGGTTACATTTCTCCAACCTTCACACTCTACAATGGAACGGGGAATGCTCGAGAACATGTTTCTCGATTCCTGGAAGCATTAGGAGAGCATGAACACAACCATGTCGTCCGTTTGAAGGAGTTTTCAAAATCCCTGACGGGTCGAGCATATACTTGGTACAATAACATCGCACCAGGAAGCATAGCTAATTGGGGAGAAATGATTAATGCTTTCTACAGGAAGTACTTCTTTGTTTCTGAGCAAGTTACTCTTTCCGACTTAGGAAGGATGGCTCAGAAGAATAATGAAAATCCGAATGATTACGTGAAGAGGTTCAGGGTTCAAGCCTTATATTGCCATGATCCCAATGTTACTGAACAACAAATGGTAGATTTGTGCATCAATGGGATGATCCCAGTCTACAGAACTTTGCTGGAAAATCTTCGTTTTCAGACCTTCTCAGAACTTCATGAAGCGGCCAAGCGATCAGCAACTACCGCTCCTGCCTTGCTAAAAAGAACGAAAACTGTCAAAGTATAGGAATCGAAAGACACTCGAAGCAACACTGCCAGACGACTAATCAACAAGCAGTACAGTGTCGAAACTTCCATGAATGTTACTGAAGGAGCAAAAGAAAAGCTGATGTAGGATCAGAATATCGCGACGTCAATACTTCGCGAGATTAATAAATGACGACATTGCGAGGGAGTCGCAGGGGAAGTAAAATAAATGACGCAATGAATGACGACAGCCAAAACATGAGAAAGATATGAAGATTCAGCGAAATTTAGGAGTGTCGCGAGAATTGATACATGTACACTTGCGATATTTCGCAAGATATTCCCGAAAATAAAGGACAGCTTAGCTGTCATCCACTATGTACTACCCTATATAAAGGGTTGAGTAAACCTGTTGTAGGGAGAGTTCTTTTTGAATTGTTAAGCAAGTCTTTAGGAGAGAGAAAGTTTTAGAGTGATTGTAATTCTATTACTCATTTCTATTTCATATTATAAAGATTCAAGTATTCAATCAATAGAAATCCTAATCATTCATCTTAAAATGACTTAATTGTGTATATTCTAGTGAGGGGTGTAGTGTAGGATTTCCTACAACTACATAATGGCGCTAGAAACAGGGACTGATTGAAGATAAGAGATTGGATATTGTCATCAAGACGGTAAAAATCAAGAGTATGATGGATAAATTGAAGAAAATTAGAATCAGAGAGGGTAAAGAAGAATTGGAATGTAATATGATTTCAAAATCAATGGTTAATGAATTTCATGAAAGTATTAAAGGGAGAATACATAAAAGAGATTTTGAAGGAAAGAAAATCATAGCAGCAAAAGAGATGTTACCCTTGAAAGAATGGGAAAAACAGAGAGTTACATTCACGGCAACAGAGATGTCAGGAGAGAACTTAAATCACACATCTCCACTAGTAATTACGATAAGTGCCAGCAAAGAAGAAGGAAAATTAACAAAAACAATGGAAGAATGGGCAATAAGTAGAACTTTAGTGGATACAGGGAGTTCAGTGAATATAATGTTTTATCATGCATATAAAAAATTGGGGTACAAAGATGAAGAAATGACTTCCGCAACATGTCATATATATGGTTTCGGCAAATCAATAACAAAACCTAAAGGAGAAATAAAAATACAAATTTTGTTGGGAGAAATTGAAACAAATGTGACGTTATGCGTAGTAGATATGGAATCACCATATAACATACTGTTGGGAAGGCCATGTATACACGCAATAAAAGCTGTAGCATCAACATTTCATCAATGTATCAGATTTCCTATGCCGAGTGGAATAGGCGAAATCAGAGGAGATACCGATAAAGGAAGAATGTATCATCAAATCGAAGTAAAACATTATGAAGAATGGGTGAAAAGGCGAAAAGATCGCAAGAAGATGGCAAAAGCAGCAAAAAAGGAAGAAGAATTTAGAACATATATGATAAGAGCGGAAGAAGGAAAAGGAATATGTGGTGAAGAGAGTGATCTCGCAAAGGAAATAAGAGGACCGACGCCCATGGGAGAAACGAAGGCTAGCTACATTGCGGCAGAACCAACAAAGGAAGTGAATATTGGAACTGAAGAAGAACCCAAGATGTTAAAAATTGGAACTAAAATGGAGGCAGATGAAGAAAGAAAGACTGTTGATTTGTTGCGAGATTATAAAGATATCTTCGCATGGGATATGGATGAGATGCCTGGAATAGATCCATCTGTAGCGTGTCATAAATTAGAGATTGATAAAAATGCCAGACCATTCAAACAAAGAATTAGAAAAATCGCAACAACATATCATCCTCAAATAGAAGAAGAGTTGCAGAAAATCTTGATGCTGGCATTATTAGGCAAGCAAAATACCCCGAATGGATAGCGAATATGGTCGTAGTTCCGAAGAAGAAAAAAGGAATAAGAATTTGCATAGATTTCACCGATTTAAACAAAGCTTGTCCAAAAGATAGTTTTCCCTTGCCAGATATTCCGCAGATGGTCGAATCAGCAGCAGGAAATGAAAGGATATCTTCCCTGGATGGATATAAGGGATACAATCAAATCCCTCTCGCCGAAGAAGACCAAGAACATACAGCCTTTTTCGCTCCAAGAGGATTATACTGTTACACAAAAATGCCATTCGGACTGCGAAATGCCGGTGCAACATATCAAAGGATGGTGGAGAAAGTGTTCGAACAATGGATACATAAAACCTTAGAGGTATATGTGGATGACATGTTAATAAAAAGCAAAGAAGCAAAAGATCATGTGCGAGATTTGAAGGAAATTTTCGAACAAATGAGACATTTCAACATTAAAGTAAATCCAGAAAAATGTACCTTTGGAGTGGCATCTGGAAAAATTTTAGGATACATTGTGTCAAAAGAAGGAATACAAGTTGATCCGGAGAAGGTACAAGCAATTCGAGACATGCCAACGCCAGCAACAGTGAAAGATGTGCAAAAGTTAAATGGATTATTAGCTTCGCTAGGAAGTTTCATCTCGAGATCATCTGATAAGTGCAAACATTTTTTCAACATACTTAAAAAGGGAACGAAATTTAGGTGGACGGATGAGTGTGAAAAAGCATTGCAAGGAATAAAAGAACATCTAATGGATATATCAATACTACAAAAAGCAGAAGACGGGGAGGAATTGCTAATTTACCTTGCGACAACCTCGCATGCATTAAGCGCGGTATTATTGCGAATGGATGCAGGGGTGGAAAAACCAATCTATTACATCAGCAAAACATTCAATGCTGCAGAGAAAAACTATTCAAAAATTGAAAAATTAATTTTGGCATTAGTTTACGCGACGTTTAAACTTCGCATCTATTTTGAAGCACACACGGTAAAGGTAATGACAAAAGTACCAATTGAGTCAGTAATGAAAAATTCAAAAAGATCAGGAAGGGTTGAAAGGTGGAATGCTCAAGTAAGTCATTGCAAACTCAAGTATGAAGTGTTATCCTCACCAAAATCGCAAGTTGTAGCAGACTTTTTAGCAGAATTTCCATTGGAAGAAGATGAGGCAGTGGAAGAAATGATGGATATAAAAGAAGAACATGGAAATCCAAGGGATTTATTAACAGAGCCAAATAGATGGGAAATATTGGTAGATGGATCGTCAAATGGAGAAGGTAACAGAATTGGGATCATTATAATTTCGCCAGAAGGTAATAAAATGGCTTTTTCCTTCAGATTGGAATTTGCATCTACTAACAATGAAACAGAGTATGAAGCTATAATACATGCTTTGCGATTTGCAATATAAATGAAGTTGGAGAATGTAAGAATTACCAGTGATTCTCAGTTAGCTATTCGCCAGATAAAAGAAGAGTATACTACAAATGAAGCATCCTTGAAAAAGTACAAAAAGCTTGTTGACGAATTGTCAGCGAAGATACCAAAAATAAAGTGGAGACACATATCAAGAAAAGGCAATAGACTCGCGGATGCTTTTGCTTTTATATCAAGTATGATGACAGATCCATCTGCGAGATGCATAAAAATACAGAAGTAATGCTCATAGAAGATGAAGCACAAAGATCCCATTGCGAGGATTGGAGGACAGAACTTCATGCTTATTTAATGAAAGGAGAAACACCAAGAAATAGATTAGAAATGCATAAATTAAAAAGCTGTGCAACAAATTATGAATTAAGAGACGGAGTATTGTACCGAAGATCCTTTAATGGACCCTCGCTCAGATGTTTAACACGAAAGGAAGGAGAAGCAATGTTAAAAATGTTACACAGTGGGGATGATGGCAATCATAGTGGCGGAAGATCTTTAGCACATAAGGCGAAAATGCAAGACTATTATTGGCCATATATATGCATAAAGATGCGAAACAAATATCAAGACGTTGCGAAGATTGTCAAAGACCTCTTCAACAAGTGTATGGCCTTTTGGAAAGTGGGGATTAGACATTGTAGAACCATTTTTACCAGGCACATGGCAAAGGAGATATTTGATTGTCGCAACAGATTATTTCACAAAGTGGGCAGAAGTAAAAGCGGTACAACACATTCGCGATAAAGATATTTTTACTTTCATATTCGAAAACATAATATGCAGATTTGGAATTCCAAAGACAGTTGGTATCTGACAATGGGAAACAGTTTGAGGGACAAAATATAGAATTATTGCTTAATGCATTTCAAATAAAATGTGGGAAATCAACTCCTTTATACCCACATGCCAACGGACAGGCAGAAGCAACAAATAAAACAATCGCTGATATATTGAAGAAAAAATTAGAAGGGCATAATAAGGCATGGTGTGAGCAAGTGCATAATGCGGTATGGGCTTATAATACAACAAGGCGAGAAGCTAGGGGGGATGTCACCGTTTTGTCTAACCTATGGTGTTGAAGCTGTACTTCCGACAGAGGTTATTATTCCAACAACAAAGAGAGAAGCTTGGGAGAAAAATCTTAGTGCGGGTAACATTTTAGTTAAATTAGATGAGTTAGAAGAAAATAGGGAAAGAGCACTACAGCATATGGAGAATTATCAGCGAAGATTGGCCAGAGAATATAACAAACGTGTCAAAACACGCGAGTTTCAACCAGGTGACATGGTGTTGCGAGAAACACCAATATATCAGCGAGAAAGTGGTGGCAAGTTAGCGAAAAAATGGGACGGACCTTATATCATCAAGGAGATAGTTGGAACAGGGGCATATAGATTAATGGATCCAGAAGGCAAAGATGTGGGACAGAGATTGGGTAGACCATGGAATAGATTATATCTCAAGAAATATTACCCATAGAAGATGGAAAGGAAAAAATAAACTCTGAAATGTTAAATGAATTAAATGATATGAAATGTTCCTGCGACAGAAATATTGTGAAATTAAGAAAGAATGCGGGAATATCTCGCAAATGAATTAACCAAAAATGAATGATTGAACGAATTAACAAAAATGAATGAGTGAGTGAATGGGACAAACCTTTATGGCGTACACCCTAGTTCGCGAATGATATTTCGCAAGAGGCAAATGTAAGACCTAAAGTGCGTCATATAAGGGGGTATCTCTTGACATGGCTCAGGGAAAAGGTTACACCGCCCCTGGAACCTGAGTCATGAAAATTTGGGGCCCATGAAAGCCTATCCGGTAGAGATACCTTGGATTTCCAACTATATATATAAGGTTATACCCTGGTTGGACGCCCGAGGGTCTCTTCCAAGGAGTCAGTGTATGCTCAAGGCGCCGAGGTACACGGTTGAGCCAAGAGTGCACGGGACATTTGAAGTGTCTCGGCCATTCTTGGCAAGTCTTGGCACATGCCGCACTCGGCCGAAGAAAACTCCACTTAGGGTGCAGTCTCGTAACCATGAACCCTATAGGTATAATGGATAAGAGGCTCGCGAAAACAATCTGGTTGTTGTTAAGACCAGGATGGGAGGGGCTAGTCTTGTATGGCCGATGTACGCCTCCTTGAAGGGGCAACCGGGGAGATGATAAGGGCGGCACCCTCCATTAGGGAGGCGATAAGTATCACAAGACGGCAATGTCATGGGGCTTTATATTCGCAAGAACATTTAGGCCTGTCATATTGTCGCAAATGAAATATCCCGCAGAGGCAAAAATACTAAAGAAATGATAAGACAAGATCAATGGGTCATTACATGAAAGTGTAAGGACGTCCTGCGATCTTGTCGCAAGACGTCAATGTCATGGGATTTTATGTTCGCAAGAATATTTAGACTGTCATATTGATGCAAAATGAGGGGTGGCAAAATAAGACCTTTAACTAGGAAGGCAAAATAAGACCACACAAAAACAATGATAAGGCAAGATCAATGGGTCAATACATGAAAATGTAAAGACACCCCGCGATCTTGTCGCATTGATGAATTTCAGCATAAGTGAAGATAATAGAATAGCAATCATTAAAAACCAAAAATTATACTTGTTGAAAGAAAGAAGAGTAACGCAGACGAGTGCATACATCAAAAAAGATGATTGAAGTACATAAAGAAACAATAACACGAGAAGGAAGATTACAAGAGAAAATCATCTCTCAAATAGTAGCTTTTTCACCAGAAGGAGATCTTTGGGTTTTCTTCGACAACTTTATCTATATTTTCGCTAATTAATATATTTCCAAGCAGATCCTTCTTCTTCATTTGCGAGATCATCATTGACAGACTTTATTGGGAGAGACAGTTTCTTCATCTTCGAGTTCTTCGCCAGTGTTATAATCATAATCGCTATCAGGAGGATTAGGAACTTCATCATCACTTACTTCCAGAGGTTCAACAGATACAGGATCAAGAGATTTAGATAGTAAAACATTATTCACAAGAACTTCGGCTCTAAGATGAAATTGACGAAGGAGTGCTTTCGTTGATTTTTACTCTCTATATCTTTACAATCACGCATATAGTCGAATTTTCTTTTCGCCCTATCGCGAGAACGCAAGAGAAGCGGTGAGTATTCCATTCTCTTTGCGAATTTTTGAGTAGTCGATTTCAAAGCAAAGTAATGGAGGAGTGAAGTTTTTCTCGAGACTCGCAAAATAAAAAGTAAAAGGAATTATACAAACAAAAAATATGAAGGCTTGATAAAGAAAGAATAGATGAGGCAGTCAACTTCTATGACTACCTTCCTTCTGCGAGGTAAGATGTTGGATCAGAGCCGAACAACTATTCTCCAAATGATCCATGGCATTGTCAAAATTATCTCCAATTAAACCTTTCAGGCGTGATCTTCAATTTTTTTCGTTGGAAACAAGTAAAGCGTTCTCTTTTGTAAGGGAAGAATTGGATTTTTCTAGTTCGGAACATTGATCCTTGAATTGGTTTACTTTTACACTTAAGTTTATTCTACCCTGAATCAGTTTATCCTTCTCGGCAGTAACTTCTTCCAGTTGACTTCTCAGCGAACAAAGAGATTGTTCTTGCTTTTTACATAATTTTTGACAAATATCATTTTGTTGCGAGTAAATCGCCACCTTGTTTAACAGAGTTCGTTTCTCTTGAGAAAGAGTTCCATTCTCATCTGATAAAGTTTCCAACTCCAAATTAGCTTTAGTCAAAGAGTAATACAGGCGAGATAAGTCATTACTTAATGAATCTTGTTTTTGAGCTAAATCAGCATTTTCTTTAGAAAGATTATCTATTTGATCAACAGAATATGTATGAAGATTATCTAATTGATTATATTGCTCCATCCAAGCATCTCTATCAACTCGAACTTCTTCAACAAAGAGATTCCAACTGATATATCTCCATTTTTCGTTTCTGGTTTAAAGCTTGAAGGGCGAACAAGGGCTTGAGTCTTAAAAAAAAAAAAAAAAAAAAAAAAAAAAAAAAAAAAAAAAAAAAATGGACAATACAGAGGCAAGAGTTTACCTTTTAGTTCTTCATTTTTCTTGCGAAGGTTATCACGATCCAGCGAAATATTTTGAAGTTTTTGATTCTCAAGATGGAGAATATTACATTTTGCAGTCATGGCTTGGAGATCATTCTTCAAAGTATTAATTTCTTGCTCCAAAGATGTTTGCGAAATTCTATCAGGACCAAGGTGTTTGCTCAAAATCTCGCAAATATCAGATTTGATAGGATCCACAGAAGTCTTCTTAGCATCGCTCACAATATCTGATAGGACTTTGAAGGCCACATTTATTCCTTCTAAATTTTCTTTAGTAAGTGGGATTTGCTCAGAAAAGGAAGTAATAGTGATAGAAGAAGGGAGAGATGAATCATCTTTGGTTAAAGGAATATCACGAGAAGAAGAAATCTCGTGAAGGTTAATGACTGGAGGAATGGTAGAGGCATTAACGATAGAAGAAGAAATAGGCTCATTCGCAATGGGGCTGTTATGGGGGAGTTGATCTATGAGAAATTCAGGCATAGAAATGTTATCTTGGGAAGAAACAGTAGGGATCTCTTGCGAAGATGTCGCAGTAGGAGTTTTAAGTTTGAATGTAGGAAAAGTGACAGAAGGCGCAACGGGTTTAGAATGGCGAGGCTTCTTGGGGGACTTATCAGCATTTTTGTCATCCTGCGAATTACAAGCTATATAAGAAACAGAGGCAACAATATTGTTATTAAAAAATAAGTGTTTCTGAAATACCTTGTTACTCGCAGGCTTTCTTTTAGAAACAGTAGGCTTCGATTGCGAGCCCAGAGAGATATTGGGATTCACAATGGTGAACTTGGTGCTAGGTTTGTTCTTGCTAAAACAAAAATGGCAGAAGAGTCGTTAAAAGAAGAATAGTATCAAGATAAAACAACTTCAATAAGAGAGATCAATCATAAAATGATCAAATTCAGCAAAATTAACAAACCTTGATGCCATAGAAACAGTAGAAGAAAAATAATAGCAGGAAAACGATGAAGAGGATGATGAAGAAAAGCAGCAGAAAATAGTTGCAGACAATGAAGAAGACGAAGTAGAAGAAAAGAAATGCTTTCACAAGGAATCCTCCTTTAAATAGACGAGAAAAGAGTAACCGGATAACACTAAATGTGCCGGTAAAAAGGGAAATTTTAAACACGTGTAAACAGTCATTCCTGAATTCACGGAATCTTGTCGGCAGAAAATTGATGGAATATCAACGATTGCGGCACCTCAAAATATTGGTTCTCATGACATTCTCTTCTTCGCAGAGAAGACATGAGAAGAGTCAAGATGTAGGATCAGAATATCGCGACGTCAATACTTCGCGAGATTAATAAATGACGACATTGCGAGGGAGTCGCAGGGGAAGTAAAATAAATGACGCAATGAATGACGACAGCCAAAACATGAGAAAAATATGAAGATTCAGCGAAATTTAGGAGTGTCGCGAGAATTGATACATGTACACTTGCGATATTTCGCAAGATATTCCGAAAATAAAGGATGACTTAGTTGTCATCCACTATGTACTACCCTATATAAAGGGTTGAGTAACCTGTTGTAGGGAGAGTTCTTTTTGAATTGTTAAGCAAGTCTTTAGGAGAGAGAAAGTTTTAGAGTGATTGTAATTCTGTTACTCATTTCTATTTCATATTGTAAAGATTCAAGTATTCAATCAATAGAAATCCTAATCATTCATCTTAAAATGACTTAATTGTGTATATTCTAGTGAGGGGTGTAGTGTAGGATTTCCTGCAACTACGGCTGAAGCACAACCACATAAGAATGCTCCTCCAGGGTCTAATCCCTCAAAAGCGCAAAGGAAAGATGGTCAAGCCAGGAATGCACAATCGCCTACTCAACATCAACGAACGATCAAGATGCACCCGACTTCCCCTTTTCTATTGAAGAAGTGATCGAACTATTGAAAGTCCGGATCCAAGACAGGGCGATCAAATTACCTCTGTCAAAAAGGAACCAGGCGAGAGGAAGATGGAAAATTCACGCTACTGCTATTTCCATAGGTATGTCAGTCATCCGACAAGTGATTGGAGAACCCTGAAGCGTATATTCAAAGAAAAGGCTGACTCAGGGGAACTGAGGACTGAAGGAGTGCACATAAATCCTCTCCCAATCAGAACATTCGCACCCTCCGAGCAGCCGGTCAAGGAAGCAGTTCAATCCTTAATTGAGCATGTCTGCGAGTTGCTGTACTTGTCAAAGGCCCAAAGAGATGATATGTTTGCTGCACTGAACCATATCGTGTCAGGCAAATGGATAACAATTCAGGAGACACTCTCTGAACCGCCAGTAACAGACAAGGAGATGTACGACTGGGGACTTCTCACCATGGTCTATCTCAATGGAAATGAATTCAAGCGAGCATTGGTCGACGTTGGCACTGCTGTTAACATCATCCCTTTGAAAACCCTCAAAGCCGCTGGCATCACTCGACAAGAAGCAACTCATTCTCCTATCTCAGTCAGGGACCATGAGGGAATCTTCAGGGATGCTTACAGTTACATCATTCTCAACATAAAAAATGGTTCAACCTGGACAGAAACTAAATTCTTCATAATTAAGGAGGATCCAGGATATGACATGATTCTTGGGCGAGCATGGATTCATGATGGAAGAGTTACTGATATCTTCATATTCAGTTGCACAATTCTCCATCGAAGAAAGCTCTGACTCGGAAAATGATCAACCTTTAGAGCATTTGGGAAAAGCTGAAGCCTTGATGGAACTCACATAAAAACCCGAAGAAAGCGCACATGAATTTGTCAAAAGGTTCCGCACTCAGGCAAGTCTTATTCCCCATGATGCATATGTATTACCAACTTTCAAATATGCTACCCTAGTCCGGGGATTCAGTTCTGCTCAAAACCTAGCTATCACCAAACGCTATGAGTGGTTAGTCTCACCTCAGCAATACTTCACCAAATGGTTAGACGCAGAACATCTCCAAGTCTATCATCTCACTAACACGGCCATTGCTAGGATAATGACTGAGTTTCACAATCAATATCCTAAATACTCTTCTTTGCACGAGTGTCCACATGTGCCACAGAATTGGAAAGCTCCACCAACATGGAATCCCACTATTCGAGGAATTCCGAACCAGCAAAAGATATTCAAGTCACGAGCAACCAAGCCTAACAAATTTCATGAAGGAGATTTGGTTCTTAAGGCAACCAGACGCAATTTGCATTCCACGAAGAGTTCTAACTGGGAAGGACCTTTTATGATTGCTAAGTCAGTTGCTGGAGGATACTAAAAATTGGCTGACATCAAATGCAAGACAAGTATACCAATAATTCATGAGAATTGGCTCAAGATCTTCGACGCATGAAGCATTCAACATTGGGTGTTTTATGTCCAAGACAAACACTCAAAACATATGACGTTTGCATCTTAGGATTTTCTTTTACCTGTATTTTCAATTCCTCCAAAATGTTTGCAATACTTGCATCCAGTATTTGAAATTCAGCAATTTATCAAAAGTTCTTTATTTTGAGAAAAATCTCTATCAAAACCCAAAATCCAAAAGAAAATCCTCAGTCACTCATAAATTCAAAACCAATCCAGAAATTCAAAACCAAAATCCACATCTCTCAGAAGCTCAAAGTTCAAGAGATTATGGAAAGAAAACTAAAGAAAGCCATCAAAGTACGATTTCTGCTTCTCAGCATCCTCCAAGACTTGCAAAGCCGCTTTCTCCAACTCCATCTTTTGATTCAACTCAGCAATCTTAGCCATTTTCTCCACCACAGCATCACTGGTAAAAGGTATATTCTGCACTATTGCATCCTTGATGGTGTTGATCTTCTGACGAAGCCACTTCAAGTTAAAGTCAAGTCTCTCAGAATTCTCCAAGTTGTAAGTGACGGTACTTCTGGGCCTGGTACGAATATCATCTATGACACACAATATGTTTCCTAATTGCATTGTCAAGAAGTATCTACGTTCAGGATCTCTTGTAACGACGATATGGCCATACATCTTCCACAACTTCTCATACATGCTGGCATACCCAGTGGGAACGCTGAATCCACCAACAAATACATGATACGGGAGTGAAGCACCGAATGGAGGATCGCAAACAATCCCTGCAGTAGAATATTCATGCACCATTATACGGTTCTCAATCTCGGGAGCAACCTCAGCAATCATAGGCGCAGCTTCTTCTGGGATAATATTTTCTATTTTCGGCACGTCTTCCTCTGTTTCTGAAGCAATCACCATTGGTGTTTCAATCGCCTCAACAATATCAGCAGCAACCATCTCACGGCCTTGAAGTTCAGAGATTTTTGTCTCATTACCAACAGCGCTGGGATTGCTCGAATCATCATTATTGGTCTCGTTATTCCCAACTTCGGCATTTGGCACCTAATAAGAAGATTACACGGGATTAGAGCGATCCAAACGTGGAAACTCAATACAATCATAAAATCCAGCATGTAAGTGAACTAACATTATCTAAGTTCTTCACTATGCATCCAAGACATGAGCAAATAGCATAAAAGTCATAAAACACGTTTTTCAATAAGTTCGTCATAAAATTTTTATACTACTCTATATGAGACGACGAACTGGGAGCAATTGGTAAGGAATATAAGGTTGAGTCATATACCATTCTCTTCGTCTGGATTTCATCTACAACATATCAAAATTTCATAGCAATTGGATGAACGAGGAGGGAGTTGTGGCCAAAACATTGGACCTCATACCAACTGAAAATTTTCTGGAGGTCTCCTGGAAGTTTACTGTTTCATCGATTTCGACCCCTAAAAGTGCTCAAAACTTAAAAAGCTTCTTTGCAAAAGCTTGGAAATTTCCTGCGCTTAAGGATACATAGGTAGATCGCGAAAATCTGATGTCAGATGAAGATTCTACAGCATTTTTACTAAAAAACTGGGGTCTGGATTTTTCTGATGATGTATTTCGGCAAATTTCTCATATATTCATCGGGATTCTCGTTCATTCATCCACAAATCAGCAATCCTACACTTCTATTAAGATAATACAAAATGGATACTTATTTGAGGAGTCTCCAATTCATTCGAAGGGTTAACAGGGTCGGCATCAACATTGGGAGCACCATTATTTTCATTCAGTCGCGATACTTGAGAATTCTCCTTCTCCCTACTATTCGAAGACGAATGGATAGCATGACCATGTTGGATTTCCACAACAATCTCTTCCTGGATCCATCAACAATAATCATCATTTTTCATTCAAGGAAATGCCGAAATCACTTACATGAAAGGATACTCACATCAACCTCTCCGTCGGTGCTGGATCCCTGAATTGCTCGTATAGAGGAAAGATGAAGACCGTCAATAACAGATGGAGCAGGGTAGACCTTCTCTCTGTTAGTATTGTCGAATCCTAGTTTTTGTTTCTTCGATTATAACTCTTTTCATCGGGTTTACTCTGAAACAAATTAGCAATACTCTTCTAAGATCCTGATTATATGGACAAGAAAGTCGCAACGATAAGAGAAGTGTTAACAACTCACCAAAGAAGCGGCAGGGGACTGCACATTATTCGGTATCATTCTATGAGCTGTTTTGCTTCTTCCTTCTCCACCCTGGGGACTTTCTTTAAGGTCTAAGAAGTTTACACAGATTCGAGGCCTCACAACACGGCCATCTTACACAAAATCAATGGATGATTAAAAAACATCTATCTTACTTTCACCGATCGTGAAGAAAAGAGGCTTACATGCGCACATTCCGGAGATGCCTTCCTCTGTCACCACGGGAAAGGTACTTTAGCCTTGGTCGAGCATTAATAGAGTCAAGAGAAGGAAAATCTTGCGCTGGAGACTTAACATCCATCACAAAGGCATACAGACGCTCAAGTTGCTGACGCCAGAAGTCTATGTAACCCGGAGTCACGAAATTAGCACGATCAGAGCATGGGAATAAATACTCATTTCCCTCCACATGAGTGCAATCCAGATTAGCCTTCAAATACTCAACTGATGGTTTGTTCATTCGGTGACCTGGGATACACTGGTTTACGCCCATTTGCCGAGCTGCCCTGTCAATGTTATATTCCTCTACTCTGAATTCTCCATGCATTACTGATACTAGGTGGCCAGGAGTGCAACTTAATATGAAAGATCTCTCTCCATCATTCAAATCAGCACCGATCTTCAACATTATATTTTCTTCACCAGCATTGAAAGTGATCAATTGTGAGAAGAGATCAGGGACCAACGCCCAGGGGAGAAAGTTGAACTCGGATTCAATGTCCAGAATATCAGTGATGCATATCTTGTATTGCGGCTGCTTTGTAGAACACCTCATGATCCTGGCGTTGTCTTTCTCGAGGAAAGCATGGCGAGTGTCGACATTGGGCCCTTGCAAAACACTACGGGGAATCGGAGCATATTTTTCAAGATGCTCCCACATCAAAGCTTGAAGGAACATGGTATTAGTATATGTCTCAATTTTCATGAAACCGTTAGAGACACTGGAGTCAATAACCAAAGAGTCCAAGTTGGCAAACAGTGAACCTAAAAACAGGCTGCCAATTGGAAGTTTCTCACCTTTAGCCATCCTAATGGCAAAGGGTATCACCAATGGTTTCAACAAATGTCAGCTGTCCTCAAGAACATCTCTGGAAAGCCATAAGCATAGGAAAGCAGCGATGGACAGGGTACCATCAACAGGTTCTTCAGGAATTCTATCTCTCGGCCACCAGTATCTCAACCATTGAGCATAGCAAAATTTGGGAGACTCGTTGAACTCATGCATTTTAGCTTCCAAAGTACGAGATATTAGTTTCTTCTCTGTCGAAGTTCTCCAGGTAAATTTCCGGCGACTGGAAGATGCAACAAAGCGACTACATCTTCTAAAGTAATCGTGAACTCTCCCCATCTGCATATGAAGGTGTGAGTAGGAATACACCAACGAGCAACCAAAGCCACGATACCCGGTATATCATGATTAATGATCAAATCTCCAGCAGCTTGAATGGCTCGCGTCACCTGCGCACTATCCAGCAAGGTCCTCACATGGCTGTGGCCTAGCATATGCCTTTCTCATCCATAAAAATGCATCAGCGGCTTCCGAGAAAGTTTGAGTTCCACATGAGAAGCCGAATAATGTTTCCCTTCCAAACAGAACCGAATTATTGCTGGAGGAGACACCAACTTATTCTGAGCAGTAGTCCTGGGATTTATGAGCAACCGAAACGAAGAACCTAAAGGACGTTTTTCAGGCCTATACAAATATTCAAAGAATCTGTCTTCGATGCTTGGAATGTTCTTGGGTTTGGTAATTTCCTCATTCCCCTGAGAAGTTCCAGAATCGCCATCCCTGGAGCAATCATCATCTCCAGAAGTGTCTTCTATGGAAATGTCACTTTCAGCATCATTACGGAATCGAGTCATCTCCGCCAAATCGCTACAACATTCCACACGAGTTTCATCAATACAATGGAATTAAAGCAATCAAACAATTACGATGCTCACAATCAGCGTCTGCAAAAAAAAAAAAAACGGTAATCATAAACTCTTACCTATTTACGATTTCACGAACTCAGTGATAACTACGTAAAACCCCAAAACTTGCTCATTCTTTCAAACCTGCAAAGTCGAGCATAAAACATATTATTCAAGAGTCAACACTGACTTCTCAAGAAACTATGAATAATTCACATAACTTTCCATGTGAACATTCGTTGATTTTTACGTGTACATACACTATAAAATCACTAAACTCATACATACACTACGAATTCATCAACTCATAAATTGTTTGCTTTCAACAATTTTTCATAAATCAAAATTTGATTTATATTTTATAAAACGTGAATAACTCACGTACCTTTAAAAAAAAAATCGTGAGTTAATGACTCACGTGAATATAAAAAAAAAAAAAAAAAAATCGTGAGTTAATGACTCACGTGAATATAAAAAAAAAAAAAAAAAACTTTTTGCTCAACCGAGCATTCGTCTACGAAACGAGGGTCTTTTCTATTTTTTTAAAAGTCTACATATTTCAAACAAAATTTTGAAAGCTCGTAAACAAATTTTCATCATGAACTCCAGGTCTTTTCAAAATTCCTTTAACCCTAAGGATTATTATTTATTACTTTTACGAACAAACCTACGTAAGTATTTGCAAAATTCATGCTTCGAAAACAAACTTGGTTTTTCATGAAACCTAATAAACAAAACTTTTGCTACTGCAACTAGACCATATTTATTCAAAGTTTATGAATCTCTTCCATATTAGGGATTTTTGCCCGTTCCTTCAATTAACGAACAAACGGGCATATATATACGTTTTCTGAAAATCCTTCATAAATCCTACGCATGCATGCAACCATGGGATTTTTGGTTTTGTGAAAAACTCATCAATCACGAAACATACAGCAAAAAAAAAAAAAGGACGGACGGACGGACGGACTTACCTATCGGCGCCGGCCGGAATTTGGCCGAACGGTGGTCGGATGGGTGGCGGTGCTGGTTCCGCGAATTTTCCTGCTGCTGCTCGTGAAGTGATGGAGAGGAGAAGAGTGGTCGGTCAATCAAAACACAAAAAGAATTTTAGGGCTTCTTCCCTTTTATATCAAATTTATTTCCAAAACCTAATAAAACATGGGTTTCCTTTTTGGACTTGGGCCCATGAATCCTAAACCGACCATAACTAGGCTTCTGAACGCTCAAATCAGCAGTGCCTTATCTCTCCGTGCATATGAGGTTACACTCTATCTTGCTATCAGGGTCCTCATTTGTGCATTTGCTCGTACATGACATCATTGGGGTAAAACGAGGATTCTGAAACTACCTTTGTAGGCTGAGCTCGACCACTGATCTCGTCGACTGAAAATTAACATTTAATGCTTACTGCGGAACATGACTGTTCCTCACTAAGCAGGGGACTTAATGTAGATGGTGGATTTTCAACAAAGGTTAAAACCGTAAAATCATGAGCCATGTTTTTGACACGGCTTTCAGGCATGCAACGATTCATATTTTACGAAGCCATGATGAATATGTTTTCGAATAGCCTCCAATAGCTGAGCGTTCGATCCCTGGCATTTCGTCGTGACCTCTATGCAGAATAACGTATTTGGGCGGTTCTCCGTAGATTGAGAGCTTAACGCCTTCAGGACGTCGGTGACACTCATTGTTCCCTGACTGCAGGAGAGAAACCCACCTCCACATAGAAGAATAGTTGGGCGGCGGACGCCTTCAGGACGTCGGTGACACTCACCGTTCCCTGACTATGTGGAGAGACCGTGTATAGATTCAGGCGGTTCTCCGTAGATTGAGAGCACTAACGCCTTCAGGTCGTAAACAACACCGTTACTCCCTAACTATGCACCATTCAGAATAGATGTGACGCTTTAACTGGCTAATATCTTTTCTGCAATAGATTAATCCTGCCGCGACATTCACCACTGAATTCCCAGAATAATTTATTATTGCTCCTATTCCATGGCCGAATCCACGGCTTGATACCATGGAATGGAAATAACAATTGCTCATATTCCATGGTCGAATCCACGGCCTGATCCCATGGAATGGCAATAACAATTGCTCCTATTCCATGGTCTAATCCACGGCCTGATCCCATGGAATGGCAATAACAATTGCTCCTATTCCATGGTCGAATCCACAGCCTGATCCCATGGAATGGCAATAACAATTTCTCCTATTCCATGGTCGAATCCACGACCTGATCCCATGGAATGGCAATAACAATTTCTCTGATTCCATGATCGAATCCACGGCTTGATCTCATAGAATGGAAATAAACTACTACATTATCTCATTATTCTGATTTCATGATCGAATACACAGTTGATCTCATGAAATGGTGTAGATAATTTTAATTACTCCAATTTTATGGTCTCATCCACGATCCCATAGGATGGTAATGCTTGCTTTATTATTCTGAATTCATAGTCGAATCCACGGCTGATCCTATGTATTAATAATAAAAAACTATTCATTTTATTACTTAGTTTCATGAATTATTCTTCACTGAATTTCATAAATTAGTAATAAATACTCAATAACCGGGCATCTGGATCATCACTGAGTAAGCCCCACAAAAATGGTGAAAGTGTATATGACAATGATGCACGACTGAGCACCCGGATGCACGAACGAGCATCCAAAAAATATGAAACAATGAGGAATCCTACGCAAAACAGAGAAAACAATAAATATTAATAAAATAATAAGAGGCGCCCAGGGCCAGGCCCACCGGCCGGCCGGCCGTGCCCTAGCCATGGC
The DNA here is from genome assembly GCA_023531295.1 of Papaver armeniacum. Taxonomy (NCBI): domain Eukaryota; kingdom Viridiplantae; phylum Streptophyta; class Magnoliopsida; order Ranunculales; family Papaveraceae; genus Papaver; species Papaver armeniacum. The sequence goes on from JAJJWW010004761.1 coordinate 396,574, forward strand.
CGGTCCATGCCTCTTCCATTATTTTTCTTATTTTTTGTTATTTCATGAACTCATGAAAACTCCTTGGTTTTAGCAACTTTCTTTGTTTTTGCAAAAACTCATGAATCCTCCATAACTTCATGGATTTATGAAATAATATTATAAAATAAGGAAACGTGTGCGGGACCAGGCAACCTAGCCGGCCGGCCATGCCTGAGCCGTGGTCGGTCCCACACCTCACAATCCTTAGCTTTTATAATTATTATTCCCTAATCTCATGAAACTCCTTTGTTTCAACAAAAACTCAATGATATTCCATAACTTCAAGGATTCATGAAAAATAATATTATAAAATAGGGAAAGGTGTGCGGGACCGGGAAACATAGCCGGCCGTCCATGTCCTAGCTGTGGCCGGTCCCACACCTTGCAATCCCTAGTCTTTTATAATTATTATTTTCCTAAATTCATGAAACTCCTTGGTTTGGTCCCACACCTTGCAATCCCTAGTCGATAATTTTAAATGTTTTTATAATTATTATTTTCCTAAATTCATGAAACTCCTTGGTTTGAGCAAAAATCATGATTTCGTCATAACTTCTCAAATTTTGCTCAAATCATGAAAAACCAAAAGCCAACCAAAAGGGCAAAAGGTCATTTTAGGTCACGAGTTGAGGTTAAGGGGCAAACCTAACTGGAGGAATACTAGACCTCTCTCACGATAATTTTAAATGTTAAAATACACTAATTTTAGTATTTATAAAATATTGATCAATTGAGCATACATGCTCATTCCAAAAAATCAAGAATTTCGAGATAGTCATTAATTGACAAGATGAAGAGAAGATGAAACTCTCCATTACGGTGAGAAGACCCAAGAAACCGGCTCCGAAATCGGCCGAGAAATGCTCAACAAACAGAGTAAACTCATTGAATTTACGCTCGGCAGGTCGACCCGGTGACTCGTTGAAAAATTCACAACATTGCATGGGTATGAAGACTTGGGCTAGGAATTGGATGGAGAATTGGATTCAAATTTGGAAAGAGAAGGTGGAAGAGTTGAGAAAAGCTTGAATTTGGAAGTTGAATTGCAAAAGGAAAAGGATTCTACTCCTTAGAAGATTTGGAGAATATTGAAGCCTATAAATAGAGAAGTTTTTCTACAACTTCTACACATCTCTACACACACAATTCTTTTCTTTTCTTATCTTTGTGTGAACTATTTAACATGAGTAGTTAATTTTATTGATTGAGGATGAATTCCTAGTTCTTAATATGATTTGAGTTTTTGTTTTTAATTCTATCTTGAAGTTCTTCACATGATTATCGTTTGTTTTTACTAATAGGAGTGATCTTAAAGACATTCATGATTGATTGATAGATTGTTTAGAAAAATAGTTTAATCTAACTAAAACTCTCAAGGTGGTTCTTTTGAATAGAATCGATAACTAAGCGGACTTTGTTACTCGGTGAAATTAGGGATTTTGGGGCTAGCTAAGCGGACCGCTATCCTACGGTTGGTGAGACATCCTTGATCTTGGCTCTCATCTTTCAACTTTATCTTTTAATTGTTTTGTTTATTTTCTTTTGCTTTTACACCCCCTTTTCGTGACAACTTTACAACACTGCCCTATATTACACGACACGTATCACCACGTGCATGCCTTCATGACCGCATATTACAACATTCAAAACGGTTTTCAACCTCAACATTATGGCAACTTCCAACCATCCATAGGATACAATCAAAACCAATCTTTTGGCTATGATCAAATTCCTACACGAACATTATGTCATCCATGATTGGGGATCTTCAACAAAAGATAGAACAAATTAACAAACCTTTGGAGACTTTTGATGACGCTTAGTGTAGATTACTCAAGCCTTGATCTTAATAATGATGCAATGAGGAAGTTATTCCAACAAAGCCGGTCCCACATGTTTTCATCCCAAATTCTATGTTCTTTATACACTTCCGAGTGTGGACGAGAATAAGTGTGGGGGAAATTTCTATCGAGCGATAATTTCATTATTATTTTCTTGTGCTAATATTTGTATGGAGTTATTGTTTTCAGGTATTATGGGTGGACCAAGCGCTTAATAATTTGTTCAATTGCTCAGCATACTTCTAGGTATGTTTATTGGGTATTCATATCATGAGAGGCACCGACGGAATTCTTCCATTTACCCAAACTATGGTTTATTTTTGTATTTAATTTCTCTTAACAAAAAAAAAAAAAAAAAAAAAAAAATAATAATAATAAAGAGAAAACAAGAGAAATATTTGTATAAGCCGTGGGAAGGAAAATATATAAGGAAGTTTCAAGCGACAAGGATTTTAAGGTAAAAGAGTTACTGAAACCGAAGACCATGAAGATCAAGACGAGGAGCGGAAGATGTTTCTATTGGATGCCGTGAGAGTGGTGTTATCATAATTAGCGATCGGATGTGAAGGTAAGTAAGTAATCTCATCCTCCAACCTTTTGGTGAGGCGTAAGTCGAGGCGAAATGCTTATTGATCGTTTCTCAAACACGCGTTCTCTCATTATGGTGTGGTTATTTCTCACTCAACATTTAAGAACGAGAATATGTTCTTTAGTATTTCTAACTTCTTATTACTAGCACATTTCTGTGCAATTGATATATGGAGCCAGGTTGAGGTTAAGGGGCAACCCAACTGGAGGAATACTATAGACAAGCCACTAAGGATAAGGGGTCGAAACTGGTTAGCCTTATCGGAATTAATCACTTATTAAGGCACCCAAATTGGGGTGGTTTTATGTGGGCGTTTTAATCTGTTCAATTCCCATACCCTAAAGGGACTTCTCTCATGGGTATGAAGACTTGGGCTAGGGAATTGGATGGAGAATTGGATTCAAATTTGGAAAGAGAAGGTGGAAGAGTTGAGAAAAGCTTGAATTTGGAAGTTGAATCGCAAAAAGGAACAGGATTCTACTCCTTAGAAGATTTGGAGAATATTGAAGCCTATAAATAGAGAAGTTTTCTACAACTTCTACACATCTCTACACACACAATTCTTTTCTTTTCTTATTTCTTTGTGTGAACTATTTAACATGAGTAGTTAATTTTATTGATTGAGGATGAATTCCTAGTTCTTAATATGATTTGAGTTTTTGTTTTTAATTCTATCTTTGAAGTTCTTCACATGATTATCAAACGTTTGTTTTTACTAATAGGAGTGATCTTAAAGACATTCATGATTGATTGATAGATTGTTTAGAATGCATGCTAAATTGATTTGTTAGTTTAATCTAATGCTAGTGAAAGTTAGGAGATAAGTAATCGTTTCTTGACTCTTTACATAAAGTAGCAAACACGAGACCTTGCGGAGGGATTAGAAGTGGAGCAATTGTGTGTAGAAACAACGCTAGAAAGTGAACCAAGCGAACCGAGGTTTAACTACTAGTACTAAACCTAAATTCATAAATCTTAATGCATTGCATCTTGTAAGCGGACCTCAAGGTGGTTCTTTTGAATAGAATCGATAACTAAGCGGACTAAATTCATAAATCTTAAATTGAAATTAGGGATTTTGGGGCTAGCATCCTATAGTTTGGTGATTGCAAGTGGAAGAGAACAAGAAGGATTCCTTGATCTTGTCTCTCTTATTGCTCTCATCTTTCAACTTTATCTTTTAATTGTTTTGTTTATTTTCTTTTGCTTTTTACACCCCCTTTCGTGACAACTTTTACAACTAGAATCTCGTGACTCTGGGAATTTGTTACTAGTTAATTAGGTTGTATTAATTAATTTGTTGTGGTTCATCACTTGCACAAAGGGTCCCACATGTTTTCATAAACTAATCTGCTCATTGGGCCCAAACTATCTCCAACCAACTTGGGGTTTGCTCAAACGGCCAACAACTGGTCACGTGACCACCAAGAGCCGGTCACATGCTCTCTTGGTCGGTCCCCATCTTTCATACCTAGGTTTTATCACCTAATCTTTGAATCCAAAGCAATATTTGATAAATGATGAAACCAACATTTAATCATCATTCTTTCACTAATCCTCAAACTGAGAACCCTGGTGCGTGCTCACTCGAGCACCGGGCACCACATGGACGCCCATCATCCCATGTGGTCGGTCCCTCTATCACTCATGACCTATTTTCAGCGATTCATCAACTATGATCTGAAATTAGTGTTTTGAATAAATGCTCCACAAATCATCACTCTGAGCACGATTCAAACACTAATGAATTTATGATGGATTCAGCAACCAACATCTTAATTAATCATATAATATTTGGTAATTTATCAGTAATTTGTCGAATTGAGCAATACTTGCTCAATTGCACGACAAATTATCAACATTCAGTAATTCGCTGAATTGAGCGATACTTGCTCAATTGTACGTCAAATCATCAACATTCATTATTTTGTCGAATTGAGCAATACTTGCTCAATTGCTCGTCAAATTCTCGATATTCAGTAATTCGTCGAATTGAGAAATACTTGCTCAATTGCTCGAATATTTATCCAATTATCAATATTCAGTAATTTATCAGTATTTCGTCGAATCGAGTAATACTTGCTCGGTTGCTCGAATAATCCACATATATTCAGTAACTCATCAATATTTAACAACTCGTCGAATTTACAATATTTGCTCAAACGAGCAACATTAACATTTGATGCGTGTCGTAACCACAACAAATTAATTAATACTTTACTACCTAATTAACAAGTAATATAGGGTAGTCAAGGTCGATCCCACGAGGAGCACGAGATTCTAGTTGTAAAAATTGTCACGAAAGGGGGGTGTAAAAAGCAAAAGAAAATAAACAAAGCAATTAAAAGATAAAGTTGAAAGCAATAAGAGAGACAAGATCAAGGAATCCTTCTTCGTTACGAAACAATGAATCAAGTTATGTTCTCTTCTACTTGTTATTAGTCACAAATTATCACCAACCGTAGGTAAAGCGTACGCTAGCTAGTGCTAAACCCTAAATCCCTTGTATTTCAGGGACACGGAAGTTCTCGACTATCGGATTCTAATCACCAAGCCACCTAGAATTAGCTCAACCTAGATGTAACTTGGCTCATGCATTAAGTTTTGTGAATTTCTTAGGTTGATATTAGTAGTTAGACTCTTAGCTCAAGGTCCACTTGCTAACGTTGTTTCTACACACAATTGCTCCACGGAATCCCTCCGCAAGGTCTCGTGTTTGCTACTTATGTAAAGAGTCAAGAAACGATTACTTATCTCCTAACTTTCACTAGCTTTAGATTAAACTAACAAATCAATTTAGCATGCATTCTAAACAATCTATCAATCAATCATGAATGTCCTTAAGATCATTCCTATTAGTAAAAACAATCGATAATCATGTGAAAAACTTCAAGATAGAATTGAAAACAAAAACTTAAATCATATATTAAGAACTAGGAATTCATCCTCAATCAATAAAATTAACTACTCATGTTAAAGAGTTCACACAAAGAATAAGAAAAGAAAAGTGTTGTGTGTGTAGAGAGGTATGTAGAGATGTGTGTCTAGAAGTTGTAGAAAACTTCTCTATTTATAGGCTTCAATATTCTCCAAATCTTCCAAGGAATAGAATCCTTTTTCTTTTGCAATTCAATTTCCAAATCCAAGCTTTTCTCAACTCTTCCACCTTCTCTTTCCAAATTTGAGTCCAATTCTCCATCCAATTCCTAGCCCAAGTCTTCACACCCATGAGAGAAGTCCATAGAAAATTTCGGAATTTTTGCTCGCTAGGAAAACTGGGATTATGGTCGGAATCCGGTAGGAATAGTCGCCGCGGCCACTGAAAATTCTCTGCCGGTAAAGGTATATTCCGTCAGTCCACCGTTAGGACTAACGGTCAAACGGGTCAACTGTCAGTCAACTGTTAGTCAACAGGGTCAAAGAGGAAGGAGAGTCAGACTCGAGTTAGCTTCTGACTCAGCTAACTGGGCTTACTCAGCTGAGTCGATTCTTGAATCAGGGTGCTTACTCGGTGACTTAATCTAATTAACTAACAGGAATCGGCCACTGAACTCGGTTGGGATCGGTCATCGGGATCGTCCGGATCGGTCCGAGTCGACTCGCCAGAAGGATGATTTGGCCGAGTTTCGGCTATTTACAGGACTTTCCGGCCACTTTCAGGCCTTTCTTTAGTGTCTTCTCCTGTTAAGAATCCTACACATACATCTAAAGACTCATTCATTCACAACTTCCCTGTACAGAGCTTCAATCGTTCTTCCATTCCTCCCTGCAACCACCAGCTCTTCTTGAAATCTCAGCTCAAGCCATTCATGCCTGCAAGACCAACTCTGTAATGAATAACCACCAGTTCCGTGGCAAGCATCATACCACCACCATAAGCAGCAACTAAACAAGAGTCTCCTCCTCGCCCGAACCACCAACACATTATAGCTACTGACTTTATCAAACCAACTTGAACCACTACCTAGCCATCTCTGCAATTGCTGTACTTCACTAATCCAGCTCTGTCAAGTTTCAACACAGTCTCAGACCCATTCTAGTAATCCATGTCCGCTCGTAACCACCTTCTCTAACCATCTCAATTCACAGATCGAGCAACTTCTCAAACCCTGGTTTCTTCTCTCTGCGTTTCAATTCTGCTTCAAAAACCCATTTGCTCATACATCACTCACAGCTCTTCTTATCCGTAAGACCCATTTCTTCTCATACATACTGACTCACAATAGACGGCAATCATCTCGATTCACAAAGATCGGTGTCTATTCTCAAACTCTCGGCAAAGACTCACTTCGATCTACTCAACTCCATCTTCTCTACACCTTCACTACTGGACTCGAATCGCACCCTATCTCCCGAGCTTCAATCGAATCAAACCCTCGATTTACAGCGTCACCACACTCTTCATCTACCGAGTTCGACAAGAATAAACCCATCTCGTAGTTTTTCATCTCGATCTGAATCCGTCATCAACCATACCCGAGCTCAATCAAATTCTTCACCGTCACTAGCTAGTTCTTTACCGGCTCGAGCTTGTCTTGACTCTCTCTCGATCTTTGACATCGGCAAAGAACTCACGTCTCAATCGATTCATTGATGCAATCATCGAACCCTTAACAGACCCATTAATTTCTCAGATTCAATCCCCATCTCCCTGAGCTCTATCTCTCATTCAATTTCTCAGCGAACCCATTTCCCGATTCATCATTGAGATCTCTCTGGCCGAATTCCTTCATCTCTCGAGCTTTCATTCTTCTCGTCGCTCAATCAACACCACCTTAGACTTCATCCATCTAACCCAGTCGATCTCGATTCAACAAACTCTAGTTCCCGTGTTTGCCTTTTCGACCATGAATCAACTTATATAAATCTCATACAACCACGAACTGGTTTCTACTCGGTCGAATTCAATCTCTGGCTTTCAGACGCAGCCATTGTCTGCTCTTCTCAATTTCAGGTGAGATTGGGTAAATGAGAATGATTGAAGAGAAAGAAAAACCCTTTCTCGATTTAGGGTGAAGGTAAAGTAGGGTAGGATGGTTACACCCCAAGGACAGTGACCACCCCAATTGGGTGCTCATAATAGGATGTCACTTCTGATAAGGGCTAGCCAGATGGCAGCCCCTTAACCTTGATTAGTCTGTCTTTAAAACTTCCCAAAAGGGTTACCCCTTAACCATTACTGGGCTCCGGATAGTGTTCGCCCGTAAAATGACCTTTTTGCCCTTTTGACTTAAATTGGGTGATTTCTTCTTCTTTTCCTCCGTGCGACTCCATAGTAGCTATAAAACTCAAAACAAACGTAAAATACATAATTTACAAGAAAAATAGCAAAGAAAGCATAAACTACTAGATAGTAAATTAGGTGTATTCTACACCTATCAAATTCCCCCACACTTAGACTTTGCTAGTCCTCGAGCAAATCAAACTAAAACTCACAACTTCAAAGCGTTCAAGCGTCCCAAGCATCCAAAGAGTTATGAGGACATAGAGTTTCTGCATGCTAGTAATAAGAAGTTAGAAATACTAAAGAACATATTCTCGTTCTTAAATGTTGAGTGAGAAATAACCATCCCATAATGAGAGAACGCGTGTTTGAGAAACGATCAATAAGCATTTCGCCTCGACTTCTGCCTCACCAAATAAGATTTTATGATAATTGCACTCAAAAAGACAGCTTTTTTTATGGTTCTCACATGTGTGCAGGTAGGAATGAAGAGAGAATTCCTGCGACACGTTGAATGGTGGGAAGGACAACTTCCGAAATATTTTTAAAAACCCACATCTTTTAATATTTTGAAAAACCATTTTTCTGACGATCTCTAAGAAAGGAAATCAACCATATTATCGAGGATGAGATTACTTACTCACCTTCACATCCGATCGCCAATTATGATAAACCACTCTCACGGCATCCAATAGAAACGTCTTCCGCTCCTTGTCTTGATCTTCTTGGTCTTCGGTTTCAACTATTGATGATAAACCCTTGAATTTCATAAATCCGTGACAATTCTTGACTCTTTTTACCTTAAATATCCTTGTCGCTTGAAACTTCCTTATAGATTTTCCTTCCCCACGGCTCATTCAATAAAAATAAGAACAAATATTTCTGTTTTTTTTTTTTTTTTTTTTTTTTTTTTTTTTTTTTTTTTTTTTTTTTTTGAAACAAGAGAAATTAAATACAAAATAAACCATGGCCGTGGAAGAAGTATTTTACCACTTGATTCTTCACAACTTGTATCGTCTTGAAATCATAAACTTTCAAAAATTCTCACCTTTTAATTTTCTTCGCTTTCATGAATAAGTCTTCATACTTGAATATAAAATTACCTCATTGTATTGTATTGTAAGTCCTCAACATATATGTAAAAATCCGCTCATTTGTATGTTGCTTTACTTGAATTTGAAATTTGCTCTTTTTCTCGTTCCGTTGCTTGTAAACCTTAAACTTTTTCCAACTTTCCTTGTAGATTTTGATGTCGCTCCTTGTTGATGATGAATGTGTTTCTATGGATCCGTTGTTGTCGCGAGAGAGAATGGTGCTAACTGCAAATCGAACTACAAGAAGGAGGCTTTCATCTATAGACGTCACCCTCATGATTGACAAAATTAGCACTCAAGAGATCAAAGAGTAGTGCTTTTATTGGTGGGAGGTTGGGTAGCTCACCATTCTACCCGGAATTTACTTACGGTGACACACACTCAAAAGAAGCTCTTTAGTAGATGGAAAATTTCTGGTCGGTGCCTCACATGATATGAATACGGGTAGTCTCCACTAATGATTGATCAGCAACTCTAATAACGCATTTCTCCCTGCACCAAATTCGCATCACCGGCATGATTAAATCCATTATTTAACACTCAAACAAACAAGAAATCCGAATGTAGTTCTCTAACATTTCCAAGTTCAATTATGTCGGTCAAAATCTCTATGTAAACATACCTAGAAGTATGCTAGTGACTCTAAAATCTTTAAAAGTTGGAATTTTTAAGTAAAACTTTTTTTTTTTTTTTTCAAAATTTTTTAATTTTTTTGTAATTTTTTTAAATACATGCTTAACCACTCCCCCACACTTAAACCTTACATTGTCCTCAATGTAATTGAATCCTCCTAGTAAAGTCAAGGTGGGAGATTTTAACATGATAAGAAACAAGAAAAAGAAATAACAAAAAGCAAAAAGATAAGAAATACAAAACCTATGGGTTGCCTCCCATTAAGCGCTTGTTTTAAAGTCGACGGCCCGACTTAGCTCTTGCTAGATTCATTCCCCATATACTAACAATCGGAAAATTTGAGGATCCACCCATAAGACCTGTTTTGCAAACAATAACTCCATACAAATATTAGCACAAGAAAACAATAGTGAAATTATCGCTCGATAGAAATTTCCCCCACACTTATTCTCGTCCACACTCGGAAGTGTATAAAGAACATAGAATTTGGGAATTTCCATGTGTTCTTCTTGGCAAACCTGCATGGTGTTAGCATCAAGTGTTTCCAATGGTGGGTATTTAGAAAAATCATCCAAAAATACTTTCGAAGCACATACATTCAAACCAATAAGAGGTAACGGAGAAGAATCAATAGGCAAAGGGTTAGACAAACCTTGCACAATCTCTTGTATTATAGAATCCTCTTCATCCTTAAAAAATTCAAGTGAATTACTTACCTCTTGTATATCGTGGTCCTCTATTAAACCTTGCAACCATTCTTCGTCGTTTTCTACCTTAACCAAAGTCTCGGAATCATTAAAATCATTCGCAAGTTCAATTGGGTCTTCCACAAAATCAATGAATGTGGTTTCATCCTCTAGTATCATCTCTTCAACATTCTCATCATCGGAATCGGGCCATTCACTAAAATGATTTTCATCGGTATAGATTGTAAGATTTTCATGTGCGGGTGTTACACCGTTTATAACAATAGGTAAGTCACACCCAATCTCCTCCTTTTGAATAGGTGAAGGATCGTTATTATGATCCGGAGTTGGAATAACTTCCTCATTGTCGGAACATTCATACACTTCCGCGGACTCCCATCTTTCCCTAAGAAATTTTTGCCAAGCAATAAATGCATCCTCCTCAAGCTCTTCCTTTTGAATAGGTGATTGATCATTATTAAGATCAAGGCTTGAGTAATCTACACTAGCGTCATCAAAAGTCTCTAAAGGTTGGTTAATTTGTTCGTATATTTTCTCCGAATTCCTTTGAATTTCTCGATGTGGTTCCTCCCAAACATAAGGTTCTTTGGTCTTGTAGTGATTCTTGCAACTTTTGTTGAAGATCCCCAATCATGGCCAACATCTTATCTGCAAAACTAGAGAATTTCTGATCATAAACAAAACTATCCTCCCATCCTTGTGATTGTCCACTTACATACCCGTCATAAGGTTGTTGATATGTATGAGAATATCCATAAGGTTCTGTAGGAAATTGATCATAGCCAAAAGATTGGTTTTGATTGTATCCTAAGGATGGTTGGAAGTTGTCATAATGTTGAGGTTGAAAACCGTATTGATTGTTGTAATATGCTTGCTCTCGTCCTCCGTACATGGAAAACCGGCACCTGAAATAAGATTCAAAAACCAAGTTAGATACGGAATAGAATCCAACAAAGCAAGAATAAAGCAAAAAGAAAAATAAAAACAACTAAAATCATCCGCTGCTCCCCGGCAGCGGCGCCAAAATTTGATGCGTGTCGTAACCACAACAAATTAATTAATACTTTACTACCTAATTAACAAGTAATATAGGGTAGTCAAGGTCGATCCCACGAGGAGCACGAGATTCTAGTTGTAAAAATTGTCACGAAAGGGGGGTGTAAAAAGCAAAAGAAAATAAACAAAGCAATTAAAAGATAAAGTTGAAAGCAATAAGAGAGACAAGATCAAGGAATCCTTCTTCGTTACGAAACAATGAATCAAGTTATGTTCTCTTCTACTTGTTATTAGTCACAAATTATCACCAACCGTAGGTAAAGCAGCTAGCTCAGTGCTAAACCCCTAAATCCCTTGTATTTCCGGACACGGAAGTTCTCGACTATCGGATTCTAATCACCAAGCCACCTAGAATTAGCTCAACCTAGATGTAACTTGGCTCATGCATTAAGTTTTGTGAATTTCTTAGGTTGATATTAGTAGTTAGACTCTTAGCTCAAGGTCCACTTGCTAACATTGTTTCTACACACAATTGCTCCACGGAATCCCTCCGCAAGGTCTCGTGTTTGCTACTTATGTAAAGAGTCAAGAAACGATTACTTATCTCCTAACTTTCACTAGCTTTAGATTAAACTAACAAATCAATTTAGCATGCATTCTAAACAATCTATCAATCAATCATGAATGTCTTTAAGATCATTCCTATTAGTAAAAACAATCGATAATCATGTGAAAAACTTCAAGATAGAATTGAAAACAAAAACTTAAATCATATATTAAGAACTAGGAATTCATCCTCAATCAATAAAATTAACTACTCATGTTAAAGAGTTCACACAAAGAATAAGAAAAGAAAAGTGTTGTGTGTGTAGAGATTGTGTGTAGAGAGGTATGTAGAGATGTGTGTCTAGAAGTTGTAGAAAACTTCTCTATTTATAGGCTTCAATATTCTCCAAATCTTCCAAGGAATAGAATCCTTTTTCTTTTGCAATTCAATTTCCAAATCCAAGCTTTTCTCAACTCTTCCACCTTCTCTTTCCAAATTTGAGTCCAATTCTCCATCCAATTCCTAGCCCAAGTCTTCACACCCATGAGAGAAGTCCATAGAAAATTCTGGAATTTTTGCTCGCGGAAAAATCGGGATTATGGTCGGAATCCGTATAGGAATAGTCGTCGCCGGCCACACTGAAAATTCTCTGCCCGGTAAAGGTATATTCCGTCGGTCCACCGTTAGGACTAACGGTCAAACGGGTCAATCGTCAGTCAACCGTTAGTCAACGGGGTCAAAGAGGAAGGAGAGTCGGACTCGAGTTAGCCGACTCGACTAATCGGGCTTACTCGGCAGAGTCGATTCTTGAATCAGTGCTTACTCGGCTGACTTAATCTAATTCAGCTAACCGGAATCGGTCACTGAACTCGGTTGGGATCGGTCATCGGGATCGTCCGGATCGGTCCGAGTCGACTCGCCAGAAGGATGATTTGGCCGAGTTTCGGCTATTTACAGGACTTTCCGGCCACTTTCAGGCCTTTCTTTAGTGTCTTCTCCTATTAAGAATCCTACACATACATCTAAAGACTCATTCATTCACAACTTCCCTGTACAGAGCTTCAATCGTTCTTCCATTCCTCCCTGCAACCACCAGCTCTTCTTGAAATCTCAGCTCAAGCCATTCATGCCTGCAAGACCAACTCTGTAATGAATAACCACCAGTTCCGTGGCAAGCATCATACCACCACCATAAGCAGCAACTAAACAAGAGTCTCCTCCTCGCCCTGAACCACCAACACATTATAGCTGCAGCTTTATCAAACCAACTTGAACCACTACCTAGCCATCTCTGCAATTGCTGTACTTCACTAATCCAGCTCTGTCAAGTTTCAACACAGTCTCAGACCCATTCTAGTAATCCATGTCTGCTCAGAACCACCTTCTCTAACCATCTCAATTCACAGATCGAGCAACTTCTCAAACCCTGGTTTCTTCTCTGCGTTTCAATTCAGCTTCAAAAAAAAACCCATTTGCTCATACATCAGCTCACAGCTCTTCTTATCCGTAAGACCCATTTCTTCTCATACATACAGCTCACAATCGACGGCAATCATCTCGATTCACAGCATCAGTGTCTATTCTCAAACTCTCAGCAGCACTCACTTCGATCTACTCAACTCCATCTTCTCTACACCTTCACTACAGACTCGAATCGCACCCTATCTCCCTGAGCTTCAACTGAATCAAACCCTCGATTTACAGCGTCACCACACTCTTCATCTACTGAGTTCGACAGTAACAAACCCATCTGTAGTTTTTCATCTCGATCTGAATCCGTCATCAACCATACCCGAGCTCAATCAAATTCTTCACCGTCACTAGCTAGTTCTTTACCAGCTCGAGCTTGTCTTGACTCTCTCTCTCGATCTTTGACACCGGCAAAGCAACTCACGTCTCAATCGATTCATTGATGCAATCATCGAACCCTTAACAGACCCATTAATTTCTCAGATTCAATCCCCATCTCCCTGAGCTCTATCTCTCATTCAATTTCTCAGCGAACCCATTTCCGATTCATCATTGAGATCTCTCGGCGAATTCCTTCATCTCTGAGCTTTCATTCTTCTCGTCGCTCAATCAACACCACCAGACGCAGCTTCATCCATCTAACCCAGTCGATCTCGATTCAACAAACTCTAGTTCCCGTGTTTGCCTTTTCGACCATGAATCAACTTATATAAATCTCATACAACCACGAACTGGTTTCTACTCGGTCGAATTCAATCTCTGGCTTTCAGACGCAGCCATTGTCTGCTCTTCTCAATTTCAGGTGAGATTGGGTAAATGAGAATGATTGAAGAGAAAGAAAAACCCTTTCTCGATTTAGGGTGAAGGTAAAGTAGGGTAGGATGGTTACACCCCAAGGACAGTGACCACCCCAATTGGGTGCTCATAATAGGATGTCACTTGATAAGGGCTAGCCGGATGGCGCCCCTTAACCTTGATTAGTCTGTCTTTAAAACTTCCCAAAAGGGTTACCCCTTAACCATTCTTTGGGATCCGGATAGTGTTCGCCCGTAAAATGACCTTTTTGCCCTTTTGACTTAAATTGGGTGATTTCTTCTTCTTTTCCTCCGTGCGACTCCATAGTAGCTATAAAACTCAAAACAAACGTAAAATACATAATTTACAAGAAAAATAGCAAAGAAAGCATAAACTACTAGATAGTAAATTAGGTGTATTCTACACCTATCAACATTCATGAATTGCTGAGCATTTGTAAAACATGCTCGATTCAACAAAACCTAGACTCATTGTCTAATCAGTCAACAACTGACAAACTAAATACATGTCTGCCATGCAGACTCCACGATTCGTGAGACATCAATCACATCAAATTGGGGGATAACAACTAGGGTTTTGGTCTGGCGGCCTACATCACGTAGATTTCATCCACGACGAGAAATGTGCGTAAGTTGTAAACGGTTGAAGGAGTTAGCAAAGTAGTGGGTGCACTATCCGTCAAGTCTCCACACGACATGGAACTGACTTTACCACGATCTTCCACTCATGAAACCGTCACACTTACAGGGATCAAGGTGTTCAGAACTCTGACAATATAAATAAGTCTCTGAATCCATGATTGAGGACAATGAATGATCACTAGCTATCGGCAATCATTCAGAATTTCTCGAGTAACTACTCTCAAGAATTCATCAATCCATTAGAACTTATTCGAACTCCACAGTTCACCAATTATTGCAGAAACCTTCAACACATCCACAATCCTAGATCATCATTGATTCCACACAATTCTCAGCTTCCCTCCTACAGATCAACCCATCTCCCTCTTTGCGACCGAATTGACTCTGGAACGGCCATTGACTTGGTTTAGGCCGGAGTCCTACAGATTGATCTCTCGAATCTAATCACTTCCTTTGCAGTGCATCTGTGTGAGGTTAAGCAGTTTGCTCGGTCGAGGAGTCTCGACGACACGCTCGATTCTTCACTTTCCTAAAAAACCAGCGAACCGTTTTTCCTCTTCCACACCAGTCCCACGTCCAAATTCTATATTTTATCATATTTTTATTATTTTCCTTGATCTCATGAAAATCTCTTCATTTGAACAAATATCCTTCGTTTTAAAGAAAATCCTCAGTTTCATGGTGTTTCCTTCGCATCAAGGAAATAATATAAAATTGGGAAAGGTGTCGTGGGACCGTGTCTACTAGCTGGCCGGCTATGCCCTAGTTGTGGCCGATCCCACACCTCATGATTCCTCATTATTTTATTATTATTTCCCTAATCTCATGAAAACTCCTTGATTTCATGATATTTCCTTTAAATCATGAAAAATAATATAAAATTAGGGAAACTCGTGGGACCGGGCACTAGCCGGCCCCACACGCCCTTATTTTATTATTATTATTTTTTTATGTTTCCTTGATCCCATAGAATTCCTTGATTTCATGATATTTTCTTCAAATTATGAAAATTCTTTCAAATCATGGAAATAATACATAAAATTAGGGAAAACTCACGGGACCGGGCCCTAGCCGGCCGACCTTGCCCAAGCCGGTCCCACAATCCCTTATTTTATTATTATTTGTTTCCTTCATCTCATGGAAACTCCTTCACTTCAAGGAAACTCCTTGATTTCAACAAAACTCCTTAGTTTCAACAAACTCCTTGATTTTATGATATTTCCATAAAATCATGAAAAATTATAACAAAATTAAGGAAATGCTATGGGACCGGACCCATTGGCCGGCTGGCATGCCTTGGCCATAGCCGGTCCCACACTTCATGATTCCTTCATTTTATTATTATTTTCCTTCATCTCATGAAGTTTCCTCACTTTCAGCAAAAATCCATGATTTCTTCATATTTTCCCAAATGGTTGCTCAAACGCACATCAGAAAATATCAAAATTCTCAGGACTGACGCGAACACTTTGGTGACATGAGCATATTACCTTGACCGACCAGGGTTGGCTCTTTGGCTTGCAAGAGGCCGGTCCCTCATATTTTCATCATTTGACCTAATTTGTTCACATTAGGTTCAAACTCTACCAAACAACTTGGAATTTCATAAAATGATCGACAGACGATCACATGACCACCCAGGGCCGGTTTCATGACCCCTTGGTCGGTCCCTCATCTCTTCATAATTAATTAGGGCTCAGACGAGCATTATTTTAATAAATGATTAAACCAGCATTTAATCATCCTCTCATCAACAAATCAACAAGTCTTTAAGAGACCTTGGTATTTGCTCACTTGAGCATCTGGGCGCTACATGGTCGACCCATGATCCCATGTAGCCGGTCCCTCCTTCCGTGGTTAATTTTCAATAAACCATCAATTGATCGAATTAGGGTTTTGAGTCCAAGGTTCATAATTCCAGATTCAAACACTAATAATTTTACGATGATCTCATGGTCAACATTTTATTAATTATACTTGGTTCAGTTGCCGGTATTTAAATTAATATTGCTATTAATAATTCATCAGACGAGCAATATTTGCTCAGATGAGCAATATTTGTTCAGACTAAGGAATATTGGTTCAATTGTCAATATTCAACAATCCATCAAATGAGCAATATTTGCTCACCTTAACTATCAATATTTACGTGAGAATCATACCTCTGTCTCAACAGACACGTTCAATTCATGAGTCTCAGAACATTTGCAAATCACGTTCGACTCAACAATACAAGGACTCATCGTCCCATGAAGTCAGCAACTGACTAACTAAATCACGAGACATCAATCGTGTCACATGGGGGATATTAACTAGGGTTTTGGTCTGGCGGTCTACGGCACGTGTGTTCATACACACGATGAGAATGTGAGCAAGTCGTGCAATCAGTTGAAGGAGTTAACAAAGTAGTGGATGGAAAATCGACCAAGTCTCCGCACGTTGAGCAGCTGGTTTTAACCCGATTTCCACTTCTCCACTCTTTGATTCCATCAACTGTCACACTTCATGTGATCATGGTGTTTACAATTCTAGCAATATAAATAAGTTCCTGAATCCTGATTGAAAGACAAGACAATCTCACGTCAAACAGACAACACGAGATTAACAACTCAATATCTGAGCAATTACTCTCAACAGAGCAAATTCAATCATTTAGAACTTATCTTATTTTCAGAATACACAACACACCTACAATCTTCGATCACCATTGATCTCACACATTTCTCAGCTTCCCTCCTACAGATCGACCCATCCTCTCTTGTGACCGAATTTACTCGGAACGACCATTGTCTTGGTTCAGGTAGGAGTACTACTGATTGATCTCTCGAATTCAAAGCACTCCCTTCTTGCAGTGCATCTGTGTGAGGTTTAACAGTTCGCTCGGTTTAAGGATTTTCCTCCGCACGGTCGTCTCCTCAATTCCGTAAAAACCAGTAACTCGTTTTGCCCCATCTACAAAAGGAGAATCGACTCTAGTCGCAACTAGTATCACACATGAGGTGTGGGGATTAGGTTTCCCAGTTGCTAGAGTTCTCCTTTATATAGTATTCAAATCAGGTTTTGCAATCAATGTTACCTTGGTAACAAAGCATTCAATATTCACCTTTAGATGAAAACCTGATTAGACTTCAAGGTAATATCTTTCAACCGTTAGATCGAACTTAGCTTGTTACACACAAATGAAATGTACCTTCATTTAGATGTGATTAACCGTACCTAAACGTGTACACCTTGTTGGCTCAATAATAGTTAACCAAAGTTAGCCATATGAACACTTTCATATCAACCTTATTCATCTTAACCAAAACTAGTTCAAATGACTCAAATGAAACTATGTCTAGAGTTGTTCAATTGTTTATATTCTCATAGAAATATACAAGATACAATTGAAGCAAAATCGATTTTGATTCACATGAATCAAGTCATGAACATTATAGCCACGGTTTGCAAAAGATTGCATTTCTTATTATATAAGTGTATTAGTTCATGAATAAACTGATTTTAACACATCATCCACTTAGGTATGCATAGAGGTACGTACCTAAGTAGCCGGACTAAGTTTGGGTTTCGTTAGTACGCGAACTGGTACACATACCTTCCAGACTCAACAGAAATTCTCGGACCTGAACCTTACGCCAGTACTCGTACCGGTACGCATACCAGGTTCCCGGACTTCACAAAACCAACAAGTAAGCATACGAGTATGCATACCATGGTTCTCGGACATGGATTACATATATGCAAGTACGCACACTATGCTTAAATCCAATTGTTTCAAACTCTAATTTCAACCATTGAAACATTCTTGGAAGACGAGAATAGCTGTCTCACTCAAACTATTAGCTTCAAAGCAATTTTCAAGAGATCGAATGATCAATACGAAACATTCCGAGTCTACACCAAATGTATGTCTCACACAAATCATGTAAGATGTTACCAGGCGAATTTCACATGATCATCTTTTGACTTTCGTCAAGAAAATAAGATAAACTTGGTTAAAGTGAAAGCTTACCAACACATATTTCTCGAAATATCAAATGTGCATAAATGAAGCTATACGACTTTTGTCTCAAATAGGAGGTAGAGTAGATAGACTTTTGAGTAATAGATGAGTTCAAGTCTCCACATACCTTTTATTGATAAAGTTTCACAAGCTCCCCTTAGTAGTTCTTCGTCTTCAATCGATGAACGCCGTGAAGTCTAATGCTCAACTACACTTTCTATCCTAATCCGAGAGTTAGCTATAAGTAGACTAGAAATCAAGGCTTATAGTTTTGGCAACTAAACTTGACAGACAAGCTTGAGATAGCAACTTTTGCGAGTTCGACCGAGCAGTGCTCTAATATGTTCGATCAATTATCTGCGACTAAGAAGGATCTTGAGCATCTTAGAACTGAGTTAGGAAAAACAACCGATGATCTTGATTCTCTCAAATCTCAAGTATCTGACTACATATAAGTTATAATATTCTTATTTTGTTTTTATCGAAGTTTTTACATATAAGTTATAAGTTATAATATTCTTATAAGTATCTGAGGAAACCGCAAATGCAGAAAAAACCCCGGGACCTAGTCCAGTTTTGAATACTCTCAGAATTAAGCCGTTATACAAAATCTAATACCAACTTTGTATAGTTGAGACCAAGTAGACTACCGATAGCTACTTAGTTTCCATAGTATCCCTGCGCATTCGACTTCTAAAGTAACACACGTGAATAGCAAGTTCTTTGGACCGTATTCCAAACAACAAAGGAAGAATCTGTTTGGTAACCAGTTTAATCAGTCTTTGCTAAAAAGATATTGTTTGAGTTGTTGACATAGGCTCTTCCGTTTAAACTAATAAACTCCTTTGTCTGGTTAGATCAACCTAAACTTCGATTACTGAAATAACCAAACTCTAGATTTGCAATCAATCAATCTATATCTCAAAGATAAACTATAAGGTCATGCCGATCTCACGCAACTAGCCAATCAAGTCTATCAAATATAAACACGACACTAGTTGGATCCCATACGATCAAGGTTTATGCACACAATTCACAAGATACGAAAACTAATAAGAAAAGCCTTGTCGTCTTCAGATCTTCGTTTGTCTTCAATAATAACCTGCACAACACAACTTGAATCCTCTTGTGATCAATCACACACATAACAGATTCTGTTAACAATGGATTATCACACGATGTCTTTAGATTCGAAAATGGTCTAAATATCTCGTCGATACTTTGATCTAGTTTGAGTGAGCCTTATATCAGAAGAGAAGGTTCTCAAGAATAAACAAACTAGGTGCAATCAAAGTTTCAACAACCGTTAGTCAATCCAATCAATAATAAAAAACTAAAATAACAATGCAATTATCTAGTTTCCCACCAATAGTACTCGTATAGCTTCTTAATCCCATAGAAGTCTTTAAACGAGCGGTCGTAAGAGATTTCGCCTAATTAGGGTACTTTTCTCTCCGGATAACGTCTCCACCAAAAACAACAAGAATGAAGTTTGCCTGGCTCTTAAGATAGTTTGCAAGAAATGCAAACTCATGTATTTATAGACCAAGGTTGTTTGGATAACAAGGAAATTCCAAAACCAAAAGTATTCTTAAGATATTAACATCAAAGTACCTAATTTCAGTTTTCATATTTCCAATTAATTCCCAAATCATATTTCCGAAAATTTTGTTTGAAAACTTCTATTATTAGTTTACCACATTAACTAATAATATTTACCTGGATATGCTTTAATTGCTGGTAATTAAAACATATATTATGAAAATTATAATTAAATGCTTTTCAATTTTTCGGTATGGGATCTCCTTGAGTATCAAGGAATATCTTTGAACAATTAATGATAAGAGTTATGTACATGTTCAAATATGTCGACAACTAGAAGTTTCTCAGCAAACCCTAATTCCAAGCTTCACACAAAACATAAAGAGATATGTGAATATTGGAAACTCGGTTTTGCTCCTTAGGATCAGTTGTTGATATGTGTCTTAAACACCTTGATACTGAAAGAGAAAACATGGATGCGGCTTGAGAGAGGATGGAAGGAACTACTGAGTTCAGATTCGATGGAAGATGAAAAGGGAAGATGTGGCTGCTGCTTCATTTCCTAATACTGATGATGTTTGAATTTAGGGAGAAATTGAGACAGAGATGAAGTAAGTCATTGTAATCAGATGGAATTCGCAAAAGAAGGTTAGAAGATGATATTTGTTGTTGATTTGAATATGATGAAGTTCAGATTGATTGAATAGTAGATGGGCTCAACTCGGATACGAGTTTGGAGTGATTTTGGGGATGAAATTAATATCGAATTGAATTTTAGGGTTCATTGAAGAATAGCTTCAGGGTTTAAATGGTGGAGATTCTGAAATCGAATGAAAAGATAGAATTTGAGATCCGTTTCACTTGGATATGAATATGGTGATCGTGGTTGTGGAATTGATGGCTTGGTGATTTTATTTTGGGGTTCTTGTTGTGTATAAGAAATAAGACAAGGAAGAAGTGTTTGATTTGATTATTAAGACATCATAAGGAGAATTTAAAATCCGGTTTGAGTTACAGAGAAATGATTTTTGGTGGTGTTCTAGACAGAAGCTTGAGCTGAGTTTGAGGAGAACAGGTGATGCGGTGTATGCTGGTACTATAGGGAGTAGTTGTGGTTAGGTAAATGCAGTTAGAAAAAGTAGTGGAGGAAGGTTGGTATTTGGGTTTTTGGGGTGAACTGACTCAAGGAGGTACAAGGAATGGCGAATTCGTCTTGGTTTGGAGGTTGTTTTGCCTCTGAATTGGAAGTTGAGTTATTTAAGCTGAGATGAAACAGAAGCCACTATGGTTGATCGCTGTCGTAAGCGTCAAAAATAATTTCACTTTCTTACTCACTAAATATGAATGAAGTACAAAGTAAGGAAGAGTTCGTATCCACAGAGAGGCAATTGTTGTTATGCAATTTTCAGTTTCTAAGGTAACCAAGGGGGGATGTTTGTTGTTTTAATGAAATACTAAAGTAAAATAAAATAGAGCAAAGCAAATAGTTGGAATAATCAATAAGGAGAAGATATTGATCACGGGATAGTATCATTCATAAACATGTATTTTCATCAATGATTAGAATTGGTATTTTAATCTCTCATCTACTAATAGTCCTAGGATACCTTGATCGCAAGTATATCCCGCTAATTCCCTGTTTTCATCACAACCACATTAAAAGATGCATATGTGAATTCTTCCTAGAAAGCAACCTAAAGTGTAAAAGCACAATTAGATTTAACTCCCTAAAAGCAATAAGTTCTATGGAATAAGACTAATCAATGCAAACGAATGTGTAAAAGCACTAATCGTTTTAACAAAAGTTATGATTCACTTGTGACTAGTAGTATATATCACTACAAGCACTACCCACAATTATGCTACTTAGAATCAGGGATAAACAACTTTTTCGTATTGAAAACCCTAATATAGCTCTAGAGATGAATGTAAATCGGATTGATTCGGACTCAACCAAACAAACTATCAAATCATATAACACTATTACTTGTGAATCACAAACAATAAAATATAGAGACAAAACTAATTCATTGAATCATATAACATATTGAGAAATCAACTTTATCCCATAACCAATAATATGTTTAGCTACTCATAGCTATGGAGTTCATCATAAAAATATTAATTGAAAAGAAGAAGATGAACAAAAGCAAACCCTAGAAGCGTAAACAAAACCGGCTCTCCAAAGTTCCAAGAAAAATATCTGTGATTAGTTGTAGAAGACTTTTCCTTTTATAGCTTTTCTCCAACTTCTAAAATTAGGTCTTCATAGTCCAAAACCCATGTGGTCCACCAAGCCCATGTATGTGCAAATACCCATGTGAAAATATGACCCAAAAGAGGTCGCCGGAAATCCGGTATTGTGGCCGGAAATTGGCCGGAAGGGTCGCCGGAAAATAACTCAGGTGACCGGCAAAGTCCGCCCGGTCACCGGTCAACGAGTCACATCGGGTCAACTCGGTCAGACCGAGTCAAACCGATTCATATGAGTCGGGTGACTTGTCGGACAGTCGAGGTTCTAACTTTCGATTGGGCTTGATATGTGCCATTGCACAGGCCAGAACTTATGCAGCACAATCATTGTGCATCACCAACTCATGTTCAACCAAGATGGCTGTGCATCCTGCAAATCCTTATCTCAGCACCAAAACTGCAACACATTAGACCTTTAATTCCATTGCAACCCTTAAGCACCATCAGCTTCACGATCAGCAAACAATACCAACCATTCAGTCCCAGAACTCATCACAATTTGCCAGATCTAACCCCATCTGTAACTGCACCCTGGCTCAACATTACCAGAGCCTGCATTCGAGTCTCATTCGCCACATCAATCATCCTTGGCTACATAGCTCACCAGTTTGCACATCACTTAACTCATCTATTTGCAGCTCCATTACCACCAGCCATTGCCTGCACCTGCAATGCCTCACAACCATTCAAGAACTCCCATTCTCGAGCTAAACCTCAACTGCATCATCCAGCTCAGAGCATCGCTTCAATCACTACAATTCCATGGCACATTTGACCCTTGCCTGCAACAGCTGCAATTTCATTCTCAAGCACACCAGAATTCATTCACTCAACCACAACTGCAATCTTTTATTGCCTTCAACAACAGCAAACCAAACACCATCATCATCTCCTCCTTCTGTTCCATCTTCATTGTCTCAGCACCATGGCAGCAAACAGAACCACCATGACATAGCTCCCAGAACCACTCCATTTCCTCCATCTAATCCTCTGCCATCTCAGTACCAGATGAAGGTCAACTGTAACCTAAACATACATCTATTTCAACCCATTGCATCCATTGCAATTGCAGCTCAGAATTCCAATCAAACCCATTGTTCTTGAATCTCCACCAATTCTTCTTCCAATTTCATTCTTCGAATTCAACTGCAAAACCCATATTTGTACCGCCTCCATTCATCTCAGCTGAACTTCCAACATCTCAGATTCATCACCACAATTGCCATTTCACAACCAAATAACTATATAACTGCACCAGCCATTCTTAACTGCAATGCAATCCACCAGCACCAGCCAACATCATGACTTGACCACAGCTACACATTTCTTCACCACCTCCCAGTTTCACATCAACAGCATCAATCCATTGAGCCATTTCAATCTGTAATTGCTTCTTGCTTTCTAAACCATTAGCAAACCCATACATGAAACAACAATTAGCACCAGGCACATACCCAATTTGAACTTCTTACTTAAATACAACAATCCTCATTCCATTCTGCTGCCAATCAATCAAACCCAACACCTTCTGTAAAACCCTATCAACTGAAGCACCATTACCTGCACTGGAACACATCATAGCTGTACCATTCTTCGCCATCTCCGTGTCTGCATAGCACCACCAACTACCCTGCAATTCATTGTGCTAATTCAGATTCAAATCAACCCTGACTTGGGTTTCTTATTCACTGTAACATCAAATTATTCGACAGTAACAACTCTCAATTTTCTTCACATTTGCTTCAATTAACAGACCCATGCTCAAATGATTTCAACCACCAGAGAGAGCTTCTCGATCTGCAATACTTGAACCCAGCCCGAATCAACCTAAATTCCAGTTCGAATTCGACCCTAGTTTTCAATTATCGAAACCATTACTGCCAAACGCAAATCCAACACACACCCATTGTTTACAAACCTTTGAATCCACAGAAACCCGCAACTGGTTGGTGATTCTACTTCCTTCATCTCCATTTCCTCCCACATCAGCTTATTGTTCTTGATATAGTTTTCAACCGAGAATTAATCTTCACAATTCTTCGATCTCTTCCACCATCTCCATCTTCCAGCAGCATTAGCTTCTCTATCTCGATTTGGATTTCAGGTGGAAACCCTAACTCCTTCTCTCACAGAAACAACACACTGAATTTGGGGATGAGAATGATTTCCTTCTTCACGACCAAGTTGATAAGGTTGCATGTACGGCCGGTATTTAGGCACCCCGGATAATGGATATGGGTCACCCAGTGGCAATCTGGCTAATAATTTTCACATACAAAGTCAGAATGACTTCTTTCTTTTGCCAATGGCTTCGTCTCTTCGTTCTCTGCAAGATGACGAGAAGAAATCCTGGACTTGAGCGAGTCCCACTTCTTTTTGCTCCAATGACTCCAAAACACCTAAGAACACTCAAAAGCAAACATAAGATACATAATTACACGAAAACTCGCAAAGAAAGCATAATCAATAGATATAAAATTAGGTGTTTTGCAACACCTATCAAATTCCCCCACACTTAGACTTTGCTAGTCCTCGAGCAAATCAAACAAAACAAATTATGCAAAATACATACAACTCCGTGTCGTCGAGGCTACGGTCACTTTTAGCATAAATAACAAGCCTTTAAACCCTTAGGTGTCCCTAGTGGACGAGTTATAGTCTCGTGAGGGTTTACTAGAGATATACCCACAAAACCTACTTTTCCAACTTACTAGTTCTCCGAAATGATAGCATCCAAAGAGATTCTGCACACTAGTCATAAGAAGTTAGACACATAAATGAACACAATCTCATCCTTAAAAGTTGAGAGAGAAATAACCATCCCTTCTCGACAAAAATTCGGGTTCGGAGTGATCTAAAGTCTCGACTCTGCCTCACAAGAAAGGGTTTTATGAAGTTGCTCTCAATAATAAACAGCTTTTTATGGGTCACACATGTGTCCAGGTAGGAATGAAGAGAGAATCCTGCGACACGTTTAAATGGTAGGAAGGTAAAAACCCTCCGAAGTATTTTGAAAACCCACATCTTTTATAATTTTGAAAACCCATTTTTCTGACGATCTCTAAGAAAGGAAATCAACCACTTAACGAAGGTGAGAATATGCTTACTTACCTCGTTATCCGTTCGGCGTGCTGCTAGCACCACTCTCAAACATCCATAGAAACGTCTTCGGTCTTCAATCGGTGTCTTCATCTTCGTCTTCGGTCTTCAACTCTTGATGATAACTCTTGAACTTCGTAGAATCTTGACAATATGATTCTTTCCCTCAAATTCCTTGTCGCTTGAAACTTCATTATAGATATTCCTTCTTCCCATTGGCTTTATTGAAAGAATACAAAACTAAAAACGAACTATACAAACCCAAAATATGATACAATGATTTTTTTTTTTTTATCTCTTTTTTTTTTTATAGAAATAAGAAATAAAACAAATACAAAATAAAAACAAAACAAAATAATAAAAACTATTAACAAACCTAAAAATTTTCTCTTGTCTTTTTTTTTTCTTCTAATTTTCGTTTTTTTTTTTTTTTTTTTTTTTTTTTTTTTTTTTTTTTTTTTTTTAAGACCAGAGAAAGTAAAATACAAATAAAATAAAAACGTAAGTACAAAGGCCATGGTGTAAGTACTTTACCGCTTGATTCTTCACAACTTATATGTCTTGATATCATAAACTTCTCGAACTCTCATCCTTGATAATTTTCACTCATGTACAATAGTCTTCAACTTATAAAAATTCTGCTCCTTGTTTTGTTGCTTTACTTAAATCTGAAATCTTCTCAATTTTTGTACCGTTGCTTGTAAACCTCGAACGTGTTCAACTTTCCTTCAAATTTGTGATGCTCCTCTTGTTGATGATGATGGTTTTTCTATGGACCTGTTGGTGTAGAGAGAGATAAGGTGGATGGTGCTAAATGCGAACAAGATTACAAGTGGTATGTAAGTTAGCAATTCGATGTCACCATCATGGTTGATAAAAATAGCACTCAAGAGATCAAAATAGTGCTTCTATGGTAGGAGGTTGGGCAGCTCACCATTCTGCCCGGAGTTTACGTACGATGACACACACTCTAAAAGCACAAATTTAGACAGGTACAAAGAATTGAAGGTTGGTGCCTCACATTATGTAACATGGGTAGTCTCCACTATAGGGGATCACTGCTCTAATACCGAATTCAGTCTGCACCTTATTTGCCACTGGCATGGTTAAATCCAACTTTAACTCTCATACAATTAAGAAACCCGATCATGTTCTCTGTCATCTCTAAGTTCAGTCACTAGTATGAGATTCTCGATGTAATCTTAGCGACATGTATACTATGTGACTCTAAACTAACTACAAGTTGGAGTTTTCTTATTCACTATTTCACAAAAAAGTTGAAAATTTTGAAAAATTTACAAAGCAAATGCTTAACCACTCCCCCACACTTAAACTTTACATTGTCCATTGAATCGTCCAAAGTAAGTCAAGGTGGGAAATTCTAACAAGAAATCAGAAAAAATAAAAAACAAGACACGAAAAAGCTAAAAACAAGACAAGAAATAAATACAAGACAAGAAATACTCATCCTTTGGGTTGCCTCCCAATTAGCGCTTGGTTTAAAATCGTCAGCCCGACTATCTCCTTGCTTTCTATGACTCCTCCAGAGGGAGTAAATCCACAAAGTTAACTCCTTCTACCACTTCGGAAGTGAAATTCTCATAATATGGTTTCAACCGGTGCCCATTAACTTTAAGTTCCTTTCCTGTAGCTATGCTACGAATTTCCACTGCACCATGAGAAAACACATTAGTAACAATAAAAGGTCCGATCCATCGTGACCTTAATTTACCCGGAAATAATTGCAAGCGAGAATTAAACAAAAGCACTTTCTGCCCAATGCAAAATTGTTTCCTAGAAATCATGTTATCATGAAATGCTTTCGTCTTGTCCTTATAAATTCGCGAGCTTTCAAATGCATCATTGCGAAGCTCCTCTAGCTCTTGGAGTTGTAACTTCCTTTGCTTTCCAGCCCCATCCATCTCCATGTTGCATTTCCTAATAGCCCAAAACGCCTTATGCTCAATTTCAACGGGTAAGTGACAAGGTTTACCATACACAAGCCTAAAGGAAGACATCCCAATAGGTGTTTTATATGCGGTTCTATACGCCCACAAAGCATCATTAAGTCGCATGCTCCAATCTTTCCTTGTTGGGTTCACCGTCTTTTCTAGAATGGATTTCACCTCCCGGTTAGACACCTCGGCTTGTCCATTGGTTTGGGGATGATAAGGTGTTGCAATCTTGTGCGACACATTGTACTTCGTCAACAAGCTTTGCAAAATCCTGTTTTTGAAGTGAGAACCCCCATCGCTAATTATGGCTCTTGGAATTCCAAACCTTGCAAAAATATTAGCTTGCACAAAATCTGAAACCACTTTAGAATCATTAGTAGGGGTGGCTTTAGCTTCCACCCATTTCGAGACATAATCAACCGCAAGTAAGATATAAAAATTCCCATGGGAGTTGACAAAAGGCCCCATAAAATCAATACCCCATACATCAAAAACTTCAATAAATTGAATAAAAGTTTGTGGAATTTGATTTCGGGCACCTAGATTGCCGGTTCTTTGGCACCTATCACAAGTTGTACAAAATATATGTGCATCCTTAAACAAAGTTGGCCAATAAAAACCACTTTCTAGTACCTTGTGAGCGGTTCGCTTACTCCCAAAATGTCCTCCGCAAGCATAGGAGTGACAAAAAGACAAGATAGAATTAAATTTAGATTCGGGAACACACCTTCGTATTACTTGGTCACTACCATGTTTCCATAAGTATGGATCATCCCATATGTATTGGTTCCCTAACCTCTTAAGTTTTTCCCTCTCAGCACGAGACAAGTTCTTTGGGATTTGTTTAGAAACTAAGTAATTGACAATATCGGCATACCATGGTTCTCCAAAGGCAATTGAGAATAGTTGCTCATCCGGGAAACTTTCACGCAATGGGATAGTCTCCTTGTCCACAGCAAGTCAGCTCAAGTGATCCGCAACGGTGTTCTCAATCCCTTTCTTGTCCTTGATTTTAATATCAAACTCTTGCAAGAGTAAAATCCACCGCATGAGCCTCGGTTTCGCCTCTTTCTTTGTAAGCAAGTACTTAAGCGCTGCATGATCAGAAAAGACAACAACTTTTGTACCAATTATGTAGTTGCAGGAAATCCTACACTACACACCTCACTCGAATTTTCTTATTCAATCCATTTGAAGATGAATAACAATGTGTTTTATTAATTGTTTTCTTCAAAGATTTACAAAGAAATGTAGAACAGAGCTAAAGAAATTACAATCACTCTTAATTTTCTCTCTCCTAATGACTTGCTTAACAATTCGAAAGACCTCTCCCATAACAGACTTACTCAACCCTTTATATAGGGCATTACATAGTGGATGACAGCTAAGCTGTCCTTTATTTTCGGAAATGACTCGCGACTCCTCGCGAGTGTGTAATTGTCTGTCCTTGCGACACCCCTAAATCTCGCCGAGTCTTCACACTTTTCTCATATTTTGGCTGTCGTCATCCATTGCGTCATTTATATTACTTCCATGCGATGCATTCGCAATGTAGTCGTTTATTATTCTCGCGAAGTATTGATGTCGCGATATTCTGGTCCTACATCTTGCCTCTTCTCATGTCTTCTCTGCGAAGAAGAGAATGTCATGAGAACCAATATTTTAAAGTGCCGCAACTTGCTTATCTTTATCTCGCGATTGTTCATTTTTATTCGTTTTTGTTTATGTACGGAATTTAGTACAGGTGTTTCTTCTTCCACTCCTTTCTTGACACGTCTCTTTCAACCGCTTACTCTTGACCATTCACGTCCCATCTCGCATTAAATGCATTTGTTTTCTCGAGAATTCTCTTCTCTATATATAGCTTTCTTACCCTTCTCTTTTTCTCTTTTATTTTCCTTCTGCAAATTTTCTTTAACTCTCTCTCTCCTTCCGCAATTTGCGCTCTTGCTACCACAGTCCTAGACTTTTCTCGTTCTTTTGATCTTCAACTCTCTATTCATTCCCATACCTTTAACAATGGCTTCACTTAGTCGTACATACGCTCCTCATTTTACTGATGTTCAAAAGAAGTTACAGGAAAAGGGTTTCACTTTATCTACCATTCCCAATCAAGGATCTTCATCTATTCTTTCCGCAAAACTTTTTTCTGATCATCAATGTGATGATCATAAAATCGTAATCTCACTGGGTCAACTCCTCGCAGGACTCCCCATTCCTTTGTACAATCTGAATTGCCATTATTCTATGAAATTCTTTCTCATGAGAAATTCTCGCGAGTTGTCTATCAATTGAGTGGCGATCGCATTCGTTTAATGCTTGAATTCGCCCATCGTGGTCTTTGGTAAAGGATCTTTATATCCTAATAATGTTAGGGATCCTAGGTTTGTAGATTTACAAATAGTTCTTGAGAAGTATACCGTGGACAATTTGTTTGCGAATTACTCTTGTTATAAATATGAGAAATAATAAATCTCATTTGGGGTGTTCTTCGAAAAAGAATGATAACGTTGATCTTTGACAAATTGCTTATGCAAGATATTGATTGGCATTCGGGCAACAATACTACTCCCCGTCATTCCAAAGATGAGAAATGGTGGGTCGTTCCTTTACTTTTGAGTGGACCTTATATCGCAGGTTCATATATTCTCCATACACACCTCGCGAACTATCGTCCTTGGGAATTCAAGTGGCCTGAGGAGTCAAATGAGGTATATTTCATTTTTTCAATTTTACTTTGCAACATCTTCTTCCTCTTTTATCTATTAACCTTCGAAAATTTTAGATCGCTAGAATGAGGAGGAAATATAAAGAAAATCCAAAGCCGAGTATCCTAGCAATACTTCGATCGCTCACGAATGAAGTAAGAAACATTTTCTTTTGTTATTTTAAACAATATTGTTGCCTCTGTTTCTTATCTTCATGTGTGTGCGAAGGTTGAAGTTGAAGAAGCTGAAGCTGCGAAGGCTAAAGGAGAAGATAAAACTACTTCACACAAGGACAAGTCTTCCGCTCCGTTTTCTAAAAAACGGAAAACCCATCCCTCTTCTCATTGTAGTTCTCAAACAAGCGAGAACTCTGACAAGAATGAAAATGAGGTTGGTACTTCTTCTGCGAGGGAGAATCGCTCAACCACTTCTGCTATGGCGCAATTGTCTAGCATCTTTTCCGATTCCATGCAAGGATTGGGAGACGAGCATTTAACTGCTACTTGCGAAGCTCTCGCTAAGATTTGCGATGCCCCACTGTTGGAGGATAATGAGTCATTTCGCGGGGTTTCCGACGGTGACTTCTAGTTTCTTAAATGCTCTTAATGCTTTGGTATGTTTGTATCTTTTTATTTCTTTGCGACTTCAATTATAAACTCTATCTTAATCATTTCCATATTTTTCTTTGTAGTCTAAGGAGAGCTTCTTTTGTTGTCGCTTCTGACCTTGAGAAAAGACACAGCAATCTCGAAAGGAGAAATTTGCAACTTAAAGATAAGATCCGAGAACTAGAGTGTGAAGTTGCGACCTCTCGCGAGAAGGATGAACGGATTAAACAACTGGAGTCTGAGCTTACTTCTCAACAGAATAGAGTATCTACTCTTGAAAGCGCAAATCAGCAGCTTTATGGTATAGCAATCTTTATTCCTCAGATTTCTTTTATTTAATCTTTTACTTTTCTTTGCCTGACTTACTATTTTCGCAGACATATATAATCTCTCTGAAGAGTCCATTCTTCTCCATTCATTTCCCGAGCCCATGGATGATGATGTCCTTCTTACTCGCCTCAATGAATCTCTAAGTAGTTCTTCAAATGATACTAACCGTCTTTCATTAAAGGATCTTCAATCCAAACACCATCTCTTAAAAATCGAGCATAGAACTAGTTTAAGTTTAGCTAATCAATTTAAACGAATGTATCTTGATTCCAAGAAGAAAGTCAAAGCCTTAAGGAAGAAAGTTAGTGATCTCATAGATGAGAAAGATCGTATTACTAACAGAGGTGCACAGGCATTAGCAGAATTTCAAAAATCTCTCCTTGATGTGCAAGTTGAGCGAGATGAGATCCTTCGTCAGAATACCCTACTTAGCGAGCGAAAAGACCAAATTCGCTCACTTTTTGTCATAAATAATGATGATGAATTTGCCTGGGCTGCGAAGGTTTTAGATAACGCTAAAAATAACTTAGGTGTCGATGTTAGTCTTCGCACCGAGCAAACTACCTTAATCAAGGATATGATCTTTGAAAGAGAAGGTTGTTTGTTATACTTCTTTACTTTTAAATTTCTTTTTCTTTTTGTACTATTATCATTAATTCATTTCTTCATATTTTGAGAATCGAAAAGAGATTTGAGACAAGGATTGGAGAACTTGAAACCGAAAAAAAGAACAACTCGCCATGGATCTCTCTCTTCGCGAGAATAAATATTCTAAGTTGAAGCGGCAATTCCAAGCTACGGTGGCGAATTTTAATAATGATCTTTGTTCGTTTTCGCAATCAAGCTATGGAAATAGTTTGTAACGATCACAACATTCCTCTTCATTCATATCCTTTCCTTCTTGAAGAAGTTCGAGAACTTGCTTGTCTACGATATTTACGATAGTGAAGCTAATGAAGAAGAAGAATCTGGCGACGAAAGTGATGGAACCAAAGAATCAGATCAAGAAGAAGAACCGGCAAAGAAATAACTTCTTTTTCTTCTTTCATTTATTGTAATATCTGTATATATATATATCTTTGACCATTGAATGTGAATTTCAACTTTTGCTTCCTTTGTTCAGATATATCAATCAAACAACCCTTCTTTGTAATTATAACTTCACACTTGCCTCTGTCCATAAGATATAATCAATTTTGCGAGTTACCTAAAATATAATCAACTTTGCGAGTTACATAAAATATGATTATTCTCGAGAGATGTATATATATATTTTTTTTTTTTTTTTTTTTTTTTTTTTGACTCTGCACGTTACCAATGCGACAAGATCGCAAGATATCTTCATGGATTAAGAAATCTATTGATCTTGCCTTATCAGTATTTGTGTGGTCTTATTATGCCTTCCTAAGTAAAGGTCTTATTTTGCCACCCCTCGTTGCGACAAAATCGCAGGACGTCTTTACACTTTCATATAATGACCCATTGACCTTGTCTTATCATTTCTTAAGTATTTTTGCCTCTGCGGAGACATTATATTTGCGACAATATGACAGGTTTAAATGTTCTTGCGACCATAAAATCCCGTAACATTGTCGTCTTTGCGACGAAATCGCAGGACGTTCTTACATTTTCATGTAAAAACCCATTGATCTCGTCTTACCCTCGCGTTAGTATTATTGACTCTGCAGGATCATTGCACAAATATGACAAGCCTAAATTTTCTTACGAAAATAAAGCCTCATGACATTTGCGTCTTTTGACACTTATCAGCTCCCTAATGGAGGGTGCCGCCCTTATCTTCTCCCTGGTTGCCCCTTCAAGGAGGCGTACATCGGCCATACAAGACTAGCTCCTCCCATCCGGTCTTAACAACAACCGGTTGTTTTCGTGACCCTCTTATCCCTTATACCTATATGGCTTATGGTTACGAGACTACACCCTAAGTGGAGTTTTCTTCGGGCCGAGTGCAGCATGTGCCAAGACTTGTCAAGAGTGGTAAGGAAGTTCCATGCTCCCCGCACTCTTGACTCAACCGTGTACCCCGGCGCCTTGGTCATACACTGACTCCTTGGAAGAGACCCTCGGGCGTCCAACCAGGGTATAACCTTATATATATAGTTGGAAATCCAAGGTATCTCCCCCGGATAGGCTTTCATGGGCCCCAAATCTCCATGACCCAGGTTTCAGGAGCGGTGTAACCTTCCACCTGAGCTATGTTAAGAGATACCCCCTTACATGACGTACTTTAGGTCTTACATTTTCCTCTTGCGAAATATTATTTGCGAACTAGGGTGTATGCCATAAAGGTTTGTCCCATTCACTCACTCATTCATTTTATCAATTTATTCAATCATTTGTCTGCGAAGTTTTCGCACAATCTCATTTCAATTATTCAATAGATTGGTACACATTCTTCATGGCGAGACTCTCGCACAATTTTTCCGCAACCATCATCTCTGCTACTTATCCTTATCATGCTTTCACCACTAAATTGTTATCTTTTCTCGCGAGTATTCATTTTTTACACCTTTTATTCTTACTTCCTTCTGCCTCCGCATCAGCCCTCCATTTCAATGTCTCCTTTGCTTCATGATATTCAGTTACTTTTGTGCATTCACTTCGCAGCATCTCTTCTTCTTTTGTTTCTATGGCATCTACCATTAGTCTTTCTTTTCTTTGTTCATCCTGTACATTCTTCCTCCAACCTTTCTTTTTCTTTGTTCTCTCTTCGCGAGCTCTCTACATCCACCTCATAACATTTTTGCCCCTCTATACAATCTCCTTTTATAATTCCGACACCATTTGGGATGTGGAAACTTTATGCACCGATGGTATGTCGATGCTACACCTGCAATTTCATGAAGCCATGGTCTTCCAATCAATGCATTGTAGGGAGATTCCACATCAACTACACGAGAACAAAATATCGGTTGATAACCCCTGCAAGGGTATCCTCATGTGCACTTCTCCTTTGGGCTTGTTCGCGGTACCATTGAAACCATATATTTTGTATGTTGAAGGGATCAAATCTTCATCTCTTCCTCCCATAGTTTTATAAGTATGGTAGAAAAGAATGTTGATTGAACCGCCGAGTATCAATTAATATTCTATTGATTGCCCAACAATTTTCCGCTTCATCATCTTCGCCATCAATGGGTTTTGGATTAATTTCCAGCTTCACAACCAATGGGCTATCATGTATTTCTCTTCCTTTGGGTACTTCTTCACCCGAGAAAGAAATAATCTAGGTTGCCACTCTTTTAGCTGCGATGTCTTCGCAACATTCATCACTTCTTTATCATCAACATCCCTCGCGAAAACTCTACTAAGTACATTGTCATGAAAATCTTCAATAGTGCGGTATGAGTGTACAATGGAGTTGCAAAACAAATTTTTAGCCTTTGCCCCAACTTCTATAACAAATGTTTCTTTTCCCTTTTCCGGTGGGGGTGGCAAATGTTGAACTTTCTCTTCTTCTTTTAAAAAGTGATTTAGCTTTCCTTGATCAATCATTCTTAGGATAATTCTCTTGATGTTTTGCAGTCATTTGTTAGGTGCCCATGAAAGCGGTGGTAAGAACAGAACTCGTGACTTCTATCTCCGGTGGTGGTTCACTTCCCATGTTCCATGGTGCGGTATGTTTTCCATCAAAAGTATTGCTTCCCATATTTTTTCCATCTTTGGCGTTCAATGGCGGCATTTTAATTTCCTCCCACACTACTCGTGACTTCATTGTCCTCTATGATAATTCGCGCCTCTGGCCTCCATAAGTCTCTTGCGAATTATACCTTTGACCTCCATAGGTTTCTTGCGGTTGATCAAGCCTTTGAATTTTATTGTTTCCGCCACGGTTGTAGAAATTTCTTTCTCTTTCAAACTCTTCCCGATCGCGACTTCCCATAGCTACTAACTTTGGTTCTATATCAATTGCTTTTCTTTCTTGTTGACCTTGCGATGTGCTCGCCACTTTGTGTGTATTAGTTGAGGTAATAAACTTCCATTCGCGACACTAGAATTTGTGTTCGCCACTGGGTAAGATTCCATCTCGTTCTCGTCTTTCTTCTAAAGCAATATATTCCTCCTGGAGCTCTCGTAATTCAGTCATTGTAATTGTATTCTTAACTCGAAAACCTGAACATATAATAGATTGGTTGCGAACATAGCATTTATGAATGACAGTATGAGGTATCTTTCATCTACCCTGCCGGCCATCTCGCTGCACATCGTCTTCCATCTGACAGTTAAATGTCTCAAACTCTCGCCAACTCTTTGTTTTAGTCCAAATACATCTTCAATGCCAGGTCGCGAAGAGTTGTTACTTATATACGCCCCCAAGAATATAGCTTTGTAAATGATTGAATGATGTGATCGTATTCCTTGGTAAACCCTCAAACCATTTCAATGCTTCTCTGTTAAACTTGACGCGAAGTATTTGCATAATATAGCGTCATGGTTTTCCCATTGTAGCATACATCTCACATAAGCCTTGATGTGTTGTCTTGCCTGCACAAGTTAATCCATCAAAAATGCTAGTTAGCTGGTAAGTTGCATTTTGGAGGTATTCCTCCTAACTGCACTTCTAATGTAAAAGGATTTTTCGCAGCCTCCGCGATAGCTTCATCTAACCGCCTTCTCCCTCCTCCTTCTTTTCTGTTGTTCAATATTCCTCTCATCTCTGCCAATTCTCGCAGAATTTGTTCATTTGCCTCAGAATTTGAATTGATCGGTCTCTTTAATTCTGCTTCTCTCCTTCTTCGTTCGTGTCTACTTTTTTGTATTCTTCGTTAATATCTCCATTGTTGCGATTTCGCTCGCGTCTCCTCTCTCGATTATCATGATTATTCTGCCGGATCGCCTCTTCCAATTCCCGATTTTCCATTTCTGCTCTCAATCTTTCTCTCTCGCGGGCTAGACGTGCTTGCTCAATGTAATGCTTTTCAATATCATCTTCAATTTCCTTTTGTTTCCTTTGTGTTTCTCTCCCATGTAGTGTTCTTCTTCTTTCCTCCTGATTTTATTCATTAATTGGGTTATTCTGTCCTCGAGGCTGCCTATCTTCTTGATTTCCATTATCGTGATTGTTCACCAAAATATAACGATTTTCTATTAATTCTCTCTCTTCGCGACCTCCTTCGCCATGATTTAACTCTCTTTCCAAATTTTCTTCATTAATGTTCTCTGCAGGTAATGTTCTTCTCCCATTTTCTCTACTCGATCCTGATCTCGATCTGTTACTACTTCTTGATCTTCTATTTTGCAGCCTCCTATTTTCCATCCTCAATTCGTGGTTTTGCCTTGTTAGATTCGCGCGTTCTTCTGCTTCTAACCGCCTTTCTTCGTGTATTTTCTGTCTCAGCGTTTCTAATGCCGCGATTTCTTCATTTCCACGAATTGTTTCTCCCATCTCTTCTCGATTTCTCTCTTCCTGTCCACTATTCATCAATTGTTGCACTTCTTCTCTTTCTTCCATAGAATCGATCTCCATGTATGCACGCTCACCCTATCATAATCGATTACTCGTTTAGTGTCTTTGGTTGAACTGGTGGTTGGTGATGGTTGAATTGGTGGTTGAATTGGATTTTCTTCTCCATTTCTTGCATCTATCCTTGATGGTTCACCTACTTCATTTCTTCTTTCTCCCATTAATCTTCCACTTCTCCTTACGATCGTTGGTTGTTCTGATGCATTCTTTCTCCTAGCCATTTCTCAATTTTAGTAATTTGTTAAAAATTATTCAAGACTTCTTTCTTATTATCCCTAATTCTTCCAATTCACAAGGTTGATCTTCTTCAATCCCTGTTTCTAGCGCATATGTAGTTGCAGGAAATCCTACACTACACACCTCACTCGAATTTGCTTATTCAATCCATTTGAAGATGAATAACAATGTGTTTTATTAATTGTTTTCTTCAAAGATTTACAAAGAAATGTAGAACAGAGCTAAAGAAATTACAATCACTCTTAATTTTCTCTCTCCTAATGACTTGCTTAACAATTCGAAAGACCTCTCCCACAACAGACTTACTCAACCCTTTATATAGGGCATTACATAGTGGATGACAGCTAAGCTGTCCTTTATTTTCGGAAATGACTCGCGACTCCTCGCGAGTGTGTAATTGTTTGTCCTTGCGACACCCCTAAATCTCGCCGAGTCTTCACACTTTTCTCATGTTTTGGCTGTCGTCATCCATTGCGTCATTTATATTACTTCCATGCGACGCCTTCGCAATGTAGTCGTTTATTATTCTCGCGAAGTATTGATGTCGCGATATTTTGTTCCTACAAATTAGATAAGAGCGAAACTTTTCCAAAGCAAAAACAGTGGCTAATAACTCTTTTTCAGTGGTTGTGTAGTTTTGTTGAGCCTCATTTAACGTTCTAGAAGCATAATAAATAGCATGAGGAAGCTTCCCCACACGTTTCCCAAGCACCGCACCAACCGCATAGTCACTTGCATCACACATGAGCTCAAAAGGTTTGCTCCAATCCGGTGGTTTAATGATAAGGGCTGAAATCAAAAGTTCTTTCAAACGATTGAATGCCACCATACATTTTTCATCAAAGTTAAAAACCACATCTTTTTGCAATAAGTTACAAAGTGGTGATGCTATCTTAGAAAAATCCTTGATGAATCTATGATAGAAACCTGCATGACCAAGAAAAGAACGTATCTCCCTCACCGTAGTGGGAGGGGTTAGAGCACGAATAAGGTCTATCTTAGATTTATCGACTTCCAAGCCTTTAGAAGATATTATATGGCCTAAAACTATGCCATGAGTTACCATGAAATGGCACTTCTCCCAATTCAGCACAAGATTTGTTTCAACACATCGTTCAAGGATTAGAGACAAATTGTTCAAGCAAAGGTCAAATGAATCACCAAAGACACTAAAGTCATCCATGAACACTTCGATTATGTTTTCAACATATTCCAAAAAGATACTTACCATACACCTTTGAAAAGTAGCTGGAGCATTGCACAAGCCAAAAGGCATCCTTCTATAAGCAAAAGTACCGAAAGGACAAGTGAATGTGGTTTTCTCTTGGTCCTCCGGCGCTATCACAATTTGATTATAACCTGAATAGCCATCAAGAAAGCAATAATAAGAGTGTCCAGCTAAACGTTCAAGCATTTGATCAATAAAAGTCAATGGAAAGTGATCTTTTCTAGTAGTGGCATTCAATTTCCTGTAATCAATACAAACCCTCCAACCTGTTTGCACACGAGTTGGGACAAGCTCGTTCTTATCATTCTCCACCACTGTCACACCTGATTTCTTTGGTACTACTTGTACCGGGCTCACCCACTTGCTATCGGATATGGGGTAGATAACACCCACTTCCAAAAGCTTGAGTATTTCCTTTTTCACAACTTCCATCATGGGAGGGTTCAAACGACGTTGTGCTTCCCTTGTAGGCTTTGCATCATCCTCCAAACGAATTTTGTGCATACAAACGGCAGGGCTTATACCCTTGATATCGGCAATTGTCCATCCTATGGCCGTCTTGTACTTCCTTAGCACCCTTAGAAGTTTTTGCTCCTATAAATCATTAAGCTCATTAGAAACAATCACAGGTAACTCTTCATTATCACCCAAGTGTACTTTAGGTGGTCGGGAAGAGGTTTCAATTCTAAAATTGGAGATTTAACAATTGAAGGTACAAGCTTTTCATCACTGCATGGTAAAGAAATAAAAGAGATATTATGAGTTTCCGGGCATCCTTGTAGTGAATTAAGATCACCAAGGGCTTCCTTGACTTCATTACCACACTCTACACCATTATCCATGGATGTAGTTAACACGGTTTCCAAAGCATCATCACCGTTTAATTCAAACATTTGTTGTGCCAATGTATCCATAACATCAATGGAGAAACTAGAGTGGACATCACTAGGATATCTCATCGTCTCAAAAATGTTGAAACGTATTGTTTCTCCATCAAACTCCATGGTTAACGTTCCCTTGTCCACATCAATAATAGTTTTCGCCATTTTTATGAAGGGACGCCCAAGTAGCAATGGAAGAGACGAGTCCGGTGAACCTTCATCCATCTCTAACACACAAAAGTCAGCTGGAAATACAAGTTGATTAACCTGCACAAGAACATCCTCAACAATACCCATTGGGTAGACATTAGAGCGATCGGCTAATTGCAATACAATTTCAGCCTTTTTAAGAGGACCAAGATCAAGTGAATTATACATTGACGTAGGCATAACATTAACGGATGCACCTAAATCCAACATAGCTTTGTTAAATGTTGTGTTACCAATTGTGACGGGAATGTCAAAACTACCGGGATCCTTGCACTTAAGTGGGAGTTTGTGTTGTAAGATTGCCGAAGCATTCTCCCCCACACTAAGCACTTCATTACCCCTTGAGCCTTTGTTTGTTGGTACACAAGTCCTTCAACACCTTTGCATACTTTGGAACTTGCTTGATAGCATCAATGAGTGGCATGTTCACATGGATCTTCTTTAGAACATCTAAAATCTCCTTTTCTAATTCCGCCTTCTTAGAACTTGCAAATCTGCGAGGAAAAGGTAAAGGAGGAACGTAAGTAGAAATCGGAGTTTTAGAGTTAGGAATAGGTACTGTTGGTGCGAAATCAATTACGCCAACACTCCTCGAGATGCGTGTACGATGGTTGAATCGCCGCCGTTGATTTGATTCTCCAAGAATTGTTGATGGAATGTGGGGGTACCTGCAAAGACACTCCGATGCTAAAGTCAGAGGATATCCAATGCAAGTAGCTGTGGAGAAAAGAGTAGAATTGTGTCCCTTTTGAGTTGGATTTTGGCCTCTATTTATAGGCATAAAACCTAATCTGGTTCCAAAATAACCTAGATTTGTAGTCATCCAAAATAAGCACATGAATTTGTACTTATCCTTTAATATTTGTGTCTATCCTTGAAGATCCATGTCTATCTTGAGAGATCTTTGTATATCTCTACATGATTTGAGTTTATCTTGAAGATCCTTCTTTATCTTCTAAGATTTGAATATATCTGGAAGGTCCATATCATCTCCCCAAGATTTACAATTATCTTGGAAGATCCATGTCTATCTTCCAAGATTTATGTCCATCACCAAATGACTTCCCGATCATCTGGGCTTCCTTATTTAGCCATGCGGGTTTTATTAAACCGAGCTTGGTTTTAATAAATCTCCGGACTCAGTCCGGATCTAGCTCTGATGAGCCCCGTGGGTCACCTTGATAACCCACGGTCTGGATTTAATAAACCTCCGGACTCAGTCCGGATCCAGCTCGATGAGCCCCGTGGGTTACCTTGATAACCCACGATGCGGTTTTTAATAAACCTCCGGACTTAGTCCGGATCCAGCTCTGATGAGCCCCGTGGGTCACCTTGATAACCCACGGTCTGGTTTTAATAAACCTCCGGACTCAGTCCGGATCCAGCTCTGATGAGCCCCGTGGGTCACCTTGATAACCCACGGTCTGGTTTTAATAAACCTCCGGACTTAGTCCGGATCCAGCTCTGTTGAGCCCCGTGGGTCACCTTGATAACCCACGGTATGCCGTTATTAAACAGCTTGTGCAGTACGCACGTACTCTATTTAAATAGGGTACAAACATCGCCCCCTCTTAACTGTTCAACTCGTTGAGGAGTTAAGAAGAATAAGGTTCTATGTGTCGGTGGTAGGTGTATAGCATGTTCAAATGTATCCTGACACTATGTAGTGCACACCCGGCAGGATTTCTCCTCAACACATCAGTCCCATGTCCATCCTAGCCGGGCTTTACATAGAATTCAAGCAAGTTTCTTAGTGTCCTAACCCCAATGGTGAATTTACGCCCGTCTCTGTCTTAGGTGGCCCACATCTGTTGGCTAACAACCTGACATGTGTTTCCCCAAAGATGTCAAGTTGCTCCGTTCCCAATCAACGACCAGCATCGTTGCTAAGAATAAGATAGTTAAGCATGAATTTCATCGTAATTGGAATTTCCAGAGAATTTGTTTTTCCCGAAAACTCTTAACTCGCTCTATTTGCGTTTGCCCAGCCAACATCTATGGCTAGTATAAATCGGATTTTCATTGAAGTTTCATCCCAAACAAACTTTTCAAATCGGCTTCTTGCAGATCACTGCCCTTCTCCAATATAAATATAGTAGAGAACTCGTGATAGCAGCGTACCTATAGTTGTCATCACAAACCTATAAGCTTCTCACACAGTATTATATCTTCTCGAGAACCCGTGTAGACTAAGGAATGAACCAACACTCTTTCCTTGGTAAATACTTGCATCTCCTGTTATGTGTTGATGACACGCTCACTAACCCCTTATTCTCAATATTGCAGTATGTCGTCTCCAAATAGGCTTATCAAACAAAGCATGAATAAGAAAACTACTGGTCCTCTCCGTAACGTCTCAAAAAGCCGAGATGAGGAACGCAAACCTTACGCTCACAGACGCGTATCGGCAACAAGAGATTTTCCTCTCAACTTCATGAAATCCATTAATATAAACGACAATGGTTTGTCAAACAATGATGAAAGGATGGAGGTAAAGAAAGAAGCACCTCCAACAATCACTATTAGTGATGATGAAGTTAACAGTTACAAAGCTCCTGCCATAAACTCCCCTTCATCTCCAGAATATACTCCTTTGACACCGCCTCCAATGATGCCTCAGCCTTTCCTCCCAGTATTATACAAATCCACTGGCTCCATTGTTGCCACCGGAGACTCTGCCATCCAAGATCCCTCCGTCGGTCGTGGTGTTATGTTCACTGGCATGCTACCGATGGACCACCACTTTTATGACAATATGACCGGAATCTCTCAAGTCCTCGAAAGAGCTGCACGGTTGCACTTTGCTGTATGTGTTTAATTTTTAATCTTGAACACCTAGTCTTCCGCCATCCTCCGAATTTCCAACGATATCCATTCTGTTTATTTGCAGGGTTTGTCACTTGTCCGTCGGGCTGGAGAACTCCACTGCGAAGCCTTAGACCAGAGGTTGAGAGACCTTGAATTCTCCCTGCATGAATGTCAGCGAGAAAATGATCAGTTGAAGGATCAACTCAAAGATCTCCATGCCAAATATCGTGGATCTATCAACGCCTTGGGTTTGATGCGGAAGCAGCGTGACCGTATCTCCACCAAAGCTACTAGTCCTGGAGATTGTGCTGCTGTCCCTTTCAACGATGGGAAAGCTATCGTCTCAGCCGGTGATGAACCGTTCGACCCACAGGAAGAGGAGCCAATCACTAAAGAATAGTCATCCGCGTTTAGGGAGCTTCTTTGCCATTCTTTTTAGGCTAGTCTAGGAGTTTTTATTTCTTCTCCAGTAGTTGTTGCTTTTGTTTATGGACTCCGCGACTGGTCGTCACTTTCGCTCTTATTTTCTTTAATTTAACGATGGAATAGCAATTTTCTTTAGTCAGATTCTCCATCCTTATGAAAATCCACCTTCACTTTTGCATAAACTCCTGAGATACATGTGCCCGACATCCATCTAGATATTTGGTTTTGCCAAGGCATTTCAACCATATTGAGAATATACTTTAGCTGCTTGAATAAAGGACTTTTATCAAAGAAAAGAAATCTTCATTATGCGAAAACAAAAACTGAATTAATGGAAAAAAATTTTGAGGTTGAAGGAATTCCAGGGCTTGGGTTCCTCCTTCCAAGTTCTCATATTTCTTAACCAGTAAGCACCACCACTAGTGGGTCTATCAATTAAGAAGGGCCCTTCCCAATTCTCCCCAAGCTTTCCACTACTTCCATCCAAATATTTTGGCCTTGACCTTCATAGCACTTGCTCTCCTGGGAGAAATTTCCGTTCGCGTACTTTCTTGTTGTACTGTCGCTTCATTGCCTGTGATATATTGCTAACCTTCTTGAGGCTTCGTCTCTGACCTCTTCCAACAACTCCTTGTCCTTCAAAAGAATCTCAGTATTCCTTCCCGACCGTTCAGCTAGGGTTTTGGTGGTTGGAACCAATAGTTCCACAGGTAAGACTGATTCAGTGCCATACGCAAGTGTAAATGGCGAGAACCCCGTTGAACGTCTCGGAGTGGTCTTGTACGCCCATAGGACTCCTGGTAAGAATTCCGTCCACCTTCCTTTGGCTTTGTCCAAGGTCTTTTTAAGGTTCTCCAAGATAACCCTATTAGTCGCCTCGGCCTGTCCGTTGCTTTACGCATAATATGGGGTCGAAAAGTTGTGTTTAATGTGCAATCCTTCACATAATGACTTTATCGTCTCGCAATCAAACTGCTTCCCGTTATCAGAAACGATCATTGCCGGAACTCCAAACCTACAAATGATATTTTCCCAAATAAATTTGCGAACATGGACTGCCTCAGTTCTTACTAACACAACTGCTTCTACCCACTTTGTAAAGTAATCAGTCACAACTAATAAATACTTGACGCCCCCAGGTGCCGTAGGGAATGGTCCTACGATATCCAAACCCCATTTGTTGAATGGCCACGGGCTCAAGACTGGATGCAACTCATTCGCCGGCCTCATTATTAAAGGTCCATGCAATTGACATGCGACGCATTTCTTGGTATATTCCTTTGCATCATTTTGCATATAAGGCCAAAAATATCCTTGAGATAACAAAAGATGCGCTAGACTTCTACCTCCTGAATGGTTTCCGCAACACCCCTCATGTGCTTCTGCCAATAATTGCTTCCCAACCTCTCGAGTTACACACCTCAGGTATGGCTCCATTGACATTGGTTTTTTGTAAAGCTCTCCTTCAATAAGAGCGTATTTCCAAGCTGTCCTTAATATTTTACCGGCCTGACTCTTGTCATGTGGAAGCTCTTGCGCTTGTAGGTAGCGGATGTACGGTTGCCTCCAATCCCCGGACTGACCGTTGCTTTCCTCATCAACATCCATTGGATCATGCCGAATTTCGGATGAAGTGGAATCGCTCTCATTTGAGTAAATCTTACATGCAGCCAAGGAGGTATTATGAATGCTCGGAAACTCTTGGAAATCGACTATAATATATCGTGTCGTATCCGACACAACTGCAGCCGATACGTAGGCAAGGGCATCTGCATGCCTATTTTCTATCCTTGGCCTTTGCTCGATATCGAATACCTCGAATTCTTTTGCCAACTCACGTAAATATTCCAAATAAGATACTAACCTCTCATTTCTGGATTTATACGCTCCAGTGTAATGGTTGGCTACCAACCTCGAATCCGTTGTCAGCTTAACCCTCCGCGCCCCCAAGTGAAGAGCAGTTTTCAATCCTGAAATTACGGCCTCGTATTCAGCTTGATTATTTGAAGCTGTAAATCCTAATCGGATGGCCTTCTCAATCCGTAGTCCCTCGGGAGAGATCAATACACATCCAAACGCCTGCTCCATCAGCGTTCGCAGATCCATCTGTGTAAATCCTCCATATTCCATTGCTTTCTACGGGTGCCATTAAGGGATCCTGAGTACTTGTTTGTATGTCAGCAGCTTTTGAAACTTCCTTACAAACGTTTATGTGTTCCCATGGTAGTGGAATGGGAAGTACGCTTCCCGTATCCTGCAAGATACCATGTTCAAGCATGGAATCCGAGACTGCAATGTCCTCAACTGGGAAATCTGCCATTAAGGATGCTATTGCATGCCCCTTTTTAGCTGTTCTTGGCTCATAATCGATGGCGTACGCCCCAAGATAGGTATCCCATG
Organism: Papaver armeniacum; assembly: GCA_023531295.1. Classification (NCBI taxonomy): domain Eukaryota; kingdom Viridiplantae; phylum Streptophyta; class Magnoliopsida; order Ranunculales; family Papaveraceae; genus Papaver; species Papaver armeniacum. Next base: position 441,323 of record JAJJWW010004761.1, read on the forward strand.
TAGCCAATCTGCTGGAGTCATCGGCTCTTCCCAATACCTTCTTTAAGGGGTACTCGGTGTATACCACGAGTCGTCGTCCTTCGAAATATGGTTTCAAACGCCGTGCCGCATGCATAAGTGCTAACGCCATTTTCTCTATCTTTGAATATCTAATCTCAGCATCTGTCAGAGATTTACTAACAAAGTATACATTGCTTTTCCTACGGTTCTCGAACAAACAACACCACGGCGACAAACATAATCACTTCTTTGCCAAATAAATATAAATGACTTGTCTGTCTTTGGGCTTGTTAGAACTGGTGGTGAGACCAAATACCTTTTAATCTCGCCGAATGCAAGCTCACATTCCTGGCTCCATCCAAACCTATCAGCCTTCTTTAGAGCTAAGAAAAAGGATTTGCATTTGTCGGAAAAACGAGAAATGAATCTGCTCAATGCCGCCAGTCTTCCGGTAAGTCGATGTACTTCCTTTTTATTTTTCGGTGATGGCATTTCTATAATTGCTCAATTTGTTCTGGATTGGATTCGATTCCTCTCTGTGTCATCATATATCCCAGAAACTTTCCGGACGTATGGCCGAAAGAGCATTTTGCGGGGTTTAACTTAATCCCATATTGTCGTAGTCGTTCGAAGGTTCTATTCAAATCCAAAAGGTGAGATCCCTTTTCTTTGGATTTAACCACCATGTCGTCAATATATACTTCCATGGTTTTTCCTATCATATCCTTGAACATTTCATCGACAAGACGTTGATAAGTTGCCCCTGCGTTTTTTAAACCGAAAGGCATGACAAGGTAACAAAATACCCCTCTGTCTGTTATGAATGCTGTATATTCCTGGTCATCTATATGTAGTGGTATCTGGTTATAACCAGAGAAACCATCCATGAATGACAGCCTATCAAACCCTGCAGTAGCATCTACCAACTCAACGATCCTCGACATCGGATAAGGATCACTTGGGCATGCCTTGTTTAAGTTCGTGAAATCGATACATACCCGAATTTTCCCATTTTTCTTCGGAACAACTACAATATTTGCTAACCATTCAGGGTATTTGACGGGTCTGATAATCCCAGCTTTCAACATTTTTTCAATTTCCTCCGCTACTTTTACCTTCCGTTCAGGCGACATCTTTCGCGGTTTTTGTTTTACTGGTTTTGATCCTTCAATGATATTCAATCGGTGACAAGTAATGGCAGGATCTATCCCTGGCATGTCTTCAAGACTCCATGCAAATACGTCCTTATTTTTCCTTAAAAGGGAAATCAGACTTTCGCTCTCGCCTAGCGGTAGTTGGGCCCCGATAAACGTTGCATGCTCCTTTTGATCCCCAACCTGCACTTTTATCAATTCCTCAACAGTGGGTGGTCCTTCCTTTCCTCTTCCATGATATGAGGTCGGAAGGCACTGTAATTGCTATAACTTTTTCTCAACTTGGAGTATTTCGGATCCTTTCAGTTCGGATTTCCGATATTCCTCCATTGCGCTTTCATGACACTTATGTGATGCCACCTGATCGCTTCTAACCTTCATCACCCCTGCTGGAGTAATAAACTTCAAACATTGGTGAATAGTAGATGTCACGACATCCATTGCATAAATCCAATCACGTCCTAGGATTGCATTGTAGGGTGCACGACAGTCTAGTAACGAGAAGTACTGCATAATTGTTTTCCCTCCCACCATTGTAGGTAGATTAATTCTTCCCATCGCCGTCATCGTTTCCCCACTGAATCCGATGATAGGATTATCATCATCTTCAACTTGGCTTTCACTCAGACTCATCGACGAATATGCACCCGAAAATATGACACTGATCGAACTTCCAGTGTCAACTAACACCCGGCGTACCTTGTACATTCCAATGAGAGCTAAAATCACGATTGCATCATTATGGGGTTGATAAACTCCGGCTAGATCAGCATCTGAGAAACATATCTCTGTTTTTCCCTATTCTAAAGTCTCAGTACCAATCAGATTGGCGTAGTCGACTTTGTTCGAAACCCGCCAATCACTAATATGGCGTAATTGTAAACACGTAGCATTTTCCTGAGCTTTTCTTGACGTTGTGTTAACTCTTGCATGACTGACTCTGATTTCTCGCAAATCGAGTGTGTTGACCATTGAGTTAACGTATGACGGATTCTTCTTGACATACTGCTGCAATTTCCAATCGTCAATCATCTTAGTACTTTTTGCCGATGCTCGGCAAGTTTTACGTATTGTGCCCGTGGTCATGGTGGTACGCACAATATTTGTTCCTGTCTCTTTTATCCCTTGTTTCGGCTGACAAAGGTTTTGGATCGGGAAGAGAATCCTTTATCATTTTATGCAGCTCCCCAAGTCCAATAGTGAGGTCAGACAGCTTCGTGTTAAACCTTTCTCTGGACTTGTGTGACTCCTGCTCGTTCTTTGCCCTACTTGCTTGGTCTCCCCTGTCTTTTCCTTTGGTATTGCCATCAAGCTGTTGCTTTGGCTTTATGCGTCCCTCAGCTGCAGGCCCTTTTGCTGATCGAGATAACTTGGCCCTCTTTTCATTTTCAGCTTTTGCATACCTGTCAGCTCTGTCATACAGCTCCCTGAGGTTTCCGACTGGTTGAACAGCTAAGGAGTTGTAGATTCCAAACTCGTCGTGATCCAATGCATTTTTGTATGCTTCAATTACAAAACTTTCATCGACTTTCCCAACTTCGCTGACCTCTTGTCGAAATCTGCCATTAAAATCGAAAGACTCTCCCCAGGCTCCCGATGGAGGATAAATAGACTACCGATTCCTTTCTTGCTCCCAAGATTAATTTTGTATTGTTGAAAAAATGCATCCGATAACATTCCAAAACTTTTTATCAAATTAGGCTCTAAATGAGAGAACCAGGTCAGAGCCTTACCCGTTAATGTTACTGGAAATGTCCTGCAAAGTAACTCATCGCTATACCCCCATAAACTCATTGAGGCCTGGAAACGCTGGATGTGCTCCACGGGATTTCCATTGCTCCCGTCAAAAAACTCCTTGAACTGAGGTTGATTGAAATTTGAGGGTTGTCGGAAACGCCTTATCCTTCCGACGAAGGGGGAATCCATTGATTTCTTCATGGACAAAACCTGTAGCTCCTCATCTTTGGATTGTTTTTGTGTTAACAATTCATTGATCATGGCGCTAAGCTTTCTCTTGCTAATCTCCTCATCTCTCTATGAGTCATCCTCCGTCTCCCTACGAATTCTTTCATTCCTGACAGGGTCAGTCCTTCTTTTGGAAGGGAGTCTCTCATGCCTTGATCTCTTTGAGTGACCGTCATTGGTTCGATCATCTCTTCGTTCGTGTCTCCTTCGACTCGTCCCTGCCTGTCTATCTCTTCCAACCGTATAATCACCACCATTTGAAGTACGACGATCATGAGTGCCATTACCACGACGACCAAGGCTTTGATAACGGTCTCTTTCATCATCACAACTCTGCCATCGATCGTTTAAAATTTCGTCAACTCTTCGTCGACTGTCCTGCTCTTGGTGACGATTTGATCTTTCACTTCCAGAGCGGGAGATAGCAGCCTCTTCAACTTCTTTTCTTTTTTCCAAAGCGATTCTGAGACGCCTGTTCTCTCTTTCCAGCTGTTGCAGACGCTCCCTGGTTGTTAGATCAATCGGCGTGACATGCGGGTTATTAATCTGTGTAACTATTGGATTATTAACTTGTGCTGCCAGTGGGAAATTAGCTTGTATCGACGGTGGGACTTCAGTTTGCACGTTAGTTGTGGTATTAGCATGAACAGCAGGTGGACTGCTCATTCGAGCCCGTACGCCTCTACTAGCGATATCTTGTTCACGAAGGACCTGGTTACTCGTGTAGTGACTTGAGGATCCTCTTTGGAGTCTTCTACTAGTGTTTGGAAGAGGTGATCTGTTCACCAAAACGTAGTTCTCCCTTGGGACTGTCCCCTCAGATCGAGAACGGGAAGAAGACGTGGATGATGACGATGTTCTCCCATCTCTTGGTTCATCATCTCCTTGAACGACAGCACTCCTCAATGGACGAGGGTTTGCTTGTTGATTCATCGAATTCCTGATGGGTGCATCAGTGTCCATCTCCAATTGATTTCCCCCTGTAGCATCCATACAAGTCCCTTTTTATTTTAGCCTTCAACGACTTTGGCAACACTATTCGCGAATCTTTTTTTTATCGAACCTACAGCAATTTGTTGTGCAATATGGCTTTAAACTACTAGCTCAAAAATCCTTTGAGAAAGTCTTTATTGCTTTTAGGGGCACGAACTTTTCTTCGTAGTCCCCTTAGTCGGCGCCAAAAGATGTTGGTGCGAAATCAATTACGCCAACACTCCTCGAGATGCGTGTACGATGGTTGAATCGCCGACGTTGATTTGATTCTCCAAGAATTGTTGATGGAATGTGGGGGTACCTGCAAAGACACTCCGATGCTAAAGTCAGAGGATATCCAATGCAAGTAGCTGTGGAGAAAAGAGTAGAATTGTGTCCCTTTTGAGTTGGATTTTGGCCTCTATTTATAGGCATAAAACCTAATATGGTTCCAAAATAACCTAGATTTGTAGTCATCCAAAATAAGCACATGAATTTGTACTTATCCTTTAATATTTGTGTCTATCCTTGAAGATCCATGTCTATCTTGAGAGATCTTTGTATATCTCTACATGATTTGAGTTTATCTTGAAGATCCTTCTTTATCTTCTAAGATTTGAATATATCCTGGAAGGTCCATATCATCTCCCCAAGATTTACAATTATCTTGGAAGATCCATGTCTATCTTCCAAGATTTGTGTCCATCACCAAATGACTTCCAGTCATCTGGGCTTCCTTATTTAGCCATGCGGGTTTTATTAAACCGAGCTTGGTTTTAATAAATCTCCGGACTCAGTCCGGATCTAGCTCTGATGAGCCCCGTGGGTCACCTTGATAACCCACGGTCTGGTTTTAATAAACCTCCGGATTCAGTCCGGATCCAGCTCTGATGAGCCCCGTGGGTTACCTTGATAACCCACAGTCTGGTTTTAATAAACCTCCGGACTTAGTCCGGATCCAGCTCTGATGAGCCCCGTGGGTCACCTTGATAACCCACGGTATGGTTTTAATAAACCTCCGGACTTAGTCCGGATCCAGCTCTGATGAGCCCCGTGGGTCACCTTGATAACCCACGGTCTGGTTTTAATAAACCTCCGGACTTATTCCGGATCCAGCTCTGTTGAGCCCCGTGGGTCACCTTGATAACCCACGGTCTGGTTTTAATAAACCTCCGGACTTAGTCCGGATCCAGCTCTGTTGAGCCCCGTGGGTCACCTTGATAACCCACGGTCTGCCGTTATTAAACGGCTTGTGCAGTACGCACGTACTCTATTTAAATAGGGTACAAACAGGTACCTCAGAAGTTTGGGGAGAATCCTCATTCTTCTCCTCCAAAACAGGTTCCTTTGGTGTTTCCACCTTGCCCGAATCAGTAACTTCGGGTTGCACAAGTTGTGTACCACTCCTCAACGTAATAGCATTGACACCCTCTTTTGGGTTAATAGGTTGAGAAGGGAGTTTCCCACTATTTTGTGCCTTCAATTGGTTCAACTCAATAGCCATGGAGCCCATTTGTGTTTGCAACTCCTTGATAACACTCTTAGTTTCTTGTTGACTCTCTTTAAACATGGTAGAAATGCCTTGCATCATTGTTTGAAGCTTGGAATCAATATCGGAACCTTGATTTTGCATTGATTGTTGTGCTTGTGGTTGCTGAAATTGTTGTCTCGGCTGGAATTGTTGTTGTTGAGGTTGAAAACCACTTGAAAAGTTGAAGGTAGGTTGTTGAACCGCTCCTTGCTTGTTGGCATAGCTAAAATTGGGGTGATCTCTCCATCCCGGATTGTAAGTGTTTGAGTAGGGATCATACCGTCTTTGTTGATTTGGAAAGATCGCATTAGCTTGCTCGTCCTCATAAGTTTGAGAGGAACTTGGTATAACTGCGGCTGCAACTTGTTGCATCATTGCTGACATGTTACCCATTTGTTGACGAAGTTCCTCAACCTCGCTCACTTCATTCACTCTTCTTAGAATCACATCCGAACCACGGCTCAAAAATTGTTGGGAGTTCGCTGCCATATTTTCAATCAACTCTCTAGCTTGTGCCACCATCTTGCTAACTAATGCACCACCACCCGCAGCGTCAATAAGATTCCTATCACTTGATTGGAGTCCTTCATAGAAGTATTGGATGATCATAGCGTCACTGAATTGGTGGTGAGGGCAGCTTGCCACCAATCTCTTGTATCGTTCCCAACATTCATATAAGGATTCTCCCACGTTTTGCTTCATCCCACAAATTTCTTTGCGAATTTGAGTAGCTTTTGATGCAGGAAAATATCTCTCCAAAAAGAGTTTCTTCAACCCATTCCATGTCGTGACACTTCCGGGAGGTAAATAGTATAACCAATCCTTAGCACTATCCATCAAAGAGAAACGGAAAACTTTCAACATTGCACCATCCGCCTCAACATCCGCTGGAATCATGGCCATGACAATGGTGTGGAAGTCCATAAGATGTTTGTTTGGGTCTTCATTCACCATGCCATGGAATTTTGGTAATTCTCTAAGCAACCCCGGCTTTATCTCAAAAGTAGAGTTTGTTTGAATACACCCCTGTTGTGTATCAAGCCTATGAGAAGCCAAGTCCTTGAGTGAACGATTTGCATCACCCATTGCTTCTTCTTCTTCAACTTGTGGTTCGTCTACAATTGGAACCTCTTGTTCTCCTTCTATTTGTACTTCTCCTTCCACCTCTAACTCTGGATTTTCTGTTGTGTCTTGACTTGGTTGGAGTATTGTGCCTCTTCGAGTAGTTATCCCGCACCTTGGGTAGTTCCAATCTTTAGAAGCCAGGGATTAGGTACCTGAAAACAATTCTCCCAAACAAGTGAGAAACAAGACAAGAACCGAAAAGCAAAGATAAAAGCAGAAATTATAAAAAGAACCTAAAAACTTAATAACAAGTCGTATGCCTCCCCGGCAACGGCGCCAAAATTAGATCGATGTCGTAAGCGTCAAAAATAATTTCACTTTCTTACTCACTAAATATGAATGAAGTACAAAGTAAGGAAGAGTTCGTATCCACAGAGAGGCAATTGTTGTTATGCAATTTTCAGTTTCTAAGGTAACCAAGGGGGGATGTTTGTTGTTTTAACGAAATACTAAAGTAAAATAAAATAGAGCAAAGCAAATAGTTGGAATAATCAATAAGGAGAAGATATTGGTCACGGGATAGTATCATTCACAAACATGTATTTTCATCAATGATTAGAATTGGTATTTTAATCTCTCATCTACTAATAGTCCTAGGATACCTTGATCGCAAGTATATCCCGCTAATTCCCTGTTTTCATCACAACCACATTAAAAGATGCATATGTGAATTCTTCCTAGAAAGCAACCTAAACTGTAAAAGCACAATTAGATTTAACTCCCTAAAAGCAATAAGTTCTATGGAATAAGACTAATCAATGCAAACGAATGTGTAAAAGCACTAATCGTTTTATCAAAAGTTATGATTCACTTGTGACTAGTAGGATATATCACTACAAGCACTACCCACAATTATGCTACTTAGAATCAGGGATAAACAACTTTTTCGTATTGAAAACCCTAATATAGCTCTAGAGATGAATGTAAATCGGATTGATTCCGGACTCAACCAAACAAACTATCAAATCATATAACACTATTACTTGTGAATCACAAACAATAAAATATTGAGACAAAACTAATTCATTGAATCATATAACATATTGAGAAATCAACTTTATCCCATAACCAATAATATGTTTAGCTACTCATAGCTATGGAGTTCATCATAAAAATATTAATTGAAAAGAAGAAGATGAACAAAAGCAAACCCTAGAAGCGTAAACAAAACCGGCTCTCCAAAGTTCCAAGAAAAATATCTGTGATTAGTTGTAGAAGACTTTTCCTTTTATAGCTTTTCTCCAACTTCTAAAATTAGGTCTTCATAGTCCAAAACCCATGTGGTCCACCAAGCCCATGTATGTGCAAATACCCATGTGAAAATATGACCCAAAAGAGGTCGCCGGAAATATGGTATTGTGGCCGGAAATTGGCCGGAAGGGTCGCCGGAAAATAACTCAGGTGACCGGCAAAGTCCGCCCGGTCACCGGTCAACGAGTCACATCGGGTCAACTCGGATCAACTCGGTCAGACCGAGTCAAACCGATTCATATGAGTCAGGTGACTTGTCAGACGAGTCAGGTTCTAACTAGCCTGACTGGGCTTGATATGTGCCATTGCACATGCCAGAACTTATGCAGCACAATCATTGTGCATCACCAACTCATGTTCAGCCAAGATGGCTGTGCATCCTGCAAATCCTTATCTCAAGACCAAAACTGCAACACATTAGACCTTTAATTCCATTGCAACCATTAAGCACCATCAGCTTCACGATCAACAAACAATACCAACCATTCAGTCCCAGAACTCATCACAATTTACCAGATCTAACCCCATCTGTAACTGCACCCTGGTTCAACATTACCAGAGCCTGCATTCGAGTCTCATTCGCCACATCAATCATCCTTGGCTACATAGCTCACCAGTTTGCACATCACTTAACTCATCTATTTGCAGCTCCATTACCACCAGCCATTGCCTGCACCTGCAATGCCTCACAACCATTCAAGAACTCCCATTCTCGAGCTAAACCTCAACTGCATCATCCAGCTCACAGCATCGCTTCAATCACTACAATTCCATGGCACATTTGACCCTTGCCTGCAACAGCTGCAATTTCATTCTCAAGCACACCAGAATTCATTCACTCAACCACAACTGCAATCTTTTATTTCCTTCAACAACAGCAAACCAAACACCAGCAGCATCTCCTCCTTCTGTTCCATCTTCATTGTCTCAGCACCATGGCAGCAAACAGAACCACCATGACATAGCTCCCAGGACCACTCCATTTCCTCAATCTAAGCCTCTGCCATCTCAGTATCAGATGAAGCTCAACTGTAACCTAAACATACATCTATTTCAACCCATTGCATCCATTGCAATTGCAGCTCAGAATTCCAATCAAACCCATTGTTCTTGAATCTCCACCAATTCTTCTTCCAATTTCATTCTTCGAATTCAACTGCAAAACCCATATTTGTACCGCCTCCATTCATCTCAGCTGAACTTCCAACATCTCAGATTCATCACCACAATTGCCATTTCACAACCAAATAACTATATAACTGCACCAGCCATTCTTAACTGCAATGCAATCCACCAAGACTGACCAACACCATGACTTGACCCATGACTACACATTTCTTCACCACCTCCCAGTTTCACATCAACAGCATCAATCCATTGAGCCATTTCAATCTGTAATTGCTTCTTGCTTTCTAAACCATTAGCAGACCCATACAGGAAACAACAATTAGCACCAGGCACATACCCAATTTGAACTTCTTACTTAAACACAACAATCCTCATTCCATTCTGCTGCCAATCAATCAAACCCAACACCTTCTGTAAAACCCTATCAACTGAAGCACCATTACCTGCCTTTGGAACACATCATAGCTGTACCATTCTTCGCCATCTCCGTGTCTCCATAGCACCACCAGCTACCCTGCAATTCATTGTGCTAATTCAGATTCAAATCAACCCTGACTTGGGTTTCTTATTCACTGTAACATCAAATTATTCGACAGTAACAACTCTCAATTTTCTTCACATTTGCTTCAATTAACAGACCCATGCTCAAATGATTTCAACCACCAGAGAGAGCTTCTCGATCTGCAATACTTGAACCCAGCCCGAATCAACCTAAATTCCAGTTCGAATTCGACCCTAGTTTTCAATTATCGAAACCATTACTGCCAAACGCAAATCCAACACACACGCATTGTTTACAAACCTTTGAATCCACAGAAACCCGCAACTGGTTGGTGATTCTACTTCCTTCATCTCCATTTCCTCCCACATCAGCTTATTGTTCTTGATATAGTTTTCAACTGAGAATTAATCTTCACAATTCTTCGATCTCTTCCACCATCTCCATCTTCCAGCAGCATTAGCTTCTCTATCTCGATCTGGATTTCAGGTGGAAACCCTAACTCCTTATTCTCTCACAGAAACAACACACTGAATTTGGGGATGAGAATGATTTCCTTCTTCACGACCAAGTTGATAAGGTTGCATGTACGACCGGTATTTAGGCACCCAGGATAATGGATATGGGTCACCCAGTGGCAATCTGACTAATAATTTTCACATACAAAGTCAGAATGACTTCTTTCTTTCGCCAATGGCTTCGTCTCTTCGTTCTCTACAAGATGACGAGAAGAAATCCTGGACTTGAGCGAGTCCCACTTCTTTTTGCTCCAATGACTCCAAAACACCTAAGAACACTCAAAAGCAAACATAAGATACATAATTTACATGAAAACTCGCAAAGAAAGCATAATCAATAGATATAAAATTAGGTGTTTTGCAATACCTATCAATGGTCTGTGGTCAAGTAGGTATTGCAGACAAGAAACTATAAAAGGAGATGGAGTTTGCAGTGGACAAATTGGTGGTGTTTGCAGCCGAGTACAAGGAAAGAACATGAGGCAGTTGTGAATGGCTAGCAGGTGAAGAATGAAGTTGAAACTGCAGAACGGTTGAGATGGATATTAAGGGAAGCAACACAGAAAATGGGACTGCAAAGGAAGTGAGTTTTGTTGCTCTGGTGGTGTTTGTACCCAAGGACATTGCAGGTGAGATTGTGGAGCTGTTGAAGTGTGCTAATGCATGGAACTGATGCCATTAAGTTGGTATGGATGATCAACTCAAAACATTACAGGGAAAAGTATGGCAGTGTGCAGAAATGAATCTGCAGAACGAATATAGATGTATAGTAAAACTTCGATAAATTAATATTCATGGGAATGCCAAATTCTATCAATCTAGCGAAGTATTAATTTATCGATAAATTAATAATTTATTAAAATATCGAGACACTTTAGTTTAAGTCCACAGAAAATAATGTCCCTGAGAGAATTGATATTGCAGCTTCATCATGGACAACATATGTTCCAAAAAAAATCAATTACAAATTGTTTCCAACATTGTAAACTTTGACCACAAGAAAATGGAGATATACAAGTCATTGTAGATGAAGACACTAATGAATTTGGATTGGTAATCAAGGAGTTGAATCACAATATTCAGATGACTGTCGACATTTTACTAGACTATCCAGGTGACTCTGATACCAGTATAGAAATTCTGACAGAAAGAGAGATTATTGATAGTGTTATATGAAATAACCATAAGAGGATGACACTTGTGTTGTGGAACAAGTTATTCGTAAAGAAGCAATGTTGTCAATGGGAAAACTAAATTATTTCAAACTACAATATGAAAAACGCACTCCGAAACTCCTTAAGAAACTACAAAATAAAATAAAATGGAGTCTTATGTTGTATGAAAGTGTAGGATCAGAATATCGCAACATTGATATCCTTGCGAAATCCTTGAACAACACACTGCGAAGATATCACAGATTGGTAATAAAAATGACGCAACGGATGACGACAGCCTGAACACGAGAAAGATGTGAAGACCTAGCGAGATTTATGAATATTGCGAGATTTAACATTTGAATACTTGCGAGAATGTCGCAAGCCAAATCCGAAAATAAAGGACACCTTAGCTGTCATCCACTATGTAATGTCCTATATAAAGGACCGAGTAGGCTAAAGAGGGGAGGGATCTTTTTAGAGTAGAGAGAAAGTTTTGAGGAGAGAGAAAGTCTAGAGTTGCAATTATATTCTTGATTTCACTTCCTTCTTGTAAAATTTCTAACTCAATTAATGAAAAGGTTGATTGTTGATCTTAAAGATGTGTTGAATATTATGAATTCTTATGAGGGATGTATTGTAGGAATTCCTGCAACTACATAATGGCGCTAGAAATAGGGATTGAAGATTGATATTGTGATTTGAAAGAATTTGGAGTAATAGGAAAGGAATTTCATATAATTTTTAACAACTCATTAAGATTGAAAAATGGCTAGAAGAAGACATGCATCAAAACAACCAACAACTATTAGAAGGAGTAGGAGACTTGCTGGAAAAGGGAGAGATGAAATAGAGGAATCTTCAAGAGTGAACACAAGAAACAATGGAGAAAATCAAGTTCAACCGCCAATTCAACGTACACCAATACAAAATAGAACTGTGGATTATGACAGAGTGAGTGTACATACTTGGCGATCAGATTCTGTAGATGAAATGGGAGAAGAGCAGCAATTAGGAAGCAATGGACGAGAGGAGAGAGACCAAGAAGTAATTGGAGGAATAATTCATGGAAATGAAGAGATTGCAGCGTTAGAGGCATTGAGACAACCAATACATGAAGAAAGGCGATTAGAAGCAGAAGAACGTGCAAATCTGACAAGGCAAAATCATGAGTTGAGGATGGAAAACATGAGATTACAAAGTAGAAGGTCAAGAAGCACTACAAGGTCAAGTTCAAGATCAGTTAGAGAAGAAATAAGACGAAATTTGCCTGTAGAAAATGCTAATGAAGAAACTCGAGAGGAAGTACAAAATCCAGGCGAAAAACGTCGCGAAAGAAGATAAGTAATGGAAGATCGTTATATCCAACGTGGTGAAACTCTTCAAAATGGGCAAAACGATAGAAATCAGGGAAATAGACAACGTCAGGGGCGAAATAATCAAGATGGCGAAGAAAATCAGGAAGAAGGAAGGAGAATATTACATGCGAGAGAATTACAAAGAAATCAACGAGTAATTGAAGATGAAATTGAAAGACACTACATTGAACAAGCACGTCTAGCTTGCGAGAGGGAAAGACTGAGAGCAGAAGTGGAAGAACAGGAACTACAAGAGGCAATTCGCCAGAACAATCATGATAATCGAGAAAGAAGGCGTGAACAAAATCGCAATAATGGTAATATCAATGAAGAATATGATAGAGTACAAAGGAGAGCTGAAAGGCGGCAAAGAAGAGAAAATGAGAAATATAATGGTGTGCGAATTCATGAAAGAAATGAAAGAGAAGATCGTAGAGAAAGACGAGAAGAAAATAATGAACAAGAAAGTCAAAACAGATATGAACGCAGAAGAAGAGAGGCGGAGTTAAAAATATTATCATCCATATGGACATTTGATTTGGAAAACTTAATCGGTCCTAGTTAATGGACCTAAAATATTATCATCCATATGGACCAACTTGGATTCAAATTTAGTATCAATTAAATAACATTATTCAGGATCCATTAAAAAATTAAGTTTTTTTTTTTTTACAAATAACTTGTTGGCAACCTAGCAACAAGCTGGGTACCAACACCTTTTTAATAACAATTCTTAATCTATGGAAAAGAAAATCACTAACTTTAACATTCATATCATAACTAGTTTTAAAATTCTTCACTCACTTCAAGAAGTCCATTGTCTCATCCCCTAACTCACCCAAAGTCGTGAAAGCTAGAGTACTAATCCATAGATACTAATTAAAAAGAAAACTTTAAGCCATTAAAAATTCTAATCCACAGGCCCGTAACTTTGTAAGTTGTAACCATTAAGCCCAAAATTTTAATTTAAAACAATTACAATTATTAGGCCACGTCTAGCAAACTTAACTAACCTAAATCCATAGACCAGGCCACAACGTGATGTTATCATTTCTCTTCCAAACTTACAGAAGAGAAGAAAAAGAAAACTGTAATGTAGCCGCAAATAAATTTCACCATACTGTCAATCATGATGAGTTGTTAGGACTACGAACTATATGGAACTTGATGTAAAATTAGAGAACATAGTAGCAAACAAAATAATATATTATTGCATATACTATTCATGGACAATCATGAGTTCTAAACGCAAGCTCTAGATGCCAATTATAAGTTTTAATTTTATAGATCATTAATCATAGATCGTTGAACTTCATGATAATCACACAATAATATGTTAATATTGTTTATGAGAAATACCTCATAGCGCTAACTGGTCATCGATCAACAAGTGGTAGCCGTAATACCTTGTGGAGGTCTTGGTTTCTCCTTCTTCACCTCTTACATTATGAATCCTAAATTCTCGAACCCAATACCGATGGCTATTGTGTTCCTTTTATAGGTAGAAGGAGGACCAAGTTCCTAGGTTTAGTATTGGCATTAAATCTCAACCGTCCATCAAAGAAGAGATATTAGGAATATAATCCCATAAAGGAAACCGGACATATAAGTATAGCAATAATCTAGATTACCAAGATTATTACATGGGCCCAAGGGAATATTACTAGTCATAAAGAAATATTCTTACACACGATCCATAATTGTGTGGGTTCCATGACCGGTCAAAACCCGTATAAGTAATGAGTCAATCCTCTTTAGAAGATTCTAGAAAGGGATCTCTCTTCCTCCAACTTCTCTACCCTAAAAAATATGTAAAATATATATATATACAACCAAGGTACGCCTACCTTGAATATATACAAGTGCTGATACAACTCGAGAATTACCATAAGTTATGAATACTTCTGGGATGTCAAACAGCATAAAGGAAGATAAAAAGAAGATGGAGGATGGTGGTACCAAAGGTATTGTTGAGTTTTACGATAATCCAGTTACCGTATCTTGTTACTTTGCTCAAGAACATGAAGGGACAAAACCGGTTCAGATGTCCACTGCTTTGGTTGGAAATCTCATGAGAGACTTTGAAGTTGTGTTCTGAAAAAGCGGGGGTACAACAACCACACCCAATATTTTGCTTAGAAATCTGTATGGACAACTCCAATATAATTCCAAGAGAATCAACTAGACAGTCAGACTCAATCAATGGAAATATATCCAAGAGTTATACCTTTATTTCTCAATTCAATCCGTAATCAAACAAATAGGAATTTTTGAGCCCGAATGAATATAAGAAATAACTTGGACGGTATCAAAAACTAATATCCTAGAGTCAGTCCATATAATCAACAACCAAAGGTTGGATTCCCAATTAATTGAACTTACGCACAACCTGTGATATTTCTATTATATAACAAAATATAATGCGGAAAAGAAATAACACAGACACCAGAAATTTAGTTACCGAGGAAACCGCAAATGCAAAAAAAACCCGGGACCTAGTCCAGATTGGAACACCACACTGTATTAATCCGCTACAGACACTAGCCTACTCCAAGTTAACTTCGGACTGGAATGTAGTTGAGCCCTAACCAATCTCATACTGATCAAGATACAGTTGCGCTCCTTACGTCTCTGAATCCCAGCAGGACTCTGCGCACTTGATTCCCTTAGTTGATCTCACCCACAACTAAGAGGTGCTACCACCCAAAGTCGAAGACTTGATAAACAAATATGTGTCACACAAAAAAGTCTATTGTATTGATAAATCTGTCTCCCACAGATAAACCTATGAGTTTAGTTCTGTCTTTTTATAAATCAAGGTGAACAGGAACCAATTGATATATCGGGCTTATATTTTCGAAGAACAGCCTAGAAATATCAATCACCTCACAATAATCTTAATCGTATGGTAGCGAAACAAAATATTGTGGAATCACAAACGATGAGACGAAGATGTTTGTGATTACTTTTTATCTTGCCTATCGGAGAATAAATCTCGAGCCAATCTTAAAGAAGATAGTACTCAATACGATAGATGTAGTTGCAGGAAATCCCACACTACACCCCTCACTAGAATTTACTCAACTAATCTATTTGAAGATGAATAACTATAGATTTTATTGATTATTTTCTTGAAATGTTTTACAAAAGAAGATAGAACAGAGCTAAAGAAATTACAATCACTCTAAATTTTCTCTCTCCTAATGACTTGCTTAACAATTCAAAAACAACCCCCCCTCACAACAGACTGACTCAACCCTTTATATAGGGTAGTACACAGTGGATGACAGCTAAGCTGTTCTTTATTTTCGGGAACAACTCGCGAAGTGTCGCAAGTGTACATATACAAATTCTCGCGACACTCCTAAATCTCGCTAAGTCTTCACATTCTTCTCATGTTCTGGCTGTCGTCATTCATTGCGTCATTTATTTTACCTCTCTGTGACTCCCTCGCGATATCGTTATTTATTAATCTCGCGAAGTATTGATGTCGCGATATTCTGATCCTACATCTTGCCTCTTCTCATGTCTTTTCTGCGAAGGAGAAAATGTCATGAGAATCAATATTTTAAAATGCCGCAATTGCTCATCTTTATCTCGCAAATGTTCATTTTTATCTGTTTTATTCATGTACGGAATTTATTACAAGTGTTTCTTCTTCCACTCTTTTCTTGACACGTCTCTGTTGATGGTGGATTTTCGTTTAAGGTTAAATTCGTAAGTAACCAGAAAATCATGCGCTGACATCTTGTAAAAGATAAAGCCGTTTATAAGTGACGGATACTCCTCACTTAATTCCTCCAGGTTGGAGCATGTAGCAACAATCCCTTCCTGTGAATTTCATATCAACCTTGTATTTCTGTACCCATTATCAGTGTGGCATGACGGTGAGTGTTACTCTTACTGAGTAACACGAACCTCAAGCACTATAATGAATCCATGTACGAAATACCCAAGTAGGTGATTCTCGGTGTGTTATACTAGCCCGAGCCCTCTCGGTGTGTTATACTAGCCCGATTGAGCCCTCTCGGTGTGTTATACTAGCCCGATTGAGCATCCGGACTTGACTGTATCAGTCTCCGGATATGATTCGATCGCTTGATCATCCAACTCCACAAGCATGATTGGATGACCACAGATCAATTCCATCACCCCCAAGCGGTATGGAATACACACGGCCTTAGCTTGCCAAATATGATTCGATCGCAGTCATCCAACTCCACAAGCATGATTGGATGACCACAGATCAATTCCATCACCCCCAAGCAGGTATGGAATACACACGGCCGACCCGCATGGTCGACCATTGGCCTTTGCTTGCCAAGAAACCGTCCATACCAAGCATTATGGACGGAAAACCCTAAATTAGGGTTTGCGGCATATTACATGTGCCGCAAAACGGTCTCAACCATCCATCTTCGCATGTATAGATGGAGGGTGTAGATGTAGACTCAAAGGGCCGGAGCATGTCGACACAATCACCATGTGACCGCCTACACACTTGGCCAATCGGTCAAAGCCAATCGTGGTTGGTTACAACAAAACCATCCGCCCAAAAGAGCATGGTCGCGCGGCTTTGAAAGCCAAAATTAGGGTTTCAAGTCATCACGCGCGTCCATCTTCTCCGGCACGAATGGAGGGTCACGAGATCAAATCGAGCGGAGTCCGGTCATACCGGCATGACCACCGTGGGCCCATCTAACTCTCCATGCGGTCGGCCAAGGCGTATCATGCCCGGCCAATCCAAAACGCCCGCTCAAACATGCGTGGCTACACTTCTCAAATTGCGAATCGATCTCGACCACTCAACTTCACCTAGGACGAATTGGGTGGCTTAGATCACGTTTCATGAGACGGTAAGACATAGGCGTGAACATCACCTACCGTCTACACACCAAACCAATAGGCCAAGACCGACCAAGCTAGGTCGTCTTGGAAAACCCGCCGGAAAAGGGTATGGCGCGCGGCTTCTTTGCGGTAAGAGATTTCTCGCCGCAAATCAATCTCGACCGCTCCTCTTTGACGGTCAAATTGAGTGGCCCAGATCGCGCTTTCATGAGGGAACGGAACACAGGCACCTGCACCATCATGCCGTCAACACGTATGTATGGTCGGTCCTCTCCAAAATCCTTCCCATGCTTGGTTTCGACCAAGCTGAAGAGTGATGCTTGCGCACCTCTTTAAAAACCCTGATTTCATCAACGGTCGCAGATGAGTGTCTCAAACATCATCTCATCCGTCCGACTTCACTGACTTGGTTATACAACCACAGTCGGGAGTTATTTGGTTAGTGAGGAGTCATTACCCATCACTTTACACACCGTAATGCAATACTCGCATAAAATACACACGATACTCCACAAGTATCGACTTTACGAATAACGCAGGTTATTCAATTCAGCATTACATGCTATCTTCCGTGGATCCACGATCCACATTCCAGTACATCAATCATGTCACAAACTGGGGGATACTTACTGGGGTATTGGTCGGCGGTTTTACGGCGTGCGGCGTGCAACGCGCCATTACAAGAACGTGTTAGGAAGTCATGGACGGTTAGAGATGAACTGGAGAAGTGGGCAAGACCGGTCGTATGCTCACTGACACACAACTCCACCACTCCATCATTCCATTACCTCCACTTCCCACGAGAAACGTGAATAAGGCTCAATGACTTGTATAAATAGGTTCTCGCCCTATTTCAAAGAACAACAAGAAACGAGAACAACACAAGTTCGGTCGACGAAACCAAGTGTATTCAAACACTCGAGCACCTTTGCATCAACCGTAAGCTTTGCTTATCTTTCTGTTACAAGTCATAAGCAAGCCAACACCTTCACAATCTCAACACCTTCTTCGCTTCCCTCCCTAAGATCAACCCCATCTCCTTCACTTTGTGGCCAGAAACAAGTCTGGAACGACCATTTCTTGGTTTAGGCCGGACTTGCACAGATTGATCTCTCGAATCTACAAGCACTCACCGCATGAGTGCATTTGTTGAAGGTTTAGATTCATTCCTCATCCACACCCCAAATTACCAAATTCTGCAGGAGTAGTTTTCACCCATCAACAATTGGCGACCACAGTGGGAGATTAATCTCTCGGTCGTAAAATCAATTTCTTTGAAATTCGATTCAATTTCATCAATTTCAAAAGGGTAGATCTTAGAATCGATTCAATCAAAAAATCATTATGGTGGAATTAAGGTCTGGGTCAGCAATCAATTCTGATGGAGCCGTTGTGGATAACAATCCTGGTGTTGAAGTACATCAGTGGAGCTACCGTGGTCAACACATCTCGTGGAGCCGTCACTTCTACCACCGGCACCAGTGTAGCAGCGGATATCCCAGTAGGAATAACTCCTCCCATCACTGTGAGCAGAGCGCCGCAAATCCCGGCATCTCTTCGAGCGTAACGCCTCCATTGGTTACCGAGCAACAACTTTCACTCCTCCACCGGGACGAGGAGCCTAGGAGACACAAGAGGAAGGCCGCCGTCTAGTACCATTGCAGACTTGATGGAGAAACAGAAATTCTTGCTAAAACTCAAACAGATATGGCCGCAACTCGGGAAAGAAGTACTCACTTTCCTTAAAACTTTGACTGAACGATTGCCGCAAGATTCACGGCAACCCTTGGAGTCGGCGAGAGATGCATTCAATACACCCGGAGCAGGCGTTTCCACTCTGACTCACATGAATGAAGAAACCCGTGTTGCTCCTGAGCGCCAAAGGGAGAGAGACCAGCCTTCCAACTTCATTACGCGTGAAGATCTAGAGCGACTTCTCCAAAATCGAGGAAAAGGGGACCGAACGGACGTACACCAACATCGCCCGTACCCTCAAGATGTGCAACGAATTCCTCTACCAAGAGGTTACACCTCTCCCAGTTCTCCCCTCTACGACGGTCTTGGTAATGCTCGTGAACACATTTCTCGATTCTTGGAAGCCTTGGGGAACATGAATACAATCATGTTTTACGCCTAAAAGAATTCTCAAAATCACTCACGGGGAGGGCATACACAGTACAACAACATTGCGCCCTAACAAAGATATCCAATTGGAGCGAGATGGTCGGTGCTTTCTACGGGAAGTATTTCTTCGTGTACGAACAAATCACGTTTTCGGACTGGGAAGAATTCTCCGGCGGAATAATGAACATCCCAACGACTTCGTTAAGAGATTCGAACCCAAGCACCGGGCATCACGACCGAATGTTACCGAACGGCAATTGGTGGAATCATGCATCAACGGGATGATACCCATATACCGCGCTCGTTAGAGAATCGGGCTTTCAAACATTCTCTCGAACTCCACGAAAGCCGCAAAACGTTCAAGCAACAATCGCACCATCACTACTAGAAAGAACCGAGTTGTTCGAAGTGAAGATTTGCGTGAAAGTCGAGGAAGCGGGCATCTCACCAACAAACAATACAACACTGGCCCTTCGTGAGTGTGGTAAGCGGAGGAGAAAAGAGGAAAGCTTCGATAACGGAACAACAAACCAAGCGAACATCCTCGGCACACAAGACTTCGTCTCGAAAGGAACAGACAAAACTCCCGCACAAAACGCCAAAGACACGGGTTTTCCTTTTCCCATGAATGAAGTGATAGAGCTCTTGGAAGCGTGGATCCAAGATGATGCCGTAAAACTACCCCCTATCAGGCGTCCTCCGACCGAGGAAGAAATAGCAGATCCCAGATACTGTTGCTACCACAGGTTCGTCCATCATCCAACCAAAGATTGCAACAGGTTGAAACAAATATTCAGGGAAAAGGTAGAGACCGGGGAACTCCAGCTTGGAAACGAAGGCGTTCATAGGGATCCTCTACCTATCAGGAACTGCATGATTTCTGGGGACTCTGTCCGCAAGACCGTGCAATCTATGATGGAGCACATGTGTGAAATCTTATATTTCTCCAAGGGGCAGCGTCAAGACATATTCGCGGCCCTCAACCACGTTGTGTCAGGGAGACGTTTGCATCCAAAGAAGAGCGAGACAGAACCCCGGTCTTTCCGAAAGACATGAGCAACGGAAACCGGGGACTCCCGACCGTCACTCGTTTGAGAAACGTTGAGTTTGATAACGCGTTGATCGATACGGCTTGAGAATTTAACATCATTACTTGTCAAGACCTTGAGAGCGGCAAAGATCTCAAAGCAGGAAGCTACTCGTCATCCAACTGTGGTCAGAGATTCAGGAGGAGAACTCAGAGATTCATACGGATACATCGACCTCGAAGTCAAATTGGGAGATGCCTCAACACAAGCAAAGTTCTACATAGTCAAAGAACATCCCAATTACGACATGATCCTAGGGCGCTCTTGGATACATGACAACAAAGCCATACTGGAAGTCTGTCCTCTACCGGTTTCGATACCTGAAAGAGTCTCCAACACGCCTGCTGGGCCACCTGGTGACTGTCCGCTGCCGCATCAGCAACTTGCCAATGTAACACAACTTCCCGGAGAGAGCCTGCTGACATACGCTGAAGGGTTCCGATCTCGAGTAAGTCTCATCACGCAACTCTCTCCGCAACCTATTGCCCCTCATTCTGACAAATCCTGGGGACTGGCTCCAACCAACAAGCCCACCGCGGCTAGGAGATGCGAATGGGAAGCTGGCCCTTTCAAGCGTTTCATCAAGAGCATAGAAGTTTGTCTTGGTCAAAGACGATAAGGCCAAGACACGAGTATCTACACGACCAAACCCATTTGGAATTGGAGACTTGGTGACGAAGGCGACTACATTCAATATTGGAAGCATGACGGTGAAGATGACCACTCCACCTGACTCACCCACCGAAAGAGAAGATGAACCGTACCTGGTAGCAGATGGTATCCTAGGCGGCTACTGCAAGCTCATCAACGCTGATAACCTGGAGGGCATAACAATTCACTCACACAATGGCCGGTCCAAACATCATACAAGTTTTGGTCTGGTATTGATTTCAAGTTCTCCGGTATAACTTTCAAGTCAGTCTGGCATTGATTTCAAGACCGGTGCAAGTTTCGATGCAGTACAAATTTCAAGTTCTCCAGTATAACTTACAAGTCGGTATAAGTTTCAAATTTCAGTCAAGCATGTGTGAATAAGACCCACGTTCCGGCATACACGGCGGGCCCGCATTCATCCGCATACATCACAACACAATTTTCTTTATTCATGGGAATTGTGTCTACGGGATTCAAGCTAGATGGCGGAAAAAGCTAAGCATGCACATGTCTTACAAAGGTGTTTACCTAAACAAACTAGGGTTTCACCGTTTTAAAAAAAAAAAAAAAAAAAAGTGCGAAACTTACCTCGGACGGGCGGCAACTCCGACGGTGGCGGTTTCCGGCGGCGGCTCCGGCAGCAACTATTGGCGGCGGCTCCGGCAGCAGCAAAGTCACGGACGGGAGCCGCTTTGACAACAAAAAAAAAAAAATTCGTGAGAAAAAAGAAAAGGGGTTTGGCTTCTTTTATAGACAAAAATTAGAAGAATCCCAATAGAACAAGGATTCCTCTTTTGTTTGGTTTCCTCTTCTGATTCAAATACCCAAAGAAAGAAACCGGCCCCACCAGGGATTCCATACAAGCGTGACGGCGTGGAAAACTAGCGGTCGGCGACACTCTCCGGGTAAACTCCTTTTACCTTGTCTTTCTCATGTATGCATGTCACCATCTCATGCCTACCACACAATAATGTAACCATTATGTGCTAGGCAGGGGACTTAATGTTGATGGTGGATTTTCGTTTAAGGTTAAATTCGTAAGTAACCAGAAAATCATGCGCTGACATCTTGTAAAAGATAAAGCCGTTTATAAGTGACGGATACTCCTCACTTAATTCCTCCAGGTTGGAGCATGTAGCAACAATCCCTTCCTGTGAATTTCATATCAACCTTGTATTTCCTGTACCCATTATCAGTGTGGCATGACGACTGAGTGTTACTCTTACAGAGTAACACGAACCTCCAAGCACTATAATGAATCCATGTACGAAATACCCGTATAGGCTGATTCTCGGTGTGTTATACTAGCCCGAGCCCTCTCGGTGTGTTATACTAGCCCGATTGAGCCCCCTCGGTGTGTTATACTAGCTCCGATTGAGCATCCAGGACTTGATCAGTATCGGTCTCGGATATGATTCGATCGCAGTCATCCAACTCCACAAGCATGATTGGATGACCACAGATCAATTCCATCCCCCCCAAGCAGGTATGGAATACACACGGCCGTAGCTTGCCAAATATGATCGATCGCAGTCATCCAACTCCACAAGCATGATTGGATGACCACGAGATCAATTCCATCACCCCAAGCGGGTATGGAATACACACGCCGACCCGCATGGTCGACCATTGGCCTTTGCTTGCCAAGAAACCGTCCATACCAAGCATTATGGACGGAAAACCCTAAATTAGGGTTTGCGGCATATTACATGTGCCGCAAAACGGTCTCAACCATCCATCTTCGCAGGTATAGATGGAGGGTGTAGATGTAGACTCAAAGGGCCCGGAGCATGTCGACACAATCACCATGTGACCGCCTACACACTTGGCCAATCGGTCAAAGCCAATCGTGGTTGGTTACAACAAAACCATCCGCCCAAAAGAGCATGGTCGCGCGGCTTTGAAAGCCAAAATTAGGGTTTCAAGTCATCACGCGCGTCCATCTTCTCTCCGGCACGAATGGAGGGTCACGGATCAAATCGAGCAGGTCCGGTCATACCAAAGCATGACCACCGTGGGCCCATCTAACTCTCCATGCGGTCGGCCAAGGCGTATCATGCCCGGCCAATCCAAAACGCCCGCTCAAACATGCGTGGCTACACTTCTCAAATTGCGAATCGATCTCGACCACTCAACTTCACTTAGGACGAATTGGGTGGCTTAGATCACGTTTCATGAGACGGTAAGACATAGGCGTGAACATCGGCCCTACCGTCTACACACCAAACCAACCGGCCAAGACCGACCAAGCTAGGTCGTCTTGGAAAACCCGCCTAGGAAAAGGGTATGGCGCGCGGCTTCTTTGCGGTAAGAGATTTCGCCGCAAATCAATCTCGACCGCTCCTCTTTGACGGTCAAATTGAGTGGCCCGGATCGCTTTCATGAGGGAACGGAACACGAGGCACTGCACCATCATGCCGTCAACACGTATGTATGGTCGGTCCTCTCCAAAATCCTTCCCATGCTTGGTTTCGACCAAGGCCGAAGAGTGATGCTTGCGCACCTCTTTAAAAACCCCGATTTCATCAACGGTCGCGAGATGAGTGTCTCAAACATCATCTCATCCGTCCGACTTCACCGCGCTTGGTTATACAACCCCGGTCGGGAGTTATTTGGTTAGTGAGGAGTCATTACCCATCACTTTACCACACCGTAATGCAAGACTGCATAAAATACACACGATACTCCACAAGTATCGACTTTCGAATAACGCAGTTATTCAATTCAAAGCATTACATGCTATCTTCCGTGGATCCACGATCCACATTCCGGTACATCAATCATGTCACAAAGCGGGGATACTTACTGGGGTATTGGTCCAGCGGTTTACAGGCGTGCGGCGTGCAACGCGCCATTACAAGAACGTGTTAGGAAGTCATGGACGGTTAGAGATGAACTGGAGAAGTGGGCAAGACCGGTCGTATGCTACCGACACACAACTCCACCACTCCATCATTCCATTACCTCCACTTCCCACGAGAAACGTGAATAAGGCTCAATGACTTGTATAAATAGGTTCTCCGCCCTATTTCAAAGAACAACAAGAAACGACAGAACAACACAAGTTCGATCGACGAAACCAAGTGTATTCAAACACTCGAGCCTCGCTTGCATCAACCGTAAGCCCGCTTATCTTTCGTTACAAGTCATAAGCAAGCCAACACCTTCACAATCTCAACACCTTCTTCGCTTCCCTCCCTAAGATCAACCCCATCTCCTTCACTTTGCCGAAACAAGTCCGGAACGGCCATTTCTTGGTTTAGGCCGGACTTGCACAGATTGATCTCTCGAATCTACAAGCACTCACCGCGCAAAGTGCATTTGTTGAAGGTTTAGATTCATTCCTCATCCACACCCCAAATTACCAAATTCTGCAGGAGTAGTTTTCACCCATCAACAGTCTCTTTCAACCGTTTATTCTTGACCATTCACGTCCCATCTCGCATTAAATGCATTTGTTTTCTCGAGGATTCTCCTATCTATATATAGTTTTCTTACCCTTCTCTTCTTCTCTTTTATTTTCCCTCTGCAACTTTCCTTCAATTTTCTTCCTCCGCAATTTGCGCTTCTGCTACTGTAAACCTCCCCTTTTTTCTTTCTCTCAATCTTCAATTCTCCATTCATTCCCATACTCTAATAATGGCTTCACTTGGTCGTACATATAAACCCCTTTTTGAGGAAACTCAAAAGAATTTTCAAGAGAAAGGTTTCATCTTATCGACCATTCCTGATCAAGAGTCTTCATCTATACTTTCTGCAAAATTGTTTTCTGATCATCAATGTAATGATCAGAAGATCATAGTCTCGCTAGGTCAAATCCTCGCAGGCCTTCCCATTCCTCTCTACAATCCCGAGATACCTTTATTCTATGAAATTCTTGCTCATGAGAAATTCTCGCGAGCTATTTATCAATTAAGTGGCGATTGTATTCGTCTAATGCTTGAATTCGCCAACCGTGGTGCTGGTAAGGGATCTTTATATCCTGATGATGTCAAAGATCCTAGATTCGAGGATTTAGAAATAGACGCTGAGAAATATACCGTGGAAAACTTTTTTGAAAACTATGAAGTAATAAATATGAGAAATGATAAATCTCGCTGGGGTGCTCGATTAAAGAGAAAAGATAATATTTCCAATGATAAGCTGCTTATGCAAGATATCGACTGGCACTCAGGCAAAAACAATGTTCCTCGGTACTCCAAGGATGAAAAGTGGTGGGTTGTTCCTCTGTTTTTGAGTGGAACTTATATTGCAGGTTCTCATACACTCCCTGCGCATCTCGCAGACTATCATCCCTGGGAATTTAAGTGGCCCGAGAAGGCAAAAGAGGTATATTTCCTATTTCAGGCTTGTTGTATGATATTTCTTTCTTCTTATATTTACTAGACTTGTAAAATTTTCAGATTGCTAAATTGAAAAGGAGTTATGAAAGACGTCCAAAAGCGAGTACTCTGGCGATACTCCGATCGATCACGGATGAAGTAAGAAATAATTTTCTTTTATTATTTTTTTAACAATATTGTTGCCTCTGTTTCTTACCTTCATTCGTGTGCGAAGGTTATTGAAGAAATAAACATTCCCGAAGCTGCGAAGGTTAAGGGCAAGAATAAAATCACTCTTCGCAAGGATAAGTCTTCTGCTCCGTCTTCTAAAAAACGGAAAACCCATCCCTCTTCTCGTTCTAAATCTCAAACCAGCGAGAGCTCTGATGAGGATGAAAATGAGGTTGGTACTTCCTCTACGAAGGAGAATCACTCGACTACTTCTGCTATGGCGCAATTGTCTAGTGTTTTCTCCGATTCCATGCAAGGATTGGGAGATGATCATTTATCTGCTACTTGCGAAGCTCTCGCTAAAATTTGCGATGCCCCCTTGCTAGTGGACAATGATTCTTTTCGCGGAGTTTCCCGAACATTGACTTCCAGTTTCTTAAATGCTCTCAATGCTTTGGTATGTTCATATTCCTTTGCTTCTTTGTAACTTCGATTATAAGCTTTAACTTAACAATTTCTTTACTTTCCTTTATAGTCTGGGAGAGCTTCCTTTGTTGTTGCCTCAGATCTCGAGAAAAGACGCGATAACCTTGAAAAGAAAAATCTCCAACTCAAAGAGAAGATCCAAGAACTAGAAACTGAAGTTGCGACGTCTCGCAAGAAAGATGAAAAAATTCAACAGTTGGAAGTTGAATCCACTTCTCAGAAGAATAAAATATCTACTATTCAAAGCGCAAATCAACAACTTTATGGTATAAAATTTTTACTCTTCAAGTCGTCTTTATTTTGTCATCTGCTTTTCTTTGCCTGATTTATTATTTTCGCAGACATATATAATCTCTCCGAAGAAGCCATTCTTCTCCATTCATTTCCGAGCCTATGGATAATGATGTTCTTCTCACTCATCTCAACGAATCTTTAAGTAGTTCGTCAAACAAAGTTGATTCCTTTCCATTAAATGAACTTCAAGCCAAATATCGTCTCTTAGAGATTGAGCATAGATCTAGTTTAGGTTTAGCCAACCGATTTAAACAAATGTATCTTGATTCACATAAGAAAACCAAAACTTTAAGGAAGAAAATTAGTGGCCTTATAGATGACAAAGACCGCATTGCTAATAAAGGTGCACAAGCATTAGCAAAATTTCAAAAATCTCTTCTCGAAGTACAAATTGAACGAGATGAATCTCTTCGTCAGAATGCCATACTTAATGAGCGAGAAGATCAAATTCGTTCGCTTCTCATTATAAATAATGATGATGAATTCGCTTGGGCTGCGAAGGTTCTAGATAATGCCAGGAATAACTTAGGTGTTGATGTTAGCCTTCATGCCGAGCATACTGCCTTGGTTAAAGATATGATATCTGACATGGAAGGTTGTTTATTATTCCTTTTACTTTATTACTCCTTTCTTCGCAAAGTATTGGTATTAACTTATTGTCACTTGTTTTGCAGAAGCCGAGAGGAGATTTCAGACAAGGATTGAAGAACTTGAATCTGAAAAAGAGCAGCTCGCAAATGGCCTTTCTCTTCGCGACATCAAATATTCCAAGTTGAAGAAACAACTGCAAGCTACAGTAGCGAATTTTAATAACGATGATGTTGTTTTTTCGCAATCAAACTATTGAAATAGTTTGCAATGATCACCGCATTCCTCTTAGTTCATATCCTTGTCTTCGTGATGATATTCCTGAAGATATGCCTTTCTCGGATGTCTCTGATAGTGAAGCTAGCGAAGAAGAAGAATCTGGCGAAAAGAATGATGGAATTGAAGAATCTAACAAAGAAGAAGAATCCTCAAAGAAATAACTTCTTTTTCTTCTTTCGCTTCTTGTAATATCTGTATATATATCCTTTTAATATTATATTTCTATAACCCCTCATTGTAAATTTCTTGGATTGCTAAATATGAATTCAATCTTTGTTTTCTTTACTCGCGCATATTAATCAAGCAATTCTTCTTTGTAACTCAACTGACCAGCATTATGAATACATAAATCTATCATGTGGAAATGAATAACAAGATTTTATCCTATTCATTCCCATACTTGCCTCTGTTATTTATTTTCAAATGAGAGATTTGAACAATTATCTCTGAGTAATGAAATCTCTGAATTTTGCCCTTATTGTTGGTAACTTTATGAAGAAATATAATCGTTTTCGCAAGCTTATTTGCTTCTTCAATGTTTTGTATGGCTATATCTTTATTTATGTTGAAGTTCATCATTGCGACAAGATCGCAGGACGTCTTCACAAACGAAGAAATCTATTGATCGTGCCTTATCATTTCTTGTGTGGTCTTATTTTGCCTTCCTAATTAAAGGTCTTATTTCGCCACCCCTCGTTGCGACAAAATCGCAGGACGTCTTTACATTTTCATGTAATGACCCATTGACCTTGTCTTATCATTTCTTAAGTATTTTTGCCTCTCAGGATATTTTATTTGCGACAATATGACATGCTTAAATACTCTTGCGAATGTAAAATCCCATGACATTGCCGTCTTCGCGACGAAATCGCAGGACGTCTTTACATTTTCATGCAAAAACCCATTGATCTCGTCTTATCCTTACGTTAGTATTATTGCCTCTACAGGATCATCGCACAAATATGACAAGCCTAAATTTCCTTGCGAAAATAAAGCCTCATGACATTTGCGTCTTTTGACACTTATCAGCTCCCTAATGGAGGGTGCCGCCCTTATCTTCTCCCTGGTTGCCCCTTCAAGGAGGCGTACATCGGCCATACAAGACTAGCTCCTCCCATCCGGTCTTAACAATAACCAGTTGTTTTCGCAGCCTCTTATCCCTTATACCTATATGGTTTATGGTTACGAGACTGCACCCTAAGTGGAGTTTTCTTCGGGCCGAGTGTAGCATATACCAAGACTTGCCAAGAATGGCCGAGACACTTCAAATGCCCTAGGCACTCTTGGCTCAACCGTGTACCCCGGCGCCTTGAGCATACACTGACTCCTTGGAAGAGACCCTCAAGGCCCAACCAGGGTATAACCTTATATATATAGTTGGAAATCCAAGGTATCTCTCCCGGATAGGCTTTCATGGGCCCCAAATTTCCATGACTCATGTTCCAGGAGCGGTGTAACCTTTTCACTGAGCCATGCCAAGAGATACCCCCTTATATGACGTACTTTAGGTCTTACATTTGCCTCTTGCGAAATATCATTCGCGAACTAGGGTGTACGCCATAAAGGTTCGTCCCATTCACTCACTCTTTCATTTTTGTTAATTCATTCAATCATTCAATTTGTTTGTGAAACTATCGCACAATCTTACATTGTTTAATCATTTTTGTTTTTCAATTCTTCCATCAAATTGTCATACATTCTTGATGGCGAGATTCTCACATATTTCTTCTTCAATTATTTTTTCTTCCTCTTACCCTTAACATGTTTTTGTCATTGCTTTTTGATGATTATTCATTTCTTACACTTTTTTCTCCTGCTTCTCTCTGCCTCTGCACCATTCAAAACAAATTTTTAGCTTTCTATCCAACTTCTATTACGAATGTTTCTTTCCCCTTTGCTGAATTTGTTCTGTGCATTTCTGGTGGTGGTGGTAATGGCTGAACCTTCTCTTCACTTTTTAGAAAATGACTCAGCTTTCCTTGGTCAATCATTCTGAGGATGATTCTTTTTATATTTCTGCAGTCATTTGTTAAGTGTCCATGAAAGCGATGGTAAGAACAGAACTCGTGACTTATATCACTTGGTGGTGGCTCATTCCCCATGTTCCATGGCGCAGGTATGTTTTCCATCAAGAGTATAGCTTCCCATATTTTTTCAACACTAGTATTTAATGGTGGCATTTTGATTTCTTCCCATACTACTCTGTGACGTCGCTGCCCTCCATGATAATTCTGCCTTTGACTTCCATAAGTTTCTTGCGGATGATCAAGTCTTTGAATTTTGTTATTGCCTTCACGGTTGTAGTAGTTCCTTTCTCTCTCAAATT
This sequence comes from Papaver armeniacum, assembly GCA_023531295.1. NCBI lineage: Eukaryota > Viridiplantae > Streptophyta > Magnoliopsida > Ranunculales > Papaveraceae > Papaver > Papaver armeniacum. The sequence continues at coordinate 471,158 of JAJJWW010004761.1, forward strand.
CTTCTTGATCATGGCTTCCCATGGCTACTATCTTTGGCTGTCCATCATCTATTATCCTTTCTTGTTGACCTTGCGAAGTGCTCGCCACCGTGTTTATCAGTTTGGGTAATAAACTTGCATTTGCAGCGTTTGAATTTGTATTCGCAACTGGGTATGATTCCATCTCATTTTGTCTTTCCTCTAGAGCAAATATTCCTCCTGAAGTTCTCGCAACTCAGTCATTGTAATTGTATTCTTGACTCTAAAAATTTGAATATATAACAAATTGGTTGCGAACATAGCGTTTATAAATGATAGAATAAGATATCTTTCATCTACTCGTCCAGCCATTTCGCTACACATTGTCTTCCACCTCACGGTTAAGTGCCTCAAACTTTCGCCAACTCTTTGTTTCAGCCCAAATACATCTTCAATTCCTGGTCGCGAGGAGTTATTACTTATATATGCCCCTAAGAATATAGCTTGTAGATGATTGAATGACGTGATTGTGTTTCTTGGTAAACCCTCAAACCATTTCAGCGCTTCTCCTGTTAAACTTGATGCAAAATATTTGCATAATATGGCATCATGATTTTCCCATTGCAGCATGCATCTCACATACGCTTTGATATGTTGTATTGCACAAGTTGTTCCATCAAAAATGCTGGTTAATGCGGGTAAATTGCACTTTGGGGTATTCCTCCCAATCGCACCTCTAGTGTAAAGGGGGTTTTCGCAGCTTCTTCGATGGCCTCATCCAATTATCTTCTTCCTCCTCCTCTTCTATTGTTCAACATTCCTCTCATCTCTCGCCAACTCTCTTAAGATTTGTTCATTTACATCGTGGTTCGAATTTATTGGTCTTTTTAGCTCGCCTCTCTCCTTCTGCGTTCATGTCTATCTTGATTTTCTTGTTCAAAGCATTTTCTTCTCTTCTTTCTCTGCGACTTTCTCCTCCATCTCGTTCACGGATTCGCACACCATTGTATCTATCATTTTGTCTTCTTGGTTGTCTATCAGCTCTCCTTTGTATTCTTTCATACTCTTCATTGATATTTCCATTGTTGCGATTTTGCTCGCGCCTTCTTTCTCGATTGTCATGATTGTTCTGCCGAATTGCTTCCTCCAATTCCCGTTCTTCCATTTCTACTCTTAATTTTTCCCTTTCGCAAGCTAGACGCGCTTGTTCAATATAATGCTTTTCGATGTCATCTTCAATCTCCTTTTGTTTCCTCTGTGTTTCTCTCCCATGCAGTATTCTTCTTCCTTCTTCCTGATTTTCTTCACCAATTGGACTATTCTCACGCCTATTTCCTTGATTTCCATTATTTTGGTCATTCTCAAAATCTCAGGACGTGGAATACACACCACTTCCCTTCTTTCGCAGCATCCTTCACCGAGATTTGGCTCTCTTTCTAGATTTTCTTCATTAACATTTTCTACAGGTAATATTCTCCTCATATCATCTCTAACCGATCCTGATCTTGATCTGGTATTACTTCTCGACCTCCTATTCTGCAACCTCATATTTCCATTCTTAACTCATGGTTTTGCCATGTTAAATTTGCGCGTTCTTCCGCTTCTAATCGCCTTTCTTCATGTATTGTTTGTATCAACGTTTCTAATGCTGCGATTTCTTCATTTCTATGAGATGTTTCTCCCATTTCTTCTCGATTTCTCTCCTCTTGTCCATTATTTATCAATTGTTGCACTTCTTCTCTTTCTTCCATAGAATCTGATCTCCATATATGCACGCTCACCCTATCATAATCTATTACTCTATTCGGTGCCGGTTGAATTGGTGGTTGAATTTGACCTTCTTCTCTATCTCTTGCGTTTATTCTTGATGGTTCACCTACTTCATTTCTCCTTTCTCCAGCTAATCTCCCGCTTCTCCTTACAATTGTTGGTTGTTCTGACGCATTCCTTCTTCTAGCCATTTCTCAATTTTAGTAAATTGTTGAAAATTATTCGAATTTTTTTTTTCTTGTTACTCCTGATTCTTTCAATTCACAAGGTTGATCTTCTACTCAGTCCCTGTTTCTAGCGCATATGTAGTTGCAGGAAATCCCACACTACACCCCTCACTAGAATTTACTCAACTAATCCATTTGAAGATGAATAACTATAGATTTTATTGATTATTTTCTTGAAATGTTTTACAAAAGAAGATAGAACAGAGCTAAAGAAATTACAATCACTCTAAATTTTCTCTCTCCTAATGACTTGCTTAACAATTCAAAAAGAACCCCCCCTCACAACAGACTGACTCAACCCTTTATATAGGGTAGTACACAGTGGATGACAGCTAAGTTGTCCTTTATTTTCGGGAACAACTCGCGAAGTGTCGCAAGTGTACATATACAAATTCTCGCGACACTCCTAAATCTCGCTAAGTCTTCACATTCTTCTCATGTTCTGGCTGTCGTCATTCATTGCGTCATTTATTTTACCTCTCTGTGACTCCCTCGCGATATCGTTATTTATTAATCTCGCGAAGTATTGATGTCGCGATATTCTGATCCTACAATAGAAACTGCAAGATCAGATCACGCAACTACAGAGAAAATAGTTGGAAGGCGGGAATAGCTGTCTCACACAAACTATTAGCTTCAAAGCAATTTTCAAGAGATCGAATGATCAATACGAAACATTTCGAGTCTACATCAAATGAATGTCTCACACAAATCATGTAAGCTGTTACCAGGCGAATTTCATATGGTCATCTTTTGACTTTCGTCAAGCATATAAGATAAACTTGGTTAAAGTGAAAGCTTACCAACACATATTTCTCGAAATATGAAATGTCAATAAATAAAGTCTACATAACTATACGACTTTTGTCTCAAATAGGAGGTAGAGTGGATAGACTTTTGAGTAATAGATGAGTTCAAGTCTCCACATACCTTTTGTTGATAAAGTTCCACAAACTCCCCTTAGTAGTTCTTTGTCTTCAATCGGTGAACGCCGTGAAGTCTAATACTCGACTACACTTTCTATCCTAATCCGAGAGTTAGCTATAAGTAGACTAGAAATCAAGGCTTATAGTTTTGGCAACTAAACTTGAAAAACAAGCTTGAGATAGCAACACTTGCGAGTTCGACCGAGCAGTTCGCTAACATGTTCGATCAATTATCTGCGTCTAAGAAGGATCTTGAGCACCTTAGAACTGAGTTGGGAAAAACAACCGATGATCTTGATTCTCTCAAATTTCAAGTATCTGACTACATATAAGTTATAATATTCTTATTTTGTTTTTATCGACATTTCTAGGAAACTTCTTGTAAGAATTTATTCTTGTGTTCAAGAAGGATAACTAGGGTTTGGTATATCATATATTGTGAATTGAACTGATATCTCATATATGCTCAAAAGTTAAATCTATTATGTTTTATGAACTGAAAATTGAACAAACTTTGTGATAAGTTTTCGCAGTATTGATCTACTCGTGGTCACACTCTTGTGTAATTACTGCATTATCCACTCTGTAAGATTTTCTTATGTTGAGTTATGTCAATTAAATTATCTCCTTGTTTGTTACTGGCGTTGAGATTAATTTATGTCGATTTTGATAATACAAATTCAAGTGATTTCTTAATGTCCGACAAAATCATTCTTTTTCATTAAAGTAAGGTCACTCATGTTGTTGTCTTGGGAATGTCATCAAATGGGTGAACTTGTGCTTAATTTCTATATATATATATATATATATCTTTGTGGGGATAGTGGATGTGGAATTTAAAGGGGATGCTTGTGAAAAGATGAGGGTACCCAAATACACCACAATCTTTCGAATATCAACCTATAAGTCGGATACCAAGTGTGATCGTCTATGGACAAAGTCGATACAATACAACAACTATGGTATTCACTTTGTGTGATCGTCTATGGATATGATACCGAGACAATATGACAATAAAGTGATCACTTGATAATAGGTACAGTATTAAAGCGAAACTCTATAGGATCAATATCAAGTGACTTGGATTTACATACATGTGTAATTTACTTAATTTTAATAACAATTATAATTCAAAAATAAAGTAAATGACATAGCAAGATTTTGTTAACGAGGAAACCGCAAATGCATAAAAAACCCCGGGACCTAGTCCAGTTTTGAATACTCTTTAATTAAGCCGTAAATGCAGAAAAAACCCCGGGACCTAGTCCAGTTTTGAATACTCTCAGAATTAAGCCGTTATAAAAAAATCTAATACCAACTTTGTATGGTTGAGACCAAGTAGACTACCCATAGCTACTTAGTTTCCATAGTATCCATGCGCCTTCGACTTCTAAAGTCACGCACGTGAATAACAAGTTCTTTGGACCGTATTCCAAACAACAAAGGAAGAATCTGTTTGGTAACCAGTCTAATCAGTCTTTTCTAAAAAGATATTGTTTGAGTTGTTGAAAAAGGCTCTTCCGTTTAAACTAATAAACTCCTTTGTATGGTTAGATCAACCTAAACTTCGATTACCGAAATAACCAAACTCTAGATTTGCAATCAATCAATATACATCTCAAAGAAAAACTATAAGGTGATGTCGATCTCACGCAACTAGCCAATCAAGTCTATCAAAGATAAACACGACACTAGTTGGATCCCATACGATCAAGGTTTATGCACACAATTCACAAGATACGAAAACTAATAAGAAAAGCCTTGTCGTCTTCAGATCTTCGTTTGTCTTCAATAATAACCTACACAACACAACTTGAATTCTATTGTGATCAATCACACACATAATAGATTCTGTTAACAATGGATTATCACAAGATGTCTTTAGATCCGAAAATGGTCTAAATATCTCGTCGATACTTTGATCTAGTTTGAGTGAGCCTTATATCAGAGGAGAAGGTTCTCAAGAATAAACAAACTAGGTGCAATCAAAGTTTCAACAACCGTTAGTCAATCAAATCAATAATAGAAAACTAAAATAACAATGCAATTATCTAGTTTCCCACCAACAATACTCGTATAGCTTCTTAATCCCACGGAAGTCTTTAAACGAGCGGTCGTAATATAAATTCGCCTAATTAGGGTACTTTCATCTTCGGATAGACAGATCCACCAAAAACAACAAGAATGAAGTTTGCCTAGCTCTTAGGATAGTTTGCAAGAAATGCAAACTCAAGTATTTATAGACCAAGGTTGTTTGGACAACAAGGAAATTCCAAAACCAAAAGTATTCTCAAGATATTAACATCAAAGTACCTAATTTCAGTTTTCATATTTCCAATTAATTCCCAAATCATATTTCTGAAAATTTTGTTTGAAAACTTCTATTTTAGTCTACCACATTAACTAATAATATTTTCCAGAGGATATGCTTTAATTGCTGGTAATTAAAACATATATTATGAAAATTATAATTAAATGCTTTTCAATTTTTCGGTATGGGATCACCTTGAGTATTAAGGAATATCTTTGAACAATTAATGATAAGAGTTATGTACATGTTCAAATATGTCGACATCTAGAAGTTTCTCAGCAAACCCTAATTCCAATCTTCACACAAAACATAAAGAGATATGTGAATATTGGAAACTCTGTTTTGCTCCTTAAGATCAGTTGTTGATATGTGTCTTAAACACCTTGATACTGAAAGAGAAAACATGGATGCGACTTGAGAGAGGATGGAAGGAACTACTGAGTTCTGATTCGATGGAAGATGAAAAGGGAAGATGTGGCTACTGCTTCATTTCCTAATACTGATGATGTTTGAATTTAGGGAGAAATTGAGACAGAGATGAAGTAAGTCATTGTAATCAAATGGAACTCGCAGAAGAGGGTTACGAGATGATATTTGCTGCTGATTTGAATATGATGAAGTTCAGATTGATTAAATAGTAGATGGGATCAACTCGGATACGAGTTTAGAGTGATTTTGGGGATGAAATTAATATCGAAATGAATTTTAGGGTTCATTGAAGAATAGCTTCAGGGTTTAAATGGTGGAAATTCTGAAATCGAATGAAAAGTTAGAATTTGAGATCCGTTGCACTTGGATATGAATATGATGATCGTGGTTGTGGAATTGATGGCTTGGTGATTTTATATTGGGGTTCTTGTTGTGTATAAGAAATAAGACAAGGAAGAAGTGTTTGATTTGATTATTAAGATATCATAAGGAGAATTTAAAATCCGGTTTGAGTTACAGAGAAATGATTTTTGGTAGTGGTCTAGACAGAAGCTTGAGCTGAGTTTGAGGAGAACAGGTGATGTTGTGTATGCTGGTACTATAGGGAGAAGTTATGGTTAGGTAAATGCAGTTAGAAAAAGTAGTGGAGGAATGTTGGTATTTAGGTTTCTGGGGTGAACTAACTCAATTAGGTACAAGGAATGACTAATTTGTCTTGGTTTGGAGGTTGTTTTGCCTTTGAATTGGAAGTTGAGTTGTTTGAGTTGAGATGAAACAGAAGCCGCTATGGTCTGTGGTCAAGTAGGTATTGCAGGCAAGAAACTATAAAAGGAGATGGAGTTTGCAGTGGAAAAATTGGTGGTGTTTGCAGCCGAGTACAAGGAAAGAACATGAGGCAGTTGTGAATGGCTAGCAGGTGAAGAATGAAGTGGAAACTGCAGAACGGTTGAGATGGAGATTAAGGGAAGCAACACAAAAAATGGGACTGCAAAGGAAGTGAGTTTTGTTGCTCTGGTGGTGTTTGTACCCAAGGACATTGCAGGTGAGATTGTGGAGCTGTTGAAGTGTACTAATGCATGGAACTGATGCCATTAAGTTAGTATGGATGAGCAACTCAAAACATTATAGGGAAAAGTATGGCAGTGTGCATAAATGAATCTGAAGAACGAATATAGATGTATAGTAAAACTTTGATAAATTAATAGTCATGGGACTGCCAAATTCTATCAATTTAGCGAAGTATTAATTTATCGATAAATTAATAATTTATTAAAATATCGAGACACTTTAGTTTAAGTCCACAGAAAATAATGTCCTTGAGAGAATTGATATTGCAGCTTCATCATGGACAACATATGTTCCAAAAAAAAATCAATTACAAATTGTTTCCAACATTGTAAACTTTGACCACAAGAAAATGGAGATGTACAAGTCATTGTAGATGAAGACACTAATGAATTTGGATTGGTAATCAAGGAGTTGAATCACAATATTCAGATGACTGTCGACATTTTACTAGACTATCCAGGTGAATATGATACCAGTATAGAAATTTTGACAGAAAGAGAGATTATTGAGAGTGTTATATGAAATAACCATAAGAGGATGACACTTGTGTTGTGGAACATGTTATTCGTAAAGAAGCAATGTAGTCAATGGGAAAACTAAATTATTTCAAACTACAATATGAAAAATGCACTCCGAAACTCCTTACGAAACTACAAAATAAAATAAAAATGGAGTCTTATGTTGTATGAAAGTGAACAAGAAATAAACGACTTTGGAGTCCTTTTCTAACAAGCCATAATGTAGTGATATTTATAATGATTATTAATTTATATGTTAGTTTGGGCCCAATTGACGACTTAAATTTTTTATTATCTTATAAATTTAGTGGGGTTAATTTAGCACACTGGCCCAAGTCGAGACTGGAGAAAAATATTAATTTAGTGAAGTTATTAATTTATCGCAGATTAATTTATTGAAGTTTTATTGTATGTGTAGGAATTGGATATGCATGGAATGAGTGTTTCTAGAAGTAATGGGGTGTGCTAGATAATGCTGAAATCCAAATTATCTTGTCAGTTCCGCGAAACTGACATGCATATTATGTCATTGGGCCTGAAACTGAATTGGCCTGGGATGCGAATTGGGCTTTCCCTGGCATGGAAACTAAACTGGTCTGAGCCGGATGCAGTAATGGGGTGACCTAGTCTTGGAAGTGGAAATACTATAAAAAGAAATCTTTCTACACATTAGTAGAAATCTTCTTCTACTTTTGTTTCTAAGGTTTTACAACATGAAAGCCTTTCTTTTTCGTCTTGTTATGAACTCCATGAACATGAGCTAGTTTTTAATATTGGTTGTGGAATAATTGGATTTCACAATATATGTTTCTTTGATTGATGAATTAGTTTTGTCTCCATGCTTTATCGCTTATGATTCACAATTAATATTGTTACATGATTAGAATGCTTGTTTAGTCGAGTCTACAATCGATTGAGTTTGTTTTCATCTCTATTGCTAGATTAGGATTCTCAATACGTAAACATTGAATAATTCATGATTACAAGTAGCATAATTGTGAATATTGCTTGTATACATCTTAGTAGTCACATGTGAATCATATTTTTTGTTAAATCGGATTAGTGCGTTTTCCATGTTCGATTGCATTGATTAGCCTAATTTCAGAAATCTTATTGCTCATCGGGAATTAAACTTGATTAGTGCTTTTACACGTTAGGTTGTTTCCTTGGTAGAATTCATATTCGCATCTTTTAATGCGTTTGTTGATGAAATCAGGAAATTAGCGGGATATTCTTGCGATCAAGGTATTCTAGGGATTTTGATAAAGGGATATTAAATTTCAATTCTATTTATTAAGACAAGAACATGTTTGTGAATGAAGATGCAATCCTTGACCAATATTTCCATATTTCTGATTACTTGATTTGCTTGTTTACTTTTGATTTTTTTGCTTTTTTGTTTTTTTTTTTTTGAATAAGAAACAAAGACTAAAGGAAACCAAAAAGAAATTACAAGAAGTTAGTTGTAAGCCTGGAAACAAGTTGGGCGCCAACCCCTTTCTAAATGACAACACCTACCCTATGAAACAAGAAATTAGCACCCTTAGGTGTACCTTCATGCCTGGTAGAATAGTTGTGAAGACGCTTCAAGAGATCAACTGCATCATCACTGAGCTCCCCAAAGTGGAGAAGGCAAGCACACCAAAACCATATATGTGACTCTCACACTGGTCAAAATACTTGGTGCGTTTACGAACAACAACATTATCCACAACAAGACCTAGACGAAAGAACGAACTCCACCTCCAGTGAAGGGTGAAACAACTATGACGTCTAAACATGTGTCCCTGCCACCGTCCCAATTGTAGATTAAGATGTCTGCAGGCCTTAAGTAACCACCATTGCTAGACATAATACCCAACTGAACTACTTTTCTAGCTGGGACACCGACAAGAAAACATATGTCTGCAATAGTGTCACGTACGAAGTCGTGTCGAAATTTAATACCAACTTCATGAGAGCAATGAAGTACATGATCACCGAATATATCCATTTCCCTATCACAGCTGGGGCATAAGTCACCTATACAGAAAAATGGCAAGCCTACAACATAAAATATCACTAAATTGACGAGGTCCGATCTTTTGGTTAAGTCCTTCAATGGGACTCGCCATGAGATAATCTTGCGCATGTTGGAGTTTATAACATTGCCAAAGTACTGTATCCCGCAAGGTCAGGGAGTGCATGGAGGGAATGTTCTTCATTACTGCATCGAAATAAGTGACTGCCAAAGAATGCATTGATTGGGGGGGCAATGCTATCGACACTCAATACTGAAGAACCAAGGCCACATACACGATTGTAACAGTCTAAAGCCTGTTGTAAACTCGGGTTATGGGAGGAGATACCTGAATTGCGCAAGATGGTTGCTTGTAACGACTTAGACTGTAAACACGAAGACAAGTAGATAAAATGCATTGCATCTGACATTGTGTAAACACACAAACCTCCATTCCTGGTGAGAAGGGACGAAATACGTTGTTGTAAAGGTCCGAAACCAGGGCCACCAGCTGTTACAATATGTCTCAGAAACTGAAAAGGCTTGGAGTCAGAAAAGGATTGAGCTGTCATGATGCATGAAGGATTGGTAGTTCTCATGGAGAAATATAACCTTGACACCACAGTACAGTTCCGGGGGAGAAGAAATTCAGTCTGCGGATCTTCGAGCTTACTAATAACCTCCATCAACTTGATTGTTTTGTCTACACGGTGCATAACCATCTTGTTACAGAACTTCTCATCTAGGCTAACAGGACCTCCTAACAGTTTAACTCCATTCTCGGGTCTGCAAATATGAGAAGGAAAGACACCGTTGTCGAAACTGCGGGTGTCAACAGTTAGCCAGAAGAGCTCGGTTTTAGAAATATTGAGATGAAGACCCATGGCCACACCCTCTGATTGTATGATATGAAAAGCTTTGGAGACCATCAATGTGTCGCCGATGATAGTTCCATTATCCAGATACCAAGCTTGCATGTCTAGATCACATTGGGCAGAAATCTTCTTGATCAAGGGATGAAGAGTAATGGCAAATAAAAGAGTACCCAGAGGATCACCTTGCTGAACGCCTTGAGATGAGAAGAGGCAAGAGTCTCTGTAATACAGTTTAGGTGGAGAAGAATAACAAAACTCAACCCACTTAGAAATCGCAGGACAGATAAGTCTTACTTCCTTAATCATGGCACTTTTGTCTAGTATATTAAAAGCATTCCTAAAGTCCACCAGTAACATGGATTTGAAGTTGTCGATACCTTTATCCTCGAGGAGAAGGTTGACAGAGTGCAAAATAGCTTCAGCCCCACCTGGAACACCAACCTCAAATTGAATAAATGCCCATTTCCTTGCCGACAGTAGAAGCGGTAACCTTAGAAACAAGCCGTCTCCATATAGTGCCCATTGCTATAGGTCTGCTGCCACCATCGGGTTTGAGTAACGGCGTTAAAGGAGCACTGGCTATAAACTGACTAAGTTGAGCAGGGTACCTGCCATCAAGCAACAAATTGATCACACCAGTAATGGAAGTAATAAGATCAGCTGCTACAGCTGTTGCCGATCTACTTAGGGAATCAACAAGATGCTGAGCTCGCAAACCTTCACGGCCGCATGAGGTTCCTTTTGGGAAACTCTTAATCCTACCTAGAACCATGTCAGCAGGAGTGTGAATGGAAGCAGCAACAATTGGTGAAAGAGGTATAGAAGGCGGATGGGCCTACGGATGTTTGCTGATTAAGTCTGTCAAAGTATCAACAATTACTGGAGCCACTCCGTTGGAAGTCTGAACCTCTATATCAGCAGTAAATTGACCATCGCTAACTTTCTTACGACATAAACGTAAGTTAAAAGCATCTTTTTGTTCAGTTCTCCAATGATTTTTAGCCTCATGTAGTGTGGAACAACATTCAAATAGATTGTTAATCAAAACCAAAACAACCAGTAGGTGTACACCATTGAGAAAGGGCTTGGTTAATAGAGGCCACCTGCAATCTTTTACGTATACCAGATTTCTGCTCAAAACTACACTTAGGGACATAAGTACGAAGGGTGCAGGATGGAAGAAGTAACAAGTGAATCCAAGCCGAGATATCCTGAGGTTTAAGTAATACCTTATGAAAATACGGGGGTCTAACAACCACACCCAACAATTCGTTTGGAAATCTGAGAGGACTTACTCCAATACACTTTCTAGAGAATCAACTAGACAGGCAGACTCAATCTAGAGTAAAGTATATCAAAGAGTTTAATATCTCTGTTTCACAATGTAATTAGCAAATCAAACAGATAGAAATCTGCGAGCCTAATAAATATGTGAAACAACTTGAACTGTACCAAAGACCAATATTCAAGTGTCAATCAATTTAAATCAACAACCAAATGTTGGATATTCTAATTGATTGATCTAAACGCACAGCCTGTGATATTTCAATTATATAAAAAAATATAATGCGGAAAATAAACAACACAGACACTAGAATTTTGTTAGCGAGGAAACCGCAAATACATAAAAACCCCCCGACCTAGTCCAGATTGAACACCACACTGTATTAATCCTCTACAGACTTTAGCCTACTACCAATTAACTTCGGACTGGACTGTAGTTGAACCCTAATCAATCTCACACTGATTCAAGGTACAATTGTGTTCCTTACGTCTCTGATCCCAACAGGATACTACACACTTGATTCCCTTAGTTGATCTCACCCACAACCAAGAGTTTCTAAGACCCAAAGTCGAAGACTTGATAAACAAATCTGTCTCACATAGAAAAGTCTAGATTGAATAAATTTGTCTCCCACAGAAATACCTAAGAGTTGTTGTTCTGTCTTTTGATAAATAAAGGTGAACAGGAACCAATTGATAAACCGGACTTATATTCCCGAAGAACAGCCTAGTATTATCAATCACCTCACAATAATCTTAATCGACTAGCGAAACAAGATATTGTGGAATCACAAACAATGAGACGAAGATGTTTGTGATTACTTTTATCTTGCATATCGGAGAAATTAATCTCGAGTCAATTATTTCAATTGTACTCAATACGATAGAATCGGGAAAGATCAGAACACGCAACTACAAAGAAAATAGTTTGGTCTGGCTTCACAATCCCAATGAAGTCTTTCAAGTCGTTAACCTACAAGGTCTCGATAGAAACCTAAGATTAAAGGAGAATCGACTCTAGTTATGAAACTAGTAACACACATGAGGTGTGGGGATTAGTTTTCCCAGTTGCTAGAGTTCTCATTTATATAATTTTCAAATCAGGGTTTGCAATCCAAGTTACCTTGGTAACAAAGCATTCAATATTCATCGTTAGATGAAAAACCTGATTCAACCAAGCTAATATCTTTCAACCGTTAGATCGAACTTAGATTGTTACACACAAATGAAATGTGCCCTCATTTAGGTTTATGTAACCGTACCTAAACGTGTATGATAGACGCATTTATGTGTCTAATTTGTCCTCAATGTTTCGTATTGTCGGTACTCGTTTTCGTCCTTATTATAGTATTTTGTGTGTTTGTAGGTATTTTTTGGAAATAAATTTTGTTGGAAAATTCGGCTCGAAAAGTTGCTCGGAGCACCTCCGGAGGACACGTGTTATTCGGACTCTCGTCTTTGGATAAGGGGTAACCCAATTGCTAAGGGGCACCCCGGGGAGCCAACTGCTAATCGCACCCCATCACTGGTTAAGGGGCACCTCACCTTCTTCGTTTGAACTTTGAAAATGGCGGGAAAATTTTGCAGTTTCCTGCGTAACTTTCTGTTGGATTTGTGGAGGAGTTTTAGTGAGACTCAACCACTGGTTTCGATCGGGATGGACGGGATATGTCCAAACAATGCTGGTATGTGTGTTCGTTTGAGTTCAGTTGGGGTGTTTAATCCTTGGGAAGAGAACAGGCGAGTACGTGGCCGGAGGGGATAATCACGAAATTACAACGAGTTAGACGTGTGCTGCTCGTGTTTGGATAGATATATGACTATGAAGAAGCGTTTAGGAGTTAAATAAGGAAGATTCAGAAGCTATAGATGCGTGAAAGAATTAAAAATAGAAAATTATCTCCGTATCTTGCATGAAAATATGACCGAGTAATGGAGGATTATTGGCAGTGATGGAGCGGGATTTTTTGGTGTGTATGGCTATATAAAGGGTACTCGTGCACCACAGAAAGGGACGGAGAGATTGGGAGAGTTGCAGAGCATCAGAAAGCCAAAAAAATCGAGTTGCAGAAACTGCCATTGCTGCTGCTGTGAAGAACACGAAGAACATTCAACGCACACAGAACCGTCGTTTTCGTACAGTGACAACGACTCGCAGCCGTGGCTCGTAATACGGAAGACAGTCTTAAAACTACAACGACAGCGACAATTCACATTTATCGTTCTATGTAACAGTCCGTTTGTAACAATTATAACTGTTACAAATCAGGCTTTTCATCTTTTCTCCCTTGATCATCATTTGTAAACCATTTTTGAGCAATAATAATGATTTTTGAGCGTGTTTCCAACATGATGAGCGGCTAATTCTCCCACAACCAAGGCCATGAGGAAGCTATTTACGCATGAATAATTGGTAACTATTTTATTTTCTCTAATTTATAATTAATAATTCACTCAATCACTGCTTTTGCAGAGTTTTAATTGTTTGCAAAATTCTTTTCATTAGTTGTGATTCAATTAGATAGGTTATGCTTGTATTAAGATAATCTATGCTTAGGGGATACAATTAATTTCTGAGAATTTGCCTGATTATTTGTGAATTAGGAAACAAGGGATTTAAAAGATAATTAGAGTTTTGGGTTATTTACCGTTATTCATTCATGTGTAATAGTGGAATCAGTGTCTTGGTTATTCTCTCATATCTTGAATCAATTTTGTGTTAATTTTTCTTTATTATTAATTTTTATAAGTCTAAAATCTTTCGCTTTCACAAGTCTCAACGAACCTTTTTACTACAACATTATTGAGTTACATCAATTTTTGGCGCCGCCGACGCGGACTTGTCTTTAGGCTAGAGTTTTTAGATTTTCTTTTAGGTTTTTATTTATTTGTTCTTCTTTACATTTTTGGGTTTTTGTCTTTTCCTTTTAGATTTTGGGATTTGGAGCGAAAGAAAAATTTGCCAAAGCTTTTGGTGGATACTTAGAGATTTGGAGTTAAAGACAAAGCGAAAGGAGCGAAAGAAGAAGATTTTTTTTATTTTATAAAAGAGAGAAAAAAAAAAGAGAGGCATTTTTATATTTTTTTAGATATTTTTATTTTTTTTAGACTTTCCTTTTCTTTTGCACTTTTACTTTTTGGACTTGGATATTTGGACATTCGGACATTCCTTTTTTTTTTAAACCCTACGGAAGGGTAGTATTAAATATAAACTGTGTGCAGAGAAGGACGACGATTACGATATCGTCTCGGCCCCTCGGGTTCGTACATGACATAGGAGTCGTGGCCCGAGTCGACTACAACGGTTCATCCCCGTCTGGCACGGAGGTAAGTTTGTCGAAACACTCGCGAATCCCCGTCGCGAGTTCTTTTGTATTCCTTCGTTTGCATATATGTCGAGGAACTGAAAACGGCTGTTTTAATTTCCTAGTAAAGGGCAAGGACTGGCCATATAAGATAAGGGTTCGGATTTCATCACCGTTCTCTTCTTGCCCGCCTTAGGAAAACAATACTTAACGCGAACCCAAGCTTTAAAATTTGGAATAGAACGAGACCGATAGGGTAACGAGCTTAGTAGGAAAGTCGCTCGAAAAATATTGGTTACAATTTTAGCATACTTCGAAGTTCATGATGGTTTCTGTGAATTTGAATGCGTGACTGCGCCGCCTTGTAATAGCGGTGAGGCCTTGGGTATCAAAGCTCCACTGAGCTTCCCTCGCCTTGATTCAACTTACTTTGACTCGGATAGATCCAGAGGGGTTTGCTTAAATTGTAACGAATTCCCTTTCGAAGGATTAGAAGCTGGTCTAGAAAACAATCTAAGTGGAGCCATCATGCTTTTTGTTTGCTAGATATCATTAGGTTTGCTGTGGTGGAGTCAGCCTTGTTTGTGTTTGCATAGAACTTCCCTTCCTTTTAGGATTTTTCTTTTTCTTTTTATTTTCTTTTTCTAGTGTATGCCCGAGGTCATTAGAGAACGGGCTTGGAAAAGAAATACTCTAGGTCGTTTGATTAGTGACAAACTTAGTAGTTCTTCTTGTGAAGGCGGGGAACTCGAAGACTCTTCTTTTGAGAGCCCCGTTTTTGGAAACTTCAGTTTCGAGAATCTGTCTCTTCTTGAAGAAAGTACCCCTAGTACTTCAGCTGTGCCAGCAATGACTACTTTGAAAGATTACATGTTCCCAACTAGGACCAACCGAGCTTCGTGTATTAAATTGCCAGCCAATACGGCTAACTTCGAGATAAAAGATAGTATTCTTCAGATGATCCCTATATTCTTAGGAAAAGATGATGAGAACCCTTATTTTCATATTAGGGACTTTGAGGAAATTTGTGGGACAGTTAGAATAAAAGACCTTACTGATGAAGTCTTGAAGCTTAAGATGTTTCCCTTTTCCTTGAGAGATAAAGCCAAGACCTGGCTGAACAACCTACCAGCTGAATCCATTGAAACATGGCAGGAATTGATTGCAGCTTTCTATATGAAATTCTACCCTAAGCATAAAACTGCAGCTGTTAGGCAGAAAATTAGTGCTAGTGTGCAACAAGAGGGAGAGTCTCTTTATAGGTTTTTAGAGAGATTCAATGATCTCCTATCCCAGTGTCCTCACCATGGATTTGATAAGATAAAACTTGTAGAGATTATTTATAATGGTTTAGACTATTCGACCAAAGCCATGGTCGAGTCTATGTGTCTTTGGTGAGTTCACTAATAAAGCCGCCGATGATGCTTTTACCTTCTTAGGAACTATCATTTGAAAAATCCCAACAAAGTGGGAGTCTTGTGTTGAACCCCCCTAAAAGACTCTTGATCAATAGAGGTAGCACCAATGTGGTATATACAAGCTTCGAGTCAGATGCTAAGTTTGCTGCTTTGTCTAGAAGGTTAGAAGCTTTGGAAATGGGTCAATGTAAAAATAGGTCCCTTGTTGAACCTAATAGAGCCTCTCAAGTCTCTAGTTGTGGAATAGAGCCCGATAACTCATTTTGGGAAGGTCATGTTAGTGAAGAACAAGCCCATGCTGTCTATAACAACGCTAGGTTTGAGAACCGTCAAAAGTTTGACCCATACTCAGAGACCTACAACCCTGGTTGGAGAAACCATCCTAACTTTTCTTGGTCTAAGGGCCAGAATCAAGGTCAATCTAGTAATTCTCAGCCTCCCCCGGGTTTTGGTTATGCTAAGAACTCTTCGAGTCAACCCCAGGTTTGAGAACCCTTCGGATAAAAAGATCACAAGTTTAGAGGATACTTTCGCCTCATTTATTAAAAGCTCAAAAGATCAACCAAATGGTTGCGCAAGGGATAGATGAAAGTAAGAGTATAGGTTATGCTAACTCTCAGGCTATTTCGAGTTGAAAACCCGGAGTTAGTCGGATAAATGAGTCTTTGAGGGAAAAAGGTAAGTTTCCTAGTCAAACTCAGCCCAATCCTAGAGGAGTTCATCAAGTAGGTGAAGGACCATCCCATCATGTGAATGCTATTAAAACCCTTAGGAGTGGTAGAGTGGTAGACAACAAGGTAACCATGCCTGATAGTGAACATGTTGTAGTTCACCCTTCCGAACCAGGAACCGAGGAGGCTGATAGAGTCTCTAAAGAGACCAATGAGGGTCATATTGAGCCAGGCTTTGTTCCTAGAGCCCCATTCCCACAGCTGCTAGTTCTAACTAAGAGGGAGTCCAACTTTAATGATATATTGGAGGTTTTTAAGCAGGTTACTATCAACCTCCCATTGTTGGATGCGATTAAGCAGATTCCCGCTTATGCCAAGTTTCTTAAGGACTTGTGTACACGAAAGCGTAAGCTTAGTGTTCAAAAGAAAGCCTTCCTAGCTAGTCACGTGAGTTCTATTATTCAGAATACCACTACTCCTAAATACAAAGACCCAGGGTCCCCTACCATTTCTTGCACAATAGGTAAATACCGTGTTGAGAAAGCTTTGCTTGACTTAGGAGCCACTGTGAACTTACTTCCATACCATGTGTACCTTAAGTTAGGACTTGGTGAGATGAAACCTACCCAGATGACTCTTCAGTTAGCTGATAGGTCCGTTAAAATTCCTCGGGGTGTGATCGAGGATGTTCTCATAGAGGTCGACAAGTTTATTTATCCGGTGGATTTTGTTATCCTAGATACCCAACCTGTCCTTGACCCAGAGAACCAGATACCGATAATTCTAGGTCGCCCATTTTTAGCTAAATCCAATGCGATCATTAACTGTCAAACTGGTATTATGAATTTGTCTTTTGGTAATATGACTATTGAGCTGAACGTCTTTCATATTAGTAAGCTACCCTCTGAACTAGATGACTCGAGCATAGAAGAGGTGAACATGATAGTAACATTAGTCGAGGGGTCATTACCAAACACTCTGTTAGAAGATCCATTAGAGAAATGCCTAGCTCACTTTGGGATTGATTTTGATGATGATGATGTGATTAATGAGGTGAATGCTTTGTTAGATTCAACCCCTTTGTTAGACACTAGTAATGGATGGAAACCTAAGTTCGAACCACTACCAGTTTCTAAGTCTACCCTAGTTCCTTCGGTAGAAGAGCCTCCTAAGATGGGCCTAAAACCATTGCCGCCTACCCCGAAGTATGTGTTTTTAGGCCCATCCGAAACTTTACCCGTGATTGTTGCTTCCGACTTGGATAGTGATCGGGAAAGTAGGCTAGTGACCGTCCTTCAAAACAACAAGGAAGCTTTAGGGTGGACCATAGCGGATATTAAGGGTATAAGTCCTCTTTGTTTGTATGCATCAGATCTATTTAGAGGAAGATACCAAACCTTCTAGGGAGATGCAACGAAGACTAAACCCTAATATGAAAGAAGTAGTTCGAACCGAGGTTCTTAAGCTATTAGATGCAGGCATTATCTACCCCATTTCAGACAGTAAGTGGGTCAGCCCCGTTCAGGTTGTTCCCAAGAAATCCGGTATTACTGTAGTCCAGAATGATAACAATGAGTTAATCCCTACCCGAGTGACCACGGGTTGGCGTGTTTGTATTGACTATAGGAAATTGAACAAGGTCACTAGGAAGGACCACTTTCCCCTTCCCTTCATCGACCCGGATGCTTGAGAGATTAGTTGGACATAGTCATTCTTGCTTTTTAGATGGCTACTCCGGCTATAATCAGATAGTTATTGCCCAGGAAGACCAGGAGAAAACCACTTTTACCCGTCCCTTTGGTACCTTTGCGTATAGACGCATGCCTTTCGTGCTATGTAACGCCCTGCGACTTTTCCAGCGTTGCATGATGAACATATTTTCAGATATGGTAGAACGGTTCTTGGAGGTCTTTATGGATGATTTTTCAGTGATTGGTTCGTCTTTCGATGAGTGCTTGCATCATTTGTCATTAGTGTTGACTAGATGTAAGGAAAAGAATCTGGTGCTTAATTGGGAGAAATGTCATTTCATGGTTCAATCAGGAATTGTTTTAGGGCATATCGTTTCTTCTAAGGGTATAGAGGTAGATAAAGCCAAAGTTGACCTTATTAAGACTTTACAGGTCCCAAAAACCGTAAAAGATATTAGGTCATTCTTAGGGCATGCAGGTTTTTATCGTCGATTCATTAAGGATTTTAGCTTGATTTCTAGACCTCTTTGCAATTTGCTTGCAAAAGATGTTAAGTTTGTCTTTGATGATGCTTGTTTAGAGGCTTTCGAGAAGCTTAAGACTTTACTCACTACCGCCCCCATAGTCCAGGCACCTAACTGGAACCTACCCTTTGAGATCATGTGCGATGCTTCAGATTATGCTATTGGTGTTGTGCTAGGTCAGCGAGAAAACAAATTACTTCATGTGATTTACTATGCTAGCAAAACTCGAATGATGCCCACTAAACTACACCACTACAGAGAAGGAACTGTTGGCCATTGTGTTTGCCTTAGACAAGTTTAGACCTTATCTCTTAGGTTCTAAAATCATAATCTATACTGATCATGCTGCTTTGAAATACCTTTTGTCTAAGAAGGATACCAAACCTAGATTGATTAGATGGATCCTTTTATTACAAGAATTTTGTCCGGACATTAGAGACAAAAAGGGTGCAGAAAATGTAGTGGCAGACCACTTGTCTAGGCTGGTTATTAGTTCGCCTAATGATTCCCTTCATATAAGGGATAGCTTTCCTGATGAACAATTGTTCTCTGTTTCCCAATCACCTTGGTATGCAAATATAGTGAATTATCTTGTTACTGGTCGAATGCCCCAACATTGGGGTAAACAAGATCGTTCTAGGTTTTTAGCCGAGGTTAAGCACTTCTTTTGGGATGATCCTTATTTGTTTAAGTATTGTCCGGACAGATTATTAGGAGATGTATACACGAGCGTGACCAGTCCAAAGATTATTTCGTTTTGTCATGATCATGCTTGTGGGGGTCACTTTAGTGCTAAGAAGATGCGCCGCTAAGATATTGCGGTGTGGATTCTACCGCCTTCGTTGTTTAAAGACTCCCACGATTCTTCGTGTTACTTGTGAACGTTGCCAGAAATTAGGAACCATGTCCCGTAGGAACATGATGCCCTTGAACCCTATTTTAATCGTTGAGGTCTTTGATGTGTGGGGTATTGACTTTATGGGTCCGTTTCCTAATTCCTTTGGTAACCTATACATCCTTGTCGTCGTAGACTATGTCTCTAAGTGGATTGAGGCGGTTGCGTGTAAAACCAATGACCATAAGGTTGTGATTGAGTTCTTGAAAAATAATATACTTACACGTTTTGGTACACCGCGAGCTATAATTAGTGATGGAGGGTCGCACTTTTGTAATGGACCTTTTAGGCTTCTGATGAAGAAATATGTTATTACACATAAGGTAGCTACCCCATATCATCCGCAGACTAGTGGTCAGGTAGAGGTTTCTAATAGGGAGATAAAACGTATATTAGAGAAGACAGTTAATCCTAATCGGAAAGACCGGTCGTCTAGGCTTATCGATGCCTTATGGGCTTACCGTCGCTGCGTTCAAAACCCCTATTGGAATGTCGCCTTATCGGCTTGTTTATGGCAAGGCATGTCATTTACCGTTGAGTTAGAACATAGAGCTTATTGGGCTGTTTAGCAGCTAAATTTTTCACTTGACAAGGCAGAGCCCATAGGAAACTCCAGCTCAATGAGTTGGACGAGATTCGTATAGATGCTTACGATAGTGCGAAGGAGTATAAGAACAAAATGAAACTTGTGCATGATAGAAATATTTTACGGAAGTCATTTTCTTCAGGTCAAAAAGTTCTTCTGTATGATACCCGCTTGCATCTTTTCCCTGGGAAGTTACGTTCTCGGTGGACGAGTCCTTTTATTGTTCGCAATGTATTTCCTCATGGAGCTGTTGAGATCGAGACACCGGACGGTAGTAGTTCTTCGAAGGTTAACGGTCAGAGATTGAAACCCTTTTTAGAGCCCTTCCCTACAAGTGATGTTGAGGAGGTCCCTCTGGAGGACCCTGTTTACCCTTGATTGACCATCGAGGCGATTGTATGTTGTATATTAGTTTTTCTCTTCACCCAGGTACTATCTTTCCGACTTCTCTCTTTACTGATTCCTCATGTTACTTTACTTTTTGGTATTGCTCTTTCATTAGAAACATTGAGGACAATGTTAGATTTAAGTTTGGGGGTGGGGAAGAAACTTTTTGTTAGCTTTTAGTTGCAATAAATAAACTCCAGAGCCTAGAAATTTATGTTTATTAAGGATGGCACTAACCAATCTAAGTGGATGGAAGCATTTTGGTTGTAGGAGTTGAGGAACCAATCTGATTAGATGGAAACATCTAAAGAGTCTATTCATAAAAGCACAGAGCTCAGGTGTTAGAAAAAGAAAACATGGTAGCTTCGCCATATCCTCGTGATGGAAACATCGAAAGAATCCTGATCACTTCTTTTATTTTTCTCTTTACCATTGCTAGGGTGAAATAGAGTGACTGAGATACCCAAAAAAAATAAAAAAAAAAAAAATTGAGACCAGACCACTAGACCAACCGGAATAAATACAATAAAGTCGATCACTGGTACCCTTGTATATGCCAGCTGAGTTGACCTAGAGTTAGGATTATCAATCACTGGTCCCCTTGTATATGCCAGTGTGTTGATATTAGTCCAGACCAGTATCTCAGTCCATTAGGATAGGTTCACCTTAGTCAACATCATCCACGTTTTTCTATATCCATCTTCTTAATCTATCCATGTGATTGGTTGACTCCGGTTTATGATGTCCAGAAACTATCTGAGTAGAGCTCTGTCACTTTATATGAATTTTAGTATGCTTGAGTGCAAACTCGTGTACAACAATTGGAATTTCGCATCAGGGTACTTCCTCCTGTAGTCAATAAGTATGCCAACCAAGGAGATTCTTTAGTGCCTTCCAAGATTTTGCGTAGATAGCTAGGGTCTGGAGTAAAGGTTTTGTGGGTACACCTCACGGTAAAACCCTCAGGAGACAACACTCCGCCACTAGGGCCACCTAGGGGTTCAAATGATTTTATTTTTCTAGAATAAATTTGCTCGAGGACTAGCAAATAATAGGTTTGGGGGTATTTGATAGACGCATTTATGTGTCTAATTTGTCCTCAATGTTTCGTATTGTCGGTACTCGTTTTCGTTCTTATTATAGTATTTAGTGTGTTTGTAGGTATTTTTTTGGAAATAAATTTTGTTGGAAAATTCGGCTCGAAAAGTTGCTCGGAGCACCTCCGGAGGACACGTGTTATTCGGACTCTCGTCTTTGGATAAGGGGTAACCCAATTGCTAAGGGGCACCCTGTGGATCCAACCGCTAATCGCACCCCATCATCGGTTAAGGGGCACCTCACCTTCTTCGTTTGAACTTTGAAAATGGCGGGAAAAATTTTGCAGTTTCCTGCGTAACTTTCTGTTGGATTTGTGGAGGAGTTTTAGTGAGACTCAACCACTGGTTTCGATCGGGATGGACGGGATATGTCCAAACAATGCTGGTATGGGTGTTCGTTTGAGTTCAGTTGGGCTGTTTAATCCTTGGGAAGAGAACAGGCGAGTACGTGGCCGGAGGGGATAATCACGAAATTACAACGAGTTAGACGTGTGCTGCTCGTGTTTGGATAGATATATGACTCTGAAGAAGCGTTTAGGAGTTAAATTAGGAAGATTCAGAAGCTGTAGACGCGTGAAAGAGTTAAAAATAGAAAATTATCTCCGTATCTTGCATGAAAATATGACCGAGTAATGGAGGATTATTGGCAGTGATGGAGCAAGATTTTTTGGTGTCTATGGCTATATAAAGGGTACTCGTGCACCACAGAAAGGGACGGAGAGATTGGGAGAGTTGCAGAGCATCAGAAAGCCAAAAAAATCGAGTTGCAGAAACTGCCATTGCTGCTGCTGTGAAGAACACGAAGAACATTCAACGCACACAGAACCGTCGTTTTCGTACAGTGACAACGACTCACAGCCGTGGCTCGTAATACGGAAGACAGACTTAAAACTACAACGACAGCGACAATTCACATTTATCGTTCTATGTAACAGTCCGTTTGTAACAATTATAACTGTTACAAATCAGGCTTTTCATCTTTTCTCCCTTGATCATCATTTGTAAACCATTTTTGAGCAATAATAATGATTTTTGAGCGTGTTTCCAACATGATGAGCGGCTAATTCTCCCACAACCAAGGCCATGAGGAAGCTATTTACGCATGAATAATTGGTAACTATTTTATTTTCTCTAATTTATAATTAATAATTCACTCAATCACTGCTTTTGCAGAGTTTTAATTGTTTGCAAAATTCTTTTCATTAGTTGTGATTCAATTAGATAGGTTATGCTTGTATTAAGATAATCTATGCTTAGGGGATACAATTAATTTTTGAAAATTTGCCTGATTATTTGTGAATTAGGAAACAAGGGATTTAAAAGATAATTAGAGTTTTGGGTTATTTACCGTTATTCATTCATGTGTAATAGTGGAATCAGTGTCTTGGTTATTCTCTCATATCTTGAATCAATTTTGTGTTAATTTTTCTTTATTATTAATTTTTATAAGTCTAAAATCTTTCGCTTTCACAAGTCTCAACGAACCTTTTTACTACAACATTATTGAGTTACATCAGTGTACACCATGTTGGTTCACAAATAGTTAATCGAGGTTAGCCATATGATTACTCTCATATCAACCTTATTCATATAACCATAACTAGTTCAAATGATTCAAATGAAACTAGTTAAAGAGTTTTTCAATTGCTATGTTCTCATAGAGTTATATAAGAACACAATTGAAGCTAAATCGGTTTGATTTACTCGAATTAATCATGAACATTATAGCCACGGTTTGCAAAGATTGCATTCTTTATTATATAAATGTTTATGTTCATGTACAAAACTTATTTTAGAACTTTAACCTTCAAGTATACAAACGGTACGCATACTTGAAATACCCGGACCAAGATTGAGTTACGCCAGTACGCAAACGGGTACGCGAACTTCAAATCCCAACAGAAATTCTCGGATATGAACCTGTACGCCAGTACGCAAATGGGTACTCATACTTAGGTTCCCGGATCTCTCAAACCAACCGGTACGCAAACGGGTGCGCATATTATGGTTCCCTTCCATGGATTACATTTGTGCAAGAGTGCACAACATGACATATCCAATAATGGTTAAGTATTTAAAACTCTTATTTCAATCATTGAAACTTTCTTAGAGGATGACAATAGCCGTTTTCACACACTATTAGCATCAAAGCAATTTTCAAGTTATTGAAATAATCATAACGAAACATTCCAATAAAACATCAAATGATTGTATCACACAAACCATGTAAGATGTTACTTGGAAATTTTCACATGATATAAGATGAACTTGGTCGAAGCGAAATCTGGCCAACACATATTTCGAGAAATATGTAAGCGAGATAAACTCAGCTCGAAATCTCAAATGTGTATATAGAAAACTATATCGTAATACGACTTATGTCTCAATATAGGAGATATAGTAAAAATAGACTTTCCAAGTGATATATGAGTTTAAGTCTCCACATACCTTTTGTCGATGAATTTCCATAAGCTCCCCTTAGTAGTTCTTCGTCTTCAAATAATGAACGCCGTGAAGTCTAAGATCAACTACACAATTTATGTCCTAGTCCGAGTCATCTATAAATAGGCTAGAAATCAAGACTTATAGTTTTGATAACTAACATTGAAAAACATGCTTGAGATAGCAACGCATGCGATTTCGACCGAGCAGTGCTCTAACACCATATCTAAAGTCTGTTTAAGGACTTTCAAAAATTGTAGTTTGCACTTAGGGGGTATATACCTAACAGTATGAATATGCAGTTGAAATACCTTGTCTAGAAGATCCAAATCAAAGCAAGGGGCAGCAGTGACATCATTATCTTGTACTAAACTGTTAGTTCCATTTACATCACCTTCATATAATGGTTAGTAATGCCATGGATAAGGAAGTCTGCTTCCCTACCATTAAGAGGAACAGAAATTACATCACCTCCATGTGAACTGCAGGGCTTACTCCAAGCTCAAGAATGCATACACTTAGTGCACAACCACATTTTAAGTTGCAGAAGAGCCTCTTCCCATAAAGCAAAGACAGTGCCATTCTGCGAAATTCTGTCCCTGCATCTATCATGTTCATTACCATGTACTAAATGTTTATATGTGATGTGTTTAAGGAAAGAACTCCTTACCAAACCCTTGACTCTTACACCATTTTTGCAACCATCAAAATCCCTGAAAGGGAACTGCAAATAACTGTTAGCAGTTTGTGAATCAAAACCTTGAGAGATGGGACTCAAACATGGATCCTTGGTAGACCTAGTAATCCTAGGCATAATGATTCAGAAAATATATAAACTCCCAAGATTGAGAATTAGAGATAAGTGGATGGGAATTCAAGATTTCAAACACTAATGAAAACTCAAATTACCATACAACAAATCCCTAAAGAAGAACACCTTCACAGAGGATGAGACTCAAAATAGACAAACATAGTCCAATCCCTAATTGAATCTACACAGAAGAAAAGCAATAAAAAAAATAAATGCCAATCTCTGAGAAGAAGATGAAAAATTGACAAAACAGAACAATCTCCCACAAACCCCTGTAATTATAATCTTCTCAGGCCAAGATTAGAAGAATTGAAGAAAAACAAATTCTTACTCCTTAATCCTTACAATGAACAACGAAACCCTCAGCTTCCAAACACAAACCTCTAAGACAATTTTCGACAAAATCCCCAATAGAAATCTCAATTGAAATTCACCTCAAAACCCCAATTGAAATTCCGATTCTACAAAATTACTTAAGGCAAACCTCACACCAATTCCTTCAATCACCAACACCCCACCAATAACGAATTCCGAAAAATAAATTCAACTGTTGCTTCTAAGATTGACGAAAAACAAACCCAAAATCCCTAACAAAGTTCTACAATCAACGAACCCCACAAAGAAAAAGAAAAAAAAAACGAAACTGCAAATCCCTAATTGAAACTACAAAGACAGGATACAGAACACTAATAGAATCCCCCTCTACAGGTACAACCAAATGGTTACTTTCTTTGATTTTACTTTTTTTAAAAATTTTATTTTGATTTATAAAATTCAGAAAATCCCCCTTGTTTGCATAAGTAATCGAAACCAAATAACAATCCTAGTCCTCTCTGTGGGAACGATCATTTCTTGTCATTGCTATATAATATATTTTTAGTAGTGAGAAATTAATTTATTTTTGACGCATACGACAGCTGTAGTTGCAGGAATTCCTACAATACATCCCTCATAAGAATTCATAATATTCAACACATCTTTAAGATCAACAATCAACCTTTTTATTAATTGAGTTAGAAATTTTACAAGAAGGAAGTGAAATCAAGAATATAATTGCAACTCTAGACTTTCTCTCTCCTCTAAAAAGATCCCCCTTCTCTTAAGCCTACTCGGTCCTTTATATAGGACATTACATAGTGGATGACAGCTAAGGTGTCCTTTATTTTCGGATCTGGCTTGCGACATTCTCGCAAGTATTCAAATGTTAAATCTCGCAACACTCCTAAATCTCGCTAGGTATTCACATCTTTCTCGTGTTCTGGCTGTCGTCATCCGTTGCGTCATTTTTATTACCAATCTGCGATGTCTTCGCAGTGTGTTGTTCAAGGATTTCGCAAGGATATTGATGTTGCGATATTCTGATCCTACATCTTGCCTCTTATCATGTCTTCTCTACGAAGGAGAGAATGATGTGATAATTAATGCTTCGAATTGCCGCAACTGTTCATTTTTTTCCTTAAATTTTCTGCCGACAAGATTCCATGAATTAAGCATAACCGCTTACACGTGTTAAATATTCCCCTATTCACCGGCACATTAAATGCTAACCGGTCATCATTTTCTTGTCTATTTAAGAAGAGATCCATCATAAGAATATTTTCTTTCTTTTACTTCGTCTTCTTCATCTCTACATTCTCTGTGAATCTTTTTGTCGTCTGCAACTTTTTACTACTGTTCATCTTTTTGTAAATCTTCTCCATCTTTCTGCTACTGTTCTTATGGAGCCAGCAAGGTTTGTTGATTTTGCTGAAACTGATCTTTTTGGGATTGATCTCTTCTATTGAAATTGTCTTATTTGATTTTGTTCATCTTTGAATAATTCCCCTGTTGTTTCTGTTTTAGCAAAAGCACCTCTAGCACCAAGTTCACAATCCAAAACCCTAATGTTCCCAAGGGTTCGCAGCAAAAAATTGTTGTAAATAAAAGAAAACCTGTGAATAGCAAGGTATTAAGAAACACTTATTCTTTTAATAACAATATTGTTGCCTCTGTTTCTTATTTGACTTGTGATTCGCAGGGTGATGGAAATGTCGATAGGCCCCCCAAAAGATCTCGCCACCTTAAAAATGTTGAGACTTCTATTCCATTTCCTATGTTTAAGCTTTCAACACCTTTTGCGATATCTTCGCAAGTTGAATCCCCTCTCCTTATTCGCGAAAGTGTCGCTGCAGACTTCTCCCCTGTAACTGACCTTTATATAAATGAAATTCCTCGTGATAACCCTGTTGCGAATGAAACCTTCTCTTCTTCTGCTGTCAATGCCTCTTCTCTTGACACTGTCTCAGCCCCAGTCATTAACCTTCATCAAACTTCATCTTCGGATGACACATCTATGACGAAAGATGATTAAACTCCCCCATCTTCTGTCATCATCACTTCTTCATCCGAATCTTTCCCTTTTACTAAAGAAAATTTGGAAGGGATGGATATTGCTTTCAAGGTTTTATCAGATATTCTGGATGATGTCAAGAAAGCTTCCATTGATCCTATCAAATCTGGTGTCTGCGAAATTTTGAGTAAATATTTTGGCTCTGACAGAATGGTTTCGCAAACATCCTTAGAAAAGGAAGTTGAAACTTTGAAGAATAACCTCCAATCCATGACCTTGAGATGTGACACTCTTCATCTTGAAAATCAAAAGCTTCAGAATGAGGAATTAAAAGGTATAACTTTAAACCAGAAATGAAAAATGGAGATATATCAGTTTGAATCCGTCGCTGAAGATGCCCGAATGGATAGAGATGCTTGGATGGATCAATATAACCAATTAGATAATCTTCATACATACTCTGTTGATCAAGTAGATAATCTTACCAAGGAGAATGCTCAATTAGTTCAGAAGCAAAACTTATTAAGTAGTGAATTATCTCGCCTCTCTTACTCTTTGACTAAAGCTAATCTGGAGTTGGAAACTTTATCAGATGAGAATGAAACCCTATCTCAAGAGAAGCGAATTCTTTTAAATAAGGTGGCGATCTCTTCGCAACAGCTTAACATTTGTCAAAAAGTATGCAATGAGCAAGAACAACCTCTCTGTTCGTTGAGAAGTAAACTTAAAGAAGTCACTGTTGAGAGGGACAAACTTATTCAAGGTAGAATAACTTTAAGTGTAAATGCAAGCCAACTCAAGGATCAATATTCCAAGCTAGAAGAATCCTACTCTTCTCTTGCGAAGGAAAACACCTTACTCATTTCTAATGAAAAGAATTTGCGATCTCGACTGAAAGGTTTGGTTGGAGATAAGTTTGACAATGCCATGAACCACTTGGAGAATAGTTGCTTGGCTTTAACCCAATATCTTATCTTGCAAAAGGAAGGTATTCATAAAATTTGACTGCCTCAACCATTTTTTCTTTGTTAAGTCTTTTTATGATATCTTCCTTGCAAATTCTTCGCCTGAATGATTTTCTTTATTCTTTATTTTTGCAGAATCTGAGAAAAATCTTCGCTCCTCCCTTTCTACTTTGGAATCTAGCTATGCCAAAATTCGCAAAGAGAATGCATTACTTGCCTCTACCCTTGCTCGTTCTCGCGATCGGGCAGAAAGAAGATTTGATTATCTTTCCTACTCTAAAGATATACAAAGTAGGAATCACCAGAAAGCACTCATTCGCCAAGTTCATCTCAGGGCTGAAGTTCTTGTGAATGATATCTTATTGTCCAAATCTCTTGCTCCTATATCTGTCGAACCTTTGGAAGTAGATGATGATGAAGTTCCTTGTTCTCCTGATAGTGATTATCATTATGAAAGTGGCGAAGATTTCGCAAATGAAGAGGAAGTTCCTCCTAATGATGAAGATGTTGATAATAACCCAAATGAAGAAGAAACTAGAATAAACCAGAATGAAGGAAGGACTGTCGAAGCTGAAAAAGCTGGCGAAAGTGAGAAAGCTGGTGAAAGTGATAAAATTGGTGAAGAATGTCCATTATCTCCTTCTGGTGAAAAAGTTGATGTTGAGGCTTGAACTTCTTTTGTAATTTTACTTCTTTGGATTACTTCATCTTTATAACTTCTTGCAAATGGTGTACTTCAGTCATCTTTGAGATGTATTTACTCTTTTATTATTCTGCTTACTAGCGAGGAAGATAATGCTTGTTGTTTAACAATTCCCATACTGCCTCTCATTATCTTTCTTGCGATGAAAGATCTTCATAAGTAATAGTTAATTCTTAAATTAATTTTTTTTATTTTTATTTTTTTTTAATAGATTATGTGGTCTTATTTTGCCTTCCTAGTTAAAGGTCTTATTGTGCCACCTCTTGTCATTGCGACAAAATCGCAGGACGTCTTTGCATTTGCATGCAAAAACCCATTGATCTTTCCTTAACTCTCTCTTTGAAATTTTTGTTGCGACAATATGACAGGCCTAAAAATTCTCGCGAAAATAAAGCCCCATGACATTGCCGTCTTGCGACGAAATCGCAGGACGTCCTTACACTTTCATGTACTGACCCATTGATCTCGTCTTATCTTTTTCTTTTGTATTATTGCCTCTTCAGGATTGTCGCACAAATATGACAAGCCTAAATTTTGTTGCGAAAATAAAACCTCATGACATTTGCGTCTTAAGACACTTATCAGCTCCCTAATGGAGGATTCCGCCCTTATCTTCCCCCTGGTTTCCCCTTTAAGGAGGTGTACCTCTACCATACAAGGTTGGCTCCTCCCATCCGGTCTTAACAACAACCAGTTGTTTTCGCATCCTCTTATCCCTTTTTCCTATAGGGCTTATGGTTACGAGACTGCACCCTAAGTGGAGTTTTCTTCGGGCCGAGTGCAGCATAAGCCAAGAATGGCCGAGACGCTTCAAACGCCCCAGGCACTCTTGGCTCAACCGTGTACCTCGGCGCCTTGATCAGATGCTGACTCCTTAGAAGAGACCCTCAGTCGTCCAACCTAAGTCATAAGCTTAGGTTGAAAATCCAAGGTACCTCTCCTGGATGGGCTTTATTGACCCCAAATCTCCATGACTCAGGTTCCAGGGGCGGTGTAACCTTTTCCCTGAGCCATACAATAGGTACCCCCTTTTATGATGCACTTTAGGTCTTACATTTGCCTCTTGCGAAATTTTTATTTCGCGAACTAGGGTGTACGCCATAGCAGGTTCGCCCCTTTCTAGTATGTCATTGATCTTTGATTATCTCTTGTCATTATCTGTGCGAAATTTTCGCATGTTCTTTCTTTGTTTTGTATAATCTCGCAATAATTCTTTCATATAGATTCATTTTGCTTCAATCATACATCATTTCGCAGTCTATTCTTTCCCCACAATCTTTTACGGGTAATATCTCTTTAAGTATAACCTGTTCCATGGTCTATCGAGTCTGCGGCCCACATATTTACCCTCAGGGTCCATCAATCTATATGCCCCTGTTCCAACTATATCTTTAATGATATAAGGTCCATCCCATTTTTTCGCAAGCTTTCCACCACTTTCTCGCTGATATATTGGTGTTTCTCGCAGAACCAAGTCACCTGGTTGAAATTCGCGTGTTTTAACACGTTTATTATATTCTCGGTCTAATCTTCACTGGTAATTTTCCATATGTTGTAGAGCTCTTTCTCTTTTTTCTTCTAATTCATCTAACTTGGTTAAAATAATACCCGCACTAAGATTTTTCTCCCAAGCTTCTCTCTTTGTTGTTGGAATAATAACTTTTGTTGGTAGCACAACCTCAACTCCATATGTTAAATAGAAAGGTGACATTCCCGTAGCTTCTCGCCTAGTTGTGTTGTAATCCCATACTGCATTATGCACCTGTTCGCACCATGCTCTATTATGCCCTTCTAATTTCTTCTTCAATATATCTGCGATTGTCTTATTTGTTGCTTCGCTTTGTCCATTGGCCTCGAGGGTATAAAGGAGTTGACTTCCCACATTTTATCTTAAATGCATTAAGTGACGGTTCTATATTCTGTCCCTCAAACTGTTTCCCATTATCAGATACCAATTGTGCGGGGATTCCAAATCTGCATATGATATTCTCAAATATGAATGTAAAAACGTCTTTGTTGCGAATGTGTTGTACTGCCTTAACTTCTGCCCATTTTGTGAAATAGTCTGTAGCGACAATCAGATATCTTTTTTGTCCAGACCCCGGTAAAAACGGTCCCACAATATCTAAACCCAATTTTCCAAAAGGCCATACACTTGTTGAAGATGTTAATGGTGCTCCAAGTGTATGTATCTTCTTTCCGTGCCTTTGGCAATCTTCGCAATGTCTTGATATTTGTTTCGCAACTTCATGCATATATGGCCAGTAATAACCTTGTATTTTCGCTTTGTATGCCAAAGATCTTCCGCCGCTGTGATTGCCAGCATCCCCACTATGTAACATCCTTAACACTTCTTCTCCTTCTTTTCGTGTCAAACATCTGAATGAAGGTCCGTTAAAGGATCTCCGGTAAAATATCCCATCTCTTAGTTCATAATTTGTCGCACGACTTTTTAATTTGTGCGCCTCCAATCTATTCCTTGGTATTTCTCCTCTCATCAGATATGCTTGAAGTTCTGCTCTCCAATCTTCGATATTGGGTGTTTGTTCTCCATCTTCTTTTATCATTATATCTACATCTTCTTCTTCTTCTTTATTGATTGATGGTGATAAAAGTGTCTGTATCTTTATGCATCTCGCAGTTGGGTCTGTCATCATACTTGAGATAAAAGCAAAAGCATCTGCGAGTCTGTTATCTTTTCTTGATATGTGTCTCCATTTTATTTTTGGGATCCTCGCTGACAATTCTTCAACAAGTTTCTTGTATTTCTTCATGGATGATTCATTTGTAGTGTATTCTCCTTTTATTTGACGAATGACTAGCTACGAATCACTGGTAATTTTCACATTTTCCAACTTCATTTCTATTGCGAACTTCAGGGCATGTATCACAGCTTCATATTCTGTTTCATTATTGGTGGATGTAAACTCTAATCTGAAGGAAAAAGCCATTTTGTTGCCCTATGGCGAAATCAAAACAATTCCAAATCCGTTACCTTCCCCATTTGATGATCCATCTACCAATATTTCCCATCTATTTGGCTCTGTTAATAGATCTCTCGGATTTCCATGTTCTTCTTCTACATCCATCATTTCTTCCACAACTTCATCGTCTTCTAAAGGAAATTCTGCTAAGAAGTCTGCAACAACTTGCGATTTGGGTGAAGATAATATTTCATATTTGATTTTGAAATGTCCAATTTGTGCATTCCATCTCTCAACTCTGCTTGATATTTTTGAATTCTTCATTACTGACTCGATTTGTATTTTTGTCAGTACCCTTATTTCATGTGCCTGAAAATATATGCGAAGTTTAAATGCTGCATAAACTAATGCCAAAATTAGCTTTTCAATTTTTGAGTAATTTTTCTCTGCGGCATTGAAGGTTTCGCTGATGTAATAAATTGGTTTTTCAACTCCTGCGTCTACTCGTAATAACACAACACTTAATGCATGCGAAGTTGTCGCAAGATAGATTAATAATTCTTCTCCTGGTTCTGCTTTTTGCGAAATAGATATATTCGTCAGATGTTATTTTATTCCTTGAAAAGCTTTCTCGCATTCGTCTGTCCACCTAAACTTCGTCCCCTTTTTGAGTATGTTGAAAAAATGTTTACATTTGTCTGATGATCGCGAAATGAACCTTCCAAGCGAAGCTAGGAGCCCATTTAACTTCTGTACATCTTTTACCGTCGCTGGTGTTGGCATGTCACGAACTGCTTGCACTTTCTCTGGATAAACTTGTATTCCTTCTTTTGATACGATGTGTCCTAAAAATTTTCCTGACGCAACCCCAAAGATACACTTTTCTGGATTTACTTTGATGTTAAAATATCTCATTTGTTCAAAAATTTCCCTCAGATCTTGGACATGATCTTTTGCTTCTTTACTTTTTATTAACATATCATCCACATACACTTCTAATGTTTTGTGTATCCATTTCTCAAACACCTTCTCTACCATCCTTTGGTATGTTGCTCCAGTATTTCGCAAACCAAATGGCATTTTAGTATAACAATATAACCCTCTTGGAGCGAAAAAAGCAGTATGCTCATGATCTTCTTCAGCGAGAGGGATTTGATTGTAGCCTTTATATCCGTCTAGAGAAGATATTCTATCATTTCCTCCTACTGATTCGACCATTTGTGGAATATCTGGTAACAGAAAACTGTCTTTCGGACAGGCTTTATTTAGATCAGTAAAATCTATACAAATTCTTATCCCCTTTTTCTTCTTTGGTACCACAACCATATTTGCTATCCACTCTGGATATTTTGCTTGTCTTATGATTCCTTCCTCAAGCATCTTCTGCAACTCTTCTTCTATTTGAGGATGATATGTTGTTGCGATTTTTCTTATCCTTTGTTTGAATGGCCTCGCATTTTTGTCAATCTCCAACCTATGACATGCCACAGACGGGTCTATTCCAGGCATCTCATCCATGTTCCACGCGAAAATATCTTTAAATTCTCGCAACAGACCAATAGTTCTTTCTTCTTCATCTGCCTCCATCTTAGTCCCAATTTTTAGTATTTTGGGTTCTTCTTCGGTTCCAACATTCACTTCCTTTGTTGGTTCTGCCGCAGTGTAACTGGTCTTAGGTTCTCCCATAGGTGTGGGTTCTTTTATCTCCTTCGCAGGCTCATTCCCTTCTCCCGAAATTTCGCTGGGTATTCCTTTTCCTTCCTCTGCTCTTATCATATAAGCTCTAAATTCTTCTTCTTTCTTTGCCTCCTTCGCCACTTTTCTGCGATTTTTTCACTTCTTTGCACGTCCTTCATACTGTTTCACCTCAATTTGATAACATAGTCTCGCTTTATCAGCCTCCCCTCTAATTTCACCAATCCCACTTGGCATAGGAAATTTAATGCATTGATGTAATGTTGATGCTACAACTTTAATTGCATGTATCCATGGCCTTCCCAACAACATGTTGTACGGTGATTCCATATCTACTACGCATAGTGCCACTTGTGTTTCAATCTCTTCTAGCGAAATTCGCACCTCTATTTCTCCTTTTGGTTTTGTTGTAGATTTTCCCAAGCCAAGAATATGATAGGTTGAAGGAGACATCTCTTTATCTTTGTATCCCATTCCTCTGTATGCATGGTAAAATATTATATCGGCTGAACTCCCTGTATCAACCAGAGTTCTGTTTACCGCCCATTCTTCTATAGTTTTTGTTGATTTCTCTTTTTCTTTCCGTGTGGTTACTGTGATTACCAAAGGAGATGTGTGGTTTAAATTTTCTCTTGGTACCTCTGCTGCAGTGAATGTAATCTTCTGTTTTTCCCAATTTTCAAGGGTGATACCTTCTCCATCGTCGTGATTTTCTTTCCTTCAAAATCTCGTTTATGTATTCTCCCTCTGATATTTTCATGGAATTCATTAATCATTGTTTTTGTAATCAAGCTACACTCCAACTTTCTATTACATTCCTTGATTTTATTTTTCTCTACTTTAACTGATTTATCAATTTGTTTCATCATTTTCTTGATTTGAACAATCTTAATAACAATCTTTAATCTTTAATCTTCATCCCTGTTTCTAGCGCCATTATGTAGTTGCAGGAATTCCTACAATACATCCCTCATAAGAATTCATAATATTCAACACATCTTTAAGATCAACAATCAACCTTTTTATTAATTGAGTTAGAAATTTTACAATAAGGAAGTGAAATCAAGAATATAATTGCAACTCTAGACTTTCTCTCTCCTCTAAAAAGATCCCCCTTCTCTTAAGCCTACTCGGTCCTTTATATAGGACATTACATAGTGGATGACAGCTAAGTTGTCCTTTATTTTCGGATCTGGCTTGCGACATTCTCGCAAGTATTCAAATGTTAAATCTCGCAACACTCCTAAATCTCGCTAGGTCTTCACACCTTTCTCGTGTTCTGGCTGTCGTCATCCGTTGCATCATTTTTATTACCAATCTGCGATGTCTTCGCAGTGTGTTGTTCAAGGATTTTGCATGGATATTGATGTTGCGATATTCTGATCCTACAACAGCGATCACATTTTGGCGTCGTTGTCGTATGCTCTTGAACAAAAAGTATATAGCTTTGCAGAGAAGTTTCTTAACTTGGTACAACAAGAGTTTCAAAAAGCTAAAGAGACTATAGAAGAGCAACTCTAAGAACTTCGTGAAGGTATTGCTAGCTTATGAAGAGGCATTGATCAATACAAGTAAGAAAGGTATAAAGAAGAATTGTGTTTTCAAAGCAATAACTATTCTAATGTGCTTGTGGTGTGTGATTAATATTTGATCGATGCTAATGTTAAAAAGGGCCATCCTTTGGGGACTTTCGTTCATAATTGTGTAGTTAACTTAACTCTTGATATTAATAATGATCATTCGCCTATTCAAAAGGATTACTTTGAGACTAGCAACACTAATTTCAGCGACAACCCATCTTATGTTAACTATGAAAGTGACGGTAATTATGAAGATACATCGTTTGAACCAACTCATGGTAACATTCCCCAAGGGTGTACAATGGAATATTTTTGGGATCAAGATGAAGACGAAGAGGAATATAATGACACTAGTGTATCTTACTCAAGCATTGATCGTAATAATGATCAAGAACCTATTAAAAAGGTGGAGCTTGAGGATGATGCAATGAGTGCTCTAAAAAAGTTCCTTATGGACAGAATTACTTCCGCAAAAGAGTATGAGCCTTAAACAAAGAGGAGTATGATGAGAATGAGACTGATTTGACTAATATTGTGGAAGACCCAATTGAGCTTTCAAAGGATTGTAATGATGATGTTGATTTCGAGACTTTTGTTAAGGTAGAAACGGACGAAGAATGGTTGGAAGGTTTGATAGAGGACCATGATATACAAGAGGTGAATAATTCACTTGAGGTTTTCAAGGATGAAGAGGATTCCGTGATACAAGAGATTGTGCAAGGTTTGTCTAACCCTTTTCATATGGTTTTTTCTCCTTTACCTCTTATTGATTTGAATGTTTGTGCTTCAGAAACATTGTTAAATGACTTTTTTTCTTGATATCCGCTGTTAGAGATGCTTGATTCTCATACTATGCAGGTTTTGGAACAAGAAACCGTAGAAATTCCCGAATTCTATATTGTTTATACACTTCCAAGTGTGAACAAGAATAAGTGTGAGAGGGGAATTTATCGGTTGATAGCTTCATTTCTATTTTATTGTGTTAATATTTGTGTGAAGCTAGTATTTGCAAAACAGGTGCTATGGATGGATCCCCAACTTTTCAGATTATTGGTGTATGGGGAATTTGTCTAACAAGTCGGGCTGACGACTTTAAACCAAGCGTTAAGCGGGAGGCAACCCACTGGTTACTTATTTCTTACCTTTCATTTTGATGTAGGTAAAACTCCAACTTTTAGAGACTTTTGAATAATTTAGAATGAACACTATCCTTTCTAAGTAGATGGAATTTTTTCTTGATGATGAGGTATATATTTGATGAGTTGGGGGTTAGATGCCAACTAAATAGCTTGTTTAGTGTTTATCCTCTATTGTTCAGAAGTATCTATGACTTGGAGTATCAGTTTTGTAGTTATATTCCTATTTTTTTATTTTTTTATTTCTTTTTACGTATTTTATCTTCTTATTTTGTATATCATGTTAGGAATTTCCCACCTTAAATTTTACTTTAAATGACTAAATTTACATTGAGGACAATGTAAAGTTTAAGTGTGGGGGAGTGTTTATCAAATAGAGTTTTAAACCATGTTAGTTTTCCCTTGTGTATATATATATATATATATATATATATATAAATGATAAACTCCTAAGTCTAGAAACTTGTGCCTTACACTAATGGAAACATCGTGGTTGTAGGAGTTGAAGAACCCAACAATAGAGCATATTCATAAAAGGACCGAGCTTGGGTGTTAGAAATAACATCATAGTTGTCACCATATCTCGGAGTCGTCACCATATCACCTTCTGTTTTTATTTTTACAAGTTTAAAAGTGTTTTTTAAGTGATCTAGTGGGGCACCAGCATCGAATTGTTATCACTGTTAGGATGAAGTAGAGTGATTAAGTTACTAAAAAAATAATATTGATACTTGGATAGTAATATGTGTGTATTCCCCCTGTCTCCGTCGCTTAAACAAGCGTGGAATGCAGGATCCATGGGAATAACCATGTAATCTGCTGACAAGAAGCATGTGCTTGGAGCAAAAAGATCTAATCATGTTGTCAATTCAAAAAAAAAATCATTATTATTGTTTATTAATAAATTGACCGTCGCTTAAACAAGCGTGGAATGCAGGATCCATGGGAATTACCAAGTAATCTGCTGACAAGAAGCATGTGCTTGGAACAGAAAGATCTAATCATGTTGTCAATTCAAAAAAAAAAAAATTCATTATTATTGTTTATTAATAAATTGACCGATGGTTCCCTTGTATATGCCAGCTGAGTTGATCTAGAATTAAGATTGTCGACCGTTGCTTCCCTTGTATATGCCAGTTGTGTTGATACTAGAATTCAGACTAGTATCTCAATCCAATAGGATTTTTAGGTTTTATCTTGGCAGTGACCTTCAGAAAGATATGGGAAACACAATTCACCTTAGTCAACATTCGCAAACATCTATCCATATATCCATCTTCTTAATATATCATGTGATTGTGGTTAGTTAGATTGCAAGCATTGTGGTTTTGTTCGACTTTCTGAGTAGAGCTATGTGACTTATATATGAATTGGATTTGTATCATGGTACTTCCTCCTGTAATCATTGAGCTGATCTAGAATTGATGGCTTGGTGATTGTATTTTGAGGGTTTTGCTGTGTATAAGAAATCAGTCAAGGAAGAAGAGTTTGAATTGATTATTGAGACATCAGAAGGAGAATTTAAAATCCGTTTGAGTTACAGAGAAATGGGTTTTGTTGGTGGTCTAGAGAGAAGATGGAGCTGAGTTTGAGGAGAACGAGTGATGTTGTGTATGCTGGTAGTACAGGGAGCAGCTATGGTTAGGCAATGCAGTTAGAACCAGTGGTGGAGGAAGGTTGGTATTTGGGTTTATGGGGTGAACTGACTCAAGGTGGTACAAGGAATGGCGAATTTTTCTTGGTCTGGAGGTTGTTTTTCCTCTTAATTGGAAGTTGAGTTGTTTGAGATCAGATGAAACAAAAGCTGCTATGGTCTATGGTCAAGTAGATATTACAGGCAAGAAGCTATAAAAGGATATGGAGTTTGCAGTGGACAAATTTGTGGTGCTTGCAGCCAAGGACAAGGAAAGAACATGAGGCAGTTGTGAATGGTTAGTAGGTGAAGAATGAAGTTGAAACTACGGAATGGTTAAGATGAAGATTAAGGGAAGCACCACAGTAAATGGGACTGCAAAGAAAGTGAGTTTTGTTGCTCTGGTGGTGTTTGTAGCCAAGGACATTGCAGGTGAGATTGTGGAGCTGCTGAAGTGTGCTAATGCATGGAATGGATACCATTAAGTTGGTATGGATGAGCAGCTGAAAACATTACTGTAGGATCCAAATATCGCACAACGGTAAGAGCTTGCGAGAATGTCTTGCGAGAAGGTAGTAGAGCCTGCGAAAAGGTAGTAGAGCATGCGAGAAGGTAGCAGAGCTTGAGAGAACGTGAGCTGTACTCCACTATGTATGAGTTGTCATCCACTATGTAAACACCTATATAAAGAGAAGAGCAGGAGAGAGAAAAGAGAGGAGACAATTTTGTGAACTAGGGAGATACATTTTTGTAGGGAGAGAGAGTTTATTTTCTTTATCATCTTCTTCCCCTAAAACTAGATCTAGAGCTCTACAAAATATCCATTAATGGAGATTCTAAATGTAATATCGATGTAACCTCAACAATCATAGTGAAGAACCATGGATGTAGATCAAATTGATCGAACCATGTAAAAAATCCCTGTGTCCATTTTATAATTTTGGCACTTTAATCTTTATTTTGGTTATGAAATAGATTTAGATCTAGAAAATATTATAAGGGGTGTGTTGTGGGATTTCCTGCAACTACATTTTTGGCGCTAGAAACAGGGACCGGGCGAGTTTAATCTGATTCTGTTGATTCAAGGGAGAGTTCCATTAAAGTTCAATTACTGTTAGCAACAGATCTCACTAGATCTTTAAGTATCAGGGGTAAAAACAGGCTACAAATGATATTAGCAGGTCAAGGAAGTTATGAGAAAGAGATATTACGGTACTCAAGAACAAAAACGAATTGGAAGATCCAACCCTCAGCAAAGATGGAATCAGTCGAAGTTACATCAATAATCGATCCTAGAAGGATGAATCCTTTTCTATTTCCTTAACCTTACTCTCAATTTCTTAAATCTGAAAATTTTAAAAATAATTTTTGAAAATTCCATTTATCAACAGATTTGAACGATCTCTTGGGATTTTGATTTAAAACCAAATTCGATGATAGTTTCACTGTTTATGAATTTTGATTTTCAAACCCATTTGATAGATTTCAAAAATTTGAAGTATTAAAAATCTTCAATAGATAGATATTTTTCACGAATACTAGCGATAGAAACATCAGGTATTATTGTTGTTAACTGAATCGATTGGTTATTCGCAGCAATCCAAAACAGAAGCCGGACAAGATAAAGAAATCTTTGCAGACATAGAAGAAATGCTGGAATTGATCACCAGTCTTTGTCAAAGTAAAAGAAGGAACCAACCAGACCAGTACGAAATGACAGTTCTAACCCATCATGTGAACTGATAGCAGCTGCAGGCGAAGAGCTCTCAATACAGACGAAGCTCACCATCAACTCAGTAAAGATTAACTGGCGAGAAGAGGATTAGTTTCGAAGAAGTAAACTTGCGAAATAAGTACCCGGAACAGCTCATCTCGCAAAGAAGGATAGCTTATAAAAGGAGTCAGCCAATCCAGAACCAAGACAAAAAGCGCGTCAATCCACCTACCCAAAGATGAAGATAGGAGAGCAGAGATCACTTCACCGAAATAACACCGCTCATAAAATTTTAAGAGAAGATGAGATTCTATGAAGCTTACTTCATCCGAAAATCTGTGAAGATGAACTCTAATCACAAGTGATAAGATCCTACGAAGTGACAAGATAATTCGGAAAGGTACAAGCAATGTTTTCCTAGCTAGAAGTACAGTGAACAAAGACAGAAGTTTAGAAGCAAAATTTTCTTCGTCAACAAACAACTTTGGCGAAAATGAAATCGGAACTAATCAGCGAAGCAAAGATAGTTTGTAAAATAAGATAGCTAACACAAATCCGAGGGAAACGAGTAGAACGATTGAGAGGGGCAAATAGCAAGGAAACCAAGCCAAAACAAAGCAGGAGCAACAAGAAGCTTCTCATGCTTGAAATCAAAGACAAAGAGAAAAGTTATTATTGCAGCACGAAAGAATCAGCATCAATTAATATTGCGATAAAACCACCAATCATCAACAAAAGAAGGAAAATAGGAATTCTAATACCTGCGAAGTTAATGAGTTCCACGTATCAGAGGAAGAAAAGATACGAGTTTAGTTACTTCGTAATCAGCTCATGCGAAGACTAACCAGTTTAGCCAGCGAATAGAGTTATTCGACAATAAACTTGATTTATTTCGCAGATTCAAATCTTGATCAACTATTCGACAACAAACTTCATCATTAATCTCAGCAAAGCTACCAAAGGAGCTAGTTTCATGAACCACAAGCAAATCAGCCAAATAAGGAACCATATAAATCCATACTGCGAGCAGGGGAACAACCCGAGCGAATAAGAAGAAAGAAAAGATGAACTTATATAAAGAACCACATCAAAATAATCATTCCTGCGAAGTTAATAGTTCATGTGAAATTAATGGCTTCTGCGAAAAGGAAGAAAGTTACAGCAGATAAGGAAAAAGATTATACCGAGTTTACTTTGCAAAGATTTCAACAGCAAATCATCTTGGAGAAAGGATTGTCTAATAAGTGTTTTGAGAAGAAAATCAACTTGATTGAAATAACTCGCAGCAAGTCATCTTTTAGGAAAGTTAATGAAGGAACAATCAACAAAGAAAGGCAGTAACATCAATAGCGAAGTAATAAGAGAAATATAGTAAGCAATTATATTTGGAAGAGGCAATTTCGTGAAGGTGAAATATTACTTTGTCAAATCCAGCGGCAAAGGGAGTAGATTCTACGTAAAGTTTACACTAATAGAGAATTTCGTCCAAGCCCAGTTCGTCCAAGCCCGCTAAAATCTACCCAACAATAAACAAACCATCAAGGCTTAAGTTCGCACAGCAGCTGTACAGTTGTGAATTTCAATCAACTTAACCAACTTATTGTACTAGAAATTCGCACAGATATTTCGCAAGAGAAGTTACATTTCTTTGTGCGACATTTTACATTTCAAGGATGCCAATTTCACAAGCAAACCATATACTTCGTGAGAGACGACAGCAACAACAAATCACATGAAAGATGATATGAAAATTTCGCCGAAAGTAAGGCATCATATATTTGTAAAAAGAATGAAAGAATGAATGAAAGAAATGACAGACATGAAATAATGAAGATATGCGATAATTTCGTAGAGATAATAGAGACATGCGATAATTTCGCAAGAGACGATCTTAGATCCATAAAAATCCTAAGATCAGAATGGGACGAACCTTTATGACGTACACCCTAGTTCGCGAATAAAATTTCGCAAGAGGCAAATGTAAGACCTAAAGTGCGTCATAGAAGGGGGTATTTGTTGCATGGCTCTGGGAAAAGGTTACACCGCCCCTGGAACCTGAGTTATGGAGATTTGGGGTCAATAAAGCCCATCGAGGAGAGGTACCTTGGATTTTCAATCTAAGCTTATGACTTAGGTTGGAAGACCGAGGGTCTCTTCTAAGGAGTCAGCATTTGATCAAGGCGCCGAGGTACAAGGTTGAGCCAAGAGTGCCTGGGGCATTTGAAGTGTCTCGGCCATTCTTGGCAAGTCTTGGATTATGCTGCACTCGGCCCGAAGAAAACTCCACTTAGGGTGCAGTCTCGTAACCATAAGCCATATAGGCAAAAGGGATAAGAGGCTGCGAAAACAACTGGTTGTTGTTAAGACCGGATGGGAGGAGCTAGCCTTGTATGGCAGAAGTACGCCTCCTTGAAGGGGCAACCAGGGGGAAGATAAGGGCGGCACCCTCCATTAGGGAACTGAAAGTGTCAAAAAAGACGCAAATTTCATGAGGCTTTATTTTCGCAAGAAAATTTAGGCTTGTCATATTTGTGCGACAATCCTGAAGAGGCAATAATAC
The DNA here is from genome assembly GCA_023531295.1 of Papaver armeniacum. Classification (NCBI taxonomy): domain Eukaryota; kingdom Viridiplantae; phylum Streptophyta; class Magnoliopsida; order Ranunculales; family Papaveraceae; genus Papaver; species Papaver armeniacum. The sequence continues at coordinate 513,589 of JAJJWW010004761.1, forward strand.
AACTAGAAAGATAAGACGAGATCAATGGGTCAATACATGAAAGTGTAAAGACGTCCTGCGATTTCGTCGCAAGACGGCAATGTCATGGGGCTTTATTTTCGCAAGAATGTTTAGGCCTGTCATATTGCCGCAACAAAAATGACAAAAGAAAAAAGTTAAGGCAAGATCAATGGGTTTCTGCATGAAAGTGCAAAGACGCCCTGCGATTTTGTCGCAATGACAAGAGGTGGCAAAATAAGACCTTTAACTAGGAAGGCAAAATAAGACCACATAAGAAAATGAGTGAGCAAATAAGCTTGCAAAAATGATTATATGTAAACAAATAAGTTTGCGAATATATACATGGAAATGAGTCTGAGACAGCGAAAATGACAAATAAGTATTATTCAGAATCTCTCGGAAGTATTATTCAGAATCTCTCAGCAGTATTATTTAGAATCTCTCAGGAGTATTATTCAGAATCTCTCAGCCGTATTATTTAGAATCTCTCAGGAGTATTATTCAGAATCTCTCAGCAGTATTATTTAGAATCTCTCAGGAGTATTATCCAGAATCTCTCAGGGGTATTATTCATAATTTCGCAGAAGTATTCATAATTTCGCAGAATGTGCCAGAATTTCTCAGAATGTGATTATTTTGCAAAATTTGGTTATTTCGCTCAATTATTTCGCAAAATTAAAAACAATTCGAAGAGATTACACTATCGCATGAGCACAAACCAAGAGACAGAGGCAAGATGAGAATGAAGAAATAACTCGCTCATTCATCATTTTCTCAACGATTCTACCCTCATGGATAAAGAATAGAGGCAACTATGGATTACCAAGAAAAAACATTTTATATTCTTTATCTTCTCGGCAAGAATCATTTCCAAAGCGGATGTTCACTAGTGAATAACAAGAATCCTCACCAAAAATGGAATAATAATTTCGCATGAACAGAGCATTGCATGAGGCAGAGAACGTGGAGTAATAATTTCACAATACTTCTTATTCGCAATTAAGGACGGATACTTCTTATACTTCTCAAAGGATACTTCATACTTCTTATATATTTCGAGGATTAAGTACTTCTTATACTTCTTCAAGGATACTTCATACTTCGTATACTTCAAAAGATGATACTTCTTATTTATTTCGCAAAGCTCCGGAACTTCACAAAAGAATAGAGGCAAGTACGTACTTTTCAAGTCCAATATTCTTTCGCTCGTTCCTCCAACAACTACAACAAGGTGGATTTTTCCTTAAAGATCGCTCTTCAAGCAATATTCAAGGAAAAAGAGGCAAGATGTAGGATCCAAATATCGCACAACGATAAGAGCTTGCGAGAATGTCTTGCGAGAAGGTAGTAGAGCCTGCGAGAAGGTAGTAGAGCATGCGAGAAGGTAGCAAATCTTGAGAGAACGTGAGCTGTACTCCACTATGTATGAGTTGTCATCCACTATGTAAACACCTATATAAAGAGAAGAGCAGGAGAGAGAAAAGAGAGGAGACAATTTTGTGAACTAGAGAGATACATTTTTGTAGGGAGAGAGAGAGTTTATTTTCTTTATCATCTTCTTCCCCTAAAACTAGATCTAGAGCTCTACAAAATATCCATTAATAGAGATTCTAAATGTAATATCGATGTAACCTCAACAATCATAGTGAAGAACCATGGATGTAGATCACATTGATCGAACCATGTAAAAAATCCTTGTGTCCATTTTATAATTTTAGCACTTTAATCTTTATTTTGGTTATGAAATAGATTTAGATCTAGAAAATATTATAAGGGGTGTGTTGTGGGATTTCCTGCAACTACAATTACAGGGAAAAGTATGGTAGTGTGCATAAATGAATATGAGAAACGAATATAGATGTATGTGTAGGAATTGGATATGCAAGGAATGAGTGTTTCCAGAAGTTTCGGGGTGTGCTAGATAAGGCTGAAATCAGAATTGTCTTGTCACTCCCACAGAACTGACAGGCATATTATGTTATTGGGCCTGAAACTGAGTTGGCCTGGGATGCGAATTGGGCTTTCCCTGGCGTGGAAACTAAACTGGTCTGAGCTGGATGCAGTAATGGGTTGACCTAGTCTTGGAAGTGGAAATACTATAAAAAGAAATCTCTCTTCACATTATTAAAAATCTTCTTATACTTTTGTTTTTATGGTTTTACAACATGACAGCCTTTCTTTTTCTTCTTCATATGAACTCCATGAACATGAGCTAGATTCTTATTATTGGTTTTGGAATAAACAATAATCAAGTAACTAAATACAAGTTAGATTATTTTTTTTTCACAAACACATGATGTTAGAGCATAGCTCGGTTGAACCCACCAAGCGTTGGTATGTCAAGTTTGGTTGTCATATTTTAGTATCAAAACTCATCTAGAGTCGCTTGATTAAATACTAGAGTCAACTTCGTTTAGGTTTTACTAGAAAGTATAGGAATGTTGAGATGTACAAGTATTTCTCCGAAGACCTGAAGAATGAGAAGAATTAACGACATCAACGAGGACATCACCCTTCCACTTGAGGTTAGTAATACTAACTTAACTTGTTTCCATTCCTAACGTATTTTTCAATTCGTATTATATTGAAAACATAACATGCGAAGCTGTATATATATAATACTCTAGTGACTAGACTTGGTCATATCATTATGATCAAAGTGTCAAGGAATCTATTATTACGAAGTATAAACGCTTATCTTTTGGAACTTCATAAATACGACATCAACATAATCTTTGTATTTAGTTACTTGATTATATGTAAACTTTAGGTGTTGATTTCATACTAGGAAAAAGTGTTTCACAACAGTTGTTTAAAGGAAGTACGTATACGGACTTGTTTCTTAATCGAAAAGAAATCATGATTAGTCACGTTATTTATTGAATATCTTTTGAATGACCAATACAAGATAACAAGGTAGAACCTATATTAACTTATGTTGAGAACTGAGATATAGCCGGTCATGGCATATACGATATAGCAAGTTGTAATCGGTGACAAGCTACTTTGTGGATCAAGGTGTAACCGATCACAAACTACATTGGGAAGTTAGTTGTAATCGGTCACAAGATACCTTTAGAAGCAAGGTATAACCTATCACAAGTTGTATTGGGAAGTAAGGTGTAACCGATCACAAGCTACCTTCGGGAAGCATGGTGTAACCGATCACAAACTTTGGGAAGCATGGTGTAACTGGTCGCAACCTAGTTTGGGAAGCATGGTATAACCGGTCACAACTTACATTGTGAGTTTGGTACAACCGATCCCAAGGAGAAAAACCGAGTTTCCAATATTCACATATCTCTTTATGTTTTGTGTGAACTTGGAATTAGGGTTTGCTGAGAGAAACTTCTAGATGTCGACATCATTTGAACATGTACATAATTCTTATCGTTAATTATTCAAAGATATTCCTTGATGCTCAAGGAGATCCCATATCGAAATATTGAAAAGCATTTAATTATGATTTTCATCTTATATGTTTTAATTACCAGCAATTAAAGCATATCCTATGGAAAATATCATTATTTAAAGCATTTAAGTGGAAATAGGAAAACCGAAATTAGGTACTTTAATGTTAAGATATTGAGAATATTTTCGGTTTTGGAATTTCCTTGTTGCATAAACAACCTTGGTCTATAAATACTTGAGTTTGCATTTCTTGCAAACTATCCTAACATCCATGCAAACTTCATAGTTGTTGTTTCTGGTGGATCTGTCTATCCGGAGAGGAAAGTACCCAAATTAGGCGAAATCTCTTACGACATCTCGTTTAAAGACTTTTGTGGGATCAAGAAGATCAAAGAGTACCGTTGGTGGGAAACTAGATAATTGCATTGTTATTTTAGTTTTTGATTATTGATTTGATAGACTAACGGTTGTTGAAACTTTGGTTGCACCTAGTTTGTTTATTCTTGAGAAACTTCTCTTCTGATATAAGGCTCACTCAAACTAGATCAAAGTATCGACGGGATCTTTTGAACTATTTTCGGATCTAAATACATCTTGTGATAATCCATTCTTAACAGACTCTTTTTAGTGTGTGATTGATTACAAGAGGGTTCAAGTTGTGTTATGTAGGTTATTGAAGACAATAGAAGATTTGAAGACGAAGAAGATTTCTTATTAGTTTTCGTATCTTGTGGATTTAGTGCACAAACCTTGATCTTCTGGGATCAAACTAGAATCGTGTTTATCTTTGATTGACTTGATCGTCTAGTTGTGTGAGATCGGCATCACCTTATAGTTTCTCTTTGAGTTCTATATTGATTGATTGCAAATCGAAATATTGGTTATTTTGGTAATCAAAGTTTAGGTTGATCTAACCAGACAAATGGGTTTATTAGTTTAAATGGAAGAGCCTTTGTCAACAACTCATACATATATTTATAGCAAAGATTGATTAGAGTGGCTACCAAACAGATTCTTCCTTTGCTGTTTGGAATACGATCCAAAGGACTTGCTATTAACGTGCGTGACTCTAGAAGTCGAAGGCGCGGGGATACTAAGGAAACTAAGTAGATAGGGGTAGTCTACTTTGTCTCAACTATACGAAGTTGGTATTAGATTTTGTATAGCGGCTTAATTATGAGAGTATTCAAAAGTGGACTAGTCCCGGGGTTTTTCTGCATTTGCGGTTTCCTTGTTAACAAAATCTTGTTGTGTCATTTATTTTATTTCCGCATTATAATTTTTATTATAATTTAGTTAATTACACGTTAATCCTAGTCACGTGATATTGATCCTATAATGTTTTGGTTTTATACCGTACCTATTATCAAGTGAACACTTTGTAGTCGTATTGTTTCGATCTCATATCCATAGACGATCACACAAAGTGTATACCATAGTTGTTGTATTGTATCGAATTTGTCCATAGACGATCGCACTTGGTATCGTACTTATAGGGTGATATTTAAAAGATTGTGGTTGTATTTGGGTACCCTCGTCTTTTCAATTGGTATCAGAGCAGGCAAACGCAAAAATATCTAATAATATGTGTTTGGAGCGATCCAACATATAAGATTTAAATCAGGATGGTTATAGTTGAACCTGTAATGATTTAGTTAACGAAAAACAAGATAAAGAAAACATTTGTGAAGAATCAATATCTGACAAAGTCATCTCTTGTAAATCTACTGAACAAGTTGATCAGTGTAATAATAAAGATTCCGATGACTGGAAACTTATCTTGAAAAACAACTAGATGAAATTTCCAATAATGGTGATTCCGAAATTGATCAAGATGTAGAAGAAGATATTTCTGTATTTTATTCACTATTACGTGTTGTATCTACGAAAAAGCTATCTACCTCAGATGTTGTTGGTCTTCTTGCTCCTCTTTGCAGAGAAAATAGGAAACTGAGAAAAGCTTTTTCTGGATTTCATTGTGGATCCAAAATGCTCGATATCTTCTTAATGACTGCAAAGAAAACTTAAACTCGAAATCTCTTGATTACGAGAATCTCTGCAGAAAACATTATCTGTTGAAGCTGAAGCAAGGATTAATTCTCAACAACTAATGTTTGAAGAAAAAAAGGAGTCTCCTCTCTCCCGAGAAAAACTTCTTAAGGTCGACCTTATCAATGCTCTTGACAAAATTAAGTCTTTGGAAGAGGAGATTACAAAGTTAAGAAGGCTCAATATGATAGCACAAATAATTTATCCTCTCAGATAAAAGCAGGAAGAGTTCATCGTGACTCACGAGGTTTGGGCTACGAAGGAATAGAAGCTCCGACAAACAACAAAGAGATAAAATTTGTTAAAGCTACAAGTTTTCCCACACTAGAGGACTTCCTAAAAACACTGAAGCTCATGCAAGTGGTCCAATTGAAACCCCAAAGGTTGAGAATCAAAATTCTCAAAAAACCAAAAATTCACAAAAAAAAGAAGAAGGGAATCTTAAAACTTATAAAAGCATTTACTTTTGTGGAAATAAAGGTCATGTGCAAAGAAAGTGCAAAGATACAGGATGCTCTATCTTTTGTATCAAAAGAATTGAGTAAACTTACTTCTAACAAAAACTCAGATCACCGTTGTCCTAATTCGAGACAAAAGAATTATTTTAAACATAGTTCACATTCCAGTTCTACAAGGGTAATCCCTACAAAAAAAAAGGATAATGCCTTTTTCAATGGGAAAACAAGATATGATGTTTCAACTTGGAAAAGGCATTGTTGCAAGATATGCAACAATATCTTCATCCTAAATTCAGCTTCAAATGGACACCCAAGTTCTAAAGTAAAAACCATGTCTAAAGAAAAATCTAAGAAAGACAATCAAGTATTGATCTTAGATAAAGATGATTATGAAAGTCTAATCATTAGACTCAAATTGATCTAAAGATATCAAGTGGTATCGTTACAAGGATCTCCCACAACAATCTGCTACATGGTAGGAGAAGAAAAAGAGAGTTAATCAGAAATCACTGATTTTTTAGAAACTCTATTTTTATGCCGGTTCATTTTTTAAAACCAATATGACGAATAAGGGGTTATTGGTTTTGCTACCTGGTGCCTCTATTTTGTCTTTATTACAGTCTTCAAAAAGATTGGAAATGGTTACTATTAAAAAACCGAAAATGCTCGTCGTTGGTTTTAATTTTTTTTTTTCCTTTATACATTTTCGTAAATAAATTGAAGAGGAAGGGAAAATAGGTATTAGACATTTTCGTAAAAAAACCAAAAATGACCCTCCCTTTTGGTTCAATTACCGTAACTATTTATTTATCTTACTAGGTATCATCGGGGCCTTACGACCTCGGCTCAACCTCTATTTAGTGTCCTACCTCATGTAGTTTTAGGTATTAAACACAGAATTTTTAGCGCCGTATGTGCCATGAAAATGCATTATAAATCATTAATATGCTTCTACCATTGAGATATTCACATTGATATAATCTTGGTTTTTTTTATCCAAATATCACTAATTTTCATTGATATAATTTGGTTTCCTTTATCTAAATTTCACTAATTTTCATTGATATAATCTGGTTTCTTTTATCCATATACCACTAATGATGGTTTTCTAAAAAAGATAAATCCACTCGTCTTTTCTTGGGTAATTAAGTTGTATCAATTGATATTTATACTTGAACATCATTCATGCAAGATAATGGCAGTCAAAGTATAATGTACTTTTGTGGACAATCATAGGCGTTAACAAATTAGAAAACTAGTACATGCAACCATGGTTTGAATATATATGTAATCAATTCGAGATGTATAAAACGACCATCCACCCCTTTGAATATCAGCTGTTCAAATTTAACGGTTGAAATTAAGATTGGTAGATGGTGAGGTTTACTATCTCGAATTGTGTTCATTTTTTGTATGAATGTAGAATCTTATGAGAGGAACATATAATCTAAATATTACACTTAAATTCATAGTCATTTGGGTTTCGCGGAGAAAATGGCGCAAATTTTGTGTGACCTTGTCCATCTAAGAGTGTCCATGGATCCTACCTCTTTAACAAAAGTTGAATTATTTACTTCAAACGAACAAATGGACAAATTAGAAAAACTGCTTTCATCATTTAAAATGATCCACTTTTATAATATAAGTCGATCTAATGAATGAAATGATCAATTCTTATATAGATTTAATTGAGGCACTTAAAATGATCAACTTTTACGAAAATTTAATAAGGGGTATTAAAGTGATCCATCCATAAAATGAGTCGCTCTTTTAGAAATTTATCTAGCGCTGTTGTAGCATGTGTTATTTTTAGACTTTCAGTTTCAATAAAAGATATTTATACTACTTTTTATTTATTTGGCTTAACCTCAACCAAATTTCTTATGATAGACTTGAGAGTTACTCAAAAGCATACGTACCACATGAATTCTATTTCTCAATCAGTGGATAAAAAATTACTACTTTCAAATTAATGCAAAAAAAATCAGTTTGGCCTAACCGTAATCAAATTTCTTTTGCTAATTGCTATTTGCAGTAGATTTTTAATTTCTAATACCTAGTTGAAGCAATCTGAAGTTTGATTCTCAATTTTAGTTATGCATTTTATTTAATGACATTGGTACACATGAGTTTATAATGTGGGTTAAGGTAAAAGAAGTCCCTCGCCACATAAATTTATTGTGTCTTCAGTTCAACTTGTATTTACCATGGAGTATATGACAGTTACCGACATTGTTCTCTTACATCCATCCATACATACAGGGAATTATGGACTGTTTAATATCACCGGGGTTTATACAGAGAGAACAAATCTTTCATGGTCGAATCATAAATCTTCGGCAGACTTGGAATTTGTGAGTCTAGAATAGCGATCGCAAACCATTCTCACCTAGATGACGATGTATTTAACTACCTTGTAATTTCACCAGGGTAGGATTATAACCTACTGAACTTGTCGATTCTTTTTAAAATCCGAGGAAATCACTTCTAAATGAGACCATTTCCGGAACAGAATGGGCATATTCTGCAATGAAGGGATTCGGCATATTCTGCATATGAAGGGATTCTTCTTTTATTGTGTTCATCTTGTATCCAAGAAATACATAACAAATATATAACCATTATTTAACCCCTTTGCTCAATAAAGCTCGTTGCTTTGTTATTGTAGTAAATGAGCGCAATCTTAAAATTTTATCTGTATTCAAGAAATACACATGAAAAAAGATCATTGTCCTAGTGTGCAACTTACTCGGATCCAAAATATAAATAAAGCTCGGAGAATTTGAGGAGCCGAAGAGCGAAGAATTGGAGTCGAGCATCTATGGAGCGAGATAGCCAAAGTTCCGCGCGAATCAGTTGCAAAAGAAGACATGGGCTAGAGCTACCCGAGACCGGATCTCGAACTCCGCTCGTCCCGAGCCGTTGAGATCTCTCCCGAGCACGCATCATACGGTCGTCGCCTCCACGTGCATCGAAGATCGCTGCTCCCGTGCTACACCAGATCACATCAAAACCGGCTACCTCTCTCGGCCGTTCGGATCGCAGCCACTCCATCCAACGCTCGCTAGGCTAGTCTCATCATTCCCCCGATGCACCCGCTCAACACCACAACACCCTATACCCTATACCCCCACGACCGAACCCTAATCTACCCTCATTTTCTCTCCCTCTCTCTCTTTCTTCTTCCCCTACCTCTGCAACTCCCTCTCCCCGACCAACTCTCTGTTCTTCCGACACCACCTCCACCTTCGCCATCACCACCACACCACCAACCATCCCGACACTCCAACATCAACCCCGCTACCACCAAGAGCCCCTCTCTAGTTTTAGCTTTTCTCTTTCTTAGCTTCTCTACCCTAGAAGCTAACTTAGAGAAAAACTAAAACTAGGGTTTACTTCATCACCAGTCGAAGCATGGGATGTCTCAGAGGCGACGTGACAAGGGAGCAGAAGCTATTCAGGGTATGGGTTGATTTTATTTTTAAAATAGAATTAGGGTTTTCAGTTTTTGGGCCTGCATGTATAAATAGAGAGTGAGGGAGATGATTTTAGACACGCCTGGATTAGCCAGGGCTGTCAATTTAGGTTTAATTTGTATTGTGTTTATTTCAAAGCATGTTTTAATTTAATTGTTAGGGTCTCCATGAAACCCTAATTTTACAACTGTGTTCTTCATGTTCATGTGTTTTCTTGAATGATTGAATGTTTTCTAGATAGGATTAATTTCAGTGTGATAATAAATTGCTCTCACAGTGCATACCAACACCATGGATGCACTGTAGTTTGATTCCCTCTTTGTTATGTATACTGCAACCCAAGCTTAATGAATTATTATGATCCTCAGATTATTTGTACTTTAATCAGACAAGTAATACTTGGGTAGTAAATTTAGTTGTGATTAATCCATCAAGCGGAGAAACAACCTTAGGTAAGTGGAGACTTGACACTCTCCCTTGTCTGTTACAAGGACAAGAGTAATGTTATGAGCTAAAGACACAGTGTAAATTAGTGGTAGATTGAGAGACCTTAGCAGACCTTAGTCACTGTTTTATTTCCTTAGTTTAGGATTACATTTCAAAATCAGCCGTTTCGGCAACCAAAAATATCTTTTGTTACTCGTCACTTATTGTCACTTGAAACTTAGTCTAGCAAGCCTTAGATCACACGAAAGCACCCCTCGTCTCTGTGGATCGACCCGTACGTGCCCAGTGCTACAACACGACACCGTGCACTTGCGGTTTAACCGTAGGCCACAAATTTATACATCTTTTCGGGCCTACCAAGTTTTTGGCGCCGTTGCCGGGGACTTGGCGCGTGCCCTGTGACTATTGGCTTGATTTACTGTGTTTCATTTTAATCCCTGTATATATTCACTGAGTTTCATCCTCGTATTTGCATCATAACTTTCCTTTTGTTCTTGGTTAGCTTAGTGTAACTAGTTAATCTTATTCGACAGTCAAGAATACTCTCACCGTGCCAGTGTTAATATTCAAATCCGTTTCCGTAGCCTGCACTCTTTTGAGAAACCGATATTTCTTCCCGAGTGAACAGTACCTACCCGTTTGTGCTACTCATATCGCTTGCTCGTGCCTGCTGAGCGCTAAAACCTGCTGTGCCGCTGTGCTTATGAACAGCTGAGGTAAGCCACTAGGGAGAAAGTCAAGGAAGGGCGCAGACTTAAGGTGCATGTGATACACAACCGAGCCAACCCCGCCGTGTCCGCTGTGGCAAGGAAGCGCAATTGTTAACAGGGCAGCCCAAACAAGTTAGCATATCCTTCTCTCGTTAACCACACCCGAATGTTAACCCGTTGATAAACTTGCTAGACTTTGAATGAATGAATGCCGATAGCATATAGGCTTGCTTGTTAACCTTGTGCCTAAACCCCGTGTGCTATGCTTGCTTCCAATTTGTAATTGCTGAAAAGTCTGCTAATTGAATGCTAAATGTGTGAGCTATCATTGCCATATACTTGCGTAACCCGAGCAAGACCCCGAGACTTGTGAGCATCTCAGTAAGCAATTGAACAAAGATTCGTGATCAATCCCTTAGCATCCCGTGAGACTTGTGAGCTATTTGTGCATGCTTGACCTAGTGCTAACCCCGAAATGACTCGCAAACCATCAAACCTAGCCCCTGTGCACCTAAGCATATTATTTTGCACTGAGCATATTCTCGTGCACAATGTTACTTAGCATCTAAGCAGTTTGTGTGCCTGTATTGCCTTGCCTTGTATTGCTTAGCCCTTGTGCCTGTGCTGTGACACAAACCTGAGTGGTATACCCCTGAGCACACGATTCGTAAGCTTGTTAGCTGTTAACCCTGCTGACAGAGCTGCTTGTTGAGCTTGCACAAACCCTGTCAATTGAATTTGTTGAGCTCTTGCCTTGGCCGAGTGAGTTGACCCCGTTGAACCCGCAACCTTTGTACTTGTGTGTTCTCGTTAAGATTGTGCATACTCAACCTCGTCAAACCGTTGCATCCGGGAAGCCGAAAATCTGCATTTGAGCTGCCCTGTTCATCCGTGTGATTTGCACTTAGAATTGTCTTTGTGCTTAAACTACCAAACCGTGATGTGCCCGACCCCGAGCCTAAACATGACCTCGCAAACTATCGACCTAGCCAACTATGCATGAGCCGCTAGCTCCCGAAGCCGCAGGTCGTGAGCCAACTCCACCTAACCCACATCTACCGGGATGTGTGCACAAATCGAAGCCCGCACTTGTTAACCAAACTTGGGCTTACACCAATGTGAGCCCAACTCAACCCAACCCGGGCTGTGAGAACACAACTAGGCGTAGCAATCAAACCCGGGCTGCAACCAAACCGAGCCCATAGACGCCGGGTCAGTCCCGCACACATTGCAAGCCTCGCACAACCGGGCTAACCCACAATCAACCAAACCGTGAATCGGGCTGCTTTAACCGAGCCCACAGTTCCACTAGGCTTTACACAAACCTCGGGCCGTTCTGTTTTCACAAAATCCGGGGTTTCAAATAACACCTTCCCACATAAACCAAAGCTCCCAACAAAACCAAATGATTCCCATTGAAACCAAATCCCAATAAACCAAAGCCCACATAAACCAAACTAAACTTTGAGTTCAATTTGAGAGCTAGACCATGTCGTGATTTTGGTCCGCAGACTGGGATGGAACAAATAAATCCCTTAGAGAGCTTGCTTACGGGCACCTTTCACGGGATGAACACCCCACATACCATAGTGACTTTAGGGAACTTTATGGGCCTTCTCGTGGCCCCGATCTCACATACCCTAATCATTATGATCACATACATCATCCACCACAAAGTTGAAAATGAACAATTTTCTCATACCCAGTCATCACTTTTAGATCAACTAGAGGCTCGACTATCTCGCTTTAGATAGGCAATGCGCTTTAGAAAAGCAATGGTCGAGTCTAGTTTTTCTAGGCAATATGAAATGCATGCTTGCACCTTATGTGGTGGCTTAGACCACCTGCCGAGTACCGCTATATTTTGCATGCTTTTAGACAGTCTAGGCAAAACCATGATAATCCAATGTACGAAGTGTCTAGAAGTGACTATTGGGACCATAATCAACCCTGCACACATGCATCATTCACCACAAGTGGGGAGATGAACAATTATATACTCCCCCAACTCCTAGTTTGCAATCAGCAATGGAAACACTCATGGAGCAAAATGCTAGGCTTGAAATGAATGCAATGCATGACCATCCATATAGCAACATGTCCGAATTTCCCTTCTCTAGTGAACCTCATGCACAACCATACAATGAATATCCATATGAGGAATGCATACCCACTAGAGAAGACTCTCCTTCAATGGAACAACTCAAGATGATTCTTCAAAAGAACCTGATTGAGTTACAAAATGATAGGATTGAAAATAGTGTTTCTAGTTTTACTCATGCAACTAACATTGAATATGAACCTAATCTAGAGGTAGATGAGTACACTAAAAATACTACAATTTTGAATGGAGAGATGGATTTTTGCTATGATGATGATGATGATGAATATGAAGAGCATGTGTATTTTGAAAATGTAATAGAATCTTTAGGTTCAGAGACATTAAGTGTCTCTCCTGTGAACCCTATGAATGATGCTTCTTCGGATATTCATGCATGTGATATTGATGTGGAACTGTGGAATTATCCTGTGAAAATGACCATGATTTACCCACTCGACCTTAGGAAAGAGTGTGACGGTGCAAATGATTTTATACATGAAAATAACTTAGATGTACCTAACCTCTCTCTCCGAGTCACAAATTGAAACTCCTCCACCAAACCTAGGTGTAGTTTGTCACAAAATTGCAAAACCAACTTTTCCGAAAATGCCTAACTTAGGCCTAGAACTTTGTGCTTCCCAAGTCCTCTTGGACTATTTTGCATCAAAGTATAACACTCTTAAGGAGCCACAGTTGGAATATGTATGTTCGCTTTGTAATTAGCAAAACTCATTTTGAGTTAGACCTTTTGCATGATGTACCTTTAAAATTGCAAGATTTCGTTCTCACAAACACACCCGTTCACAAGTTTAGGTTTGGGGAAACTCATTCCCATTTGCAGTCTTACTTGCACTCTCATATTATATTTGTGTAAGGTGTTAATGTGTGTACATATCGTCTATTGGGTTGATCCTCAACTCTTTAGATTGTTAGTTTATGGTGAATTTTTGTATATAATCCAGTAGGACTTGTTAAATTTTTCTTTTCTTGATTTGGTTGAGTCTTCTTGCACATATATTATGCTAATCCGATATGATCCCCGTTGAGAATGTTGGATTTTGCCTTGACAAATGAAGCTCAACCTTGCTCTTGCCGACATCCGGTAATCTCTTCCCTTTTTCTCTTATCAGCATAGTTCTCTCGGTATGTGACTGTTTAAATTTTTCCTATCTGTGACACATTGAGGACAATGTTTGATTTAGGTTTGGGGGTGCATTTGCATTTAGAGTTTTTAGTTTTTATTTTGCATTTAGAGTTTTTAGTCTTTTATTTTACCTTTTATTTTCAAAAAAAAAAAAAAAAAAAAAAAAAAAAAAAAAAAAAAAAAAAAAAAAATTCAAAACTCTTTTTGTAAAAACCTCCAACTTTAGAGATTTTAGAGTCACTAGCATGCTTCTAGCTATGTTTACATAGAGAATCTGACCGAAATAACAGAACTTGGAAGTACTTAGGAGAACACAATCGGGTTCCTTAGTTGATTAGAGCGTTAAAGTTGGATTTAACCATACCTGGGAGGGCGAATTAGGTGTTGTTTAGATATTCGGTAGTAGAATTGTGATCACCCATAGTGGAGACTACCCATTTTACATCAAGCGAGGTACCCGACCTTCACTCTTTGTGACTTTCTAGAAAAGCTTTTAGAGTGTGTGTCACCGTACGTCAATTCCGGGTAGGAATGGTGAGCTACCCAACTTCGCACCACTTTCAAGACTACTTTTGATCTCTTGAGTGCTAATTCCGTCAATCATGAGGGTGACATCTAAAGATGAAAACTCCTTCTAAATACCGATTTGTAGTTAGCATCATTCTCTCTCTCAATCAAGAAGACCCATAGAAACACATCATCGTCGAACCTTAATCGAATATTGAAAGAAAAATTGATATAGTCCAAGGTTTACGTGCAACAAAGAAAAGAAAAGAAAATAGGATGAGAATTAATGAAGTTTGTGAAAAATTGAGTTTTATCGTTTTATTGTAACTTAGATAAAAAAAAAAAAAAAAAAAAAAAAAAAAAAAAAATTTTTTTTTTATTATTTTCGTTTCATGTACATAAAAAAAAAAAAAAAAAAAAAAAAAAAAAAAAAAATTAATTATTATTATTATTAAGTTTTTATGAAGTTGAAGTTCGTCATCCAGTTGAAGACCGAAGACCGAAGATTTAAGACGTTTATATGGTTTGTTATGAGAGAGTGATATTAATTGCCGATCGGGTGAGAAGTGAGTGAGTACTCCCACCTTTACTAATGGTTGATTTCCTTTCTTAGAGATCATCGAAAAGATTCTTTTTGTCCACACTTTTGTGGAGTCTCGCATTTTATTTGGAAGGTTATCCTTCTTACCTACAACGTGTGCGGGATTTCTCTCTTTATTCCCGCCCGCACACATGAGAGACTAAAAAGCGATCTTTTTGAGTGCAATTATCATAAAAACCTAATGGTGAGGCAGAAGTCGAGGCTTATGATCACAATCGAATCCGAATTCTTTCATATGGTATGGTTACTTCTCGCTCGCACTTAAGGATGAGAATGCGTTCTTCGATAGTTCTAACTTCGTTACTAGCATGCGAAACTCTATGTCCTCATAGCTTCTTGGAGGCTTGAGACTCTTTTACACTCTGAAGTTGGAGAAGGTTTTGTGGGTACACCTCTTGTAAACCCTCACGAGACTACAACTCGTCCACTAGGGACACCTAGGGGTTTAAAGGCTTAGTGCATACGCTAAATGCATTCGAGAGACTGCGATGTGGGTATAGTTAGGATTTCTTATTTTTGTTTTACTTGAGGACAAGTAAAATTCAGGTTTGGGGGTATTTGATGAGTGCCAAATAGTGCATATTTATACACCTTTTATTGGCATTTTACTCATCTTTTGCGCTTATAACTCGATATTATCCCCATTCTCGTGTTTTCCTTGTTTTCAAGAATAAATATTTGTATTAATTAATTTTGTGTTTTTAGGTAATAAATAAAGCTCGGAGAATTTGAGGAGCCGAAGAGCGAAGAATTGGAGTCGAGCATCTATGGAGCAGATAGCCAAAGCCCGCGCGCGAATCAGTTGCAAAGAAGACATGGGCTAGAGCTACCCGAGACCCGGATCCGAACCCGCTCGTCCCGAGCCGTTGAGATCTCTCCCAGACGCATCATACGGTCGCGCCCTCCACGTGCATCGAAGATATTTGCTCCCGTGCTACACCGAGATCACATCAAAACCGGCTACCTCTCTCGCCCGTTCAGATCGCAGCCACTCCATCCAACGCTCGCTAGGCTAGTCTCATCATTCCCCTGATGCACCCGCTCAACACCACAACACCCTATACCCTATACCCCCCACGACCGAACCCTAATCTACCCTCATTTTCTCTCCCTCTCTCTCTTTCTTCTTCCCCTACCTCTGCAACTCCCTCTCCCTGACCAACTCTCTGTTCTTCCGACACCACCTCCACCTTCGCCATCACCACCACACCACCAACCATCCCGACACTCCAACATCAACCTCGCTACCAGCCCGCACCTCTCTAGTTTTAGCTTTTCTCTTTCTTAGCTTCTCTACCCTAGAAGCTAACTTAGAGAAAAACTAAAACTAGGGTTTACTTCATCACCAAATCGAAGCATGGGATGTCTCGAGGCGACGTGACAAGGAGCAGAAGCTATTCAGGGTATGGGTTGATTTTATTTTTAAAATAGAATTAGGGTTTTCAGTTTTTGGGCCTGTATGTATAAATAGAGAGTGAGGGAGATGATTTTAGACACGCCTGGATTAGCCAGGGCTGTCAATTTAGGTTTAATTTGTATTGTGTTTATTTCAAAGCATGTTTTAATTTAATTGTTAGGGTCTCCATGAAACCCTAATTTTACAACTGTGTTCTTCATGTTCATGTGTTTTCTTGAATGATTGAATGTTTTCTAGATAGGATTAATTTCAGTGTGATAATAAATTGCTCTCACAGTGCATACCAACACCATGGATGCACTGTAGTTTGATTCCCTCTTTGTTATGTATACTTGCAACCCAAGCTTAATGAATTATTATGATCCTCGGATTATTTGTACTTTAATCGGACAAGTAATACTTGGGTAGTAAATTTAGTTGTGATTAATCCATCAAGCGGAGAAACAACCTTAGGTAAGTGGAGACTTGACACTCTCCCTTATGCATTTACAAGGACAAGAGTAATGTTATGAGCTAAAGACACAGTGTAAATTAGTGGTAGATTGAGAGACCTTAGCAGACCTTAGTCACTGTTTTATTTCCTTAGTTTAGGATTACATTTCAAAATCAGCCGTTTCGGCAACCAAAAATATCTTTTGTTACTCTGTCACTTGCTGTCACTTGAAACTTAGTCTAGCAAGCCTTAGATCACACGAAAGCACCCCTCGTCTCTGTGGATCGACCCGTACGTGCCCAGTGCTACAACACGACACCGTGCACTTGCGGTTTAACCGTAGGCCACAAATTTATACATCTTTTCGGGCCTACCAAAAATCACTCCATTTTGTGCTGTTTCTACAACTTGGTTAATTTTTTTTTGAAAATGTCATAAGCGGGACCCTTAATTTCGCAGTGCAAACTATGCCATAATTGTGTTGACCCTTGGCCATCAACCTTCAAAGGTAACGATTCTTAAGAAACTGGATAAGGTAGCATCTCTACTACAACTTTGAACACATCTATCACTTATCCGGTGACATAAGTGGCACTGCTAAAATTATTATCCCTTGTTAGGTCTACGAACTTAGTAAAACCCCAATCCTGTCTTCTTTTTCCCGATTCCTGGAATTACAACAGTTTGGTGTAATCTTGATTTATGACAGCGCTGTTGTTATCTTAATTTTTGTCCAAACCGCTTTACTAATCTATTTAGTTATCTCTTATCTTGAATTCTTTTATTTTCCTTGTATTCATTTGTCTCATCTTCTTTTTCCAGAGAAATACTGTTTTGCCGTGTGTGTGAACACTGTTTTGCTCACTGATTAGATCAGCGGTAGATGGCAGCAAATGCAAATAATTTCTAAGCCATTTCCTAGGAGCTTGAATGAAATTCGGTCCATGGAAGTGATCGAGAGCTCGCAAAGAACAACGCTCCTTGCCCATATTGAGTTTGGAACCCAAAGGCAATTGTTGAGTGAACTGTGTCTTCTTTGTGTTAGACAAAAGAACACCCAACATAAAGATGCACACTCCTCCATGTGAAATATGAATCTTTATTCTCCACGCCCGGCTCACGCTTCGCTGACCTATCGCGATTAATAGTCTATAATAAGCAAAGGGAATCAAGTGTATTTCTTGGGATCTATGTTATAAAAGGCGCCCAAGGCGCCAAAGTGTGGCCAATTTTGTGGTTTTGTAATTTTTCTTCAACACCTAAGCATGCGTAATACAACATAGCTTCGGATCCCCTTCTAATTCCACACTTCGGTAGTTGTTTCTCTGTATTTTGCATCGCCAACCTCTTAGTGTATGTTCTTAAGATTTCCGGTATGTCTAGGTCTTCAAACTCTAGTACTCCCTGCAGATTTAATATAACTGGTCAGCCGCGGGAAACTTTTAACAGGAAATAGAGGATGCAAAGCAACTGTAACACCTTTTTATTAAGGATCACATGTTTGAAGCTTGACCGAGCTGCATTGGGGTCTGGATTTTTTTTTTGATAAGTCAAAAATTTGAATTAATAGATAACAAATTTACAAAGAAATCAAAAAACTTGGTCTTCCATCATAATGTAAACCTTCCTCTTCATTAAGAAGACAAACCCTCTTAGCCATAGAATCGGCGGACAAATTTGCCTCCCTATAGGTGTGAATAAACCTTATTGCATCATAGTGCCTACAGAATGCCACCCACCTTAGTCGAGCAAACCAAGGAATATTAGCACTCTTCAAAGCTTCGACAACACCATAGGAATCAGACCGAATGCGAATTCGCCTCATTCCCCATCTTACAACCCACTCCATACCCACACTAATGCCATATAGCTCCGCCAAGTAATTAGTAGTAACTCCAAGGCCAATATACATAGCTCGTAGGACTGAACAACTCGTATCTCGTGCAACCACACTAGCACCGGCAACACCTGGATTCCCTCTCGCCGCCCCATTACAGCAAAGTTGGATTTCATTCTCTTCCGAAGGCTCCCAAAAGCATCCAACAGGTTGAAAAGGCTTTACTCTTCTATGGTTCACACGGAAATAATCAAGAATAACAACATCAACAACACTGTTTCGCATGAACCCTTTAAGTTTGACAACAAACTCTTGAATTAGTTTCAAAACTCGCTTGAAGAAAACGTTCCAGTTTGGTTGTTGCCGTTGGAATACAACCTTATTCCGCACAGCCCACGGCTGTGACTTGATGACGAGATTAGCAATTAACCACAGGTCCCGGATCATAGTGCTTCTTCCCTTAGCTGCTTTGCAAGACATTACAAGGTTAGTATTAGGAATTAAATCAAATATATCTGCAATCCAGTTCCAAGCACGGCCACAAAGGTGCAATGGAAAAGGACATGATCAAGAGTCTCCTCCGCCACCCCACAAAGGCTACAACAGCTTGCAAGATGAATTTTAAACCTGCTTTGGATTATGTCATAAGTAGCGCAAGCACCACGAAGAAATTTCCAATTCTGGGCAGCTAAGGTAGGATGCACTTCCTTCCTCCATAAAAGAGACGCGCCTGCAAAATCATTATACTTCTGACGGATTAAATCTCTTGCTGAACTTACAGTAAAGTTCCCCTAGAGTCCCGGCATCCAAATCCGTGAATCACCACCTTCCAAAGGAGTAGGCAAATGATTAACATCAAGACCAGCAGCTGCCATGCGATCCAAATGTTCTACAGGAATCTGCCAGCGTCCTTCAATCAAAATAGCACTAACCAACGTGGTTCTATCCAAAGTATAATCATTAAGGATATCCGCAATACATCTATTTGAAAACCAAGCATCATAATAAAGAGAAGTATCTCTACCATCACCTAGCAGCACTTTAGTGTTAGATTCAACAATCTTGTACACTTTTTTAATACCCGGCGGAATAGAAGACTTCAAACCATTCCTCTTGATGCAACCATTCCTACCAAAAAATCTTGCACGAAGAAATCCAGCCCATTTCTTCTTTGAAGTGCGAATTTTCCACCAAAGCTTCATAAGAAGAGCATTGTTCATAGTAGCCATACGAGCTAAACCCAGACCCCCCTCCTCAAAAGGGAAACAAATTTTATCATATGCTACAACCACAGCACGACTAACATTAGAGTCCCCCGTCCAAATAAAATTCCCAATTGCTCTTTCACATTGCAAAATGAATTTGCGAGGCCATTTGTAGATAGCCATGTTGTGAATAGAATAACTAGCAATAACAGATTTAACAAGCACAATATGGTCAAGAAAAGATAATAAAAAACCCTTCCAACCAGCAAGTTAAGTTTTAATCTTCTCAAAAACTCCAGAAATATGATGATATCTAATAGTGTCAGGCATAATTTGAACTCCCAAATACCTATCAGAAAAAGTGGCAACACTCATACCCAAGTAATCAGAAAGATAAGTCCGTCTACTCAAAGAACCTCCACCATAATAAATCTTTCTTTTTTGCCTACACAGTTTGGCCAGAAGCTGTTTGATACTTACCCAAAAAATCCACCAGATTATGAAGACTCTTAAGGTTGCCCTTGCAAAAAATCATAATGTCATCGACAAAGAAGAGATGAGTAGGGGAAATACCACCTCTTGTAACCATATGAGACATCTTTTTTTCCAGAAAAAGCTTCGTAATATTTCTGCTAAGAACATCTTTAGTCAAGACAAAAATCAAAGGAGAAAGGGGGTCTCCTTGACGTAAACCTCTATTAATTTTGAAATAACCCTCCGGACTGCCATTCAACAAAATAGAGATTCTAGCAGAATTCAAAATATTAAGAATCCACTTGATTCTTTTTCTTATTAGCCAAAGAAGAAGAATCAGAAATGAAATACTACTGTAAAGAAAAAAAGACGTCTGTTTTAACAAATCCAAGCACTTCTGAAGAATATTAGTGGGTGTGCATCAGGTCCCAGTGCTTTCTGCTGACTGATATTTTTCACTGCTTCCTACACATATCATTCAAGTCATATCACTCTTCACTTGAAAGATGGCGAATTCTAGACTGATCTAGTGTACAAAACATCAAAGAAGCTAAGAATATTTGATTTTAGATTTTCACTCTCTCAAAAATATGCCCATCACTATCCTTCAAACAAATAACTCTACTTGAGAGCCTTCTACAGCTTGCATATTGATGGAAATAGCCCGAATTAGTTTCATCTAACTTGATAATTGTTTGATGCGACCTCTGCCCTTTTTTTTTATTGGTTTTGACACGATCAGCTGGGTTTAAGGGAAACCCAAAACCTTACAAACTAAACAAAAAAGAAAACAAAGGAGAAAACTACAAAAACGAAAAACCAAAAAACAGCAATCTATAGTAGACCTTAAGGCTACCATCCTCTTCGACAATTTTTCTCAGCCTACTATCAAAACTACTTGGATCCACTTCAACAAAACTTCCTACAGGATGAATATCAGCCAAAAAATCAGCTTCCCCGTTTGTCTCTTTAAACACATGAGAGCATCTAACAGTCTCAAATAGCTTTCTCAAGTGAACAATCCGTCTCCAGATCTCCCTTACACTCCAATCAGGTACAACATTTTTAGCAGAAAGAAGATGAAAAACAATGATAGAATCAGTGCTTATATGAATTCTTCTGAAGCGCTTGAAATTTTCCAGTTTCAAGCCTAACTTAGCCCCCTTCAATTCATGAGTAGTAACAGTAGAAGGCACTGCTCCACTACAAGCATCTGCAAGAGGAGTCCCCAAATGATCTATAATAATAGCACTACTGCCAGCAGAAGTATATTTCATTGAACCATCAATGTTTACCATAACTTCATCCTCACTAGGAAAAAGCCAAGAGCAAGCCACCACCTTTTTATCTTTATAAGCACAATCAATACCCCAAGCATCCACCAGTCTTTTGACATTAGGTTTATCTAGTTCAGATAGCTTTGAAGCTAAGCATTTCATCTTGACGTCAGTAACAATAAGGTGACTAACACCATCAGCACTCAAGCTCTGTGAAGAGAAAATCCTTTTATTTCATTCTGTTCAAACATGATAAATAAATCTATTGAGACATAGCTTTCTGATTGTAGCCACAACACCATCTCCTTTGAATTCATCCTGACACCAATTTAATTCAGCATCCTAAGTGTCAAAACAATCTCTCCCATAACCCATCTTTAGCAAAAGGCCTTTCCATATAAGGGCAAGCAGCAAACAGGTGATCTTCATCCTCAACCCCTTGATCACACAATAAGCAAGAAGGATTCTCAATTATGCCCACCTGTGTAATTTGGCTCTAGTTTTCAATCTCCTTAGGCAAGCCAGCCAGCAAATAAAAGAATGTCTAGGAATACGGTTTTTAAACCACACAACCTGATGCCATTTCACCTCCTCAACATTCCCACTAAGAGCATTGTAAGTCTGCTTCATAGAAAATTCTCCATTGGCACTAGCCTTCCAAATACACAATTCCTCTTCTCTAGGATCAAACTCCACACCTTGCAGCAACACAGAACTAGTGCAAGAATTACTATGAGCGCAGCTTGGAAAGTTCCATACCACCTCCTCCATAAAAGAAGTCAAATACAACTGATCATCAGGGCAGATATATTTAAGACACTCCTCGGAAATCCATTCAATAACTCTTCCTTTAGGATGCCAGAAGCCATAAAGAAATTTAGTATTCTTCCCATTACCAATGCAGACCCCCATAAACTGCTTACCCACACTTAAACAATCTAAAATACGCCTCCAACTCCAAGAACAATCTTGGGGTGTGCTCATGGGCCAAAAATCCTTATTTTTAATGAGATTTGAGTGAATCCAATTAGTCCAAATAATATCTCTACCAGAATTAATATCCCAAATATGTCTTAGGTTAGCAGAAACATTTGTTAACTCTAAATTGTTTATGCCAAGACCACCAGACTTCAAAGGATTACAAATCTGACTCCACCCAACAGGGTTATGTTTTTTACCTAAATCAGAACCAGACCATAGAAATCTCTTGAATATAGAATTAAGCTCTTTAATTACTCTTTTGGGTAGAATAAAACAAGAGAACCAAAAATATATCATACCACTAAGGACATGTCTAATAAGCATCATTCTACCAGCAAAAGCTAGATGTATTGACTTCCAAGATTTCACTCTTTTAGTGACCTTATCAATAAGAGGCAAGCAATCCTTATAAGAAAGTCTAGTGGAACTCCTAAATACCTAACAGGTAATACTCTTTTGAGCAATACAAACAATCCACAACAGAATTAAGAGTAACTTCATCAACAACAAAAGAAAAAAGAGAAGTCTTCTTACAATTTATCACAAGCCCAGAGAATTGACTAAACTCCCCAATAACTCCAGCCAAGACCTGAGCTGCCTTCACAATACCTTTGAAAAAGACTAACACATCATCAGCAAAACAGAGATGAGTGAGTTGAGTAGACTTACACTTGGGATGTAATCCAAAAGATCCAGTGGAGACCTGCTGCTTCAATAATAAGCTGAAAACTTCCATAACCATAACAAAGATATAAGGAGACATATGACAACCTTGCCTAATACCTCTTGTAGCCCCAAAGAAGCCAAAAGGAGAACCATTCACCATCACTGAAAATCTTGAAGTAGAAATACATAAATAAATCCAATTAATGAACTGAGGAGGAAAACCAAGTTTCTTCATAACAGCTCTAATGGCATCCCAGCTAACTGTAAATCAATCTTCAAGGAGCATATGTGTAGGTACTGTTGGATACTGGAGCTAACTGTAACTCGTCATGGTAGAGTACTATTGGATACTTGAGCTACTCATTCTTTTATATCTGCTATGTTTGTGAAAACTTTGCCGGTTGTGTTAGAGCATTGTTCTTATGTTGTTATGTCACCAATGGGTGGTTCAGAGTTTATTGATCATATGTGTAGGTCGTGCATTATCCGTATGGGCACAATAGATTTTGCTACAGATCTCTTTGTTATGAATCTAGATGTGTATGATGCTGTGTTAGGCATGGATTGGCTTGCTTCCCATCGTGCTAAGTTAGACTATTATGCTAAGATAGCCACTTTTCCTATTCCTGAGAAAAGTGATGTTGTTATGTCTGACTTGTCGGGAAGCTCAGAGAAGACTCTTAGGTTGTGTAGTGCTTTGCTTGAGGATTCATCAACAGAGAGTATACCATTGGAGTCTATTGAAGTGGTAAGTCTATATCCAGAGGTGTTCAGCGATATACCAGGCTTGCCGCCACAGAGGGAGGTGGAGTTCTGTATTGAGTTAGAACCTGGTACTACACCTATGGCCAAAGCACCGTATAGAATGACGCAGGTAGAATTGAGTGAATTGAAAAAGTAAATTGAAGAATTACTTGGGAAGGTATTCATTAGACGAAGTAGTTCTCCTTGGGGTGCACCAGTTTTGTTTGTAGCGAAGAAAGATGAGTCGTTGAGAATGTGTATCGATTACCGTAAGTTGAATTACAATTAAGAACAAGTATCCTTTACCGAGGATCGATGATTTTTTTAATCAATTGAAGGGTGTTAATTGGGTATCTAAGATCGACTTGAGGACTGGGTATCATCAGATGTTAATTCGTGAAGGTGATGTTCCCAAAACAGCTTTTGTGACCCGTTATGGCTCGTTCGAGTTTTTGGTAATGCCATTTGGATTGACCAATGCACCTTCATTTTTTATGGATTTGATGAACCATGTATTTCGGGAATTCCTGGATCAGTTTGTAATCATATTTATAGATGATATCCTGATTTACTCTAAGACTCCTGAAGATCACACAAAACATCTTCATCTAGTCCTCCAAACTTTGAAAAATCACCAGCTATATGCTAAGTTTGAGAAGTGTGAGTTCTGGAAGCAAGAGGTGAAATTTCTAGGTCATGTCATATCAGGAGCTGGTATATCAGTCGATCTTTTTAAGGTTCAGGATGTGACAGACTGGAAGCAACCAAAGACAGTAACTGAAATTCGGAGTTTCTTGGGGTTGGCTGGTTATTATCGCCGATTCATCAAGGGACTTTCAGTTATTGCTGGTCCTTTGACAAATTTGACGCAGAAGGATGTTCCTTTCAATTGGACTACTGAGTGTGAGAAGGCTTTTTGTGATCTTAAGAGTAGATTAACTACTGCGCCAGTTGTAGGATCAGAATATCGCAACACCAATACCCTTGCGAAATCCATGAACGACACACTACGAAGATATCGCAGATTGGTAATAAAAATAATGCAACGGATGACGACAACCTGAACACGAGAAAGATGTGAAGACCTAGCGAGATTTAGGAGTGTTGCGAGATTTAGCATTTGTACACTTGCGATAATGTCGCAAGCCAGATCCGAAAATAAAGGACAGCTTAGCTGTCATCCACTATGTAATGCCCTATATAAAGAGCCGAACAGGCTTAAAAGAAAAGAGAGATCTTTTTAGAGTGGAGAGAAAGTTTTGAGGAGGGAGAAAGTCTAGAGTAACAATTATATTCTTGATTTCATTTCCTTCTTGTAAAATTTCTAACTCAATTAATAAAGAGATTGATTATTGATCTTAAAGATGTGTTGAATATTATGAATTCTTGTGAGGGATGTATTGTAGGATTTCCTGCAACTACATATGGCGCTAGAAACAGGGATTGAAGATTGATATTGTAATTTGAAGGAATTTGGAATAATAGGTAAAGAATTTTACATAATTTTTAAACCACTCATAAAGATTGAAAAATGGCTAGAAGAAGAAATATATCAAAACAACCAACAACTGTTAGAAGGAGTAGGAGGCTTCTTTGGAAGAGAGAGATGAAAGCGAGGAATTTCTAAGAGTGCACACAAGAAACAATGGGGAAAATCAAGTTCAACCGCCAATTCAACGTACACCAATACAAAATAGAACTGTGGATTATGACAGAGTGAGTGTACATACTTGGCGATCAGATTCTGCAGATGAAATTGGAGAAGAGCAGCAATTAGGAAACAATGGACGAGAGGAGAGAGATCAAGAAGTAATTGGAGGAATAATTCATGGAAATGAAGAGATTTTAGCGTTAGAAGCATTGAGGCAAACAATACATGAAGAAAGGCGATTAGAAGCGGAAGAACGTGCAAATCTTACTAGGCAAAATCATGAGTTGAGGATGGAAAACATGAGATTACAAAGTACAAGGTCAAGAAGAACTACAAGGTCAAGTTCAAGATAAGACAAAATTTGCCTATAGAAAATGCTAATGAAGAAACTCAAGAGGGAGTACAAAATCCAGGCGAAGAACGTCGCGAAGGAAGAGAAATAATAGAAGATCGTTATATCCAACGTGCTGAAACTCTTAAAAATGGGCAAAACGATAGAAATCAGGGAAATAGACAAAGTCAGGAGCGAAATAATCAAGATAGCGAAGAAAATCAGGAAGAAGGAAGGAGAATATTACATGAGAGAGAAGTTCAAAGAAACCGACAAATAATTGAAGAAGAAATTGAAAGACACTACGCTGAACAAGCACGCCTAGCTTGCGAGAGGGAAAGATTGTGAGCAGAAGTGGAAGAACGGGAGCTGCAAGAGGCAATTCGCTAGAACAATCATGATAATCGAGAAAGAAGGCGTGAGCAAAATCGCAATAATGGTAATATCAATGAAGAATATGATAGAGTACAAAGGAGAGATGAAAGGCGGCAAAGAAGAGAAAATGAGAAATATAATGGTGTGCGAATTCATGAAAGAAATAAAAGAGAAGATCGTAGAGAAAGACGAGAAGAAAATGATGAAATAGAAACGCAAAACAGATATGAACGTAGAAGAAGATAAGCGGAGTTAAAAAGACCAGTGGATCCAAATTCTGGTGTAAATGAACAAATTTTGAGAGAGCTAGCGGAAATGAGAGGAATGTTAAATAATAAAAAAGAAGGAGGTAAGAGACAACTGGATGAAGCCATAGAAGAAGCTGCGAAAACCCCATTCACACAACAAGTACAATTAGGAGGAATAACCCCAAAGTGCAATTTACCTGCATTAACCAGCATTTTTGATGGAACAACTTGTGCAGTACAACACATCAAAGCTTATGTGAGATGTATGATATAATGGGAGAACCATGATGCTATATTGTGCAAATATTTTGCATCAAGTTTAACAGGAGAGGCCTTGAAATGGTTTGAAGGTTTGCCAAAGAATACTATAACATCTTTCAACCATTTGCAGGTTATATTTTTAGGGGCGTATATAAGTAACAACTCCTTGCGACCTGGCATTGAAGATGTATTTGGGTTAAAACAAAGGGTTGGTGAAAGCTTGAAACATCTAACCGTGAGGTGGAAGACAATGTGTAGTGATATGGCTGGTCGTGTGGATGAAAGATATCTCATTATATCATTCATTAACGCTATGTTCGCAACGAATCTGTTATACATTCAAATTTTTAGAGTCAAGAATACGATCACAATGACTGAGTTGCTAGAACTTCAGGAGGAGTATATTGCTCTTGAGGAAAAGCAAAATGAGATGGAATCATACCCCATTGCGAACACAAGTTCAAAAGCAGCGAATGCAAGCTTGTTAGCTAAGTTGATAAATACAGTGGCGAGCACCTCGCAAGGGCAACAAGACAGGATAATGGGTGATAATCAGCAAAAGCTAGTAGCTATGGGGAGTCGTGATCAAGAAGAATTCGAGAGAGAGAGATAGAAATTTCTATAGCCGTGGTGGAAATAACAAAATCCAAAGACTTGATCAGCCGAAAGAAACTTATGGAGGTCAGAGGCAAAACTATCACAGAGGACAACGAAGTCACAAGATAATATGGGAAGAAATCAAAATGCCACCTTTGAATGCTAGTGTGGAGAAGATATGGGAAGCTATAATCCTAATAGAAAACATACCCGCACCATGGAACATGGGGAGTGAACCACCTCCAAGCTACAGAAGTAATGAATTTTGCTCTTATCATCATTTCCATGGACATATAACAAATGACTGCAGAAATATAAAGAGAATCATTCTCAGGATGATAGATCAGGGAAAATTAAATCACTTTCTAGTAGGACAAACTCAAACTCAAGCATTACCACCTCCTCCATAAATTCGCAAGGCAAACACAACAAAAGAAAGAGAAACATTTGTGATTGAAGTTTGCGCAAAGGCAAAGAATCTGTTTTGTAACTCTATTGTACACTCATACAAGACAATTGAAGATTTTCACGATAACACTCTCAGCAGGGTTTTCACAAGAGATGCCGATAATAGAGAAATAATGAACATTCCGAAGACATCGCCACTGGAAGAATGGCAAAAGCAGACTATCTCTTTTACTACAGAAGAAGTACCTGAGGGTGGAGAAATGCATGACAACCCATTAGTGGTAAGATTGGAGATTAACCCAAAACCTAGCGAGGATGAAGATGATGAAGCTGAGAATTCATGGGCAATCAACAGAATTTTGATCGATACTGGAAGTTCCGTGAATATCCCTTTTTATCATACTTACAAAACTATGGGAGGGAAAGATGAAGATCTAATACCTTCAACTTACAAAATCTATGGTTTTAACGATGCATCGCAAATAAGCCTAAAGGAGAAGCTCATATGTGAATTCCTTTGAAAGGATTGTCCTCTGAAATTTTATTCTGTGTAGTCGATGTGGAATCACCATACAACGCATTGATTGGACGACCTTGGTTACATGAGATTCTAGGTGTGGCATCGACTTTCCATCAATGTATCAAGTTCCCTCATCCCAGTGGTATTGGCATCATAAAAGGAGATTGGATTGAAGGAAAGAAGTGTTATGAAATTGATATAGAATCTTGCGAAGAAAGAGATGCGAAGAAGAAGAATTGGAAACACAACATCAACGAAAAACAAAAAAGTGAAAGATTGATGGTAGATGTTATAGAACAAAGAGAAGAAGAACGCTGCGAAACCAATGTATGATGAAGATAAGAAGTGGCGAAGGCTTCGCAACAGACAAGAAAATGACAGAAAAATTCAAAAATGCAGGGGCAGAGAGGAGCAGAAGTAAGAGACTTAAAGAGTGAATGTATTTGTTGATTTTATGACTGAGAAGAAGGAAAGATGTATGGTTGATTTAAAAAAAAAAATTTGCAAAAGAGTTGCAAAGATGAGATTGCGAAATTACAAAAGAGCTAATATGCAGAAGAAAAAAGAAAACAATCAGAAAGGGGCGAACCTGCTATGGCGTACACCCTAGTTCGCGAAATCAAAATTTCTCAAGAGGCAAATGTAAGACCTAAAGTACGTCATAAAAGGGGGTACCTGTTTCATGGCTCAGGGAAAAGGTTACACCGCCCCTGGAACCTGAGTCATGGAGATTTGGGGTCAATAAAGCCCATCCAGGAGAGGTACCTCGGATTTTCAACGTAAGCTTATGACTTAGGTTGGACGACTGAGGGTCTCTTTTAAGGAGTCAGCATCTGATCAAGGCGCCGAGGTACACGGTTGAGCCAAGAGTGCCTGGGGTGTTTGAAGCGTCTCGGCCATTCTTGGCAAGTCTTGGCTTATGCTACACTCGACCCGAAGAAAACTCCACTTAGGGTGCAGTCACGTAACCATAAGCCCTATAGGCAAAAGGGATAAGAGGCTGCGAAAACAACTGGTTGTTGTTAAGACCGGATGGGAGGAGCCAACCTTGTATGGTAGAGGTACGTCTCCTTGAAGGGGCAACCAGGGGGAAGATAAGGGCGGCACCCTCCATTAGGGAGCTGATAAGTGTCTTAAGACGCAAATGTCATGAGGCTTTATTTTCTCAAGAAAATTTAGGATTGTCATATTTGTGCGACAATCCTGAAGAGGCAATAATACAAAACACAAAGATAAGACGAGATCAATGGGTCAGTACATGAAAGTGTAAGGACGTCCTGCGATTTCGTCGCAAGACGGCAATGTCATGGGGCTTTATTTTCGCAAGAATTTTTAGGCCTGTCATATTGTCGCAACAAAAATTTCAAAGAAAGAGTTAAGGCAAGATCAATGGGTTTTTGCATGCAAATGCAAAGACGTCCTGCGATTTTGTCGCAATGACAAGAGGTGGCGCAATAAGACCTTTAACTAGGAAGGCAAAATAAGACCACATAAGAGAAAAAGAAAAAATAAAATCTTGGAGGTAACCAAGAAATACTTACTTGCGAAAATTCAGCAGAAACAGTTGCGAGATTGAGGCATGAATACATATCGCTATTCGAAATTAGCTTGCTTAATCTTTCATCGGAATACAAATACCAGAGGCAAGTATGGGAATGTATATAATAAAAACATGTTATTTGTCTTCATATGATAGATTTACGCACTCATAAAATGAAAGGTTGATAATATATTGATTAATTATATTGCAAAAAAGAATTGCTCTTTTAACATGTGCAGAAAGGAACAACAAAGGTAGAGCTTGTATTTGAAGATCCAAGAAATTCACAGCAAAGGATTATAAAAATAGAAGATTAAAAGAATGAATGTACAGATATTACAAAAAGAGAAGGAAGAAAATAGAACTATTTCTCGTTTGATTCTTCTTCTTTATCATCTTCATTAGATCCTTCTACTTCTTCATCTCCATCAGATTCCTCTTCTTCACTAGTATCGCTGTCAGAGATATCCAGAGAAGGCACATTCTTGGGGATTTCTTCAAGAAGGCAAGAATATGCAGAATGAGGGATACTATTGTTGTCGCATACCATTTTAATAGTCTGATTGCGAAAAAGAGTAGCATCATTCTTAAAATTCGCAACAATAATCTGTAGTTGCCTCTTCAATCTAGAATATTTATCATCCCGAGAAGAAAGGTTCTTTGTGAGCTGCTCCTTCTCAGACTCAAGTTCTTCAATTCTTTTACGAAATCTCTCTTCAGCTCCTGCGAACATGTGACAATGAATCAGCAACTTAACGACAATTTCATGAAAGACAAACAGTTAAATAAAGAAGAACAATTAACAACCTTCTCTGTTAGAAATCATATCCCTAACCAAGGCCGTATGCTCAGCTTGAAGACTAACATTAACACCTAAATTATTTATGGCGTCATCTAGAACTTTCGCAGCCCAAGCAAATTCATCATCATTATTTATGAGAAGAAGGGAGCGAATTTGATTCTCTCTTTCGCTAAGTATAACATTTTTGCGGTTAGATTCATCTCGTTCAATTTGAACTTCAAGAAGAGTCTTTTGGAATTTCGCTAATGCTTGAGCACCTTGTCTAGCGATGCGATCTTTATCATCTATGAGATCACTGATTTTGGTTCTTAAAGTATTAATTTTTTCTTTAGAATTAAGATAGAGACGCTTAAATTGGTTGGCTAAGCCTAAACTAGATCTATGATCAGTTTCTAAGAGGCGAAATTTGGATTGAAGTTCATTTAGAGGAATAGATTTAATCTTGTCATTTGAAAAACTGTTCAAAGAATTGTTGAGGTGATCAAGAAGAGCATTGTTATCCATAGGGCTAGGGAATGAGTGAAGAAGAATGGCTTCATCAGAAAGGTTATAGACGTCTGCGAAAATGGTAAGTCAGATGAGGGAAGATAATGAGAGAACAAAACAAAGGAAAATAGAAAAGTCTCATACCATAAAGTTGTTGGTTGGCACTTTGAAGACTAGATATCTTATTCTTCTGAGTGGAAGAATCAGCTTCTAATTGCTTAGTCTTCTCGCGAAGAGTAGCAGCTTCAGCTTCCAGTTCTTCATTTCTCTTGCGAAGTTGAAGATTCTTCTTTTCAAGAATACCGCGCCTTTTCTCAAGATCTGAGGCAACAACAAAAAAAGCTCTCCCGGTCTGTTAAGGAAAGTGAAGAAATTATCAAGATATAACTTAAAATCAAAATTATGAAGAAATAGGGGAACAAAGACATACCAAGACACCAAGCGAATTTAGAAAGATGGGAGTCACTGATCTGGAGACCCCATGAAGAGAATCATCACCCTCTAGTAAAGGAGCATCGCAGATACTCGCGAGAGCTTTGCACGTACTAGAGAGACGATCATCTCCAATCCCTTGCATGGAGTCAGAGAAGATGCTGGACAGTTGTGCCATAGAAGATTCAGTTCGAAAATCCTCCTTTGCGAGAGAAGTATCAACATCATTGTTATCTTCATCATTAGAGATCTCGCTGGACTGAAGATTTGAAGGAGAGGGAGAGTGAATCTTTCGTTTATTTGAAGGTGGGGCAGTGGACTTCTCCCTGCGAAGAGGACCTTTACCCTTGCCTTTAGTCTTCGCAACCTTAGAACTTTCTTCTTCTTCAACAACTTCAACACCAACCTTCGCACACGAATGAAGATAAGAAACAGAGGCAACAATATTGTTAAAAATAATAAATAAAAGTATTTCTTACTTCATCCGTGATCGAACGTAGTGCCGCTAGGGTACTTGCTTTAGAAGTCCTTTTGTTGCTTCTTCTCAACTTGGTAATCTGAAAATTTCGTAAGATTAATAGGTATAAAAGGAGTGAAGATTATAAACTGAGCGAAATTTAGGAAGTATACCTCTTTTGCTTTCTCAGGCCAGTTAAAAACCCAAGGTTGATAATTGGCGAGATTCGCAGGGAGCACATTTGAACCCGAAATATAAGGTCCTTTCAAAACTAGCGGAAAGACGCACCACCTGTCGTCTTTAGAGTGACGAGGAATATTGTTCTTGCCCGAATGCCAGTCGATGTCTTGCATAAGTATTTTATCGCTGGCAACATTTTGTTTCTTCTTCAAGCGAGCACCCCAGCGAGTTCTATCATTCTTCATGTTTATTACTTCATAGTTTTCGAAGAAGCTCTCTATTGTATATTTTTCAGCGAATATCTCTAAGTCCTCAAATTTAGGATCCCTGACTTCTTTGGGGTAAAGAGACCCCTTACCAGCACCACGGTTGGCGAACTCAAGCATTAAGCGGATACAATCCCCGCTCAATTAGTAGATGGCTCGCGAGAATTTCGCATGAGCAAGAATTTCATAAAATAAGGGAAGATCAGGGTCATAGAGAGGAATGGGAAGGCCAACGAGAATCTGACCTAGCAAAATTATGATTTCCTTATCATCACAATGATGATCAGAAAACAGTTTGGCAGAAAGAATGGATTTAGATTCTTGATTGGGAATGGTGGTTAATATGAAACCTTTCTCTTGAAATCTTTCGAACCTTTTCGGAGAAGTTTCATATTTACGACCAACTGGAGGCATTTTCAGAGTATGGGAATGAAGAGAAAATTGAAGATCAAAAGAAGTAAAAAGAAGAAGATTTACAGTGGCAGAAGCGGAAGTTACGGAGAGATGTTGAAGAAATATTGCAGAGAAAGCAAGAAGGAAAGTAAAAAAAAAAAGAAGAGAGGAGTAAGAAAAATATATATAGAGAGAAGGTTTCTCGAAAAGGCAAACACATTTAATGCGAAGAGTAGACATGAACGGTTGAGAAATAGCGATTGAAAAAGACGTGTCAAGAAATGGATGGAAGAAGAGATACGTGTAATAAATTCTGCATAAAAGTACAGAATCATGTCAATACAGAAAAATATGATAAAATGAACAGCTGCGGCATTTTGAAAGTACTAGTTCTCATGACATTCTCTCCTTCGCAGAGAAGACATGAGAAGAGGCAAGATGTAAGATCAGAATATCGCAACACCAATACCCTTGCGAAATCCATGAACGACACACTACGAAGATATCGCAGATTGGTAATAAAAATGACGCAACGGATGACGACAGCCTGAACACGAGAAAGATGTGAAGACCTAGCGAGATTTAGGAGTGTTGCGAGATTTAGCATTTGTACACTTGCGATAATGTCGCAAGCCAGATCCGAAAATAAAGGACAGCTTAGCTGTCATCCACTATGTAATGCCCTATATAAAGAGCCGAACGGGCTTAAAAGAAAAGAGAGATCTTTTTAGAGTGGAGAGAAAGTTTTGAGGAGAGAGAAAGTCTAGAGTAGCAATTATATTCTTGATTTCATTTCCTTCTTGTAAAATTTCTAACTCAATTAATAAAGAGATTGATTGTTGATCTTAAAGATGTGTTGAATATTATGAATTCTTGTGAGGGATGTATTGTAGGATTTCCTGCAACTACACCAGTTCTGATCATTCCGGAAAGTGGGGTCAAAAAGGTAATTTATACAGACGCTTCAATCCAGGGGTTTGGATGTGTGTTGATGCAGAGTAAAAGGGTAGTTTCCTACGCTTCACGACAGTTGAGACCTCACGAGCGAAACTATCCTACACATGACCTCGAGTTGGCAGCTGTGGTGTTTGCGCTTAAGATTTGGGGACACTACTTGTACGGTGAAAGGTTTGAGCTCTTGTAAATGGGGCAAAACGAATTGCTGGTTTTTACGGAATTGAGGAGACGACCGTGCGGAGGAAACTCCTTGAACCGAGCAAACAGTTAAACCTCACACAGATGCACTGCAAGAAGGGAGTGCTTTGAATTCGAGATATCAATCCGTAGTACTCCGGCCTAAACCAAGACAATGGTCGTTCCAGAGTAAATTCGGTCACAAGAGAGGATGGGTCGATCTGTAGGAGGGAAGCTGAGAAATGTGTGAGATCAATGGTGATCGAAGATTGTAGGTGTGTTGTGTATTCTAAAAATAAGATAATTTCTGAATGATTGAATTTGCTCTGTTGAGAGTAATTGCTCAGATGTTGAGTTGTTAATCTCGTGTTGTCTGTTTGACGTGAGATTGTCTTGTGTTTCAATCATGATTCAGGAACGTATTTATATTGGTAGAATTGTAAACACCATGATCCCATGAAGTGTGACAGTTGATGGAATCAAAGAGTGGAGAAGTGGAAATTGGGTTAAAACCAGTTGCTAAACATGCGGAGACTTGGTCGATTTTCCATCCACTACTTTGTTAACTCCTTCAATTGATTGCACGACTTGCTCACATTCTCATCGTATGTATGAACACACGTGCCGTAGACCGCCAGACCAAAACCCTAGTTAATATCCCCCATGTAACACGATTGATGTCTCGTGATTTAGTTAGTCAGTTGCTGACTTCATGGGACGATGAGTCCTTGTATTGTTGAGTCGAACGTGATTTGCAAATGTTCTGAGACTCATGAATTGAACGTGTCTGTTGAGACAAAGGTATAATTCTCACGTAAATGTGGATAGTTAAGGTGAGAAAATATTGCTCATTCGATGGATTGTTGAATATTGACAATTGAACCAATATTCCTTAGTCTGAACAAATATTGCTCATCTGAGCAAATATTGCTCGTCTGATGAATTATTGATAACAATATTAATTTAAATACCGACAACTGAACCAAGAATAATTAATAAAATGTTGACCATGAGATCATCGTAAAATTATTAGTATTTGAATCTGGAATTATGAACCTTGGACTCAAAACCCTAATTCGATCAATTGATGGTTTATTGAAAATTAACCAAGGAAGGAGGGACCGACTACATGGGATCATGGGTCGACCATGTAGCGCCCAGATGCTCAAGTGAGCAAATACCAAGGTCTCTTGAAGACTTGTTGATTTGTTGATGAGAGGATGATTAAATGCTGGTTTAATCATTTATTAAAATAATGCTCGTTTGAGCCCTAATTAATTATGAAGAGATGAGGGACCGACCAAGGGTTCATGAAACCGGCCTGGGTGGTCATGGGATCGTCTGTCGATCATTTTATGAAATTCCAAGTTGTTTGGAAGAGTTTGAACCTAATGTGAACAAATTAGGTAAAATAATGAAAATATGAGGGACCGGCCTCTTGCAAGCCAAAGAGCCAACCCTGGTCGGTCAAGGTAATATGCTCGTGTCACCAAAGTGTTCGCGTCTCAGTCCTGAGAATTTTGATATTTTCTGATGTGCGTTTGAGCAACCATTTGGGAAAATATGAAGAAATCGGGGATTTTTGCTGAAACTGAAGAAACTTCATGAGATGAAGGAAAATAATAATAAAATGAAGGAATCATGAAGTGTGGGACCAGCTATGGCCAAGGCATGGCCGGCCGGCCAATGGGTCCGGTCCCACAGCATTTCCTTAATTTTGTTATATTTTTTCATGATTTTATGGAAATATCATAAAATCAAGGAGTTTTGTTGAAATCAAGGAGTTTCCTTGAAGTGAAGGAGTTTCCATGAGATGAAGGAAACAAATAATAATAAAATAAGGGCGTGTGGACCGGCTTGGGCATGGTTTGCCGGCTAGGGCCCGGTCCCGTGAGTTTTCTCTAATTTTATGTATTATTTCCATGATTTGAAGGAATTTTCATAATTTGAAGGAAATATCATGAAATCAAGGAATTCCATGGGATCAAGGAAACATAAAAAATAATAATAATAAAATAAGGGCGTGTGGGGCCGGCTAGGGCATGACCGGCCGACTAGGGCCCGGTCTCACGAGTTTCCCTAATTTTATATTATTTTCATGATTTAAAGGAAATATCATGAAATCAAGGAGTTTTCATGAGATTAGTGAAATAATAATAAAATAATGAGGAATCATGAGGTGTGGGACCGGCCACAACTAGGGCATAGCCGGCCAGCTAGTAGACACGGTCCCACGACACCTTTCCCAATTTTATATTATTTCCTTGATGCGAAGGAAACACCATGAAACTGAGGAGTTTCTTTAAAACGAAGGATATTTGTTCAAATGAAGAGATTTTCATGAGATCAAGGAAAATAATAAAAATATGATAAAATATAGAATTTGGACGTGGGACTTGTCACGGCGTGACTAGCCGTCCGGTGATCCCAGTCCCTTAGCGCCTTGACTAATATTTTATTATTTATTATTTTCTTCCTATTTTGCATAGGTTCATCGTTCTTCCGCGTTTTGGAATGCTCGTTCATGCATTCAGGTGCTCGTTGGTGTATTATTGCTGAGTACACTTGCAACATTTTAGCCGAGGCTTACTCGATAGTTGTTCAGATGCCCGTGTGTTGAATATTTATTACTAACCCATGGAATTCTGCTGGGAAGAACCATAAATTAAAGTAACGAAATATTATGAAAAACTTTGAACATTTTCCAGGGATTCAGTTAGTGAATCTATGATTTAAGAATAATTAATTGATGGCTCTATACTAGTACTGTAAGGACCTTCAAGCTCGTCAACGCTGTTAGACTAGTCAAGAGACGATTTAGCCGCTAATAACTCGATTAGTTTAACACGGACGTTAATTAATAGCAATTAATCTAACCACGATCTAGATACGAAATTAGTATCATTGGATAGATCTCAAAAAGTTATGCGAAATGGACTACTTGAACGCGTCATTCGGACTCCGGACAAAGAAGATACGTGACTCGGAAGACGAAGCAAAAACAATTTAGTCAAACTACCGTTGACCGTTACCGTTGACCATTGACTTCAGTTGACTTGACCTTTTGGACTGGACGTTTTGTTAGCAATGAAGTTATCCCTTAGTGGTTAGGTATAACGGTGCTGCAAGTGACGCACAATGACGCGTTACAGAGTTGCAGGCCAAGTCAGAGTTCCGCCGTGATGGTGCAATGCGAAGCCATAATAGCGCAACGCAAGCTATAATAGCGCAACGCAAGCCATAATAGCGGTATTACTGTATAGATTGGCAAGTGTCAAGAATGGCATAAACCCACAGGGCCAATGTAGTGCAAGTGCAACACTACATTGTAAACACATTTGGCTAAGTGATGAAGCTTATTGGCCGACACAATGAAGCTTCATTGAGGAAAGGCAAGACATGGCCAAAGTGGCAGATGCAACATGCGATGTTGGCATCGATGCATATCCATGGAATTGAGTTGGCCCAAACTCAAGGAAGATGCGAGAGTGAAGAATAGACTGAGAGTTGGTCTATGGCATATATTCAAGGTTGGCCAAAGCTTGAATAATGCAAACAAGTTAGTAATGCAAGAGTTGCATTGCTGTTGTCAAGCTAATTGGCGAAGTGAAGCATGTATGACGCATGAGCAACTAGAGTGAGCATAAGGAGCTGGCATCGATGTTTGAAGCTTAAGGAATGTCCGTGCATGAGTTTAAAATGATAAGCATGCAGGGCCAAGAGGGTTGAACGTTGGCGCAAGGCAAAATCCGGTGTGCCAAAACAAGTGGCACAATATGGCTCAAGTGACGGTTGCAAGTCAGTTACGAGTTTCACAAGCATGCCAATGATGCGTGATGAAGAGGAGCAGTTATAAATGAGTTTATAAGCGTGGGAGAAGAGTTCTAACTGCTAAGGAACAGGTGTGGGATGATTAGCGCGAGTTGGAGAGGAACTGGCCAGTTAGCACAGTTATTGGCGGTTGGCAGAACTGCTTTATGGGACAGATGGCTGCCCCATGCGTGTGTAACGGTTATGCACGGTTTGGCCAAGTAAAGCTGCTGTATAAATAGTCCTAAGGCTGGGAAAATTCGGCAGGCTTGCATAGAGAACATATGTGAGAGTGAGGTTTGCATATGTGAGTGAATATGAGAGTTTTTGTAAGACTAAGACTTGGTTTGAAGGAAAACAAGTCTGTGTAAGTCCCCAAGTGGGCAAGTTTTGTATTTCTTACCTTTGATGCAATAAAAGAGTTGATTGTGTCATGTTCTAAGTGTTCTTGGTTGGCTGATTTGTTGTTGGTAAAGTATGGCAAAGATTGAATGTATTATGGGGTGCATTTGATGAGTTTTGAGAAGTGAAAGAAGGTTTGTAAAGACTTCCGCTGATTGACCTGATGTGTTGGCTGTTTGCATAGGTGCAAACTTATAAGGCTGAAGTGCAATTGGGTGAAGCTATTCACAGAACCACTTGTGCTGCCGGGTTACACTTTCGCAGAAATTTGCAAAGGAATTTTGGAGGTGTGACAATTCGGGTATCATAGTTGTGTTTGGTACACAGTTCGAGTGTATTTGTTGGATAATACACTAGTACTTATTTCTCTCTAAAGCTATTTTCCTGTGAGTGAGTAAGTGGCGCATTATTTTCAGAGTTTTGCAATTAGAAATGAGTTCTAATGGCATGATGATCGACGAAGAACTACCGGGTACGTTTGATCAACTTGAGGAGCATGGTGATCTTGGTGATTTAACCATTGATTTCAGTGCAGATGGCATTGAAAATCCTCTTGTTTCTGAAGAGAATGGCAGGCTAGACCTACTTGAAGGAAGAACGTCAGATTGGTTTAAAGAATTCGATGGCAGGGTAAGTGCTGTAGAAGACAAGGTGTCTGATGCAACCCTTTTGAATTGCGAAACCAATGCTGAAGTGACTGAATTGAAGGTGCAATTCAGTGACATAAAGACCATACTAACAAACCATACGAAGAAAATGTCGGAGGAAGTGGCAAGCATTCGCGGGTTAATCAGTAACGGCATGTTTGTAGGGGCGAACGTGCATGGAGAAAGCTCTAATCGAGTCTCCGAGCCAAGAATTTACGTGAGTTCCAAAAATGCTAGAGAAATTGAGAATTTCTTGTATGACGTTGAGGCATACTTTGAGGTGAATGGAACTTGGGAAGGACAAAAAGTAACTCTCGCAGGCAATTACCTTGGTGGTGATGCAAAGGTTTGGTGGAGAACTATGCTGCAAGAAGATGAAGCTGCTAGTTATGCCAATCCTATGTCAAGGAATGACATGAAAGATGGACTGAGGTGTCAGTTCTGGCCAAGCAATGGTGCTTGGTATGCAAGAGAAAGTTTACGTAGGCTAAAAATGATAAGTACACCACAGGCCTATGCTGAAAACTTCTTTGCATTGGTACAAGAGACGTATGGTATGAGTGAAGAAGATCAGATGTTCCAATTTCTGGCTGGCGCAAGTTCAAGTGTGATTGCTGAACTTAAGAAGTGCAAAGTGCAGAGTATCCAGATGGCTATGCAGATGGTAAGAGAGCTTGCCAATAGCACAACGACTGAAGATGTGCAAAGCTGCGAAGGAAAGGCCAAAGGAAAGGAAAGATCTGTTGGCAGTAAGCGCAAGCATGAACCTAAGGAAGAGGAACTGCTCCCCTCATCCCGGAAGTATAGGGGATGTTTCATTTGCAAAGGTTTGCACTTCGCTAGAAGCTGTCCACTCAAGGCACAACTCAATGTATCAGTTGGGGATGATTATGGGAATCATTCTAGCAAGACTCGCGAAGGCCGAAGTGAAGGTTCGAGGAAGAGACCTCGTAGCGAGATAGTCGCTAACTTCGACAAGAGAAACTAAGCTAAAAACAAGCAAGTGTTGCTGTCTCCATTGACAACACTTTGGATGCCAAAACAGGAGTGTTCTTGGCCTTGTTTCATGTAGCTTGAGTTGTTTTATGTTGCAAACTCTGTGTGTAGAGTTCAGTTGTCTGAGACTTTTATTTGAGTCTTCAAGTTTGTATATACTTTGCTTTGGTGTAAGCAAGTTGCTTTGTTAATGAAGTTTTAGCTTCCCAAAAGTGATCGAGTGGATCAATCATGTAATGGTACATGGTATTGTCATGTAAGAGCAGTAATGAATGAAGGTGTTTTCGTTTATAAAGGCTTGCCTCTTTATTTACGATGTAAAGCTAGTTCATGGGAAGATGCTGCGAGTAGCATACTTAGCCTAACGTATGCAATGACAAGACAAGTTGAAAGCTAATAATCAAAGCATAGGACAGGGGTCCTAGTTGATGTAGAAGTGATGTTGCTGTTTGGGAGATTGCGAAATGGCACGATGGCGAGATGGGCAAATGACAGTGCAAGCAATCTGACAAGTTAAAAATCATTTTATCAACAAGCATGAGTTGGGTAAAACTCATGGCCGTAGAGAAAGACACACACTTTCCAGGCGATTAGCGATGCAGTTCAAAGAAGTATTTGGAGATATATTGGCTTTGAAAGCATGGCATATGGACAGCTAAAGGGTTAGCTAATGATATGTCCAAGAGATAGTGAGTCACAGTTTTAAACGGGCTGTGCAACTCAATAGTTTTTGCTGCATGGAAGTTGAGCAAAGAAAACTCACCATTTTAAGTACGGGTATGCAAGATGGCATAAGTATAGAGTTTATACTTGGTGGCCGCACTCAAAGAAATGAATTCTTGAAGGATGTTTTGCATAACCAGAGTTTGGCGAGGCATGAAGTATTGGATGCGGGTGTCTAATGCAAAGAGAACCCCGGTTACTTTGTGACGTGCTTGATGAGGATCGCGGAGAATAACAGTTCAAAGGCGGGTTGCCAGCAAAATTGATTGAAAATGAAGCCAAGTCGTTTACAAGTCCTTATCATGTTGAGTATGATAATAAGGCAAAGTCGGAAAACGTGAGACGATGGCAATGATCATGGTGATCAGTAGAAGAAGAATCATTCAGTGCGTACACTTAGGCGTAAATGATTCAAGGCGAAATTCAAGCTAAGGGGAATTGGCTAAGAAGAATTTCAGATTTGCATTTGGGTATTGATGCATAATTTGAGTAGCAGCGTAAGCGTAGTGCACTTGTGTAGAGATGTGGCTCAAACATATGAGATCAGTAGCAAAGCAACAAAGCTAAGTGATGCGGATGCAATCGGAGGGGACCATTGGCAAGGGTTAGCC
Source organism: Papaver armeniacum (assembly GCA_023531295.1). Classification (NCBI taxonomy): domain Eukaryota; kingdom Viridiplantae; phylum Streptophyta; class Magnoliopsida; order Ranunculales; family Papaveraceae; genus Papaver; species Papaver armeniacum. Next base: position 554,797 of record JAJJWW010004761.1, read on the forward strand.
AAAAGTAGTTACCGATTTTCAGAAAATGTTCTGAAAGCAAGTGAAGCAAAGTTAAGACAAGTATGATGTTCATACTGTGTCGCGTCCAACGAGGAAGTTGAACGTATTAGGTGGGGGAGGTCTATAACGGTGCTGCAAGTGACGTACAATGATTACGCGTTACAGAGTTTCAGGCCAAGTCAGAGTTCCGCCGTGATGGTGCAATGCGAAGCCATAATAGCGCAACGCAAGCTATAATAGCGCAACGCAAGCTATAATAGCGCAACACAAGCCATAATAGCGGTATTACTGTATATATTGGCAAGTGTCAAGAATGGCATAAACCCACAGGGCCAATGTAGTGCAAGTGCAACACTACATTGTAAACACATTTGGCTAAGTGATTATTGGCCGACACAATGAAGCTTCATTGAGGAAAGGCAAGACATGGCCAAAGTGGCAGATGCAACATGCGATGTTGGCATCGATGCATATCCATGGAATTGAGTTGGCCCAAACTCAAGGAAGATGCGAGAGTGAAGAATAGACTGAGAGTTGGTCTATGGCATATATTCAAGGTTGGCCAAAGCTTGAATAATGCAAACAAGTTAGTAATGCAAGAGTTGCATTCTTTTTTGTCAAGCTAATTGGCGAAGTGAAGCATGTATGACGCATGAGCAACTAGAGTGAGCATAAGGAGCTGGCATCGATGTTTGAAGCTTAAGGAATGTCCGTGCATGAGTTTAGAATGATAAGCATGCAGGGCCAAGAGGGCTGAACGTTGGCGCAATGCAAAATCCGGTGTGCCAAAACAAGTGGCACAATATGGCTCAAGTGACGGTTGCAAGTCAGTTACGAGTTTCACAAGCATGCCAATGATGCGTGATGAAGAGGAGCAGTTATAAATGAGTTTATAAGCGTGGGAGAAGAGTTCTAACTGCTAAGGAACAGGTGTGGGATGATTGGCGCGAGTTGGAGAGGAACGGCCGATTAGCACGATTATTGGCGGTTAGCAGAACTGCTTTATGGGACAGATGGCTGCCCCATGCGTGTGTAACGGTTATGCACGGTTTGGCCAAGTAAAGCTGTTGTATAAATAGTCCTAAGGCTGGGAAAATTCGGCAGGCTTGCATAGAGAACATATGTGAGAGTGAGGTTTGCATATGTGAGTGAATAGGAGAGTTTTTGTAAGACTAAGACTTGGTTTGAAGGCAAACAAGTCTGTGTAAGTCCCCAAGTGGGCAAGTTTTGTATTTCTTCCCTTTGATGCAATAAAAGAGTTGATTGTGTCATGTTCTAAGTGTTCTTGGTTGGCTGATTTGTTGTTGGTAAAGTATGGCAAAGATTGAATGTATTATGGGGTGCATTTGATGAGTTTTGAGAAGTGAAAGAAGGCTGTAAAGACTTCCGCTGATTGACCTGATGTGTTGGCTGTTTGCATAGGTGCAAACTTATAAGGCTGAAGTGCAATTGGGTGAAGCTATTCACAGAACCACTTGTGCTGCCGGGTTACACTTTCGCAGAAATTTGCAAAGGCATTTTGGAGGTGTGACATTAGGTCACAAGGGGTTTATAGTAATGGGTGTAACAAGAGTGTAAAGATGTATATAATTAAATCAAATTCAAAATTAAGTTTTATGTATATCCCTTGTTCACGTGAAGAGACATGGGCCGAAGGTGGTGGTGTTTCTCATCGGGAGAAACAGAGAGTTGGAAAGAAGGGGAAGGTCAAGTTTAAATAGAAAGTGGAGAAAATAATTAGAATTATGGATGAGCTAGAGGTTGTCTTAGGAAGAGAGTTTTGAACTAGAGAGAAATAAGTAGAGGAAGAGAACGATGGTTAGTTGAGAGTTTTTTTCTTGAGAGAAAATACCATGAATTAGACATATAAGTTCAGTGAGGTGAGAAGTGGATCATAGAGAATATAATCTTTAGGAGAACTAGAGACAAGCTAGCGGTTACAAGGAAAACTATATTGGAATTCATCTTAATGATGATTGTTAAAAGAAAAGTTGATCTTATTGTTGATGATGAGGATTGGAAACTTGTAAAACAACCTAAGTTAACCTTACTAAATGTTTCTAGTATGTATTTTATGATTTGGGTATGTGTTTTATATGGGTAATAGTCATAAACAAATTCATGATAGGTTAATTGAAGTTATGATTTTATGTGGTGTTATGTTCACTGGTCATTATGTAGAGGCTTTTCTAGGTACCTTTAAGACAGAACTAGACTTATCTCTGCAAACATGATTTGTAGTACGCCGGATGGAGTTTATGTACATATAAATACTGTTCAAATCGGTTAAGTAGAGAATTAGTTATCAGCGTCAGAAATTGAGTCGTCGCAGCTGAAACCAGGGTAATCAGTCACGAGTACCAACAAGTTGGAGACTTTTAAGACGGGTTGGACATAGAACTAGAAAATAATCACAACGCCAAACTTGTAGATAATTATCCTGTGATTCTAAAGAACCAATAATTGATCCTTTTGGAGTTGTAATGAATTCTTTATGGACCTTGGAAGTTGACCCCAAGCAATGATTTTAGTGTTCCAACACAGATTATTTCCAGAGTTCTGTGAAGAAGATGACCCAGTCAGATAACTGACTCAGCCAAGTCAGTGAGTCAGCCAAGTCAGTCGGGTCGGGTCATGGGTTAGGAAAACGGTTTAATGGGTCGGATCACGGGTCGAGACGATGGGTCAGGAAATGGGTTAGTGGGTCGGGTTTGGTATGTCGGGCCGGGTTAGGCCCAACGGGCTTGGGCTTTTGGACTGTTTTCTTAATTAGAGTTTTTGGACCCCTTATGGTCCGAATTGGCTTTCGGTTCCTTCTGTAAAGTTGTAGCTTTTCTCGAGGGCTTTCTGATGACGCCCAATTTGACCCCATTTGGATAAGTATATATTGATTTATATCTAGAATGTTAAATACCATGTTATAGAACCACTAATAAAAAAAAAGAACCATTAGTTATTTGACTTAGCCCATAACTAGAGACTTGTATGAGATTATGATATGAGCCTTTGGCTGATTCCTTAGAGTGCTTGTGTGATTAACAGTTAATCTTTATTAACAACGATCGATTCAAATGATGAACCAATGGATCGTGGATCTCGAGGTAGGCGAGGTTGGTCATCAAAAGAGGTGGGAATCGATAACGAACTCTCTTGTATTCATTATTGTTTTACAAATCAATCTTTGTGTTGTGAAATTCATGCATATCTTTGTGTGCTTGGTGTGGTATGAGATGTGTGACGACACAATATCCAATATTCTATGGCTAGGGTGATACACCGCAATATTACATGGCCAAAAATTATTCTTCCTTTATATCTCATTCTATGGCTAGGGCGATACACCGCAATATTACCTATTCGGTGTGTAATTGGCATCAATATTACTCTTCCTTATGTGCGGCAACACACATCTCATACATTGATGTTTACTGTTCGTTATGGATGTTTACTGTTCTTTTAAATTTCTTTGAAGAAGTTTCTACATTATGTTTTACTGTCTTTCTGTGTATTATCGTCTTTCGATAAAACCTGCATTGTCTTCAAATCATATTAATGATTACTTGAAAGTTAGTTGTTATTTTCCACTGGGCACCCCTTTTAGGGATGATGTGCTCACCCATTCCCACTTTCAGTTTCAGAGACAGATCAGAGTGCGCAACGGAAGTTTCGTGGCGTGGAGTCTTCTGCTATGTTTATTATGTTGTATATTATATTTGCAAACCAAATGACTATTGTATATGTATCATTTGAGAGGAGTTTTTGTTTATATATTTCTGAGCGGGGTTAGTGCTTGGGTTAAGTTTTGTAGCAGTTTTCTTAATTGAATGTTTAAGTAAATGCTTTAGATTCTTAGTGCCTCTTTATTTAGTTAATCTCTTGGATTAGTCAGCTGCTAGCTTTGGGGGTGCTACAAGTACGATCGTCTAGGAGCATTAATTATTCAGGAGTCGAGTGATATGAGCTTGTTGAAGCGTCATATTTCTTTTATATAGTCAGGGAAAACATTGTTACATCCTGAAAACGTTATTGCTCTATACTAGCATGCAAGCTGTTTAGGAGCCGTCTAATCTTGCAATTCTATATAAAAGTGATCACTGAAATTGCTCAGTATTCATGAGATATGCCGTTACCTCAGCTGAGAGACTACACATCTACATATACTCTGAGAGAAAATATTCTCAGTCAGAGATTCTCGTTGCACGAGCTTTCACGCTTTCGATAAAAGACATGAGCCTCGATACTTATCTGATTGCTAGATCAGGAGCATGTACAATTATGGGTTTACGATTTTAGCCTTTGTCGAAAATCCACCATATACAGCTCTTTACTGACCACAAGAGTCTCAAGTACCTATTTTCTCAGAAGGAGCTGAATATGCGGCAGAGGAGGTGGATGGAGTTGATTAAGGACTATAACTTCAAAATGGAGTATCATCCCGGGAAAGCTAATGTGGTTGCCGATGCTTTAAGCCGACAACCAATGGGAATTGTGGCTTCAATGATGGTACAACAATGGAGTATGTTAGAAGAGGTTGCCTGTTTCAACTTTGACATGAGTACAATTGGAGGACAAGACTTGTTCTTCGGTAGTATGGTTATCAAACCTTCCTTGTTGAGTAGGATAGTGAAAGCTCAAACTGATGATGAATGGTGTAAGAATCAACTTAATAAAATTCGGGAGTTAGCAGATGAGAACTATGTGGTGGGCCAGGATGGTGGCTTGAGATTCTGTGGAAGGTTATGTGTTCCTGAAGTTCAAGAATTGAGGCGAGCTATTCTAGATGAAGCGCACCGAAGCAAGTACACTATACATCCTGGTGGTAATAAGATGTACAAGGATTTGAAGCGACAGTAATGGTGGTCAGGAATAAAACGAGATGTGACCGAGTACGTCCAAAAGTGTTTGACCTGTCAACAAGTTAAGATTGAACACCAACACCCAGCTGGTAAATTGCAACCTTTACCTATTCCCGAATGGAAGTGGGAGAACATATCCATGGATTTTATTACTGGGTTTCCGCGATCGAGTAAGGGTCACGATGCGATTTGGGTGATAGTTGATAGATTGACGAAGTCCGCACATTTCCTACCAGTCAAGACGACTGATACTGGTGACAAACTAGCTCAGTTATACATGAATGAGATAGTCAAGCTTCATGGTGTGCCGGTATCGATTGTTTCTGATAGAGATTCATCTTTTATATTGCGGTTTTGGAGGAGTTTTCAGTCGTCTTTGGGGTCTTCATTGAACTTTAGTACAGCCTTTCATCCCCAGACTAACGGGCAGACGGAACGTGTGAATCAAGTTCTTGAGGATATGTTTAGATGCACCATTATTGATCTTGGAGGTGGTTGGCAGAATCACTTACCCTTGGTAGAGTTTGCTTATAACAATAGTTATCATTCTAGCATTGGAATGGCCCCGTTTGAGGCATTTTATGGGAGACCATGTCGTTCACCCCCGTGTTGGGCAAAAGCTGGAGCTGCCAAGCTCCTGGGCACAAAAATTATTCGCGAATCGTACGAAAAGATTGCCATAATTAGGGAAAGGTTGTGTACGGCGCAGAGTAAGCAAAAAAACTATGCGGATAGGAAACATCAAGATAGGGAGTTTGAGGTGGGGGACCTAGTGCTTCTCAAGGTGTCACCTATGAAGTGTGTCTTGCGTTTTGCCAAAAATGGAAAGCTTGCTCCTCGCTTCATTGGACCATTCCCCATTGTTGAAAGGATTGGAAAGGTTGCTTATCGTCTTGCTTTACCGGAGAGATTAGCTGGAGTTCATAATGTGTTTCACGTATCTATGCTTCGAAAGAATGTGCATGACACGGAACAACACTCATTAATAGATTATCATGATCTGGAGTTACAAAAAGATGCGTCTTACGAGGAGATACCATATAAGATTATGGACCGTAAAGAGCATGTCATACGAAGGAGAACCATTCCGATAAATAAGGTTCAGTGGCATCATCACAACGCCAAGAAGTCACCTGGGAACACGAGGATGACATGCTAAAACGTTATCCTGATCTCTTTGATAATTCGGTATGTACAACTTTATTTCGTGGGCGAAATCTTTTTCTTTTATGGGGAAGATTGTAAAATCCCCATATCCAAAATTTCATGTTATTTAGTAGTAGCTTTGGCTTTCGGTTTCCATAATTTTTCGGCTAACAGTAATGGTCGTGATATTTTGGAGAAAGAAATATCTCGACTGTTTTGGCAAGTTAATTAAGAGAATATATTAGGAGACTAGGGTTTTGTTTTCTTATCTCACAAAAAAAAAAAATAGAAATCAGCCGCACTAAAACTCTTCCTCTTTGAAAACTTAGTTGCTGCCGCACTAAAACTCTTCCACTTTGAAAACTTAGTTGCTGTGAGAGAAGGAGGAGAAAGAGGATCGATTTGAAGCAAAGGGTGTTTGTCTTTGGTGGGAGTATTATCCTTGCTACATACCAGGTAGGTTCTCTAATTCTTATATCCATTATGCTTGGTTTATAAATCTGTGTAGTTGCTAACAAGAAGGAATTTTAAGGGTTTTCGTTTATATGTCCGTAGGATGCTTTTAGATGCTCTTTTAATCAGTGTGTAGACTGGATTGGGTTTAACCTGACTTGATTAGGATTTTTGGTTTTAAAAATTTTAAACTTATTATTAAATAGATGTGAAGTGGCTAGATGGATCAAGTAGTCGACCTTATAGTTATTTTTGCGACATATATACGAGTGTGTACAGGTGATTCCCCATGATTAAGTTTTTTTGGTCTTTTGCCTAGATGGAGTTTTGTTTTGTTAGGCTCACTTGTAAGCATCTTAACTAACAAGAGATGAGTTGGATCCACTAAATCATCTATGGTCACATGATTGGTGTTAGGGTCGATCAAATGTAGACAGTGAGGTGTACGCTGGGAACTTAAGTTAGATTTACAGTGGTTGTGATATGTTCTGTTTGGTGCTGGGTTATTAAGGTGGAGAGAAATAACAGACGGTTAGACGTTTTCAAAAGAGAAGTTTGGTATGTACTCGATGTAGTAATATATGTTAGACTATTTTCGTGCTCAAGTTTCTGATGATACTTCTAGGCGAACGTTTCTGCTGATACTACTAGGCGATCTTGATCACAGTAGTTTTGTTTGGGTGATATATGGTATATGTGGGAATAGTATTTCTGGCAGTAGATGAGTCCCTGCTATATGTGTTGTGGTTTCTTGCCAATATTGAGGCCAAATCCTAGTTGGGTGTAAGATTAGAGTTAACAGTACAAGTTGTATGTGAAGTTAACTATCTTTTTGCTAACCGTTACCCGTAGTTGGCTCGAACTCATGGATTATTAAGCGATGACCTATGGGTCGTTTAAAAAGATATGGCTCTATTATCTTATATTGGAATTGACAACATTTAATTCTCCGGCGCACGGTAGGAGAATTACTTGGACTACTGAAGGGTTAAAACGGTTTGCCTTGCGACTAGAGTAAGGAACTAGAGGGGGTAGTCGATAAACGTATTCCGGGGTGGATATTATTTTTCTTAACAACATCTTTTGTTTTTACCAAATAAACAATCTTTTTTCGCCTCTATTATGTCATCTTCTTGCTAGTCAATTGTTGTTCTGTTGGTTGGCGTCGTGACTCGAAAACTTAGGAAACGTCTCCCTTATAAATTGTTTCTTTTCTCATAATTTTTACGAACTGCCTAGGATTTATTATATCATCTTCGAAGGATATAAGGGTGTGAGAGTCTACTTTTAGTTGGGGTCTGACCCAACTTACTTTTTTTTTCAGGAGACCGTGACCGTGGAGCAACCTATCTCGTAAATCGCACTTTCTGTTCAGAAAAGCTAATTCGGTCATTGTCTTAAGGTGTTTAATTAGCTATTTTATTGTTTTCTTTTAAGACCAGACTTCCATTTCCTTTAAATAATTTTTTAGCATTTACTTGGGTGACCGACCTGCGTGTCGAGGATTAATATTTGTTTTAATGTTTTTATGAGACCATACATATTTTATCAGTTTTATTAAACAAATTCATTTATTTATGGATTGTTGTCATCGTGCTCCACATAATATCCCGATTTTCATTTGTTGGCTTGACGGTTTGAGTGTGTAAAGTGATCCATTAGTATGCCACACTTTGAGTTTAAGGGCGGCCGACCTAGAATTCGAAGTGGGGATGTTACAGTATCAGAGCAGGCAAACACATTAAAGACCTCATAAGTCTGTGTTTGTAGTGATCTGATATGGACGAGAACATCTCTATTCACACACCACCAGCTCATGGACATTCCAACATGGTCAATTATCCTGGCTCCACTAAGAATTCTACTTCGACGACTTTTTCTAACCTTAGGTTTCTTCTCGAGACCCTGTAGGTTAACGACATGAAGACTTCATTGGGATTGTGAAGCCAGGCCCAACTATTATCTTGTAGTTGCGTGATGTGATCTTGATGTTTCTATCGTATTTAGTACAATTGAAATAATTGACTCGAGATTTATATCTTCGATAGGCAAGATAGAAAATTAATCACAAACACCTTCTTCTCATCGTTTGTGATTCCACAATATCTTGTTTCGCTAGTCGATTAAGATTATTGTGAGGTGATTTATAATACTAGGATGTTCTTAGGGAATATAAGTCTGGTTTATCAATTGGTTCTTCATCTTGATTTATCAAAAGACGGAACAAAAACTCTTGGGTATTTTTGTGGGAGACAGATTTATTCAATCCTATAGACTTTTCTGTGTGAGACAGATTTGTCTATCAAGTCTTCGACTTTGGGTCGTATCAACTCTTAGTTGTGGGCGAGGCAAGCTAAGGGAATCAAGTGCGTAGCATCCTGCTGGGATCAGAGACGTAAGGAGCGCAACTGTACCTTGAATCAGTATGAGATTGATTAGGGTTCAACTACAATCCAGTCCGAAGTTAATTGGTAGTAGTCTAGAATCTGTAGCGGCTTAATACAATGTGGTGTTCAATCTGGACTAGGTCCCGGGGTTTTTCTGCATTTGCGGTTTCCTCGTTAACAAATTTTTGGTGTTTGTGTTATTTCTTTTCCGTATTATATTTTGTTATATAATTGAAATATCATAGGTTGTGCGTTAAGATCAATCAATTAGAATATCCAACCTTTGGTTGTTGATTTACATTGATTGACATTTGAACATTGGTCTTTGGTACCGTTCAAGTTGTTTCACCTAATAATCAGGCTCACAGATTTCTATCTGTTTGATTTGCTGATTACATTGTGAAACAAAGATATTTGAACTCTTTGATATACTTTACTCTAGATTGAGTCTGACTGTCTAGTTGATTCTCTAGAAAGTGTATTAGAGTAAGTCATCTCAGATTGCCAAACGAATTGTTGGGTGTGGTTGTTAGACCTTTGTATTTTAAATTGGTATCAGAGCAGGAAAACACATTAAAGACCTCATAAGTTTGTGTTTGTAGCGATCTGATATGGACGAGAACATATCTATTCACACGCCACCAGCTCATGGACATTCCAACTTGGTTAATTGTCCTGGCTCCACTAAGAATTCTACTTCGACGTCTTCTTCTAAATTCACACTTAGCTGGGAGTCTGGATGAACAGTTAAATGAACTTTCTGATGAAAGTGATTCAGAAGAAGGACAAAATTTCGAAGAAGAAGTCTCTCAGTACATCATTCTCTTTGATCATCTCCTTAAGAAAAATAAGTCAACATCCTGCTTGACTGATTTTTTAACTCCTCTCTGCGTTGAAAACAGAAAATTGAGAAAAATCTTTAAGGGATATGATTCTGGATATAGCTTATTACAAGCTACTCTTAAAGATCGTAACGAAGATATATGTTCAAAGAATTCTGAATGTGATATTCTTCGTCAAAATCTCTTTGTGTTGAAAGAAAGACTTGCAGAAACCGAAGCAAGTTATGTCACTCAACGAGAATGTTTTAATGTCAGAGAAAGGGATTTTTCACACGAGAAAAACAATTGGAGACTGATCTTAGTACGGCTCTTAAAAAGGTCAAGTCTTTATAAGAGAATTTGAAAAAAATTCAATTCTAGCTCTACAAAACTATCTTCTATGCTTGGAGGATGTAAGAAACATCGTGATCACTACACCAAATTCCCGGATTAGTAACAGAAATTCGTAACGGCTTACTGGCCGTTACGAATTTTCCGTTACAAATGGTCGTTACGAAAATGTTGTAACAGGCCATAAACGTTACGAAATTTTTCAATAATTCGTAACAGAGGCAAGCCGTTACGAATTTTTTTATAAGCATGCCAGCCACACGCTTGGTCACACTAGGTTGGTCACACTTGGACGGCTACTTCCACCCAACCTCCCTAATACTACATGATATTTCTCCCCAAAAATTTCATCTAACATAGTCCTATCCCTCGAATGAATTTCATTCCTTTTTTTTTCTCCGTCAAAAACCAGAGAGACGAAAAAGAGAAACCTCTTTCTCTTCTCAGTTTCTTCCGTCGATCTCTCGATCCAACCTGTTTCTCTTCTCTTCTTTTTTATCTATTCTTTTTCTTCTAATGATTTTTATTAATATCTGCTTGTCATGTACAAAAAGAGACAGAGAAAGTAGAAATTAGGGTTTGAATAGATTGATGGATTTCGGAGAAATTAGGGTTTCAATAGATAGATGGATGGATTTCGTTGAAAAGGGTATTGGCTCCTCTTCACTTCAAGGTATTAATTTAAGTATTAAATCTAAATACTAGCTTTTATCTTTCTTCCAAGGATGGAAATTCAATCTATAGGTTTTTTTTCTTCCTATTTTAAATCTTAATCTTCTTTTTCTGCTTTGTTTTCTGATGATTGGTGAAGCAGATGTAAGAGATGGGTGTTGTGGTTGATAGATTATGATGCTGCGAAGAACATGAGATTAGAATTCAGATTTTTGCTGCTGATTTATGGCGAGAAAGAAATGAAGACTGAAGATTAAATATGGATTTCTTTTGGGTGATTGAGTTACAGAGATGGGTTCATTTAATTTTAGGGGTTTGAACTGAATTGAGTAATGATGATTTAGGGTTTGTAGAAGACACATCTGTGGTCGACTTATGAGAAGAAGAATTGGTAGTTTATGTTTGCAATTTTGTCATTCTCAGATTCAGGATGGAGAAGATTAATGAAGTCATGGGTTAAGTTGATTTTCAGGTGAACTTGTGAGCTAGTTTGGTGTTGGCTATACAGAGATATAATATGTTGTTCATCTAGACAGTGTTCTTTGTTCTGTTTAAATTGTATGCTAATGTTTTTCTCTATTCGATCAATAGGTTCCAATTGGAGGAAACTACAGGCTTATTGATGTCCCAACAATTGCGTCAATAATTGTTATCATAAGTATCAGAACTTGTCAGCATTTAAAGTTTCAAAGAGCTTGGGAAAGACACTGTCGCTTCCTGATTATGTCTCACCACCTATATGCAGTCCTGGGGACTCTGATCATCCATTCGTAACAGCACAGATGAGATTTTCCTTCTCTGACAATTTAAGAGTTGTTGGCGAGAAGGTTTGGCAGCCTTTAAACCCTGAATTGTCGACTACATCTAGCCAAAACTTTGAAACTGAGATGCATACGGATGATGACTTCCAAACAGACGATGATATCCAAATTCAAGCTCTTGACCTGAATCCAGATGCCTCTGGAAATTGTCCAGAGACTGTAGTTCAAGAAAGAAACTCGGCTTTGGAGGAAGATTCCACAACATAAGGTAATATTGCGTTATTGTCTTCTTACATATCAGATAATACTAGTTTCCTTGGTAGTTCTACAAAACTGCCATTTATATATGTGCATATATATAGTATTACTTTCTTGTTAATAGGGTTTCCTAAAATTTGTGTTGGTGCAAAAACTGTAGAAACGATTGAGGCAGTGCATATAGAAGAAAGTAAGTCTTCTGATGATCCCTGTGAATAAAATACCAGTGTGCCCGCCGACGTAAAAAGCTCGATCTTGAGACAAGCGGAACTTCAGAGGAAGAAGGATCTTCAGGGAGCTTGATGGTAACTTGTTTCTCCCAGTTTTGTGTTGCTTATTTTGCTAGCTTGTTTTTTATTTGAACCTTTGTGTAGGGAACTTCTGGGTTTTGTAAAAATTGGTGCAGGGAACCTTTGTGTACTAAAAAATAGTTGAATTATTATTATCCTCTTACCTACTTATTGACTTCTCAGTTGAGTCAGTCTTCCTAATATTCTCCTATTACCTACTTATAATTGAATTATTATTATCCATGGATGCAGACCTTACACAAAAACCGAAAGGCTAATGTTGAGGTATATACATTACTGGACATGCACTTTGCTAGAATTTGTGATTTCGCGATCGAGTTTTGGTTTAATTAGGATGTCAATTAATGAGTTCAGATGAAAGGCATGTAAAATTCAGTTTTTTGTTGTTGTTATTGTAGCGCTAAACTACTAATTAACTAGACTAAGGGTCTTTTATTTTATTTTTTGTTTAAGGGTCTCGTTGAAATTCTATGGTCTTAGGTTCGCATGAGCATCAGATTGACATTGTTGCAGTAGAAGTCTTTCCTCCTCCTCGTCCCAAAGGAGTTGAATTCGAGTTGCAGACATTTCCGGTGAGATAGTGCTGCTTTTTAAAATAATTGCAAAACCAGTTCTTTATCTATTCTAATTGAAACAATTTCAAGTTTGGTTTCACAACTGGAATTAAATTACTACTAGGTGGATGCTTATGATGTTCTTTGTTGGGGACGGATTAACCGTTTATGTTGATGTCGCGGACACGGGGAAGCCACCATCGGTGTGCTCGAGGATGTTCGAGTGGCGATGATCGTAACGATCAAAATCACGTGCATCCAAATATAAGCCGAAGGCAAAAGCACTGCATAAGACCATTGTGGATGCTGGTTACAGGTTCTTGCTTATCTTAAAATTTGTTTCCTCAGCAATAAAAGTTGCTAAAACCTAGTTTGTTGTTTGTTAGAGTCGTACGTGGTCCAAACAAAAAGGAAATTCTTGCCAGAAAGTACCAGATTCGGTTGAGGTAAGACACTGCTTACTTGATAATTGATTACATGAATTTGCAGTTGTTTTTAACACAGTATTGAATAAACAGGGGCATTGATGCACTAGAGAACAAACAGCCCTTTGGAAAAGAGGCGAAGAAAGAACTTACTAAGCTTGTTAAAGGCAATTGTGTGATTGTTCATGTGTACGGGGAGGATAAATATCATCGACTCGTAGGAGACGTTTATTGCAATGGACAATTTGCACAGGTACCACATAGCTGTCTTATTGCTAGCAGTTCCATTATATTACTACTTACATTTTAAGAAATCCCTTTCTATGATCTCATCCGGTTCATTTACTATGCATCTTTGTTTTCCTTGGTGCAGGAAGTAATGCTCAAGAAAGGGCTTGCTTGGCATTATGCAGCTTTGGACAAGCGCCCTGAACTCAAAAGGGTGAGTTTGAAGCCATATTTTGATTTTAGTTGTTCTTATTTCTCCAACTTATTCTTTGTTGTACACATTTATGTTTTGCATTAGTGGGCTAAGGAGGCTAAAGCTGCTGGGATTGGGTTATGGGCAGATTCAGATCCTAAAAAGCCATGGGAATGGAGGAAAAATAACCCCAGAGAAGAAAACTAGCATGTATCTTATGGAAAGTACCCTGAAATGACAGCCTTCTAAACCAACTCTTATGTATATTAGAAGAAAACCTTGAGGTAAGTGACAGTGTATCTTAGAGACAGTGCTGACCATCACAAGTCGTCCAAATTTTCTTTCTACTGAAGCAGTTTAGAGGATTTGGTGTGCATATGTATGTTTTTCATTTTCGGTATTTTAGTACTGGACTCTTTTGAATTTTGATACAGCAACAGCAGAGCTGTATAATTACTATGTCTAAGATGGTTAAAGTAGAAATTTATCTCTTCACCTAAAAATCTAAGCCAAGTTTTATGAAGGATAAGGAAATGGTCGTTCTGCTGAAAAGGGTCTAGAAGCAGGCATTGCCTCGCCTACAGGCATTGCCAGGTTACATTTTTTTAAGTTCATGTTGTATGTGGACTAAATGCATGTGATTTTGTTTGCATAGAGATTCGGAGATGGAGATACTTCTCAAATTTGCTTGGACCTTGAAGAGGTAATTGTTTATCTGGTTTGTAATGCAAATTCATGAACAAATGCAACCTGTTTCAACCTGCTAATGCTTATGTACATTTTTATATACAGTAAGGTTGATAAAGTTATTTTTCCTGTGTTTCAGGAAAGTGAACTGCAGTGAGGTTGGCATCAACATGTGTACCTGCTAGATTACATGGACCTGGTAAGTACTTCACTTGTATACTTTCTAGATTTTCCGTTTCTTACAATTGTATTGATTGCCTAAACTGCAATGGGTGCGAGAGGGCCTGGTCATAGTTTGATTTTAGAAATTTCCAATTCATAACTTAGCTCTTTAGGGTCTTGTTATTCTGGGATATTCAGTGATGGTGATTATTTGATCTTTTGTTTGTATGCCTAGTTCTGTTGCTAACATGCTTTACCTGAATTTTCTGAGCATGGTCTTTTTACCTTTAATTTGCTAAGATATCATTGTTTCTTGCTTTCCCTGAAAAAAGTGCTGTTCTTATCATTCTTTATATTTTTGTACAAGACTCTTGACTATTTTACACGATTTGTTACCATGTGGTAGTACATAAATGATATGTCATCCTTTTTTTGTCCAAATCTATATACATGTTTGTCAGTGTTAAGATGATTTCATTGGAAAAAAGGTGTTTTGTCTTTTCGAATGAATTGAGAGCTTATGGACTTTGGTTTGTTGCAGGACCAATTGCATTGATTGCTTGGAAGAATCTACATAAAAGACAAAGAGAGTGCCAAGTATCAATGCATTTCCTTGCAGCAATAACTTCATAACTGCTCCAGTTTTTGAATGTGTCATCTCTTCTAGTTTTTGCTTACTCCCAACATCTAAGTATACAGTTTTGTGTTCGCAGGTTTTTTGAATGATGCTCTTTTTGATTGGAAAGGCTGGAGCACAAAGCAGTCATAAGGTCCCTTAGCAGCTTCAAGTTTTGTAAGTTCTATGTAGACAGTTAATAATTTTTTATCTTATAAGTTCTATATAGACAGTAAGTTTCTATGTATTCCCTAAGAAATTTGATACTTACCAAAAAAATTGGTACTTACGAAAATTTCAGTTCTTTTTTTATTTGAACCTGGTATGAATGGATTGAATGTGTGAAATGAATTATTTGAAGAAATTATCATTGAATGTGGATGATGACTGGATTGGAAGGTATATGCAGGGTATTTAGAATTCCCGCTAATTTAAAAGAAGAATGAATCGCTTGATCAGCCTTGACCTGGTCAAAATTGGTCAAGGTTGACTGGTAGTAATTTTTTTGCTGTTATAAAAAAGTTCGCAACGGCTCTTCAACGTTACAACAGCTATGTTACAAAAATAATTCGTAACGGTCCGGAGCTGTTACCACGTGGCAAATTCGTAACGGCTCACAGCTGTTTCGAGGGCCGTTACAACTAAAATTCGTAGCGGCCACAAAGCCGTTACAAAAAAAATGTAACACCCGCTTTTGCAACAGGCAAGAGCCGTTACAACCCATTTTAGTAACGACTTAGTTCTGTTTCTAATCCAAGAATTTGGTGTAGTGGATACACGTGGTCTGGGCTATAAAGTTATAGATGCTCCAAGTACTGGTAAGATGAGTTTTGTTAAGGCAAAAAACCTTCCTCAATCTACTTCCGTAGATGTATCTGAAAATAAAGAACGTGAGCCTACAAGGACAACTCAGTTGAGAATGGATAAAAACGTTCCTGTCAACTGCTTTTATTACGGAAAGAAAAGTCACATTGAAAGAAGATGTCATCTTCGTCTACGGAATGAAAAGCTTCACAACATTCTCATATGGATGTCTAAAGAAGTAATCAAACATGTTCCTCAGTGTTCAGTTAGAAAGTCATTCCACTATCAAGAAAAGTGTTCCAATGGGCCAATTATTGATTATGAACATAACATTTCTTCCACTTACAATGGTAAAAGGTGTTAGAGCACTGCTCGATCGAACTCGCATGCGTTGCTATCTCAAGCATGTTTGTCAATGTTAGTGATCAAAACTATAAGTCTTGATTTCTAGTCTACTATAGCTAAGTCTCGGACTAGGATAGAAAGTGTAGTTGAGCTCAAGAACTCCATGGCGTTCATCATACAAGGCGAAGAAATACTCAAGGAACTGGTGAACTTCATCGACTAAAAGGTATGCAGAGACTTGAACTTATCTATCACTCAAAAGTCTATATACTCTATGTCTTATCTTGAGACAAAAGTCGTTTTGCTATATAGACTTTGATTGTACACATTTGTTATTTCTAGCCGAGTTTATCTCGCTTATCTATTTCTTGAAATATGTGTTGGTAAGCTTTCGCTTTGGCCAAGTTCATCTTTACCTAGTGACGAAATTCATGTTAAGTTTCAATCACTTGAAAATGGCTTTGGCAAAAAATGGTTTGTGAATAACAACTATATAACGTCCTCTAAGAATGTTTCAATGATTGAAATGAGAGTTTAGATTATATAACTATTTTTGGATATAAGCATTGTGTGGTAACACATACATGTATAAGTCCTTATTCCTTGAACCAAAGTCTGCGTACTTTGCTGCTCAGGAAACCGGAACATAGTCAGTCCGCGTAGTGTCGGAGGTTCTCTTCCCGAGAAAATCTGTTGGAGTTTGTGCACTATTTACCAACTTATTCCGGGTACTTAAGTCCGCGTACCTAGTCCGTGTACATAGGTTGGTTATATTCTAAAAACGATTATTCATGAACTTATACTTATATTAACTAAGGAATGCAAGTTTGCAAACCGTGGCTATAAAGTTCATGAATCGATTCGAGTGGATCAAATCGTTTTTGCTTCGATTGTGTCTTGTATACTTCTATAAGATCTAAGCAATTGAACAACTCTCTAACTAGTTCATTTGAGTCATTTGAACTAGTTATGGTAAAGAAGAATATGGTAATATGAAAGTGCTCATATGGCTAACCATTTGGTTAACTACTGTTGAACCAACGAATGTACATGTTTGGGCACGGTTACACAAACCTAAAACGTGCATTTCATTTGTGTGTAACAAGCTAAGTTTTCGATCTAACGGTTGAAAGATATTAGCTTGAATCTAATCAGGTTTTCATCTAACGGTGAATATTGAATGCTTTGTTACTAAGCTAACATTGATTGCAAACCCTGATTTGAAAGACTATATAAAGGAGAACTCTAGCAACTGGGAAACCTAATCCCCACACCTCCTGTGTGATACCAGTTGTATAAGCTAGAGTCGATTCTCCTTTAACCTTAGGTTTCTACCGAGACCCTGTATGTTAACGACTTGAAGACTTCATTGGGATTGTGAAGCCAGACCGGTACTACTTTCTTGTAGTTGTGTGATATGATCTTGCTGTTTTTATCGTATTGAGTACAATCGTAACGATTGGATTGAGATTGATATCTCCTATAGGCAAGATATAAAAGTAATCACAAACATCTTCGTCTCATCGTTTGTGATTCAACAATATCTTCTTTCGCCGCGTCGATTAAGATTATTGTGAGGTGATTGATAATACTAGGATGTTCTTCGGGAATATAAGTCCGGGTTATCAATTGGTTCATGTTCACCTTGAATTATCAAAAGACGGAACAAAACTCGTAAGTATTTCCGTGGAAGACAAATTTATCTATTACCGTAGACTTTTCTGTGTGATACAGATTTGTTTATTAAAGTTTTCAACTTTGGGTCGTAGCAACTCTTAGTTGTGGGTGAGATCATCTAAGGGAATCAAGTGCGTAGTATCCTGCTGGGATCAGAGACGTAAGGAGCACAACTATACCTTGGATCAGTGTGAGATTGATTGGGGTTCAACTACAGTCCAGACCGGAGTTAGTTTGTAGTAGGCTAGTGTCTGTAGCGGCTTAATACAGTGTGTGTTCAATCTGGACTAGGTCCCGGGGTTTTTCTGCATTTTCGGTTTCCTCGTTAACAAATCTTCTGGTGTATGTGTTATTTCTTTTCCGCATTATATTTTGTTATATAATTGAAATATCACAGGTTGTGCGTTTGAATCAATCAATTGGGAAATCCGACATTTGGTTGTTGATTGAATTGATTGATCCTTGAACATTGGTCTTTGGTACCGTTCAAGTGATTTCTCTTGTATTCAATTAGACTCGCAGATTTCCATTTGCTTGAGTAAGAATTGAATCGAGAAACAGAGATATAACTCTTTAATATACTTTATTAAGATTGAGTCTAGTTGATTCTCTTGAAAGTATATTGGAGTTAATCCATATAGATTGCTAATCGAAATATTGGGTGTGGTTGTTGTACCCCCGTTTTTCCAATTGGTATCAGAGCAGGCAAACACGTTTAAAGACCTTACAAGTATGTGTTTGTAAGCGATCAAACTCTATGGACAAGAATTCTATCTCCATAAACGTACCACCAGTCTTCGATGGCTCAAACTACTTATGGTGGAAAATTGCTATGCGTGCTTTTCTTCAAGCTCGTGATTTTCAAACATGGGTAAGTTTTGTTAATGGCTATGATCCTCCGGTTAATACAGATGGCGATGTATCTATACCGAAGGATATAGGTAGATATAGTCTAGAAGAAATTCTTGCTGCAAAGCATAATTCTGACCGCTTAAATGCTATCATTCATGCTATTACCCCAGATCTTAAACATCATGTGACTATGTGCACTAAGTCTAAAAAATCCTGGGATATCTTAGAAACCGTATTTGAAGGAAATACCAATGATAAAGAAGCTAGGATTCAAAACCTTAGTTCTGATTGGGAAAACCTTCGTATGGAAGATGAAGAAACGTTTGATGAGTTTAATCACAAAGTGTCTGAAATTGTTAATACATCTTTTGCATTAGGTAATACTATTCCTGAAAAGGATATTGTGATGAAAATTCTCAGATCGTTTCCATCTAGATACGATTCTAAGAAGCATGTCATCGTTGAAGGAAATAATCTCGCAACGCTTTCCAGAAGTACTCTGGTTGGGAAGTTAAAGATCTTTGATCATGAGCATACGTCCAAGTCTAGCAAGGATGTTGCTTTCAAAGCACTAAAGAACACTAAATTACTTGATAAAAATAAAAGTGTTTATATCTCTGAAGATGATCTTTCTGAGGCTGAATAATCAGATGAAGATCTTGACAAGTCAGTATCGTTGATCACAAGACAGATTAGGGATCTTCTTTTGAAGAGAAGTAAACGGTTTTCCAGAGATAAATCCAAGTCGTCAGATAAACCTCATAATCGTGTTCCTCTTAAAAATAGGGATATTGATGAAACTGATGACGAGGATATGCCTCAGTGCTTTAAGTGCAAAGGTTTTGGTCATTTTGCAAATGAGTGTCCAAATCGAAAGAAATACACTGGGAACAAAAGTCTTGCTGCAACTCTTGACGAAATGTCTGACAGCTATGATTCTAATGAAGACGAGAAATCAAGCGTTGCACTTCTTTGTGAAAATATTTATTTTGATAATTGTAGCAATACACACATCAATCTTGATATTCATTCAGAAGAGAACTCAACCAATCTGGAAGATAAAATTGACCCCTTCTTTGGAAACTCTGTGTATGATGTTTCAGTTCCACTATGTGTCTAGCTGCTTGCACATCTCATATGCCTGAATTATATTCAAGATTGACGTGCTCATATTGTTCACTCAAGGGTAATGAACTATCAAAGTGTTACAAGTACAAACACAAATTGAGGCATGTCAACAAACTTCAACGAAGAGCAAATAGATTAGCAAACAAGCTTAAACTCGCTCAGAAGACCGCTGAGGTATGTAAGATTTTATCTTCGTCTAAGAAGTTAGTTTCCAAGGAAAAAACAAGACCATTAGAGAAGAAATTATGGTCAAATCATTTTGATAGACAGAGGTCTGTGGGTTCCTCTCAAGAGGAACATGGTGGACAAATTGTTGTTCACCGCAACACAACTTAATTGTGTTGATTTGTAAATCTTGTCTCATGTGCCTTATCAAAAGAGACAAGATTGTGTACCTCTCATGCTTTAGGAAAAGTTTTTTTTCTTCTTTTCTTAGTTTTTTTTTTTGGAATTCTCTGTCTAAAGGAGGGTTATTCTCGATAATTATACTCTCTCTAGGGTTCAGAGTTGTGCGTGCACGAACCTGCTAAAGGTTGCGTAACCCTACATTCATTTTTCCTTCCATGAAACTTCTTTTATCTTAAGACTACTTGTTGAGATTGTGATTTCCTCTCACAAACCCATACGGTTATGGATACTCCTAGCATCATGTCTTCTGATGGAAAAGATGTTAATATGATTGTCAAGCCATCAGTTTTGAAGGAAAAAGAGAAATCTCCGTTATCTCCGACATTGAAAAGAAAAAAAAGGAATGTGAGGAAGCCTAGAGTTGTTCCTTCAAATTAATTCTCAGAAGTTTTCTGATGTTCTTGAAGTGTTGAAGGAGACGCAAAAGGAGATTCAACAAATAAAGACTTTTGTGTTTAAGACTCATGAGATTCAGAAGGCGCTGGTTCGACATGAGTCAAGAAGGTTTATTGATATTAAATCCTATCTTCATGAACCTTATGTCCCAATGGATGTTGACGACAAGGAGTTCCGGGACGATAAAAAATTCTTCAAAGGTCTTAACATCTAGTAAATCTTCGGATAAGAATTTTATTTTCTTGTTTTGTTTAGAAGAATAACTAGAGTTTGGAATATCCATTATTGTGATTACACATAGCTATGTCCAACCTTTTCATCTTCATGTTTTTAGGTTTATTTGTTTAAATTCTAAAATTGTTTGGAAGATGATTTTTGCAGTACTAATCTTTATGGTCTTATATATTGCAATTTTTTTATGGGATATGTGTGTTTGCGTCCGTGAACTATGATTGTCCCACACCTTGTCAAAAGTTAAGTCTTTCGTATGTCGATATGCATGTATTGATAAGAGAATGAATGAACTTTTGACATCACAAAAGTTTGAAGCCTATTATGTCATTATGCAAATATTGATGGAAGATAGGATGAACTTTTGTTTACGAGGATTATGTCTATTGTATGTCATTGTGCAAATAGTGATGGAAAATAGAATGAATTCTTGTGTATTCCGCAGTATTGACCTTCCCTGATCCATATTTTATGTATATATTGTGAGGCTCCGTAAGTTCTCTTATGTTGAGCAATTCCGATTAGATTAATCATGGGTTTTCTTGTGGTTAATTTAATTGAGTATTTTTGAATTCAAATTCATATTCGTATGTGATTTGTTATGTCCAAAGAAATCCTCCTTTTCTTATGAAATTAAGGTCGCTCTTGTTGTTCTTTCGGGAATGACATTTTATGGGGGAGAGTTCTTAATTGAACTTGTGCTTAATTGCCAAATCTTTGTGGGGAGTGCGGCTGTGGAATATTATATGAGTTATCTTGTATCTTTATAAACTCCTTGATGAAAGCATTTAGCTTCGGCTATATGATTGCATCTAAAAAGTTGATATGTCTTACTTTTGGTCATGAAATGTCTCTTTGGAAATTTCATTAGGGTCCCGTTTTCGTACCTTTGCCAATTTTATTGACAAAAAGGGGGATAATTAATGTGTAGTTCACACTACAAATACATATGGTTTTCGGATCATTATGTAACGGGGAGTGGTTTCCATGTGAGATGGAGTATTGACTAAGGGGGAGTGATACATATCACCATAGTATTGTTGTCGAAGTTGTGATACTATGACACTATATAACAATGATTGAGAATTCTTGTTTTCTCATTGTTATAGCTACGGATTTTCAACAACCTTTGGAATCATTGGAGTACTTTGAAGTGACGAAGATTTCGAGTAATGTTGAAGATTAGGCATGTGGAAAAAGAGCTACAAAAGTTTATTTATCTATTTTTGTATTCCATTATGTATTGATAGTTTTGTCACTAAAATTGACAAATGGGGAGATTGTTAGAGCACTGCTCGATCGAAATCGCATGCGTTGCTATCTCAAGCATGTTTGTCAATGTTAGTGATCAAAACTATAAGTCTTGATTTCTAGTCTACTATAGCTAAGTCTCGGACTAGGATAGAAAGTGTAGTTGAACTCAAGAACTCCATAGCGATCATCATACAAGACGAAGAACTACTCAAGGAACTGGTGGAACTTCATCGACTAAAAGGTATGCGGAGACTTGAACTTATCTATCACTCAAAAGTCTATCTACTCTATCGCCTATCTTGAGACAAAAGTCCTTTTGCTATATAGACTTTGATTATACACATTTGCTATTTCGAGCCGAGTTTATCTCGCTTATCTATTTCTCGAAATATGTGTTTGGCCAAGTTCATCTTTACCTAGTGACGAAAGTCATGTTAAGTTTCAATCACTTGAAAATGGCTTTGACAAAAATTGGTTTGTGAATAACAACTATATAACGTCCTCTAAGAATGTTTCAATGATTGAAATGAGAGTTTAGATTATATAACCATTGTTGTATATAAGCATTGTGTGGTAACACATACATGTATAAGTCCTTATTCCTTGAACCAAAGTCTGCGTACTTTGCTGCTCAGGAAACCGGAACAGAGTCCGCGAACCCAGTCCGCGAACCCAGTCCGCATACCCAGTCTGCGTACTGTCGGAGGTTCTCTTCCCGAGATAATCTGCTGGAGTTTGTGAACTATTTACAAACTTATTCCGGGTACTTAAGTCCGCGTACCTAGTCCGCGTACTTAGGTTGGTTATATTCTAAAAACGATTATTCGTGAACTTATAGTTATATTAACTAAGGAATGCAAGTTTGCAAACCGTGGCTATAAAGTTCAAGAATCGATTCGAGTGAATCAAATCATTTTTGCTTCGATTGTGTCTTGTATACTTCTATAAGATCTAAGCAATTGAACAACTCTCTAACTAGTTCATTTGAGTCATTTGAACTAGTTATGGTAAAGAAGAATATGGTTAATATGGAAGTGCTCATATGGCTAACCATTTGGTTAACTACTGTTGAACCAACGAATGTACATATTTGGGTACGGTTGCACAAACCTAAAACATGCATTTTATTTGTCTGTAACAAGCTAAGTTTTCGATCTAACGGTTGAAAGATATTAGCTTGAATCTAATCAGGTTTTCATCTAACGGTGAATATTGAATGCTTTGTTACTAAGCTAACATTGATTGCAAACCCTGATTTGAAAGACTATATAAAGGAGAACTCTAGCAACTGGGAAACCTAATCCCCACACCTTCTGTGTGATACTAGTTGTATAAGCTAGAGTCGATTCTCCTTTAACCTTAGGTTTCTACCGAGACCCTGTAGGTTAATGACTTGAAGACTTCATTGGGATTGTGAAGCCAGACCGATACTACTTTCTTGTAGTTGTGTGATCTGTTCTTGTTGTTTCTGTCGTATTGAGTACAATCGTAATGATTGGCTTGAGATTGATATCTCCGATATGCAATATATAAAAGTAATCACAAACATCTTTGTCTCATCGTTTGTGATTCCACAATATCTTCTTTCGCCGCGTCGATTAAGATTATTATGAGGTGATTGATAATACTAGGTTGTTCTTCGAGAATACAAGTCCGGGTTATCAATTGGTTCCTGTTCACCATGATTTATCAAAAGACGGAACAAAACTCGTAGGTATTTCTGTGGGAGACAGATTTATCTATTACCATAGACTTTTCTTTGTGATACAGATTTGTTTATTAAAGTCTTCGACTTCGGGTCGTAGCAACTCTTAGTTGTGGGTGAGATCAGCTAAGTGAATCAAGTGCGTAGTATTCTGCTGGGATTAGAGACGTAAGGAGCGCAATTGTACCTTGGATCAGTGTGAGATATATTGGGGTTCAACTACAGTCCAGACCGAAGTTAGTTTGTAGTAGGCTAATTTCTGTAGCGGCTTAATACAGTGTGTGTTCAATCTGGACTAGGTCCCGGGGTTTTTCTGCATTAGCGGTTTCCTCGTTAACAAAACTTCTGGTGTCTCCGTTATTTTTTTTCCGCATTATATTTTGTTATATAATTTAAATATCACATGTTGTGCATTTGAATCAATCAATTGGGAAATCCGACCTTTGGTTGTTGATTGAAATTGATTGATCCTTGAACATTGGTCTTTAGTACCGTTCAAGTGATTTCTTTTATATTCAATTAGACTTGCAGATTTCTATTTGCTTGAGTAATAATTGAATCGAGAAAGAGAGATATAACTCTTTAATATACTTTATTAAGATTGAGTCTAGTTGATTCTCTTGAAAGTATATTGGAGTTAGTCCGTACAGATTGCTAATCAAAATATTGGGTGTGGTTGTTGTACCCCCTCTTTTTGAAAAGGAACAATATTGTATGGATGACTGATAACTCTGAAAGACCTGTAAGCTGAAAAAGATGTCCAAGAAAGAAAAATTCTTCAAGACCCTGTCTTTCCATCAAAAATGATCTTGCCTCTAATTTAAGTGTTCTTGATTACATTCACATCAATAATCGTGTCTCAGAAATCAAGACTAGTATCAACGGTCTCAAGCGCAAGATCAAGGAGGCGAGGAAAGCAGCTTATTCAGGTAACTCTTGTCATTCTCCTGTTAATTCTGTTATAGGGCAGGAGAGTAAAAAGGAGTGTGTCAACACCACTGATGAACTTCATGTTCATCAACATACAACTTGACTATTCTCTTATGTGTATTCTCTCTATGACCAATGAGAAGATGCACATAACCCTTAAAGAAGATACCTTCTTCTTGACAAATGGTTTGTGTTGTATTGTGATGACATTGTTCTATTTTCTTGTATTTTGCTCCGAACAATTTTGTTTTAATTGTTTACCTAATTCCTTCTTAATATACACTAGTTTTTCTTCCTAGAATGACAGTCGAGCCGCCGTGTATCAAAGATTCCTGTCATTATCTCTAAACTTGTTTGCTTCATCGGTTAACCGACCTCGCCTTGGGTCTTAACCATTAATCTGTGAACCCGGTCCGTTACCAAACGTATACAAGAAACCCTAGGTTTCTATTTTGTAAATTGTCCTTTAAATATGTATCTAGTTTTTGATATATATTTATATACACTGGTACGGTAACGCCAAGAGCTCTTCTAGATTTGATTGAGCAAGTGCACGATGGAAGGAAGCAAAAAGGAAGACAACTTTGATGATATAACCTTTGAACTTGATGATGATCCCATCCATGTTATTTGCTATAAAGCAATCGATCATGAAAAAGATCTTCCAATTCAGATGTCTGTTCAATTGGTTGGAAATCTTCTTCAAGATTTTGAGGTCGTGCGTGAACATCTTGAGATTGCATCAAAGAATCTAGTGTTTTTGAAGGAGGAGATAAAGAAAGCAACTGATGAAGTCGCCCTTGTTCGTTCCATGGTTGCTGAACTCATCTGAGTTTTTATATGTCTAGTAAATCTTCTTTAGAGAATTTATTTCTTGTGTTTTTAGAAGAATAACTAGGGTTTGGAATAGCCATTATTTTGAGTACACATAGCTATGTCCAACGATTTTCATCTTCAATGTTTTTAGATTTACTTATTTAAACTCTAAGTTATTTGGAAGATGATTTTTACAATCTTAATCTTCATGATTTTATATATTGCAAATTGTTATGGGATATGTTGTTTACGTCTGTGAACTTGTGATTGTCCCATACTTGTTCAAAAGTTATCTCTATTATGTCGGTATTAAAGTATTGATAGAAGATAGAATGAACTTTTGACAATACAAAAGTTAAAGCCTCTTATGTCATCATATTGATAAAAAGAAAGGATAAAACTTTTGTTTACAAGGATTAAATCTATTATATGTCATTGTGCAAATAGTGATGAAAATGGAATGGATCCTTGTTTATTACGCAGTATTGGTCTTCTCCTATCCACATTTTTGTGCATATACTGTGTTGCTCCGTAAGTTTTCTTATGTTTGAGCATGACCAATTGAGTTGATCATTTTTATTATGATTAATTTAGTTGTAGCTCCGTAAGTTCTCTTATGACAAGCATGGCCAATTGAATTGATCACTTTCTTGTCGTTAATTTAGTTGTGTATTTTGATTGAATTAATCATGGGTTCTCTTGTGGATAATTCAATTGCATATTTTGGATACAAATTCATGTTTTTATGTGATTTGATTTTATCCAAAAGAAATCCTTCTTTTCTTGTAAAAGCAAGGTCGCCTTTGTTGTTCTTTCGGGAATTACATTTTATGGGGGAGAGTTCTTTTTGAACTTGTGCTTAATTGCCAAATCTTTGTGGGGAGTGTGTCTGTGGGATATTATAGGGGTTATCTTGTATCTTTATAAACTCCTTGATGAATGCATTTATCTTCGGCTTTATGATGACATCTAAATAAGATGATATGTTATTCTCTTTTGGTCATGAAGTATCTCTGTGAAAATTTCATGAGGATCCCACTAGTTTTGTACCTTTGCCAATTTATATTGACAAAAAGGGGGAGACTTAATGTGTAGTGTGATACTACAAATACATATGGTTTACAGATCATTATGTAAAGGGGAGTGGTTTTCATGTTGAGACGAAGTATTGACTAAGGGGGAGTGATACATATCACCATAGTATTGTTGTCAAAGTTGTGATGCAATTGAACTTTGATGTTGTATAATAATACTATGACACTGTATAACAATGATTGGGAGCATTTGTTTTCTCATTGTTATCGCTACGAATCTTCAACAACTATGATGCTGAACTTATAACCTTTAGGATCATGGAGTACTTGGAAGTGACGAAGATTTCGAGTCGTGTTGAAGATGCCAAGGTGATCAAGCATTTGGATGAGAAGCTATAATTTTTATTTATTTTGTAATCCATATGTATTGATAGTTTTGTCACTAAAATTGGCAAAGGGGGAGATTGTTAGAGCATTGCTCGGTCGAACTCGCATGCGTTGCTATCTCAAGCATGTTTTTCAATGTTAGTGATCAAAACTATAAGTCTTGATTTCTAGCCTATTTATAGATGTCTCGGACTAGGATATAGATTGTGTAGTTGAGCTTAGTTTTCACGGAGTTCATCATTTGAAGATGAAGAACTACTAAGGGGAGCTTGTGGAACTTCTTCGAAAAAAAGTATGTGGAGACTTGAACTCATCTATCACTTGGAAAGTCTATTTCTACTCTATCTCCTACATTATCCTCTAAGAATGTTTCAATGATTGAAATAAAGAGTTTAGAATCTTGTAACCATTTTTGGATATAAGCATAGTGTGTTCGCACATTAGTGTATAAGTCCAAAACCGGGAACCAAAAGTATGCATACTTGTGTGTATAGAAAATGGTTGAAGGAGACTGGGTAAGTATGCGTACTGGCAGAAGTTCACGTCCGTGAATTTTTGTTGAGTTTGAAAACCTAACCAAACTCATCCGGTTACCTAAAGTACACGTACCCGTACGCATACTGGCGTAAAGTTCACGTCCGTGAATTTCTGCTGAGTTTGAAAACCAAACCAAACTCAAATCTAGTTACTTAAGTACGCATACCAGTACACATACTTAAGTGTTTACTTTCTAAAATCGGCTGTGTGCATGAACTTAAACATTTATTAATAAGGAATGCAATCTTTGCAAACCTTGGCTATAATGTTCATGTGTTGATTCGAGTGAATCAAACCGATTTTGCTTCAATTGTGTTCTTGTATAATTCTATGAGAATATAGCAATTGAACAACTCTTTAACTAGTTTCATTTGAGTCATTTGAACTAGTTATGGTTAAGATGAATAAGGTTGATATGAGAGTAATCATATGGCTAACCTCGGTTAATTATTTGTGAACCAACATGGTGTACATGTTTAGGTACGGTTACATAAACCTAAATGAGGGTACATTTCATTTGTGTGTAACAAGCTAAGTTCAATCTAAAGATTGAAATATATTAGCTTGGTTGAATCAGGTTTTTCATCTAACGGTGAATATTGAATGCTTTGTTACCAAGGTAACTTGGATTGCAAACCCTGATTTGAAAACTATATAAAGGAGAACTCTAGCAACTGGGAAAACTAATCCCCACACCTCATGTGTGTTACTAGTTGAATAACTAGAGTCGATTCTCCTTTAACCTTAGGTTTCTTCGCGAGACCCTGTAGGTTAACGACTTGAAGACTTCATTGGAATTGTGGGTGAGATCAGCTAAGGGAATCAAGTGCGTAGTATCTTGCTGGGATCAGAGACGTAAGGAGCGCAACTGTACCTTGAATTAGTGTGAGATTGATTAGGGTTCAACTACAGTCCAGTCCAAAGTTAATTGGTAGTAGGATAGAGTCTGTAGCGGCTTAATACAGTATGGTGTTCAATCTGGACTAGGTCCCGGGGGTTTTCTACATTTGCGGTTTCCTCGTTAACAAAATTCTGGTGTCTGTGTTATTTTTTTCCGCATTATATTTTGCTATATAATTGAAATATCACAGGTTGTGCGTTAAGATCAATCATTTAGAATATCCAATCTTTGGTTGTTGATTTACGTTGATTGACACTTGAACATTGGTCTTTGGTACCGTTCAAGTTGTTTTCCATAATAATCAGGCTCGCGGATTTCTATCTGTTTGATTTGCTGATTACATTGTAAAACAAAGATATTGAAACTCTTTGATATACTCTAGATTGAGTCTGACTTCCTAGTTGATTCTCTAAAAAGTGTATTGGAGTAAGTCCTCTCATATTGCCAAACAAATTGTTGGGTGTGGTTGTTAGACCCCCGCATTTTCAGAAGGTACAACTTGTACTAAGGCTGGGAAGTTCCCGAAGGAACATGGGTCAGCTAAGATAGCAGAGTCCGACTGGAGAAAGCACGCGGTGAACAAAGGTACCATTTGTATGGAAGGTATATCAGGGTATGATGGAACCAAAGACAGCGAAGACATACCTGGAGCCGAAGGGGCTATAAATACCAAGCTTCACCAACAAATCAAGGGCATTCAATACCTAGGAGAAGAAGATCTATTCTTAAGCTTATACCTCTTTAATGTTTAGAACTTAAGTATTTACTTCAACTTGAGTTCTCTCTATTACTTTGGGAAGCATTTAAGATCTTTGTAACCACCACAACTTAATACAAACAATCACTCATTACCCCGTTGACGTAGACAAAAGTCGAACCACGTAATCTCTTGTGTCTCATGATAACTTAGTAGAATTTACATTATATTTGTGTTCTTCGTTATTATTGTGATCTTGAATACCTTTTATTACTTAGCATTATCAGTTCAACAGAGATATCAATTCTGCTTAGTATCCGATTCTCTGAGCTGTAAACATTACGTAGACTATGGGAAAATTAGTAGTCATAGTTTGGCGCTAGAAGGTTTTGCTCACCAGCTTGAGTTTTTATGTTCCTTTATTTTTTTAAACTTACGAATCTTCTTTAACGAAGAGATATGAGTTCAAACAACGATGGATCTCACTTTCTAGTGATTTGTTCATCTGTTATTTACATAAGTTCTTTGAGTTCATAGCCTCTAAAGACTTGCAATCTTACAGATCTACAAAGTTTTCTGCAAAAATGCATTCACAAAACGTTAAAACTTTTGTTTTGTACTAAAACAACTTTTTCCGACAGAGTATCCTTGGGATCTGAGTACCTCTGAGCACTAAGGAATCTCAGTGAGAATTTAAAGGAGAAAAGATCTTACAAAGTAGTTAATAACCCATTTTTCTTGGGAGATCTGACACCCTTTTTAATTGTTTTTCAACATTTAAGGTTGTTTTTTCCAAGGGTATCATAAGATATTAAATACCCATCTTTTCAAACGTCATTCTATCACTTTTTCTAAAAAAGCTGCTTAGCTGTCTTCTGTGTCAGAGCATTAATTGCTACTTCTAACGAAGGAACCCAAGTAGCATCTTTTTCCACTTTTTCTGTGATGTCAAGATAACCAAAGATCGAAGGAATGCAGAAACCAAGTGATGTACCAACAAGCTCACGACCAGCGGTTACGAGAGGCATATCCCAAAAGCCAGCTCAAGGGAATCAAAGAAATGAAGCTGAGGACGGACACATCGAAACAGCATGAAGAACGGCTGCCAACAAACCACCTACCCCTGCTGAAGGGATGGGGCAAACATCGGGAGGACAACCACTTTACGGCATGTCGTTACCGGAATGTCCCAATGTTACGAAGCCACCTGCGGCCAACGCAGGGTTACCCAGAATTTTAGCTCATACGGGATGAGGGTTGGGAAACCTAAATCCAATCCATCTAGATCCTGATGCTCCGGTCATAGAAGAAGAAGTATATGACTCTGAGGATCCGGTCGACAGCACTCCTCGGGGTGGTGGAATCCACAATGAAGAACAAATGGCAGCACAAGTAGTAGCTCTGCTACTCCGTAACAAGGAGCACAAGGATGCAATACACGTGATGGCTCAGGAAAACCAGAACCTCAAAGATATGCTGGATGTGCAGATCAACGGTTCCCAAACTCACCCTCCATTAAAGAGGCGTGAAAACAGAGCTATCACAGGAAGACGAAGAGTAGTTCTTAACCCACCAAAGGCTAACCCACCATGGGGTGCCGGGAACACAAGGCATGATCCAGATGAGATGGATACAACTTAACATCCCTCTCAGTCTTACTATGATGATACATTTTCCAGAGATGCTCACAATGTGAACATGGTCATGGAGCAAATGGAGAAGATGCAGAAAGAAATACAAGGACTAAAAACCGGCCACGCAGGCGCAAGGCTAGAAGAATTACTCCAAGAAGCGACAACATCTCCGTTGTCTTTTCGCATTTTGAGGGAGCCTATCCCTCTAAAATGCACAGTACCTACGTTTCAGGCATACAATGGTACCTCAGATCCCGCAGCCCACCTACGGTACTACACTCGTGTCCTTTCCCATTGGGAAAGAGATGAGGTAGTACTTTTTAGGTACTTTCCTGCAAGCTTGACGGGATCAACATTGGCGTGGTATGATAATTTACCAGCAAATTCAATTGACTCTTTTGAGCAATTGTCTACGGTATTCTTGGAGACATACATGTACTACAAGTCAACAAAGGAAGGGTTAGATAGGCTATTTTCTTTAGTTATCGGACCCCGGGAAACATTGTTGCAATACACAGATAGGTGGCAGAAGACATTCCAAGCAATCGGGAAAGTCAATCCAGAAATTAGCATTAATTGCTATAAGTACGGACTTGATAGAACCTCGGCTATCTCGTGGATCTTCACAACCGAGCCCTTGATTCCGAAGGAGAGCTTAGGGTTGTCCAAGATCGCTACATCAGACTTGAAGAAATCCAGAAGGTCAACCCCAGGGCGCAAACAAAGACAACAACAGCTCCGCAACAAACAAACTATCTGGAACCAATTCAGGAGATACCTAATAGGCAAAATGAAGTCGGGGGCAGAACCAGCTCTCGAGACAAAAGATCAAAATACGGAGACGGCAAAGGCAGAGGAAAAGGAAGAGAAGAGTTTGTAGATAAAATCTACACAAAGCCAAACACAATGTTCTCCCACATTCTAAGCAAGGAAGGAGCGAATCCGGACTTTCCTTATTGAACTTTTAGTTCAAGAAAGTAATACACTAATTTTGGTAACTTCATATATGATTATGGTGGATGTAATTACTACTATAAATGTGATGTTGATGGGATAACATACATTCAATGTTTGGTTTCGTTGTTGATAGTATAAGGCTCTAATCAACCAGCTTTTATTTTGTAAGGTTGATGTATGTTTATTACAATTATTTTATTATAGTTATATCAATATTTATTTATTTTTGATAAATAATAAATATTAAAAAAATCCTAATGATGTATCGCCTATAAAAACAGATATTATCATTTGTATTGGTGTATAGGACCCGACCGATACAATACCGATACACGATATTAACTACCTTGTCCTTACCCTAATACTAGGGGAAAGCAACCGGATAAAACAAAGGAGTCTAAGGAGTACTGTGAGTACCACCAGTACTACGGGCATACAACTGACACATTCTATCACCTACGTAACACGATTCAGAGATTCATAGACGAAGGAAAGTTCATGGAGTATGTGCAAATACATTTAGCGGATACTGAGGTAGCCCCCAAGAAAAGGGTGGAACTACCTCAGGACGAAAAATACATCAACATGATCACCTTCTCCAGCGGAAGCCAGAAGGAGCTACTCGAAGATATCCTTGAGTTGGCTCGGAACAGAAGAAAGCTAGAAGCCCACGAGGTGTTCAAACTAAGTGGACCACCTACTGACACTTGGGAAGAATGGATGGCTACGCCATTAACATTATCAACAAGAGACGTCAATCAGGAAGTCGAGATGCACAACGACCCACTTGTGATCACTCTTCCAATACATGGATGGAACATTACGAAGGTCCTCAATAATGGGGGTAGCTCGTTAAACGTATTATTCTACGAACCCTACTTACGTATAGGTTTAACAGCTGAGAAAATGGATTCATCCACTTGCATAATATACGGTTTTAATGGAGTAGTCTCTAGACCAAAAGGAGAAATTCTCTTGCAGGTACGCGCATGACCCTTGGTGACCAATACAAGGTTCTGCGTGGTGGAAGCACCTTCACCCTACAATGTCATTATGGGACGACTATGGGTCCATCGATTAAGAGGAACAACTTCGACCTATCATCAGTACCTTCGATTCCCTACACCCATGGGTGAAATGGAAATCAAAGGTGATCAAAAATACGCAAGGCTATGCAATCTAGCAGAGGTCAGATGATGAGTGCCAAATATTGCATATTTCTACATCTATTTATTGGCATTTAACTCATCTTTTGTACTCAGAAATCAGATATTATCCCAGATTCTGTATTTTCTTTGTTTTCAAGAATAAATATTTGTACTAATTAATTTTGTGTTTTTAGGTAGTAAATAAAGCTCGGAGAAACGAAGGAGCCAAAGAGCAGAGAATTGGAGACGAGCGTCTATGGAGCAGAAAGCCAAAGCCCGCGCACGCAACAGTTGCAACCCAATAAGGAGCAACCCATTTACAAGACATGGGCTTGAGATATCCAAGACCCGGCCCATGACCCGGATCCGAGCCCGTTCCTTCCGAGCCGTTAGATTTTCATCCTACGGTCGCATCACGCACGCATCGGATTCACCTAGATCATACGGTCGCTCCGCCTTGCACATCAACTCCTGATGCTCCCGCTCAACACCACACCACCTATATATTCTCCCATCAACCAAACCAAACGCACCCTATTCTCTCTTTCTCTTCTTCCTCCCCCGACCAGTTCAGAGAAAACCATTCTCTCCACCTCCTTCACCCATACCTGTTACAGAGCCACCACCTCACCACCCACATCTTCTTCGACACGACACCTGACCACCAACAGCTCCTCACCCACCTGCTCCTCCCACTCTTTCTCGAGTTATCTCTTTCATAGCTTCTCCATACCCTAGAAGCTAGGTTAGAGATAACTAGAGCTAGGGTTTCCCAACAATCAATCAAGGGAGTTCTCGAAGACGAATTGACAGAGGAGAGCACCGATTCGCGACGTGGGTGAGAGGGTACTCTCTTTTACTTTTCCAATTTGAAGTTAATTAGGGTTTGGAGTTGCGGATATAAATAGAGGCGAGGTGAGGATGTTTGAAGGCATGCCAGGCTAGCAGAGCACCAACTTAGTTTTATTTGTGTTTTATTGTCTTTGAAATGTTCTAATTTGATTCACCAGGGTGTTGATGAAACCCCTGATTTTCATGTCAAAGCATACTTATCCTTAGCTGTGTTTTTCTTTGGATTATAATATGATTAGGATTAAGTGATTAATTGATGAAGCTTACAAGCTCGTGATGAGTCATCTTGTAAGAAGACAACTCATACTAGGGGTTAGTTAGCAAAATTAGTTATCAAACATCCATTTTAGACCTTCAAAGGAAGGCACAAGAACATAGCTTAAGATACCTGGCCTGAGCATGAATTTAGAGGTGGATTCACTACCCTGGCATCTTGCAATTTGTTACAACCCATCCTTTTCCTTAGTTCATTGTCACATCTTTATCTAGTCGTATCGACAACCTCAGCTGTGTTACACTTCTTTGAATTCAGTTTAGTAAGCCCTAGATTAACCATACAGCAACCCAAGTCTCCGTGGGATCGACCTGTACTTGCCACGCCTCCAACAGGCGCTGTGCACTTGCAGTAATACGTAGGAAACACATCTTTAAATTCCTACCAAGTTTTTGGCGCCGCTGCCGGGGACTTGGCGTGTGCTGTGTTGATTTTTGTCTTGCTTCACTAAATTTCAGTCTCTTCTGTATATATTTGCCTTGAATTTTTTGTTTTTAGTCTTTCTTAGTGTAACTTTGTTGTTAACCATCCATCTGTGTAACCTGCATTTTAGTTTTGCTTTACAACATGTAGCTTGGTAGCTTAGTTAGTCCATGTTTCTCTTTTTGCATTTTGTAGCTTTCACAATTTACATTGCCCTGTATTAGTATAACTTAGCTGAGTTTTTCTTTTTCTTGCATCCTTTACATTCTTGCATCTTGTATTGCATCCTTTAGTGCATTCTGTTATTGCATAGTTGCATTGGTAAATCTGTTAATCTTCCTGTTTGTTCTTGTTTAAGTCATATGTAACGCACACCCACAAGCTCTGCATCTTTGCCTAGTAGTGTCACTTAGGGTAATTATCTTGTCAACATCTGTAGCTTAGTTGGAACATTAGTTAATTCTCTAGGCTTTCCAGCCTTCAGGTCATAATCCCATCTGTACATATCATCACTAAGGTTACTATTGTAGTGTTAACCTTTCTTTGTCACCTTGTTGATACTTGTTGTTTCACTCAACATATGGTTTAACCACAAGTGCTAGATTCCTGTCACCTGCACTTAAGCTTGACACTTCAAAGCCTGAGTTTTTCCATATCTCAGCAACATTATGACACCCCCTTTTAGATCACTGAACCTTTGGTTGTGTTAGCCAATCCTGCAGAACTAAATTTTCCTATGTCAGCTGCATAGTACTCGCTGCTGCACCATTAATCTTCAGCTGAAAGTCGATTATTTATCAATAGTCGTAGCACCAAGCGTGGCAATACTAGTTAGCTGGCAGTGTAAAGTTTCTCAGCATCTTGTCCATCTGTGCAATACGTGTGATTTTGTTTGCGCACACTTTTTGGTCTGTCTACAACAAAATACTTCAAGCTCAGTTAGTAGAAGCGAGTTTCATACTTCCTCTGTATCCACAATTTTTGTGTACTAAAAATCTTCTACGAGAAAGCAGGTACCCATAACTCTCTGCTTTGCAAAAGCCAAAGGAAGGGAAGGCAAGGAGCGAACAACACAGCCATTGTGGCTTAAACCGGTTGGTCATTCTCAAATCCTGTTATAATCTATACCTGCATGAATGATCTGTGTGCATTGCATGATTGGTGAAACTAGCAGAGTACTGCCCTGCTGAATATTCTATTAGTGAAATCCCAATAGAATCCTTGCTTGCTGAACTAATTGTTGTGCAACATATAGCTAAGTTGTGCATAACTATGGACTGATTAAGTGAATAAGTTGCTAGATGAATGCTTGATAAACTAGCTACTTTTCTAAGTGTGCTCCATACCTGAAATCCATGCTTGCATGATGCACTAGCTAACTTACTAAGCAATCATCACTGTGTCTTGTGCTATAACCCCTTAGTTTCATCTCGCCCGAGCTTAACTCCATCCCCTGAAGCTGTTGAGTGTGAGCTGCTACTTGGATAGCCCAAGTTAGCTGAAACCAAAGTGAAGTCAAGCGAGTGAGTTGACACAATTGCCGTGTACCTTTGCATACCTTGATCTGTTAAGCTTCTGCAAGCCTATTGAAACCCCGTCAACCGGCCCCGCAAACATCAAAGCGTGCTTCGTGCAATCCTGTGTGTTTTCAATCGCGATGTACTTTGTTCAATGTTGCATCTGCTGACCCAGTGAACCTTGCATAACCACCGCATTGCATTTTTAGCCAAGTTCACTTGATATTAATCGAGATAGTTGACGTCAATCGAACCAGTTGACCCATCTCGACCCGTTATTCGCTTTGCTTGGCTGATTGCCGGTGATACTCAATAGAGCCAGTTCACACTTTGTGGCTTGCCAAATTGGCTGTAGAGTGCTGACTTTGTCATCTGTTGTAGCATCTGTCAACCCTGTTGAGCCAAGTCATTGCACGACCCCTTGCATACTATAACTCGATCAACTAAAGCCATCTACACCCTTGTGTGATCAGCTGTTGAACCTGTTGATCCATCTACCTTACCTTTTTGGTACATAACCAGTGAAAATTGTGTTTGCCAAACCCCTTGCATGCTCATTCCCCTGTGCAAACTGGTGTAATTACTCATTGTGCAAACCCTGCTGAAATCTTGATCTCTCCTGTGCTCTGTGCATCTGCCCTGCAACTGTTGTGCAAACATCTGTGAACAGAGGGGTCAACTGACCCTGTTGACACTTTGTGGTCTGCCAAATATTAGTCATCTGCTGTTGCATTGTTCATTTACTGTTGCATCTGCTAATCAGTACATCTGTGTAACAACATCTGTGATCTGTGCATGACCCTGAGCTATTTGAGTGATTGTTGAGCGACTGAGTTTGCATTAGCATTTCATTTGTATGCCACGCACAATACCTGCATATGCTGCACCTTGAGCACCTCATACAATTTTTTGTGAGTTTCTTGCTTTTTGTTAAAATACCTGTGTTGTATTACTTTGTGCACACAACCAAAGACATAGCCCGAGTGTCTTGTGACTTGCATAATTGTGCTGTTGCATGAGCTGCCCTGTGCATTTTTACACAATTGTTGTTTTTCCTATGCTCTGCACTCGCCAAAGCACCCCTATGTGCTAGAATTTGTGTATGATTTTTGTTGTGAATTGTGTTTTACAACTGGGCTGGAACCCACACCCACTAGGCCTCCCACATAAACTGGGTTGTGCAAACTGCACATCACCTGGGCCTTACATTACCTGGGTTGAGACCCACTGTGCAACAAACTGAAGCCCACTGTGCACTGGGCTGTGCAACTGGGTTGTGCAACAAAACTGCACACGACCTGGGCTCTGCACATACCCTGAAGCCCACTTAAACCAAAACTGAGCCCACAACAGCTGGGCTTTGCATAACAACTAGGCTGTGCATCTTTGCATAACTTGGGCTGCACATTTGCGGCAACACCAAGCACTCATGTGGGTTTAATTCTAAAAATTGGGTGCCATTTCCTTGTATCACCTTTGCTTCTCTGTGTTGATATGATTTGATGTGTGCTAAGCTATGCTTCTTTTTGAGTTCAAATTGAGTTGCTAGATCATGTCAGGATTTTGGTCTGCAACTGGGGACGGAAACAAATCCATCAGAGAGCTTGCTTACGGTCATGCTTCAAAATATGAATCCCCCACAGACCATAGTGATTTTAGGGAATACTATCAGGGCCCTGACCTTGAATACTCATACCCTAATCATTATGACCACATGTATCATCAACCACCATGGGAGGATGAGCAATTCTATTCTCCAATGAACCCATGTATGCAGTCTATAATGGAAAACCTCATGCTCATAGAGCAAAACAATGCTAGGTTTGAATTGAATGCAATGCATGATCATCCATATAGCAACATGTCTGAATTTCCCTTCTCTAGTGAACCATGTGCACAACCATATAATGATCATTCATATGAAACAAGGATACCCACTAGTGAAGACTCTCCTTCCATTGAACATCTTAACATGTTCTTGAGAATGAATCTCAGTCATCTACAAAATATAGAAAGGGAGTATACCAATAGTCAACCCACTAATGTTGAATATGAATCTCACCTAGAGGAAAATGAGTTGACTGAGAACACCAATGCTGTTGCTAGGGATGAGTATGCATATTACTCAGATGATGAATATGATACTTTAGAAGAGCATGTGTATGATGAAAATATAGTGGAACCTTTGGGTTCAAAGACGTTAAGCGTCTCTTCTGTGAACCCTATGAATGATACTTCTTCTAACATTCATACATACGATGTTGACTCTGAGTTTGGGTTTGTGAAATTCTTCAGTGAAAGTGAGCATGCTACACAACTTGTTTGTGACTTAAGAAAGGATGAATCTTCTGTTGACACTAATGTTCTTATGGATCATGATAGTATTTTTGTGTATGATTCCCTGCCCATGTCACAATATGTTGCTTCTTCTGATTTGCCTATGCATGACACAAAGCTTTTGGATAATGATGATTATGACATGGAGATTGATGAATTGTTCTATGCAAGTGAGCATGATTTACCTTTGTCTGACCTTAGGAAAGTGTGTGATGGTGCAAATGATCTTATACATGAAAACAACTTAGATGTACCTAATCTCTCTCCTAAGGCACAGATTGAAACTCCTCCACCAAACCTAGGTGTAGTTTGTAACAAAATTGCAAAACCAACTTTTCTGAAAATGCCTAATTTAGGCCTAGAGCTTTGTGCTTCCCAAGTCCTTTTGGACTATTTTGCATCAAAGTATAACACTTTTAAGGAGCCACAGTTGGAATGTGTATATCTGCATGTTCTTAGCAAAACTCATTTTGAGTTAGACCTTTTGCATGATGTACCTTTAAAATTGCAAGATTTTGTGCTCAAGAACACATCTGTTGACAAGTTTAGGTTTGGGGGTAACTTGTTCACGTATGCAATCTTTCCTGCACTCTCATGTTATATTTGTGTAAGGCTGTTGATGTTTGTACATATTGTCTTTTGGGTTGATCCTCAACTCTTTAGATTGTTGGTGTATGGTGAATTTTCATTGTATATAATCCAGTAGGACTTGTTAAATTTTCTTTTCTTGATTCGGTTGAGTCTTCTTGTGCATATATTGTGCTAATCCGATATGATCTCCACTGAGAATGTTGGATTCTAGCCTTGACAAATGAAGCTCTAACCTTGCTCCCGCCGACATCCGGTAATCTCTTCCCTTTTCTCTTATCAGCATAGTTCTCATGGTATGTGACTATTTATTATCTGTTGAAACATTGAGGACAATGTTTGATTTAGGTTTGGGGTGCATTTGCATATAGAGTTTTTAGTCTTTTATTTCAAAAAAAAAAAAAAAAAAAAAAAAAAAAAAAAAAAACTCTTTGTAAATATGTACATAAAAACCTCCAACTTTTAGAGATTTTAGAGTCACTAGCATGCTTCTAGCTATGTTTACATAGAGAGTCTGACCGAAATAATAGAACTTGGAAGTACTGGAGAACATAATCGGGTTTCTTAGTTGATTAGAGCGTTAAAGTTGGATTTAACCATACCGGAGGGCGAATTAGGTGATGTTTAGATATTCGGTAGTAGAATTGTGATCACCCATAGTGGAGACTACCCATTTTACATCAAGCGAGGTACCGACCTTCACTCTTTGTGACTTTCTAGAAAAGCTGTTAGAGTGTGTGTCACCGTACGTCAATTCCGGGTAGGAATGGTGAGCTACCCAACTTCGCACCACTTCCAGCACTATTTTTGATCTCTTGAGTGATAATTTTGTCAATCATGAGGGTGACGTTTAAAGATGAAAACTCCTTCTAAATATCGATTTGCAGTTAGCATCACTCTCTCTCCCTCTCAACAACATCAACAGATTCATAGAAACATATCATCGTCAGCAAGCGGAGCATCATCAGAATATTTGAAGAAAAGTTGAAATAATCCAAGGTTTACGTGCAACAAAGGAAAGAAAAGAAAAGAAGATGAGAATTAATGAAGTTTGTGGAAAATTGAGTTTTATTGTTTTATTGTAATTCTAAAAAAAAAAAAAAAAAAATGAGTTAGTAGTTTCATTGTTGTTATTTTAATGTAAAAAAAAATGTGTTTTTAAAGTTTTTATGAAGTTCAGAAGTTCATCATCAACATTTGAAGAAGACCGAAGATTGAAGACGTTTCTATGAATCTTTGAGAGAGTGATATTAATTGCCGATCGGGTGAGAAGGTAAGTGAGTACTCCCATCCTTGCTAATGGTTGATTTCATTTCTTAGAGATCATCAGAAAAAGATTCTTTTTGTCCACACATTTGTGGAGTCTCCAGAAATTATTTCGGAAGGTTATCCTTCTTACCTATAACGTGTGCAGGATTTCTCTCTTTATTCCTGCCTGTACACATGAGAGACTAAAAAAACGATCTTTTTGAGTGCAATTATCATAAAACCCTAATGGTAAGGCGAAGTCGAGGCTTATGATCACAATCGAATCCGAATTCTTTCATATGGTATGGTTACTTCTCGCAAAAGCACTTAAGGATGAGAATGCATTCTTTGGTAGTTCTAATTCTTGTTACTAGCATGCGAAATTCTATGTCCTCATAGCTCCTTGGATGCTTGAGACTCTTTTACACTACGAAGTTGGAGAAGGTTTTGTGGGTACACCCTCGGTAAACCCTCACGAGACTACAACTTATCCACTAGGGACACCTAGGGGTTTAAAGGCTTAGTGCATACGCTAAATGCATTCGAGAGACTGCGACGGGGTATAGTTAGGATTTCTTAATTTCTGTTTCACTTGAGGACAAGTAAAATTCAGGTTTGGGGGTATTTGATGAGTGCCAAATATTGCATATTTCTACATCTATTTATTGGCATTTAACTCATCTTTTGTACTCAGAAATCAGATATTATCCCAGATTCTGTATTTTTTTTGTTTTCAAGAATAAATATTTGTACTAATTAATTTTGTGTTTTTAGGTAGTAAATAAAGCTCGGAGAAACGAAGGAGCCAAAGAGCAGAGAATTGGAGACGAGCGTCTATGGAGCAGAAAGCCAAAGCCCGCGCACGCAACAGTTGCAACCCAACAAGGAGCAACCCATTTACAAGACATGGGCTTGAGCTATCCAAGACCCGGCCCATGACCCGGATCCGAGCCCGTTCCTTCCGAGCCGTTAGATTTTCATCCTACGGTCGCATCACGCACGCATCGGATTCACCCAGATCATACGGTCGCTCCGCCTTGCACATCAACTCCTGATGCTCCCGCTCAACACCACACCACCTATATATTCTCCCATCAACCAAACCAAACGCACCCTATTGTCTCTTTCTCTTCTTCCTCCCCCGACCAGTTCAGAGAAAACCATTCTCTCCACCTCCTTCACCCATACCTGTTACAGAGCCACCACCTCACCACCCACATCTTCTTCCCTGACACCACAGCCACCAACAGCTCCTCAGCCACCTGCTCCACCACTCTTTCTCGAGTTATCTCTTTCATAGCTTCTCCATACCCTAGAAGCTAGGTTAGAGATAACTAGAGCTAGGGTTTCCCAACAATCAATCAAGGGAGTTGCTGAAGACGAATTGACAGAGGAGAGCACTGATTCAGCGACGTGGGTGAGAGGGTACTCTGTTACTTTTCCAATTTGAAGTTAATTAGGGTTTGGAGTTGCATATATAAATAGAACTGAGGTGAGGATGTTTGACGGCATGCCAGGCTAGTGAGCACCAACTTAGTTTTATTTGTGTTTTATTGTCTCCGAAATGTTCTAATTTGATTCACCAGGGTGTTGATGAAACCCCGATTTTCATGTCAAAGCATACTTATCCTTAGTGTTTGTTTTGTGGATTATAATATGATTAGGATTAAGTGATTAATTGATGAAGCTTACAAGCCTGTGATGAGCTGTACTGTAAGAAGACAGTTCATACTAGGGGTTAGTTAGCAAAATTAGTTATCAAACATCCATTTTAGACCTTCAAAGGAAGGCACAAGAACATAGCTTAAGATACCTGGCCTGAGCATGAAGTTAGAGGTGGATTCACTACCCTGGCAGCTTGCAATTTGTTACAACCCATCCTTTTCCTTAGTTCATTGTCACATCTTTATCCAGTCGTATCGACAACCTCAGCTGTGTTACACCTCTTTGAATTCAGTTTAGTAAGCCCTAGATTAACCATACAGCAACCCAAGTCTCTGTGGGATCGACCTGTACTTGCCACGCCTCCAACAGGCGTTGTGCACTTGCAGTAATACGTAGGAAACACATCTTTAAATTCCTACCAAGTTTTTGGCGCCGCTGCCGGGGACTTGGAGTGTGCTGTGTTGATTTTTGTCTTGCTTCACTAAATTTCAGTCTCTTCTGTATATATTTGCCTTGAATTTTTTGTTTTTAGTCTTTCTTAGTGTAACTTTGTTGTTAACCATCCATCTGTGTAACCTGCATTTTAGTTTTGCTTTACAACATGTAGCTTGGTAGCTTAGTTAGTCCATGTTTCTCTTTTTGCATTTTGTAGCTTTCATAATTTACATTGCCCTGTATTAGTATAACTTAGCTGAGTTTTTCTTTTTCTTGCATCCTTTACATTCTTGCATCTTGTATTGCATCCTTTAGTGCATTCTGTTATTGCATAGTTGCATTGGTAAATCTGTTAATCTTCCTGTTTGTTCTTGTTTAAGTCATATGTAACGCACACCCACAAGCTCTGCATCTTTACCTAGTAGTGTCACTTAGGGTAATTATCTTGTCAACATCTGTAGCTTAGTTGGAACATTAGTTAATTCTCTAGGCTTTCCAGCCTTCAGGTCATACTCCCATCTGTACATATCATCACTAAGGTTACAATTGTAGTGTTAACCTTTCTTTGTCACCTTGTTGATACTTGCTGTTTCACTCAACATATGGTTTAACCACAAGTGCTAGATTCATGTCACCTGAACTTAAGCTTGACACTTCAAAGCCTGAGTTTTTCCATATCTCAGCAGCATTATGACACCCCCTTTTAGATCACTGAACCTTTGGTTGTGTTAGCCAATCCTGCAGAACTAAATTTTCCTGTGTCAGCTGCATAGTACTCGCTGCTGCACCATTAATCTTCAGCTGAAAGTCGATTATTTATCAATAGTCGTAGCACCAAGCGTGGCAATACTAGTTAGCTGGCAGTGTAAAGTTTCTCAACATCTTGTCCATCTGTGCAATACGTGTGATTTTGTTTGCGCACACTTTTTGGTCTGTCTACAACAAAATACTTCAAGCTCAGTTAGTAGAAGCAGTTTCATACTTCCTGTGTATCCACAATTTTTGTGTACTAAAAATCTTCTCTGAGAAAGCAGGTACCCATAACCTCTGCTGCAAAAGCCAAAGGAAGGGAAGGCAAGGAGCAGAACAACACAGCCATTGTGGCTTAAACCGGTTGGTCATTCTCAAATCCTGTTATAATTTATACCTGCATGAATGATCTGTGTGCATTGCATGATTGGTGAAACTAGCAGAGTACTGCCCTGCTGAATATTCTATCAGTGAAATCCCAATAGAATCCTTGCTTGCTTGAACTAATTCTTTGTGCAACATATAGCTAAGATGTGTATAACTATGGACTGATTAAGTGAATAAGTTGCTAGCTGAATGCTTGATAAACCAACTACTTTGCTAAGTGTGCTCCATACCTGAAATCCATGCTTGCATGATACACTAGCTAACTTACTAAGCAATCATCACTGTGTCTTGTGCTATAACCCCTTAGTTTCATCTGCCCTGAGCTTAACTCCAGCCCCTGAAGCTGTTGAGTGTGAGCTGCTACTTGGATAGCCCAAGTTAGCTGAAACCAAAGTGAAGTCAACTGAGTGAGTTGACACAATTACCGTGTACCTTTGCATACCTTGATCTGTTAAGCCTGCAAGCCTATTGAAACCCTGTCAACTGGCCCCTGCAAACATCAAACTGTGCTTCTGTGCAAACCTGTGTGTTTTCAACTGCGCTGTACTTTGTTCAACTGTTGCATCTGCTGACCCAGTGAACCTTGCATAACCACATGCATTGCATTTTTAGCCAAGTTCACTTGATATTAACTGAGATAGTTGACGTCAACTGAACCAGTTGACCAATCTGACCCTGTTGCTGCTTTGCTTGGCTGATTGCCAGTGATACTCAATAGAGCCAGTTCACACTTTCTGTGGCTTGCCAAATTGGCTGTAGAGTGCTGACTTTGTCATCTGTTGTAGCATCTGTCAACCCTGTTGAGCCAAGCTGTTGCCTGACCCCTTGCATACTATAACTCAGTCAACTAAAGCCATCTACACCCTTGTGTGATCAGCTGTTGAACCTGTTGAGCCATCTACCTTACCTTTTTGGTACATAACCAGTGAAAATTGTGTTTGCCAAACCCCTTGCATGCTCATTCCCCTGTGCAAACTGGTGTAATTACTCATTGTGCAAACCCTGCTGAAATCTTGAGCTCTCCTGTGCTCTGTGCATCTGCCCTGCAACTGTTGTGCAAACATCTGTGAACAGAGGGGTCAACTGACCCTGTTGACACTTTGTGGTCTGCCAAATATTAGTCATCTGCTGTTGCATCTGCTAATCAGTACATCTGTGTAACAACATCTGTGATCTGTGCATGACCCTGAGCTATTTGAGTGATTGTTGAGCGACTGAGTTTGCATTAGCATTTCATTTGTATGCCACGCACAAAACCTGCATATGCTGCACCTTGAGCACCTCATACAATTTTTTGTGAGTTTCTTGCGCACCTGCTAAACATGACCATGTCTTTGTATTACTCTGTGCACACAACCAAAGACATAGCCTGAGCTGTGCTGTGACTTGCATGAGCTGTGCTGTTGCATGAGCTGCCCTGTGCATTTTTACACAATTGTTGTTTTTCCT
Organism: Papaver armeniacum; assembly: GCA_023531295.1. Classification (NCBI taxonomy): domain Eukaryota; kingdom Viridiplantae; phylum Streptophyta; class Magnoliopsida; order Ranunculales; family Papaveraceae; genus Papaver; species Papaver armeniacum. The sequence goes on from JAJJWW010004761.1 coordinate 599,444, forward strand.
ATGCTCTGCACTCGTCAAAGCACCCCTGTGTGCTAGAATTTGTGTATGATTTTTGTTGTGAATTGTATTTTACAACTGGGCTGGAACCCACACCCACTAGGCCTCCCACATAAACTGGGCTGTGCAAATTGCACATAACCTAGGCCTTACATTACCTGGGTTGAGACCCACTGTGCAACAAACTGAAGCCCACTGTGCACTGGGCTGTGCAACTGGGTTGTGCAACAAAACTGCACACGACCTGGGCTCTGCACATACCCTGAAGCCCACTTAAACCAAAACTGAGCCCACAACAGCTGGGCTTTGCATAACAACTAGGCTGTGCATCTTTGCATAACTTGGGCTGCACATTTGCAGCAACACCAAGCACTCCTGTGGGTTTAATTCTAAAAATTGGGTGCCATTTCCTTGTATCACCTTTGCTTCTCTGTGTTGATATGATTTGATGTGTGCTAAGCTATGCTTCTTTTTGAGTTCAAATTGAGTTGCTAGATCATGTCAGGATTTTGGTCTGCAACTGGGGACGGAAACAAATCCATCAGATAGCTTGCTTACGGGCATGCTTCACAATATGAATCCCCCACAGACCATAGTGATTTTAGGGAATACTATCAGGGCCCTGACCTTGAATACTCATACCCTAATCATTATGACCACATGTATCATCAACCACCATGGGAGGATGAGCAATTCTATTCTCCAATGAACCCATGTATGCAGTCTATAATGGAAAACCTCATGCTCATAGAGCAAAACAATGCTAGGTTTGAATTGAATGCAATGCATGATCATCCATATAGCAACATGTCTGAATTTCCCTTCTCTAGTGAACCATGTGCACAACCATATAATGATCATTCATATGAAACAAGGATACCCACTAGTGAAGACTCTCCTTCCATTGAACATCTTAACATGTTCTTGAGAATGAATCTCAGTCATCTACAAAATATAGAAAGGGAGTATACCAATAGTCAACCCACTAATGTTGAATATGAATCTCACCTAGAGGAAAATGAGTTGACTGAGAACACCAATCCTGTTGCTAGGGATGAGTATGCATATTACTCAGATGATGAATATGATACTTTAGAAGAGCATGTGTATGATGAAAATATAGTGGAACCTTTGGGTTCAGAGACGTTAAGCGTCTCTTCTGTGAACCCTATGAATGATACTTTTTCTAACATTCATACATACGATGTTGACTCTGAGTTTGGGTTTGTGCAATTCTTCAGTGAAAGTGAGCATGCTACACAACTTGTTTGTGACTTAAGAAAGGATGAATCTTCTGTTGACACTAATGTTCTTATGGATCATGATAGTATTTTTGTGTCGATTCCTGCCCATGTCACAATATGTTGCTTCTTCCGATTTGCCTATGCAAGACACAAAGCTTTTGGATAATGATGATTATGACATGGAGATTGATGAATTGTTCTATGCAAGTGAGCATGATTTACCTTTGTCTGACCTTAGGAAAGTGTGTGATGGTGCAAATGATCTTATACATGAAAACAACTTAGATGTACCTAATCTCTCTCCTAAGGAACAGATTGAAACTCCTCCACCAAACCTAGGTGTAGTTTGTAACAAAATTGCAAAACCAACTTTTCTGAAAATGCCTAATTTAGGCCTAGAGCTTTGTGCTTCCCAAGTCCTTTTGGACTATTTTGCATCAAAGTATAACACTTTTAAGGAGCCACAGTTGGAATGTGTATATCTGCCGTTCTTAGCAAAAATCATTTTGAGTTAGACCTTTTGCATGATGTACCTTTAAAATTGCAAGATTTTGTGCTCAAGAACACATCTGTTGACAAGTTTAGGTTTGGGGGTAACTTGTTCACGTATGCAATCTTTCTGCACTCTCATTTATATCTGTGTAAGGCTGTTGATGTTTGTACATATTGTCTTTTGGGTTGATCCTCAACTCTTTAGATTGTTGGTGTATGGTGAATTTTCATTGTATATAATCCAGTAGGACTTGTTAAATTTCTTTTAGTCTTCTTGTGCATATATTGTGCTAATCCGATATGATCTCCACTGAGAATGTTGGATTCTAGCCTTGACAAATGAAGCTCTAACCTTGCTCCCTCCGACATCCGGTAATCTCTTCCCTTTTCTCTTATCAGCATAGTTCTCATGGTATGTGACTGTTTATTATCTGTTGAAACATTGAGGACAATGTTTGATTTAGGTTTGGGGGTGCATGTGCATTTGCATATAGAGTTTTTAGTCTTTTATTTTAAAAAAAAAAAAAAAAAAAAAAACTCTTTGTAAATATGTACATAAAAACCTCCAACTTTTAGAGATTTTAGAGTCACTAGCATGCTTCTAGCTATGTTTACATAGAGAGTCTGACCGAAATAACAGAACTTGGAAGTACTGGAGAACATAATCGGGTTTCTTAGTTGATTAGAGCGTTAAAGTTGGATTTAACCATACCGGAGGGCGAATTAGGTGTTGTTTAGATATTCGGTAGTAGAATTGTGATCACCCATAGTGGAGACTACCCATTTTACATCAAGCGAGGTACCGACCTTCACTCTTTGTGACTTTCTAGAAAAGCTGTTAGAGTGTGTGTCACCGTACGTCAATTTCGGGTAGGAATGGTGAGCTACCCAACTTCGCACCACTTCCAGCACTATTTTTGATCTTTTGAGTGCTAATTTTGTCAATCATGAGGGTGACGTTTAAAGATGAAAACTCCTTCTAAATATCGATTTGCAGTTAGCATCACTCTCTCTCCCTCTCAACAACATCAACAGATTCATAGAAACATATCATCGTCAGCAAGCGGAGCATCATCAGAATATTTGAAGAAAAGTTGAAATAATCCAAGGTTTACGTGCAACAAAGGAAAGAAAAGAAAAGAAGATGAGAATTAATGAAGTTTGTGGAAAATTGAGTTTTATTGTTTTATTGTAATTCTAAAAAAAAAAAAAAAAAAAAAAAAAAATGAGTTAGTATTTTAATTGTTGTTATTTTCATGTAAAAAAAAAAGTGTTTGTCAAGTTTTTATGAAGTTCAGAAGTTCATCATCAACATTTGAAGACCGAAGACCGAAGATTGAAGACGTTTCTATGAATGCTGAGAGAGTGATATTAATTGCCGATCGGGTGAGAAGGTAAGTGAGTACTCCCATCCTTGCTAATGGTTGATTTCCTTTCTTAGAGATCATCAGAAAAAGATTCTTTTTGTCCACACATTTGTGGAGTCTCCAGAAATTATTTCGGAAGGTTATCCTTCTTACCTATAACGTGTGCAGGATTTCTCTCTTTATTCCTGCCTGCACACATGAGAGACTAAAAAGCGATCTTTTTGAGTGCAATTATCATAAAACCCTAATGGTGAGGCGAAGTCGAGGCTTATGATCACAATCGAATCCGAATTCTTTCATATGGTATGGTTACTTCTCGCTCAAAGACTTAAGGATGAGAATGCATTCTTTGGTAGTTCTAACTTCTTGTTACTAGCATGCAGAAATTCTATGTCCTCATAGCTCCTTGGATGCTTGAGACTCTTTTACACTATGAAGTTGGAGAAGGTTTTGTGGGTACACCTCTGGTAAACCCTCACGAGACTACAACTCGTCCACTAGGGACACCTAGGGGTTTAAAGGCTTAGTGCATACGCTAAATGCATTCGAGAGACCTGCGACAGGGGTATAGTTAGGATTTCTTAATTTATGTTTCACTTGAGGACAAGTAAAATTCAGGTTTGGGGGTATTTGATGAGTGCCAAATATTGCATATTTCTACATCTATTTATTGGCATTTAACTCATCTTTTGTACTCAGAAATCAGATATTATCCCAGATTCTGTATTTTCTTTGTTTTCAAGAATAAATATTTGTACTAATTAATTTTGTGTTTTTAGGTAGTAAATAAAGCTCGGAGAAACGAAGGAGCCAAAGAGCAGAGAATTGGAGACGAGCGTCTATGGAGCAGAAAGCCAAAGCCCGCGCACGCAACAGTTGCAACCCAACAAGGAGCAACCCATTTACAAGACATGGTCTTGAGCTATCCAAGACCCGGCCCATGACCCGGATCCGAGCCCGTTCCTTCCGAGCCGTTAGATTTTCATCCTACGGTCGCATCACGCACGCATCGGATTCACCCAGATCATACGGTCGCTCCGCCTTGCACATCAACTCCTGATGCTCCCGCTCAACACCACACCACCTATATATTCTCCCATCAACCAAACCAAACGCACCCTATTCTCTCTTTCTCTTCCTCCCCCGACCAGTTCAGAGAAAACCATTCTCTCCACCTCCTTCACCCATACCTGTTACAGAGCCACCACCTCACCACCCACATCTTCTTCCCTGACACCACAGCTACCAACAGCTCCTCAACCACCTGCTCCACCACTCTTTCTCGAGTTATCTCTTTCATAGCTTCTCCATACCCTAGAAGCTAGGTTAGAGATAACTAGAGCTAGGGTTTCCCAACAATCAATCAAGGGAGTTGCTGAAGACGAATTGACAGAGGAGAGCACTGATACAGCGACGTGGGTGAGAGGGTACTCTTTTACTTTTCCAATTTGAAGTTAATTAGGGTTTGGAGTTGCAGATATAAATAGAACTGAGGTGAGGATGTTTGAAGGCATGCCTGGGCTAGCCAGAGCACCAACTTAGTTTTATTTGTGTTTTATTGTCTCTGAAATGTTCTAATTTGATTCACCAGGGTGTTGATGAAACCCCTGATTTTCATGCCAAAGCATACTTATCCTTAGCTGTGTTTTTGCTGGATTATAATATGATTAGGATTAAGTGATTAATTGATGAAGCTTACAAGCCTGTGATGAGCTGTACTGTAAGAAGACAGCTCATACTAGGGGTTAGTTAGCAAAATTAGTTATCAAACATCCATTTTAGACCTTCAAAGGAAGGCACAAGAACATAGCTTAAGATACCTGGCCTGAGCATGAAGTTAGAGGTGGATTCACTACCCTGGCAGCTTGCAATTTGTTACAACCCATCCTTTTCCTTAGTTCATTGTCACATCTTTATCCAGTCGTATCGACAACCTCAGCTGTGTTACACATCTTTGAATTCAGTTTAGTAAGCCCTAGATTAACCACACAGCAACCCAAGTCTCTGTGGGATCGACCTGTACTTGCCACGCCTCCAACAGGCGCTGTGCACTTGCACTAATACGTAGGAAACACATCTTTAAATTCCTACCATCAGACTCAACGAAGAAAGATCTGCTGCACAACAACACGAAAGGAAAAGACGAAAGGCGAATGCCAACGAAGTAAAAGATTGAGGCTTCAAATTCCCCAAAGCCCCCTCAGCTCAAGAAGGAAGCACCTCCGCCACCCCGGTAGCAGACACTTCTGCTAAATGACAATTACATAAATGCACTCCTCTACAACCTTAGAAACCAACTTTTTCACCGGTGGAACAAATAAAGAAAATCAACATCGGAACGGAGACAGAACCAAAGATGATCAACATCGGAACTTTACTAGAAAAGGATGAGGAGATGAAACTACAAAGGCTATTACGGGACTACGCAGATGTCTTTGCATGGTGAATGGAAAACATGCCAGGAATTGACCCAAATTTGGTCTCCCACCACCTTCGGCTCAAACCAGAAATGCCCCCATTCAAGCAACGTATCCGCAAGGTGGCAGATATCTATCAGGAAGAAGTAGAGAAGGAGTTATAAAAACTCCTAGCAGTAGGATTCATACGAGAAGTCAAATATCCCACGTGGATATCCAACATGGTTATTGTACCCAAGAAGAACGGAGGCGTGCGCATCTGCATCGACTTTAGCAATCTCAACAAAGCATGCCCCAAGGACAGCTACCGCTACCAAATATTGACCAACTGGTCAATGTAACTGAAGGTCACCAGAGGCTGTCCTTCATGGATGGTTACTCGGTTACAACCAAATCGCCCTTGCAGAAGAAGACCAGGAGCATACTGCGTTGTTTACCCCACGAGGCTAGTATTGATATACAAGTATGACTTTTGGACTAAAGAACGCGGGGGCAACATACCAGCGATTGGTAGACAAAATCTTTACACCATGGATATGCAAGATATTAGAAATTTATGTGGACGACATGCTTGTCAAAATCAAAGAGGCGAAAAACCACCTATTGGACCTAAGGGAGATATTCGAAGCCATGAGAAACTTTCACATGAAAGTTCCTAGGATACTTGGTAACTAAGCGAGAAATAGAAGTAGACCTCGAAAGGGTCAGAGCAGTAATGGAGATGCCATCTTCGACAATACTAAAAGGAGTACAAAAGCTAAATAGAATCTTGGCCTCCATGGGAAGATTCATAGCAAGGTCGTCGGACAAATGCAAAGCATTCTTCGATACACTAAGGAAAGGAACCAGGTTCATATGGACCACGGAATGCGAGCAAGCTTTCCAAAAAATCAAGGAGTACTTGGCATCAATACTTATCTTACAAAAGCCGAAGATAGGTGAAATACTCACTCTATACTTAGCAGCAAAAAACTACGTTGTAAGCGCAGTATTGGTACGAGACCAAGGACAAGGAGAAAAACCCATCTACTACATCATCAAGACACTCAGTTCAGCGGAGCGCAACTACACCAAGGTGGAGCAACTTATATATGCCTTAGTAGTGGCAACACAAAAACTAAGGATATATTTTGATGCACATACCATCCGAATCTTCACAAAGGCTCAGATAGGTCAAATCCTCGATAGCACGGAGAAAATTAGAAGGGTGGCAAAATGGAATGCCATGATCAAACAGTTCCACATAATCTTTGAAACAAGGAAGGCTGAGAAATCACAAATTTTAGCAGACTTTATGGCAGACCTACCTCTCATCGACGAGGCAGAGATAAACGACATCCCAAGAATGGAGGAAGACAAGCAAGAACCGGAGGATATGCTAGAACCTCAGAATTCACGAAGATGGGAAGTATTCGTAGATGGCTCCTCCAATGGAGAAGGCGCAGGCATAGGGATTGTAATAACAACCCCTACCGGAGACCGACTCATCTACGCAGCCAGGTTAGAATTCGAACAATACACCAATAACATCACAGAATATGAGGCGGTCATACATGGTTTACGCTTGGCTCGGGAGCTAGGCTTATCAGATGTTCGGTTGACTAGTGACTCATGGTTGGTCATTAAACAAATCGAACTCAAATACCAAACTTTGGATCCAATGCTATCTTCATACTTTAAACTAGCTCAGGTACATGCATCCAAAATCAGCAACGTAACATTCAGGCATGTATGTCGAAAAGGCAACAGAAACGCAGATGCCTTATCATTCACATCCTCTATGCTAAAGGATAGAAATACCACCGCCGTGTAAGTTAGAAGGATATACGAACCTTCGATAGAAGGACCCATCTCAGACGCTGAGGAAACTTTGGCTGTTCAAACTCGGTCCATGAGAGAAGCAGACCAAAGACAATCAAACGAAGAGATAAAAGAATCAGATGACGAAGATGGAGAATCTGACAAAAACCAATCCATGTCAGACAAAGGCAATGAAAACGAAGCAGAAGATGATTGGAGGATTCCAATCCACCAGTACCTTGACAAAGGTACCTTGCCAGCCGATGTTAAGGAAGCTCAGAAACTCTAATCAAAAGAAGCAATGTACAACCTTCGTGACGGAATACTATATAGGAGGTTATTTCTCGGACCTCTAATGTGATGTCTCTCACGAACCGAATGAAAGAAAATACTCCACGATATACACAGCGGAGATGCTGACAACCATAGCGGAAGAATATCCTTGGCGGTCAAAACCAAAATGCAAGGATACTACTGGATAAGCATGGACGAAGATTCAAAGAACGTGGCTAAGCGATGTGAAAGATGCCAACGCTTTGCCAGGAAGATCAAAGCACCAGAAACAAAGCTCAACTCAGTCATCAGCCCTTGGCCATTTGTCAAATGGGGGGTTGATATTGTCGGACCCTTGATAGAGGGAACCTCGAAAAGAAAATACCTTATTGTGGCTACGGATTACTTCACCAAGTGGGTGGAAGCAAAGCCTTTGGCAAGAATTAGGGACACAGATGTCTTTAAATTCTTATTTGAGCAAATCATATGCAGGTTTGGAATACCAGCCGCCATAGTCTCAGACAATGGCAAACAGTTGCAAGGAAAGAACATCGACATGTTGTGTGATACTTTCAACATTCAGAAGAACAAGTCCACTCCTATATACCCTAAGAGAAATGGACAAGCGGAGGCGACCAACAAAACCATAGCGATGAACTTAATGAAGAAGCTAGGAGCTTACAAAATGAGGTGGTGCGAACAACTGCACAATGTCCTATGGGACTATCGAACTACAAGAAGGTCAGCTACAGGGGAAACTCCATTCTTGTTGACCTACGGAGCCGAAGCAGTCATCCTAACGGAGATAATACTCCCAACGACAAAAACGGAGGCATGAGAGAAGAATCTAACAACAGACTTGATGTTAGAAAAGTTGGATGATCTTGAGGAAAGAAGGGAGGTAGCCTTTCAAAAGATGGTGAACTATCAACGAAGGCTAGCTCGAGAATACAACAAATGGGTCATCCTTCGGAACTTTGTGGCTGAGGAATACGTACTACGTCAAATACCACCATATCAAAGAAAGAAGGAGTGGGGCAAGCTAGCTCCGACGTGGGACGGACCGTACATTATACCCAACATTGTCGGAAAAGGATCTTACTATCTAAGAACCTCCAAAGGCGAAGTACTACAGCATCCTTGAAATGCGATGTACCTAAAAAAGTACTACCCGTAAGAGAATGGTGATTACTCAGGAGAAGAAAGGAAAGGGCAATAGCCTACCATGTTCTATCCCTGATTTAAGGTATTATAAACCTTATTAATCAATGAAAGAAACTTTTTGCTAAAAAAATAGTTTTGATTAATACAATTGGGTTAGAATAGACACCCTCCGTCAGGATTGACGATGAGGCATAAGAAAAAATAAGATATCCCCTATAGAGATACCTTGTCGAAGTAAAGCAGTCTTCACGCTGAACGCGTAGGGTTATAGGAAAATTATTGCCCACGTAGGGACCTTCGCCACCATGATACCTTATGGCCAAAGGATATCCGGGTAGGACATTGAATGTTCCACCAAAGGTTAAGCATACCTTAGCACCTTGTGATGATTGTGCAATCAATTGGACACAATACGTTCTAAACAAAATATTCATAACATAAGTGAAATAATAATTTTACCAAAATATACCTAACATGTCTTAAAAGTTGCAGATAACAAAGGTTCAAACCGCCGGAAAGCATTGTTTAAAATAAGGGAGACATCACAAAGGCACCTCAACTGAGGGTATAAAATAACAAAGAGTCTGGTTAAACAAAGCTGGATACGACATAATCAAGGATAAGGAATACGAGGAAAGACAACTCCGTCAACTTGACGTTCAGCTTCAGCAAAGGCATCATTGATGTAATCAATGGCTGAGCGCTCGAATTGCACCTTCATTTGGCAGGCCTGAGTCTCCAAATCAGAGGCCGATTTTCAACGAAGCTCCATCACCTGTGTACTGAGATGGTCATTAGCATGCTGAAATGACTCGGCTTTAAACTTGGAAGCAGCATCAAATTGGCGAGCTATCTCCAAAAAATATACTTGGCCCTCAAGACGACTAATCTTAGCATTCGCACCTACAAGCTGCTCCTGGAGACCTGCGGAAATAAAAAGGATAAGTAAAGAGCAAAGGCAATACGGGGCACAAAGAATGTTGCAGGAATAAGAAAGCCCTAAGCTACCTCCATCATGGCTAAGGGATTCTTCTAAACTATGTTGGGCTTCGGCAACATCCACCTCAGCGGCATCGAGATCCTCCACAAGGGTGTCTCGTTCAGTCCGGAGATCCTCAACATCAATCCGGAGCGAAGCATTCTTAGAGAACAAAACCTGGTAAACATTCTCTAACTCTTCCAATCTCTTGATCATAGATGCATGGGACATGTAAGAAGACGCGGAACCAGCCTTGCTAAGTTTGTTCTTAAGAGAACAGACCTCAGAAGACAATATGTTACGTTCTGCAGTAACCTTAGCTAAGGAAGCACATGCATCTTCGAAATCTGCATAATACTTTTTACGGATAATTTCTTGAGCTGAGAGGCGCTTCTCGACTAAGGCAATATCCTCTTTTTGCTTTAAAATGAGATCTTCTTTCCACTTAAGGGTTTCGTCACATTCTTTACGGAGCAAATCCATCTTCTTCACAAGATCTGAGTTATGAGCTGACTCAAGGGAAATTTGGGCCTCGTTATGAACAGTCACGTTCATCAACCTATCAGACTTCTTCTGATAATACCAAACATCGGAGGTCAACTTGGATATCTGCTCTCGAAGATGTCTAAGCTCACTTGAGCTACCAACTGGCATGCGTAGGATCTCTCAGGACTAGGCTTACAGAAAATAATAAAAACAAATCTAAGGGAAAGAAGAAACGAACCTATAACTTTGGAGGATTCAGCAGCCAAAGCAGAATCAGTGGCCTTGCGTCCATCCTCAGCAGCCTTTGCAGCATTATTAGCACTCTCAAGAGCCAACAAACAAGCTTCTAGAGACCTCTAATTTTTCCTCAGATCGCTCTCTAACAAAGATACCTTGGCGACAGAATCAACATCACTGGAAGAAGGTTGTTGCGCGCTAGCAAGGGCATGATATTGACAGGTACGCTCCAGCAGGGCACTCAACTGAGTACACTTTTCCATATAAAACTTAAACAAGGTACAACCAACATCGATTTGTTTGCAAAACTGCAAACAATGGAACAAGGCCATCACAAGATTTGAGTTATAAGCAAACTCAAAAGGAGATTTGGGGACTCATTATGAGTAACCATATTCATTCATATATCATACTTCTTCTGATGATATTAAAATCGGAGGTCAACTTAATTATCTGCTCCCAAAAGATGTCTAAGCCTACCGGAGCTACTAGCAGGAAGGCATATATCCCCTCAAGACAATCGAAAGCGTACATATACGTTTTTGACACACATCAGAAGAATAATTACGAAGGAACGAAGTCTACAAGGGGCACCTAACTAAAAGAAGACTTCCTGGGAAACATACAACTAACACTGAAAGGAGGGCTCCATAAACCCAAATACTTTTCCTTTTAAAAGCTACGAGAACCATCTTTCTAAAAGAAAAAGGGGGCAAGCATACATCAACCACAGTCAAGGGCGACACAATTCTAAAATAACATACATCAACCACAGTCAAGGGCGGCACAATTCTAAAGTATCAAGGTAGTCCGCAGAGCACTATATATTATTCCAAAGCATCGAAAGGAAACATTTCGACTAAGTAGAAGAAGGAGATCCTAAGCCACAACCGACGCCATCTCCTAAACCATGCTCAGAATCGGAAAGCTCCTCCTCAACATCAGTAAGATCCGCATCCGAAGTTGTAGGACCAGAATATCACAACACTAATACTTCGTGAGATTAATAAACAACTGCATCGCGAAGGAGTCGCATGGAGGTAAATAAATGACGTAATAGATGACGACAGTTAGAACATGAGGAAAGTGTGAAGACTTGGCGAGATTTAAGAGTGTCGCGAAGGCAAACACTAATACTTCGCGAGACGTTTCCGAAAATAAGGGACAAAGATAGCTGTCATCCACTATGTAATACCCTATATAAAGGGTCGAGTAAGTCTGTTGTAAGAGAGGTCTTTTCGAATTGTTAAGCAAGTCATTAGGAGAGAGAAAATTAAGAGTGATTGTAATTTCACTAGCTCTGTTCTTCATTTCTTTGTAAATCTTGGAAGAAAACAATTAATAAAACACATTATTATTCATCTTCAAATGGATTGAATAAGCAAATTCGAGTGAGGTGTGTAGTGTAGGATTTCCTGCAACTACATATGCGCTAGAAACAGGGATTGAAGAAGATCAACCTTGTGAATTGGAAGAATTAGGGATAACAAGAAAGAAATCTTGAATAATTTTTAACAAATTACTAAAATTGAGAAATGGCTAGGAGAAAGAATGCATCAGAACAACCAACGATCGTAAGGAGAAGTGGAAGATTAGTGGGAGAAAGAAGAAATGAAGTAGGAGAACCATCAAGGATAGATGCAAGAAATGGAGAAGAAGATCCAATTCAACCACCAATTCAACCATCAACTCAACCACCAATTCAACCAAAGACTAAACATGAGTAATCGATTATGATAGAGTGAGCGTGCATACATGGAGATCAGATTCTACGGAAGAAAGAGAAGAAGTACAACAATTGATGAATAATAGACAGGAAGAGAGAAATCGAGAAGAGATGGGAGAAACAATTCGTGGAAATGAAGAAATCGCGGCATTAGAAACGCTGAGACAGACAATACACGAAGAAAGGCGGTTAGAAGCAGAAGAACGCGCGAATCTAACAAGGCAAAACCACGAATTGAGGATGGAAAATAGGAGGCTGCAAAATAGAAGATCAAGAAGTAGTAACAGATCGAGATCAGGATCGACTAGAGAAAATGGGAGAAGAACATTACCTGCGGAGAACATTAATGAAGAAAATTTGGAAAGAGAGTTAAATCATGGCGAAGAAGGTCGCGAAGAGAGAGAACTAATAGAAAATCGTTATATTTTGGTAAACAATCACGATGATGGAAATCAAGAAGATAGGCAGCCTCGAGGACAGAATAACCCAATTAATGAAGAAAATCAGGAGGAAAGAAGAAGAGCACTACATGGGAGAGAAACACAAAGGAAACAAAAGGAAATTGAAGATGATATTGAAAAGCATTACATTGAGCAAGCACGTCTAGCCCGCGAGAGAGATAGATTGAGAGCATAAATGGAAAATCGGGAATTGGAAGAAGCGATCCGGCAGAATAATCATGATAATCGAGAGAGGAGGCGCGAGAGAAATCGCAGAATTAATGAGACCGATCAATTCAAATTCTGAGGCAAATGAACAAATTCTGCGAGAATTGGCAGAGATGAGAGGAATATTGAACAACAGAAGAGAAGGAGGAGGGAGAAGGCAGTTAGATGAAGCTATCGCGGAGGCTGCGAAAAATCCTTTTACATTAGAAGTGCAGTTAGGAGGAATACCCCCAAAATGCAACTTACCAGCGCTAACTAGCATTTTTGATGGATCAACTTGTGCAGTACAACACATCAAGGCTTATGTGAGATGTATGCTACAATGGGAAAACCATGACGCTATACTATGCAAATACTTCGCGTCAAGTTTAACAGGAGAAGCTTTAAAATGGTTTGAGGGTTTACCAAGGAATACGATCACATCATTCAATCATTTACATGCTATATTCTTGGGGGCGTATATAAGTAACAACTCTTCGCGACCTGGCATTGAAGATGTATTTGGACTAAAACAAAGAGTTGGCGAGAGTCTAAGACATTTAACTATCAGATGGAAGACGATGTGCAGCGAGATGGCCGGCAGGGTAGATGAAAGATACCTCATACTGTCATTCATAAATGCTATGTTCGCAACCAATCTATTATATGTTCGGAGTTTTCGAGTTAAGAATACAATTACAATGACTGAATTACGAGAGCTCCAGGAGGAATATATTGCTTTAGAAGAAAGACGAACGAGATGGAATCTTACCCCAGTGGCAAACACAAATTCTAGTGTCGCGAATGGAAGTTTATTACCTCAACTAATACACACAGTGGCGAGCACATCGCAAGGTCAACAGGAAAGAAAAGCAGTTGATATAGAACCAAAGTTAGTGGCTATGGGAAGTCGCGATCAGGAAGAGTTTGAAAGAGAAAGAAATTTCTACAACCGTGGCGGAAACAATAAAATTCAAAGGCTTGATCAACCACAAGAATCCTATGGAGGTCAAAGGTATAATTCGCAAGAGACTTACGGAGGCCGTGAGAGGCGGGAATTATCATAGAGGACAGTGAAGTCACGAGTAGTGTGGGAGGAAATTAAAATGCCGCCATTGAACGCCGATTGTGGAAAAAATATGGGAAGCAATACTTTTGATGGAAAACATACCTGCACCATGGAACATGGGAAGTGAACCACCACCTGGAGATAGAAGTCACGAGTTCTGTTCTTACCACCGCTTTCATGGGCACCTAACAAATGACTGCAGAAACATCAAGAGAATTATCCTAAGAATGATTGATCAAGGAAAGCTAAATCACTTTTTAAAAGAAGAAGAGAAAGTTCAACATTTGCCACCCCCACCGGCAAAGGGAAAAGAAACATTTGTTATAGAAGTTGGGGCAAAGGCTAAAAATTTGTTTTGCAACTCCATTGTACACTCATACCGCACTATTGAAGATTTTCATGACAATGTACTTAGTAGAGTTTTCGCGAGGGATGCTGATGATAAAGAAGTGATGAATGTTGCGAAGACATCGCAGCTAAAAGAGTGGCAACTGCAGATTATTTCTTTCTCGGCTGAAGAAGTACCCAAAGGAAGAGAAATACATGATAGCCCACTGGTTGTGAAGCTGGAAATTAATCCAAAACCCATTGATGGCGAAGATGATGAAGCGGAAAATTGTTGGGCAATCAATAGAATATTGATTGATACTGGCAGTTCAGTCAACATTCTTTTCTACCATACTTACAAAACTATGGGAGGAAGAGATGAAGACTTGATCCCTTCAACATACAAAATATATGGTTTCAACGGTACCGCGAACAAGCCCAAAGGAGAAGTGCACATGAGGATACCCTTGCAGGGGTTATCGACTGATATTTTGTTTTGTGTAGTTGATGTGGAATCTCCCTACAATGCATTGATTGGAAGACCATGGCTTCATCAAATTCTGGGTATAGCATCGACATACCATCAGTGCATAAAATTTCCACATCCTAGCGGTGTCGGAATTATAAAAGGAGATTGGATAGAGGGGAAAAAGTGTTATGAGGTGGATGTAGAAAGCTGCGAAGAGAGAACAGCAAAAAAGAAAGGTTGGAGGAAGAATGTACAGGATGAACAAAGAAAAGAAAGACTAATGGTAGATGCCATAGAAACAAAAGAAGAAGAGATGCTGCGAAGTGAATGCACAAAAGCAACTGAGTATCATGATGCAAAGGAGACATTGAAATGGTGGACTGATGCGAGGCGAGTAAGGAAGTAAGAATAAAAGGTGTAAAAAATGAATAATTGCGAAAAAAGATAACAATTTAGTGATGAAAGCATGATAAGGATAAGAAGCAGAGATGATGGTTGCGGAAAAATTGTGCGAGAATCTCGCCATGAAGAATGTATACAAATCTATTGAATAATGGAACTGAGATTGTGCGATAACTTCGCAGACAAATGATTGAATAAATTGATAAAATGAATGAGTGAGTGAATGGGACAAACCTTTATGGCGTACACCCTAGTTCGCGAATGATATTTCGCAAGAGGCAAATGTAAGACCTAAAGTACGTCATATAAGGGGGTATCTCTTAACATGGCTCAGGTGGAAGGTTACACCGCTCCTGAAACCTGGGTCATGGAGATTTGGGGCCCATGAAAGCCTATCCGGGGGAGATACCTTGGATTTCCAACTATATATATAAGGTTATACCCTGGTTGGACGCCTGAGGGTCTCTCCCAAGGAGTCAGTGTATGACCAAGGCGCCGAGGTACACGGTTGAGTCAAGAGTGCGGGGAGCATGGAACTTCCTTACCACTCTTGACAAGTCTTGGCACATGCTGCACTCGGCCCGAAGAAAACTCCACTTAGGGTGCAGTCTCGTAACCATAAACCATATAGGTATAAGGGATAAGAGGCTGCGAAAACAACTGGTTGTTGTTAAGACCGGATGGGAGGAGCTAGTCTTGTATGGCCGATGTACGCCTCCTTGAAGGGGCAACCAGGGAGAAGATAAGGCGGCACCCTCCATTAGGAGCCGATAAGTGTCAAAAGACGCAAATGTCATGAGGCTTTATTTTCGCAAGAAAATTTAGACTTATCATATTTGTGCAATGATCCTGCAGAGGCAATAATACTAACGCGAAGGTAAGACGAGATCAATGGGTTTTTACATGAAAATGTAAGAACGTCCCGCGATTTCGTCGCAAAGACGACAATGTGCCGGGATTTTATGGTCGCAAGAACATTTAAACCTGCCATATTGTCGCAAATATAATGTCCTGCAGAGGCAAAAATACTAAAGAAATGATAAGACAAGGTCAATGGGTCATT
This sequence comes from Papaver armeniacum, assembly GCA_023531295.1. Lineage (NCBI taxonomy): Eukaryota > Viridiplantae > Streptophyta > Magnoliopsida > Ranunculales > Papaveraceae > Papaver > Papaver armeniacum. Next base: position 615,603 of record JAJJWW010004761.1, read on the forward strand.
ATATGAAAGTGTAAAGACGGCCTGGGATCTTGTCGCAATGAGGGGTGGCAAAATAAGACCTTTACTTAGGAAGGCATAATAAGACCACACAAATAATGATAAGGCAAGGTCAATAGATTTCTTAATCCATGAAGATATCTAGCGATCTTGTCGCAGTGATAATGTATAAATTTAAAAAAAAAAAAAAAAAAAAAAAAAAAAAAAAAAAAAGATATATATATTTATATCTCGCGAGAATGATTATATCTAACTCGCGTCTTATGGACAGAGGCAAGAATGATTATATTTAACTCGCGAGAATGATTATATTTAACTCGCGAGTTGATTATATCTTATGGACGGAGGCAAGTGTGAAGTTATAATTACAAAGAAGGGTTGTTTGATTAATATATCTGAACAAAGGAAGCAAAAGTTGAAATTTACATTCAATAGTCGAAGATATATGTATACAGATATTACAAGAAATCAAAGAAGAAAGAGAAATTATTTCTTTGCTGGTTCTTCTTCTTCATCTGATTCTTTGGTTCCATCACTCTCGTCGTCAGATTCTTCTTCTTCTTCATTAGCTTCACTATCGAAACATCCGAGACGGGCAAGTTCTCGGGAACTTCTTCAGCAAGAAAAGGATATGAATGAAGAGGAATGTTGTGATCATTACAAACTATTTCCATAGCTTGATTGCGAAAACGAACAGCATCATTATTAAAATTCGCCACTGTAGTTTGGAATTGCTGCTTCAGTTTAGAATATTTATTCTCGCGGAGAGAGAGATCCATCGCGAGTTGTTCTTTTTCGGTTTCAAGCTCTCCAATTCTAGTCTCGAAATCTCTTTTCGATTCTGAAAACATGAGGAAATGAATTAATGTTAATAATACAAAAGGAAAAAGAACAGAAAAATAAAGAAGTATGACAAACAACCTTCTCTTTCAAAGATCATGTCCTTGATTAAGGTAGTTTGCTCGGTGCGAAGACTAACATCAACACCTAAGTTATTTCTAGCGTTATCTAAAACCTTCGCAGCCCAGGCAAATTCATCATCATTATTTATGACAAAAAGTGAACGAATTTGATCTTCTCGCTCGCTAAGTAGGGTATTTTGACGAAGGAGCTCATCTCGCTCAACTTGCACATCAAGGAGAGATTTTTGAAATTTTTCTAATGCCTGTGCACCTCTGTTAGTAATGCGATCTTTTTCATCTATGAGATCACTAACTTTCTTCCTTAAGGCTTTGGATTTCTTCTTGGAATCAAGGTACATTCGTATAAAGTGATTAGCTAAACTTAAGCTAGCCCTATGCTCGATTTTTAAGAGATGGTGTTTGGATTGAAGATCCTTTAATAAAAGAAGGTTAGCATCATTTGAAGAACTACTTAGAGATTCATTGAGGCGAGCAAGGAGTACATCATCATCCATGGGCTCGGGAAATGAATGAAGAAGAATGGACTCTTCAGAGAGATTATATATGTCTGCGAAAATAGTAAGTCAGGCAAAGAAAAGTAAATGATAAAATAAAAGAAATCTGAGGAATAAAGATTGATATACCATAAAGCTGCTGATTTGCACTTTCAAGAGTAGATACTCTATTCTGTTGAGAAGTAAGCTCAGCCTCCAGCTGTTTAATCCGTTCATCCTTCTCGCGAGATGTCGCAGCTTCATTCTCTAGTTCTCGCATCTTATCTTTAAGTTGCAAATTTTTCTTTTCGAGATTGCTGTGTCTTTTCTCAAGGTCAGAGGCGACAACAAAAGAAACTCTCCCAGACTACAAAGAAAAATATAGAAATGATTAAGATAAGGTTTATAATTGAAGTCGCAAAGAAATAAAGAGATACAAACATACCAAAGCATTAAGAGCATTTAAGAAACTAGAAGTCACTGTTCGAGAAACCCCGCGAAACGACTCATTGTCCTCCAGCAGTGGGGCATCGCAAATCTTAGCGAGAGCCTCGCAGGTAGCAGTTAAATGATCGTCCCCCAATCCTTGCATGGAATCAGAAAAGATGCTAGACAATTGCGCCATAGCAGAGGTGGTTGAACGATTCTCCCTCACAGAAGAAGTACCAATCTCATTTTCATTCTTATCAGAATTCTCACTTGTTTGAGAACTACAATGAGAAGAGGGATGGGTTTCCGTTTTTAGAAAACGGAGCGGAAGATTTGTCCTTGCGAGAAATGGCCTTATTCTTGCCTTTAGCCCTCGCAGCTTCAGCTTCTCCATCATTAATCTTTGCGGTTTCAACTTCTTCAACACCAATCTTCGCACACGAATAAAGATAAGAAACAGAGGCAACAATATTGTTTAAAAGAACAAAAGAAAATGTTTCTTACTTCATCCGTGAGTGATCGAAGTATCGCCAGGATATTTGGCTGAGGATTCTCTTTGTATTTCTTTCTCATTCTGGTGATCTAAAAATTTTCTAAAAAGTTAATGAAGGAAAGAAATGGAAGACATAGCGAAGCAAATCTAAAATGAATGATATGTATATACTTCTTTTGTCTTCTCAGGCCACTTAAACTCCCAAGGATGATAATTCGCGAGATTGGCTGGGAGTACATGTGAGCCTGCGATATAAGGTCCACTCAGAAAGAGAGGTACAACCCACCACTTTTCATCTTTGGAGTAGCGAGGGATATTATTTTTACCCGAATGCCAGTCAATGTCCTGCATAAGCAGTTTGTCAGCATCAACGTTATCATTTTTCTTCAATCGAACACCCCAAACGAGATTTATCGTTTCTCATAGTTATGACTGAATAATTTGCAAAGAAATTATCCACAGTATACTTCTCGGCAATTATTGGTAAATTCGCAAATTGAGGATCTCTAACATTGTCAGGATATAAAGATCCTTTACCGGCACCACGAGAGGCGAATTCAAGCATTAGGCGAATACAATCGCCGTTCAATTGATAAATAGCCCGCGAGAATTTCTCGTGAGCAAGAATCTCATAAAATAATGGTATTTCGGGATTATATAAAGGAATGGGGAGCCCTGCGAGGAGTTGACCTAGCGAGACTATAATTTTCTGATCATCACATTGATGATCAGAAAACAATTTTGCAGAAAGCATAGATGAGGATTCTTGATGTGGAATGGTAGATAAAGTGAAACCCTTTTCCTGTAATTTCTTTTGAACATCAGTAAAATGAGGAGCGTATGTACGACCAAGTGAAGCCATTATCAGAATATAGGAATGAAGGGAGAAGTGAAGAATTGAAAAGGAAGCAGTAGCAGAAGCGCAAATTGCGGAAGGAGAAAGGTGAAGAAAAGTTGCAGAGGGAAAATAAAAGAGAAGAAGAGAAAATGGAGAAAGCTATATATAGAGAAGAGAGTTCTCGAGAAAACAAATGCATTTAATGTGAGATGGGACGTGAATGGTTAAGAATAATCGGTTGAAAGAGACATGTCAAGAAAAGAGTGGAAGAAGAAACACCTGTAATAAATTCCGTACATAAACAAAACGAGTGAAAATGAACAATCGCAAGATAAAGATAAGCAGTTGCGGCACTTTAAAATATTGGTTCTCATGACATTCTCTTCTTCGCAGAGAAGACATGAGAAGAGGCAAGATGTAGGACCAGAATATCGCAACACTAATACTTCGCGAGATTAATAAACAATTGCATCGCGAAGGAGTCGCATGGAGGTAAATAAATGACGTAATAGATGACGCACAGTTAGAACATGAGGAAAGTGTGAAGACTTGGCGAGATTTAAGAGTGTCGCGAAGGCAAAAGTTGTACATTCGCGAGCATTCGCGAGACGTTTCCGAAAATAAGGGACAAAGATAGTTTGTCATCCACTATGTAATACCCTATATAAAGGGTCGAGTAAGTCTGTTGTAAGAGAGGTCTTTTCGAATTGTTAAGCAAGTCATTAGGAGAGAGAAAATTAAGAGTGATTGTAATTTCACTAGCTCTGTTCTTCATTTCTTTGTAAATCTTGGAAGAAAACAATTAATAAAACACATTATTATTCATCTTCGAATGGATTGAATAAGCAAATTCGAGTGAGGTGTGTAGTGTAGGATTTCCTGCAACTACAGAAGTGTCGCATGAGGACTGGAGAACACGCAAGAAATCACCACCATACTGCACCACCCTCTGAGCAGGTGCTTTGTCCACAGGATGTCCAACCGTCTCAGGCTATACGAGAACGCTGGCGTATTGGCTCAATCGCACCAAGTGAAGTCTTTCTTTCATTTGTCCTGGTAGCCACGGAGAGTTACCAACAAAGCAGGAGCAGTCCTAGCAGCAGAACCCGGAGCAGCCCCATCAGAAGAAGTAGAGGAAAGATGCAAAGAAAACCTCATAGACGCTTCGCAAAACAAGTGTAGATGGTGGATTTTCAACAAAGGTTAAAACCGTAAAATCATGAGGCATGTATTTGGGCGGTTCTCCGTAGATTGAGAGCTTAACGCCTTCAGGTAGTCGGTGACACTCACTGTTCCCTGACTGCAGGAGAGAGACGCACCTCCACATATAAGAATAGTTGGGCGGCGAACACCTTCAGGACGTCGGTGACACTCACCGTTCCCTGATTATGTGGAGAGACCGTGCATAGATTCAGGCGGTTCTCCGTAGATTGAGAACACTAACGCCTTCAGGTCGTAAACAACACTGTGACTTCCTGACTATGCATCATTCAGAATGGATGTGACGCTTAAAATGGCTAATATCTTTTCTGCAATATATTAATTCTGCCGTGACATTCACCACTGAATTCCCAGAATAATCTACAATTGCTCCTATTCCATGGTCGAATCCACGGCCTGATCCCATGGAATGGCAATAACAATTGCTCCTATTCCATGGTCGAATCCACGGCCCGATCCCATGGAATGGCAATAAAAAATTGCTCTGATTCCATGATCAAATCCACGGCTTGATCTCATTGAATGGCAATAAACTACTACATTATCTCGTTATTCCGATTTCATGATCAAATCCACAGCTGATCTCATGAAATGGTGATAGACAATTTTAATTACTCCGATTCTATGGTCGAATCCACGATCCCATATGATGGTAATGCTTGTTTTATTATTCTAAATTCGTAGTCGAATCCACAGTTGATCCTATGGATTAATAATAAACAACTATTCATTTTTATTACTCAGTTTCATGAATTATTCTCCACTGAATTTCATAAATTAGTAATAAATACTCAATAACCGGGCATCTGGATCATCACTGAGTAAGCCCCACAAGAATGGTGCAAGTGTATTCGACAATGATGCACGACTGAGCACCCGGATGCATGAACGAGCATCCAAAAAATATGAAACAATGAGGAATCCTACGCAAGACAGGAGAAAACAATAAATATTAATAAAATAATAAGAGGCGCCCAGGGCCGGGCCCACCAGCCGGCCGGCCGTGCCCTAGCCATGGTCGGTCCATGCCTCTTCCATTATTTTCCTTATTTTTTGTTATTTCATGAACTCATGAAAACTCCTTGGTTTTAGCAACTTTCCTTGTTTTTGCAAAAACTCATGAATCCTCCATAACTTCATGGATTCATGAAATAAAGTTATAAAATAAGGAAAGGTGTGCGGGACCGGGCAACTTAGCCGGCCGGCCATGCCCGAGCCATGGTCGGTCCTCACAATCCTTAGCTTTTATAATTACTATTCCCTAATCTCATGAAACTCCTTTGTTTCAACAAAAACTCACGGATTCTCCATAACTCCAAGGATTCTCCATAACTTCAAGGATTCATGAAAAATAATATTATAAAATGGGGAAAGGTGTGCGGGACCGGGCAACATAGCCGGCCGGACATGCCCTAGCTGTGGCCGGTCCCACACCTTGCAATCCCTAGTCTTTTATAATTATTATTTTCCTAAATTCATGAAAATCCTTGGTTTGAGCAAAAATCATGATTTCGTCACAACTTCTCAAATTTTGCTCAAATCATGAAAAACCAAAATCCAACATGTCACACGGCTGGCTAGCCTCTCACGGCAATTTTAAATGTTAAAATAAACTTATTTTAATATTTACAAAATATTGATCAATTGATCATACATGCTCATTCCAACAAAAATCAAGAATTTCAGTCAAGATGAAACTCTTCTGAAAATTCACAACATTGCTCGAACGCACATCAGAAAATACTGAAACTCTCAGTACCGAGACACGGGCACCACGACAACATGTGCATGCCTTCATGACCGACCAGAGTCATCCTTAGGGTTTTCACAAAGCCGGTCCCACACGTTTTCATAATTTCGACCTAATTTTCTCAATTGCTCGTATTGGGCCCAAACTATATCCAACCAACAGTGGGATTGCTCAAACGGCCAACAACTGGTCACGTGACCACCAAGAGCCGGTCCCATGCTCTCTTGGTCGGTCCCCATCTTTCATACCTAGGTTTTATCACCTAATGCTGAACCCATCAATATTTCAGTAAATGATGAAACCAACATTTAATCATCATTCTTTCACCAATCCTCAAACTAAGAACCCTGGTGCATGCTCACTCGAGCACCGGCACCACATGGACACCCATCATCCCATGTGGTCGGTCCCTCTATCACTCATGACCTATTTTCAGCGATTAATCAACTATGATCTGAAATTAGGGTTTTGAATAAATGCTCCACGAATCATCACTCTGAGCACGATTCAAACACTAATGAATTTATGATGGATTTAACAACCAAAATCTGAATTAATCATATAATATTTGGTAGCTTACTAATATTTTATTGGGTTACGTCACCAATAAATGTTTCGTCGAATCGAGCGATACTTGCTCAGTTGCTCAAATATTGATCCAGCTATCAATATTTGGTAATTTATCAGTAATTTGTCGAATTGAGCAATACTTGCTCAATTGCACGACAAATTATCAACATTCAGTAATTTGCTGAATTGAGCGATACTTGCTCAATTGTACGTCAAATCATCAACATTCATTATTTTGTCGAATTGAGCAATACTTGCTCAATTGCTCGTCAAATTCTCGATATTCAGTAATTCGTCGAATTGATCAATACTTGCTCAGTTGTACACAAATAATTCCTCTCCCGAAAGGATGCACCTCCCCAACATTCACACTGTACAATGGAACAGGGAACGCTTGAGAACACATCTCTCGATTCCTGGAGGTACTAGGAGAGCACGAACAAAATCATGTCGTCCGTCTAAAAGAATTATCGAAATCTCTGACAGGCCGAGCATACACCTGTGATGTGATTTTAAATTGTTGTAGAAATTGGTAGTAAAAGTTCGTTCAACTCGGGCTTGTAAAGGTTTGATTTAAGAAAATACGAAAAACAAAGAAAATACATATACAAGGTTTGTCACAATTTCGAGAGATACTGAAACTCAGGATTCCACCAATTCTTATATTCATGTGGTTCAACTATTAATTCTAGACAATTATAGCTTATAAGATAACAAATATTGACTCTTTCTTTTCCAAAAATAGATTTTATAAAGTATTAGATGTAAATCATAAGCATGACGCATCAAAAACTCTAGGTCTAAGCATACGTCATCAGACAAAATCACAAATAATCAAGAAAAATCATAAATCAATTTAGAATAGTGCAAAAGTCATAAAAGAATTAAATAGAATTACCACATGCGTAAAGAATGGCTTCCTCCATTGTCCCAGTGTTGGGGTTTAGTTCATTGTGTTGGAGACACGCTCAAAATATGGATTCATAGCTCAAAAGGTGTGTTTACAATGGTGAAAAGGAGAAAAGTAATAAAAACAGAAAATTGTAACATTTATAAGTGTTACAAGCCAACTGTTATAATGTTATTGTACTGTAGAAAGAACGACAACTTATTATTGTGGCGGAATTTGCGACTGTCTTCTGCAGGCTTTTGTTCTTCAGCTCCTTCTTCACCAAAGAAGAGAAGATGCATCTTTCCCGCACTTCGTTTCTTGGCCCTCCGTGGATCGCTCCCAATCCCCGTATCGACCCCCAAAGTCTCGATTACCTTCTTGTGACTCGAACCAATGTATTTATACCCTCAATAGGACCCTAAATCCCCGAACAAATCCGAGAATATTTCTTTCAACTTTCAGCGGAAGTCACGTGGGTTTTTCTTCTCTGTTGGCTTATTTACGCGTTCAAGAGTTGTAAAAACTCTTTTCAAATCTGATAGAACCAAATATAACAAGAATGTACCTTTCCCAGTTCACGTAACTTCCAAAGATATCACCATACTCCCGATAAGTTATCTCTGTCCCTGTGTTGATGAAAGTCCGGTGATCTTCCCTTTTTTACGTGTACGAACCATATAGCCTCCCTGTTTTGTCGAGACAGGTACGTAGCAATCCAAATCACTGAAAAACTCCGACTAAATCTCTTTGAAACTTTCCCATAAAAGCCGAGAATATTCCTCCACCCATGTTTGCCGTGAACCGATTATCCATCCAAATGTACTCGATCCAAACACATGTGCCAACCCTGTTTGGTCAACTTGAGTCCAGCCCAACACAAATCAGAGATTGAATCTCCACCTAATCTTCTCGAAAATCCACAATCCCGAGAACAAACCATCCTCCCCTGTTTCGTTTCAATATAAAGTTCTAGCCAACTTCAATCGATCCAAATGATCATACCAAGTCTGTTTAACCCTAATGAGTCTATTCCAATCAAAATCTGTTATCGAATCTCGTTAAAACTCCTCAGAATCTTGAACCCTAAATCTGTCCGTGAAGAGTGCATTTTCCCGCCTTTTCTGAAATTCGAATTAGAGAAGATGGTTACCCCTTATCGTCTACGGGTCTGTGTTTAGTAGCTGCCTGGAAATGGGGTGCCCCTTAGTAATTAGGTTACCCGTTATCCGAAATGAGAATCCGAATAGCAAATATCCTCCCAGGGTGCCTTTAACAACTTTTCGAGCCGATTTCTCCAAAAATGTTTATTTCTCCAAAAACACCTACAAAGACATAAAATAATCAAATAAGTACAAAATCGAGAACTAACGATGCACATAATTGAGACCAAAATAGACACATAAATGCATCTATCAAATACCCCAAAACTTATTATTTGCTAGTCCTCGAGCAAATCAAATCTAGAAAATAAAATCCTAACTCACTATCGCAGGCATCGTCGGTTGTATTTAGCGTATGCAACAAGCCTTTAAACCCCTAGGTGGCCCTAGTGGCCGAGTTATAGTCTCGGGAGGGCTTACGAGAGATATACCCACAAAACCTTTACACTCCAGACCCTAGCTATCTACGCAGAACCTTGGAAGGCACTAAAGAATCTCCTTGGTTGGCATACTTATTGACTACAGAATTAAGTACCCGGATGCGAAATTCCAATTGTTGTACACGAGTTTGCACTCAAGCATACTAAAATTCATATAAAGTGACAGAGCTCTACTCAGATAGTTTCTGGACATCATAACCGGAGTCAACCAATCACATGGATAGATTAAGAAGATGGATGTAGAGATAAACGTAGATGGTTTTGATGTTGACTAGGTGAATGATGTTTCTCATATCTGTCTGAAGGCCACTGCCAAAACGAACCTATCCTAATGGACTGAGATACTGGTCTAGACTAATATCAACATACTAGCATATACAAGGGAACCAGTAGTCGATAATCCTAACTCTAGGTCAACTCAACTGGCATATACAAGGGTTCCAGTGGTCGACTTTATTGAATTTATTCCGGTTGGTCTGATGGTCTGGTCTTTTTTTTTTTTTTTTTTGTATCTCCGTCACTCTATTTCACCCTAGCAGTGGTAACAACTTGAATCGTGAGCCCCACCTAATCACTTAGAGAAACATATTTTAAAGATAACAAAATAAAAATAGAAGTGAAAAGGATTCAACGAGATATGGCGAAACTACCATGTTTTTTCTTTAATTCTAACACCTGAGCTCTGTGCTTTTATGAATAGACTCTTTAGATGTTTCCATCTAATCAGATTGATTCCTCAACTCCTACAACCAAAATGCTTCCATCCACTTAGATTGGTTAGTGCCATCCTTAATAAGCATAAATTTCTAGGCTCTGGAGTTTATTTATTGCAACTAAAAAGTTTCTCCCATACCCCCAAACTCAAATCTAACATTGTCCTCAATGTTCTAAAGATAAAATTAAAAGTATGAACAAGGAGAAACTGTTACCATTTGAAGTAAAAGAGTTAAGGAAAGATATTACCGTGTCGCATGAATATTGGGTTACCTCCCAAGAAGTGCTAAGTTTAAAGTCTTCAGCCAGACTAAGAAAGGATTAGTCACCTTATAAAATCATAAAGTAATAGCCGAAATATCTGTAGGTCATCAAAACCAAATAGATCTATCACAAATAAAAGGAATCTCCAACCTGCCAAGAAAAGCACACCATTGTCTGGTTTCCTGTTTAAGACAACTACATCTAGCTGTGGTTCAGGTTCAGGTTCTATAACTGGGTCCAAATAAAATATTTTCATGGGTTGGATTTCCTCGTAGCTAAGATCCGATTCAGGTATTAGAGTCTGGAAAAACTCAAGTAAAAACTTAAAAGCACATAATAATAACCTAAATAATTGCGGATCCTTAAAGTCAATCAGGTTTGACTCACACAATTGACCACGATGAAAGTGGTGGTCAATTTTAGGAAAATGTGTCGATTCTAATCTCCTAAAGTGTTTAGTCTCAAAACTTAATAATTGACACATCTGAAACATATACGTTCCCACAATTGGTTGAAAAATATTTGGTGGGAAAACAAAATCAATCTTGGTATCATAGCCTGGGTAAACCACATCAATCAGAGGATGGGTTTCTAACAACTGAACTTCTTCCTGGATATTATTAGGTTCTGGAGAACTAGTATGAAGGCAATCTGGCACAATGGTTGAGGCACATATATCAAGTCCCAAGTGAGGGATCTCTACAAGAGTTAAAGGTGAAGCACGAGGAGAATGATAATCACCCCCAAACTTAGAGTTTTGGGTGTCTCTAGATAGACTATCTACAATTCCCTAATTTCTAGATCATCGGAATCCCGAAAATGGTCAATTGCTTCTTCTAAGTTATAATCGAAGGTGCATCCTCACTCATCATATTTGAAAGCTCTACGAGTTCATCTTCTTTGTCTAAGACTAATGTTTCTAAATCGTTAGACTCTAAAACAATGTTCTCGTAATAAACTCGTTCCTCAAAACTATCATCGGCTTCGTAATCATAAGGAAATACTACATCGTCTAAAATGGTGGTATCTCTAGTCAAATCCTCGTCCTTTTGAATAGGCGAATAATTATTAAAATTACTTGAATTTGAACTAGAAATATTATCATTGTAAAGCTCAATTGGAGTAACAAATTCCTGATCACTATGCCTACTTATTTCAAATTCTTCATCAACACTATCCTCATCATAATCATCATTATAATAAAATGAAAATGGTTGAACCTCATCTAAACAAGTAGTGTTACCAATTTTATCCTCGTCATCTTGATTATGCAAATAACTATCCTCATTTTCAAAGGTACTATTGGAAACACTATATTGGAAATTAAGACTATCTTGAGCAGTTCTTTCCTGGGCCTCTAACAACATTTTCTGAGTCGACTCACATGACTTCCTGATTTTATCTAGGAAAGAAGGTTCACACGTTGTATTGCTTTCTTCCATAAGTAAGTTATTCATCTCAGCTGAACTACGTGTCGACTCAAGTAACTTTTGTGCCGACTCAGCTAACTTACGTGCGGACTCTAGTATAGAGGAATTTTGCTCGTATGACCGGTGGGCGTATGGATAGTAATTGGGCTCACCATGGTATGGACCATAAACTTCAAAAGGCTGATGTTCCCAACCACTATTCACATTATGGTCAAAGTAGTAATGTCCATTTTGAAACTCAGTCGGATATTCGTTGTATTGGCTATTGTAATACCAGTTCGACATTCTATTGCAGGGGTGTGAGTTGTCACACAGAATAAAACCCACTGACAGGGGATTCGTGGGTGGATAGAGTCTTACCTCCCGTACCAGACGGGCGATGAACCGTTGAAGTCGACTCAGGCCACCGACTCCTATGTCAGTGTACGAACCCGAGGGGTTGAGACAGTATCGTAACTGTCGTCCTTCCCTGCAAACAGTTTGTATTTAATTTTTAACCCTTCCTTAGGGTTTAAAATAATAAAGTCCAAGTCCAAAAATAAAGTCCAAAAAGTGTCCAGAAATAAAAAGAAAAATTACAAAAATACAGCCCTATTTACAAATAGCTATATACAAAATCTAAATTACAAAAATAAATAGCCCTATTTATTTTCTAAAAATAAAATAAAATAGCTATATACAAAATCTTCTTCTTCACTCCTTTTGAATTCCTATTTTCTTTCCCTCTTTGGAAGATGCTTTCCTTTTATAGCACTTTTTCTTTCCTTGTAGCTTCGCTCCAAATCTGAAAAGAATCGAAAAATACCAAAGGCGTAAAAGAGAACAAAAAAAATATAAAAAATAAAAATAGAAATAACTCTAAAACCTAAAACCTAAATACAAGTCCGCGTCGGCGGCGCCAAAAATTGATGTGATTTTAAATTGTTGTAGAAATTGGTAGTAAAAGTTCGTTCAACTCGGGCTTGTAAAGGTTTGATTTAAGAAAATACGAAAAACAAAGAAAATATATATACAAGGTTTGTCACAATTTCGAGAGATACTGAGACTGAGGATTCCACCAATTCTTATATTCATGTGGTTCAACTATTAATTCTAGACAATTATAGCTTATAAGATAACAGATATTGACTCTTTCTTTACCAAAAATAGATTTTATAAAGTATTAGATGTAAATCATAAGCATGACGCATCAAAAACTCTAGGTCTAAGCATACGTCATCAGACAAAATCACAAATAATCAAGAAAAATCATAAATCAATTTAGAATAGTACAAAAGTCATAAAAGAATTAAATAGAATTACCACATGCATAAAGAATGGCTTCCTCCATTGTCCCAGTGTTGGGGTTTAGCTCATTGTGTTGGAGACACGCTCAAAATATGGATTCATAGCTCAAAAGGTGTGTTTACAATGGTGAAAAAGGAGAAAAGTAATAAAAATAGAAAACTGTAACGTTTATAAGTGTTGCAAGCCAACTGTTATAATGTTATTGTACTGTAGCAAGAACGACAGCTTATTATTGTAGCGGAATTTTCGACTGTCTTCTGCATGCTTTTGTTCTTCAGCTCCTTCTTCACCAGCAGCAGATGGAAGCTTTCCTGCACTTCGTTTCTTCAGCTCTGTGACTGCTCCCAATCCTCCGTATCGACCCCCAAAGTCTCGATTACCTTCTTGTGACTCGAACCAATGTATTTATACCCTCAACAGGACCCTAAATCCCCGAACAAATCCGATAATATTTCTTTCAACTTTCAGCGGAAGTCACGTGGGTTTTTCTTCTCTGTTGGCTTATTTACGCGTTCAAGAGTTGTACAAACTCTTTTCAAATCTGATAGAACCAAATATAACAAGAATGTACCTTTCCCAGTTCAGGTAACTTCCAAAGATACCACCATACTCCCGATAAGTTATCTCTGTCCCTGTGTTGATGAAAGTCCGGTGATCTTCCCTTTTTTACGTGCACGAACCATATATCCTCCCTGTTTTGTCGAGACAGGTACGTAGCAATCCAAATCACTGAAAAACTCCGACTAAATCTCTTTGAAACTTTCCCATAAAAGCCGAGAATATTCCTCCACCCCTGTTTGCCGTGAACCGATTATCCAGCCAAATGTACTCGATCCAAACACATGTACCAACCCTGTTTGGTCAACTTGAGTCCAGCCCAACACAAATCAGAGATTGAATCTCCACCTAATCTTCTCGAAAATCCACAATCCCGAGAACAAACCATCCTCCCCTGTTTCGTTTCAATATAAAGTTCTAGCCAACTTCAATCGATCCAAATGATCATACCAAGTCTGTTTAACCCTAATGAGTCTATTCCAACCAAAATCTGTTATTGAATCTCGTTAAAACTCCTCCGAATCTTGAACCCTAAATCTGTCCGTGAAGAGTGCATTTTCCCGCCTTTTCTGGTATTCGAATTAGAGAAGATGGTTACCCCTTATCGTCTACGGGTCTGTGTTTAGTAGCTGCCTGGAAATGGGGTGCCCCTTAGTAATTAGGTTACCCCTTATTCGAAATGAGAATCCGAATAGCAAATATCCTCCCAGGGTGCCTTTAACAACTTTTCGAGCCGATTTCTCCAAAACTGTTTATTTCTCCAAAAACACCTACAATGACATAAAATAATCAAATAAGTACAAAATCGAGAACTAACGATGCACATAATTGAGACCAAAATAGACACATAAATGCATCTATCAACCTGGTACAACAACATTGCACCTGGGAGCATCGCTAATTGGGGAGAAATGGTTAATGCCTTCTACAGGAAATACTTCTTCGTCTCAGAGAATATTACTCTCTCCGACTTAAGAAGAATGTCTCAGAAGAGCAATGAACATCTGAACGATTATGTGAAGAGGTTCAGAGTCCAAGCTTTGGATTGTCATGACCCGAATGTCACTGAACAACAACTGGTGGACTTGTGCATCAATGAATGATCCAAGTCTACAGAGCCTTGCTGGAAAATCTCCGGTTCCATACTTTCTCAGAGCTTCATGAAGCATCCAAACGATCGCCGACTCATCGCACCTGCGATCGTAAGGAGCAAAGTCCGCAAGGTGGGGGAACTCGGAAGGCACCGATGCCTAGTCAACAATCAAGACAATCTCCATCCTTCAACAAACGTTGTTGCCGGAAGGAATGAAAGGAAAGCCAAGACACGGCATCAGAGCGCTTCTCCAAACATCTCAGGCTCTTCTGAAGACGCGAAGAAAAGATAACCAATCCTGAAATGCACAAACCTCGACCCGGCATCAACGAACGGGGAAATGATCAGACAGACTCAAACTTCTCTCTTCTCGTGAAGGAGTGATAAAGTTACTGTAAGTATGGTTCAAGATGGTGCAATCAAATTGTCGTTCATCAGGAGAGAGCCAACTGAAGAAGATATTGAGAATCCCAGGTACTGTCGCCTTCATAGGTTCATCGATCATCCAACAAGTAACTGCAATATTTGAAGCACATCTTCAAAGAGAAGGTTGATCCATAATAGCTTCAACTGGGGACTGAAGGAGTACACAAGAATCCTCTCTTAATCAGAACTTTTGCAATCTATGAACAATTAGGTCAAAGAAGCGCTTTAATCGTTGATCGAGCGTATCTTTGAAATTGCTCTATCTATCTAAGACACAAAGGAAGGACATGTTCACAACACCAAATTACATTGTGTCGACATCTGTCCATCCAGTAAATACTCCTTGAACCTTCATCCACACGACAAGGAGATGCACGATCGGGGACCCTTACCACAGTCCATCTCGGAGAAATGAATTTGGAAGAATGTTGATCGATGCCGACACCGCCATCAATAACATTCCACTGAAAACCCTCAAAGTCGCAGGCATCACTCAACTAAGCTGCTACTCCTCTCTTATCTCAATCAGAGACCATGAAGGAACGCTCAGAGATGCATGTGGTTGCATCACTCTCAAAATGAAAGTTGGCTCAACTCGGACGAAACCAAGTTTCACATAATCGTGGGAAGATCCCGAATACGACATGATTCTTGGATGGACGTGGATTCATGCCGAGAAGATGACTACCGACAAAGCGTCTTTGGTTGCACATCTCTCCAACGAAGAAAGTTCTGATCCGTAAGATTTGGCGGACGTTCCATCATCGAGCACTTGGAGGAATTTCGAACTTTGACGAGTTTGAAACAACAACTCGCAAAAAAGATGCATAGACATTCATCAAAAAGTCATGCACTCGTGCAAGTCTCGTTCCTCCCATGTCTATGTCATTTATTTCCTCACATGCTATTCTAGCATGGGGACTCAATTATGTTAGCATCTCTGCTATTGCAAGTCTCGTTCCTCTTATTGGTTATCCTTTTGTGAATACTAGGCCTCGTAGAGCTCCTTTCCGTGTTCAAAAGATGTGGTTTATGCATCCGGATTTTATGAGAATGGTTCAAGATAGTTGGAATGCTCCTTTGGTGGGTTCTCCGGCTTTTATTTTTCCTCAGAAGTTGAAACGTTTGAAGATTGAGATGAAATTATGGAATCAGTCGGTGTTTGGTAATGTTCATGTTCGGCTTAAACAAGCTAATCTCAGACTAGAGAGGGCTATTAGAACGATGGATGATGATCCTTCAAATGTTCAAAAGCAAAATTCGATGAAGGATGCTCAAGTAGAGGTTAATGATATTCGGATGCAGTTAGCTACAATGCTTAAACAAAAATCTAGGAATCAATGGTTGGTGGAAGGGGCTAATAACACTAATTTCTTTCATAACAGCATTCGTATGAGAAGAAGTAGTAATACTATTTCGGAGTTACGTGATGATACTGGGGCTATTGTTACGGATTGTGATCAGTTAAGTGATATGATTGTGAATTATTACCAATCCAAGTTTAATGGGGATACTTCTGTTCCGGTGGACTCTCTTTTTGAGTATGATCATGAAAGTATTTCTGCTGAGGAGAGCATTTTTATGGATCGTTTACCTACTTCGGAGGAGATTCATCAAGCTGTTTTTGATTTGGGGGCTGATAGTGCTCCGGGTCCCGGATGGGTTTCGGGCTTTTTCTACAGTGCATTGTTGGGATATCATTTGTGAGGACCTGGTGAAGGCTATTTTGTTTTGTTGGTCAAATAAATTTATTCCGTATGGGGTGAATTCTAGCTTGCTTTTGCTTTTGCCCAAAGAAAGGGGTGCTAATATTCTTAGGAATTTTAGACCAATTGGTCTTAGTAACTTCTTTTTTAAGATTTTTACTAAGATTCTAGCTACTCGGTTGGGAGGAGTCCTGGGTAAATTGGTTTCTGAGGAGCAAGTAGCTTTTATGAAGGGTAGAAACATCCATGAGAATATCAGTTTAGCGTCGGAGATGGTGAATGAGCTTCAAATAAAGCGCAAGGAGGGTAATGTGGGTCTAAAGCTTGATATTACGCAAGCTTTTGATACGGTTAGTTGGTCCTTTATTTTGGAGGTGTTTAGAAACTATGGGTTTTCTGGAGAGTTGGTGTGATTGGATTTTTGCATATTTTAAAGTCTGCAAAAATTTCAGTTCTAGTTAATGGGAGCCAGGAAGGTTTTTTCAAAGATTGATAGAGGTTCGAGGCGGGGTGATCCTTTATCACCTTTAATTTTTGTCTTGATCGAAGACGTTTTAAGCAGGAATATTACGAAATTATTTCGTGAAGGGAGGATGACGACTATGGTTACCAGAAAAGGTATCTCTCCTACTCATTTGTTTTTTGCTGATGATATCATGATCTTTTGTAAAGGTAACATGAAAAGCTTGAGGAACTTGGTTACTCTTCTTGATTCTTATCAACGGGCTTGGGTCAAACCGTTAGTCGTGAAAAGAGTAAGATTTATTATGGTGGTGGGTCTTTGAGGAGGCGCGCTAATATTCTTGAGTTTTTGGGCATGCCCATTGCTACTTTCCCAGATAGATATTTGGGAGTGAAGGTAATGCCGGGAGAGCTGTGAAATATCATCATATTAGTAATGTGGTTGAGAAGATTAAAGATCAATTAGCTGGTTGGAAGGGTAGGATGTTATCTTTTCAAGATAGAGTGGTCTTGGGTCAAGTCGGTGATTGCGAGTTTTTCCATTCATAATATGGCTGTTTACAAATGGCCTAGGAAATTTGTTCATCAATGTGAAGTCGCCATTCGTAACTTCTTGTGGTCGGGCGATTCTCGGGTTAGTAGACATTTTGTGGTTGGTTATGATAAGATTTGTGCTCCTTTGAATGAAGGGGGTCTTGGGATTACTAAAATGAGGGTCATGAATAAAGCTTTGCTTATGAAGTTATGCTGGAATATTCTCACCTCAAAAAAGGTTTGGGCTCGCTACCTTTGTGCTAAGTTTTATAGTCGTAATGGCCGACCTGTGGGATATATTAAATCTTCCATTCTTAGGGCTTTAAATGGGTTCATGGTGAAGTCTTTGTTTAATTCTAGGGCTCTAGTTGGAGATGGACGTATTTACCTCCATGTATTTTGATGCTTGGTGTACTGATGTTTGTGTGGCTGATATTATTGGGCATGAGAATTTGGACCGAAGCATACAAGTCAGTGATTATATCCATAATGGGGCGTGGGTTTTCAATGATTTGGCGCGTCAGAATCTGTTAGCTGCTGGGGTCGACTTTAACAATCTTCCAGCCGATGGGAGGTGCAGACTACACAAAGCAGTGTGGAAGCTTGACACAAGGGCTTGTTCACCGTCTCGTTCAGCCAAGGAGTTGGTCGTGCAAAGGTACCCGGCCTTGGAGGGAACTGATCTTTTGTGGAGACCGTCTGTTCATCCAGCTTTGGCAGCCAGAAACTGGAAGCTGTTGAGGGAAGCGTGTGCAACACTTGATAAGGTAAAAAGTCGTTTTAAATATCAGGTTGTGAATAAGTCTTGCTTGTGTAATGTCAGCCCAAGAGGAGTCTTTGGAGCATATTTTGTGGAGTTGTAGCTTTGCAATGCGTGCTTGGAGTTGGATTTCCTAAGTGTTTTTTTGGGCTTCAACCGCACCAAAATCTGTTGATTGCTTACAAATCAGCTAAGAGTAGGAGCAGGATGGTTAAAGATCTTTGGTTATTGGCTATTTTGGTGATTCGCTCCGAACTGGTGGATGACTCGCAATGGTTTCGTCTATGGAAATCAAAGAGTTTGTTGGCTGTTTTTTCAAAAGAAAGTCTTCAATCGATTCATGAATACTCGCGCGAGGCTTAAGGGTTATATGTACAATTCTCAAGATGATTTACAACTCTTATCTTTCTTTAGAGTTCGGCATAGAAGTGTGAAGCATGAGGTTCCAAAAGAGTGTTTTTGGGAGCCTCCCAGAATTAATGAGCTTATGCTTTGTTGTGATGGAGCGGCAAGGGGTAACCCAGGGAGAGCAGGTGCTGGAGTGGTTGTTCGGGATGCGAATGCTAATGTGATAGCTGCGATGAGTGTTGGGTTTGGGGTTCAAACCAACTATTTGGCGGAATTATTTTGTATCATAGTTGGTTTGGAATGGGCCACCAAGTTTGATAACCATAATATTTGCATTAGAACAGACTCTATGAGTGCGTTTTTTGGTGTTCTCCGGTGACAAAGAAGGAAGTTCCGTGGTTTCTTCGTCCTAGATGGATGGCTGTGAGAGCTAGATATAATATGATTCGTTTTTGTCCACTCTTATAGAGAAGCAAACTTTTGCGGCAGATTGTATGGCCAAGAGGGGTTGTTTGTTGGAGGAAGGTGAAGGTTTAAATTATGATAATAGACCAGATTTTCTTTTGTCTATTGAGTTACCCAATGTATCTTATTTTCGTTTCTCTTAATTTGTAAGTTTTTGGGGTGCTTTGCCTCTTTTCTTACAAATGATGTTGTAATTTCTGCTATTTATTAATACAATTTGGACTTACAAAAAAAAAAAAAAATTGGTAATCTCACTTCAGCAGTATTTTACCAAGTGGTTGAATCTGACATTTCTCTGAATCGAGCATTGAGACATTCATTACTGAGATAATGTCCGAGCATGGCAAGGAACACTTTGGACATTTATCCGTAGCCTTGCAGGAGTGTCCATATGTCCCAAAAAATCAGAAAGCTCTGATGTCTGCACAAGTGTTGAATCCCACTACCGCAGGGTAAGGAATGCTGAATCAACAGAAGATACTCGGGGCCGAGACGATCAAGCCTAAGACATTCGAAGCTTAAATAATACGACGCTTCAATGCTAAAGTATCTAAGAAGTCTTCAAATTGTACTCCCAATCAAAGAGTACACCTTCGATAATGGCGCCTCTGGCTTCAGCACAAATATCTCGACGATGACACGTTGATTCACCACAGACACGATCAAAGTGAAACTGAACTACAATTGGTGAGTCTTCACTATCTCCATGACAAGACTTCTGAAGCAGATGCAACATCATTCATCCATCGATGGCACGAATTCCTTCAACATGCACTAGGGACTTGATCTTATTGGACAAGATTCAAGACATAGCAAGTCATTGCAACCTGATGCGATTCCATGAAAACTTTATCAACGAAATCTCTCTACATCACGAACTTTGCACAACTAAGGAACTTCTCTCTTCATCGATCACACCCAGAATGGAGATCAACGATGCAATCTGCCGTAACAACGTCGACTCATTGATGAAGCCAGTTCACGATAAAGTCATACTGATCAGATAATTCGGGTTGTACTCCAAAGACACATACATCTTAGGGATGCTCAACCCAACAACTAGTTCATGAACGTGAAGGTTCATAGAGTGGAGGAACTCCACCCAAGATTTCAGCATCAACAAGGATATGTGGAGGAACTCTATTCATGGTCTCAAAGATCAACAAGAATTTATGGAGAGAATTCAATCATGATCTCAAAGATCAATAATGCGGTCTCGTGTGCAACATCGTCTTCATCAACTAACCATTCTTCAAGCATTGCTCGATGAAGCGGACTTCTACAAGCATTAATGATTCATGTCAAGATGTGTATACATGAAAATATGTTCACATAAAATTCTTCCCAAAGCTTGCACGACTGGTGGGCACAAGCCAAAGACTTCTAAAAGATGTTCTCATCACCTCTGCAAATGAGATACAGCACACTTCAGGCCATGGGTTTACAAAAACGTACCAATGGGTGAGGAATGGGACAATGCTTCCTGAACAAAAGATGTTCTTCTATGTCTCTGCTACAAAATACCAAAAGGTAACATCAATCGGACATACGAGCTGAAAGATACGGCCTTTACCGTTAGGTCTACGAAATCTAAAAAGTTTGTACGGGATTACAAATTACAAATGTGCACACTTCGTTGGCTGACCTCTATAACTCCAAATTGAGTGATTCTTCTCTCATGTGATAAATCAGTCTCTTAGCTTCAAAAGTTGGGGTCAAGCATCGAATTCCGACGTCGTATAAGATTCATACAGCTTCCAGAGCGTACAACATGCAAGCATCAATTCTTAGACGGGATTCATAACTTCAACAGTCGATCAGTGTCCACCGGGTCTTTCCACTAAGTACTTCATCAAGGTACCTCCAACTTCGACCACCTAGGTCTTTACATCAATTGTTCTACCTGGGTCCTCTATCCAAGTTTTGCCAGAAGAAGAGAAAACGAAAGGAGAGATTTAACAAACTGGGATCGATACCACCGATCATGACGATCAGTTTCACAGTCCAAGACCCGTGGGACCAGACTCTCATCATAAAAGGAATGCTACCACCTGGACATGAAACCAGGGTCATTACACCACCCCCTCTTGAGAGCAACCTCGCTTATGGTCCCGTGATCGTGGTTTTGAAGTGATGTTTCTATGATCGATGAGAAACAAGATGGCTGCAAGCACCATGCTCATGTATCAATCAAGAGTTCCTGATCTCAAATGAATCAATGGCATTTAAATCCGTCACCAACCCTTCAAAACACAAGCGAATGGTCCAATGACACAACAGGGGTGTTTTACAACGAGCTCGTCGGAGATAATTTTACACTGTCCCGTACAAAGCAGTGAGCTGGGAGAAGTTGGTGAAGAATCCAGGGATGGGTGGTACACTATTCTCTTCATACGGATGTCCTCTACAACATATCCAAAATTCACAATAATCGGAGAAACGAGCGAAGGGTTGTGGACAAAACATTGGACCACATGCCACCTGAAAATTTTCTGAAGGTCTCTTCGAAGTTTACTGTTTCGTCGATTTCGACCCCTCCACGTGCTCAAAACTTTAAAATCTTCTTTTAAAAAGCTTGGAAATTTCCTGGGCATAAGGATACATGGGTAGATCGCGAAAAACTGATATCGGATGAAGATTTTACGGCGTTTTTGCTAAAAGGCTGAGTTCTGAATTTTCAGGTGACGTATTTCGTTAAAGCTTTTCACTTATTCATGAGAATCTTCATTCATTCATCAACAAATCAGAAATTTCATACTTCTATGAAGAAAATATACAATGGGTACTTACTGGAGTAGTCCCTAAAGTGCTCAAGGGACCGGAATTGCCAACATCACCATTGGAAACATCATTGCTTTCACTCGGTTTCGAAATCTGGGGTTTTCTTCTTCACCATCCTCCGAAGACGAATGGGAATCATCAGTACTCCCTTGTTCCATGGAAATATCCTCCTGAATACATCAACAACAATTAGTGGTATTTCATTCAAGGAGTGTCATGAACGATTATACGAAGAGGTACTTACATCGAATTCTTCTTTGACGCTCGATTCAGAAATTGTTTGTTCAGCAGCAATGAATTGAAGACCGTCAAGGCTCGATGGAGCAAAGTTCTGAAATGAAGTAACAAACATTGGTTTCATGATCCTAATTGCACGGACAAGAAAAAGTCATGATATAAGGAGCGCTAACAACTCACCAAAGAGACAGCAGAGAGTTTACATTGTTCGATATCATTCTATGATCCTTATTTCTGGATTCTCTACAGGATGTCCAACCGTCTCAGGCTATACGAGAACGCTGGCGTATTGGCTCAATCGCACCAAGTGAAGTCTTTCTTTCACTTGTCCTGGTAGCCACGGAGAGTTACCAACAAATTCAGGAGCATTCCTAGCAGCAGAACCCGGAGCAGCCCCATCAGAAGAAGTAGAGGAAAGCTGCAAAGAAAACCTCATAGACGCTTCGCAAAACAAGTGTAGATGGTGGATTTTCAATAAAGGTTAAAACCGTAAAATCATGAGGCATGTATTTGGGCGGTTCTCCGTAGATTGAGAGCTTAACGCCTTCAGGACGTCGGTGATACTCATTGTTCCCTGACTGCAGGAGAGAGACCCACCTCCACATAGAAGAATAGTTGGGCGGCGGACGCCTTCAGGACGTCGGTGACACTCACCGTTCCCTGATTATGTGGAGAGACCGTGCATAGATTCAGGCGGTTCTCCGTAGATTGAGAATACTAACGCCTTCAGGTCGTAAACAATACTGTGACTCCCTGACTATGCACCATTCAGAATGGATGTGACGCTTTAACTGGCTAATATCTTTTCTGCTGCCGTGACATTCACCACTGAATTCCCAGAATAATCTACAATTGCTCATATTCCATGGTCGAATCCACGGCCTGATCCTATGGAATGGCAATAACAATTGCTCCTATTCCATGGTCGAATCGACGGCCCGATCCCATGGAATGGCAATAAACAATTGCTCTGATTCCATGATCGAATCCACGGCTTGATCTCATTGAATGGCAATAAACTACTACATTATCTCGTTATTCCGATTTCATGATCGAATCCACAGCTGATCTCATGAAATGGTGATAGATAATTTTAATTACTCCGATTCTATGGTCGAATCCACGATCCCATAGGATGGTAATGCTTGTTTTATTATTCTAAATACGTAGTCGAATTCACAGTTGATCCTATGAATTAATAATAAACAACTATTCATTTTTATTACTTAGTTTCATGAATTATTCTCCACTGAATTTCATAAATTAGTAATAAATACTCAATAACCGGGCATCTGGATCATCACTAAGTAAGCCCCACAAGAATGGTGCAAGTGTATTCGACAATGATGCACGACTGAGCACCCGGATGCACGAATGAGCATCCAAAAAATATGAAACAATGAGGAATCCTACGCAAGACAAGAGAAAACAATAAATATTAATAAAATAATAAGAGGCGCCTGTGGCCGAGCCCACCGCCGGCCGACCGTGCCTAGCCATGGTCGGTCCATGCCTCTTCCATTATTTTCCTTATTTTTTGTTATTTCATGAACTCATGAAAACTCCTTGGTTTTAGCAACTTTCCTTGTTTTTGCAAAAACTCATGAATCCTCCATAACTTCATGGATTCATGAAATAATGTTATAAAATAAGGAAAGGTGTGCGGGATCGGGCAACCTAGCCGGCCGGCCATGCCCGAGCCGTGGTCAGTCCCACACATCACAATCCTTAGCTTTTATAATTACTATTCCCTAATCTCATGAAACTCCTTTGTTTCAACAAAAACTCATGGATTCTCCATAACTCCAAGGATTCTCCATAACTTCAAGGATTCATGAAAGATAATATTATAAAATAAGGAAAGGCAAAGTGGACCGGGAAACATAGCCGCCGGCCATGCCCTAGCCGTGGCCGGTCCCACACCTTGCAATCCCTAGTCTTTTATAAATATTATTTTCCTAAATTCATGAAACTCCTTGGTTTGAGCAAAAAATCATGATTTCGTCATAACTTCTCAAATTTTGCTCAAATCATGAAAAACCAAAAGCCAACATGTCACACGGCTGGCCAGCCTCTCACGGCAATTTTAAATGTTAAAATACACTTATTTTAATATTTACAAAATATTGATCAATTGATCATACATGCTCATTCCAACAAAAATCAAGAATTTCAGTCAAGATGAAACTCTTCTGAAAATTCACAACATTGCTCGAACGCACATCAGAAAATACTGAAACTCTTAGTACGGAGACACGGGAACCACGACAAGACGTGCATGCCTTCATGACCGACCAGAGTCATCCTTAGGGCTTGCACAAAGCCGGTCCCACACGTTTTCATAATTCTGACCTAATTTGCTCAATTGCTCGTATTGGGCCCAAACTATATCCAACCAACCTGGGGATTTCTCAAACGGCCAACAACTGGTCACGTGACCACCGAGAGCCGGTCCCATGCTCTCTTGGTGGGTCCCCATCTTTCATACCTAGGTTTTATCACCTAATGTTGAACCCAAAGAATATTTCAATTAAATGATGAAACCAACATTTAATCATCATTCTTTCACCAATCCTCAAACTAAGAACCCTGGTGCATGCTCACTCGAGCACCGGCACCACATGGACGCCCATCATCCCATGTGGTTGGTCCTCTATCACTCATGACCTATTTTCAGCGATTCATCAACTATGATCTGAAATTAGGGTTTTGAATAAATGCTCCACTTAATCATCACTCGAGCACGATTCAAATACTAATGAATTTATGATGGATTCAACAACCAACATCTGAATTAATCATATAATATTTGGTAGCTTACTAATATTTTAATATTTTATTGGGTCACGTCACCAATAAATGTTTCGTCTTAATCGAGCAATACTTGTTTTCAGCTTGCTCAAATATTGATCCAGCTATCAATATTTGGTAATTTATCAGTAATTTGTCGAATTGAGCAATACTTGCTCAATTGCACGACAAATTATCAACATTCAGTAATTTGCTCGTCAAATTCTCGATATTCAGTAATTCGTCGAATTGATCAATACTTTCTCAGTTGCTCGAATATTGATCCAACTATCAATATTCAGTAATTTATCAGTATTTCGTCGAATCGAGCAATACTTGCTCAGTTGCTCGAATAATCCACATATATTCAGTAACTCATCAATATTCAACAACTTGTCGAATTTACAATATTTGCTCAGACGAGCAACATTAACATTCATGAATCGCCGAGCATTTGTCAAACATGCTCGATTCAACAAAACCTAGACTCATTGTCTAATCACCAACAACCGACAAACTAAATACACGTCGTCATCATGCAGACTCCACGATTCGTGAGACATCAATCACGTCAAATTGGGGGATAACAACTAGGGTTTTGGTCTGCGCGTCCTACAAAGACGTGGATTTCATCCACGACGAGAAATGTGCTTAAGTTGTGTAAACGGTTGAAGGAGTTAGCAAAGTAGTGGGTGCACGATCCGCCAAGTCTCCACACGACATGGAACTGACTTTACCACGATCTTCCACTTGCCCACTCTTCCACTCATGAAACCGTCACACTTACAGGATCAAGGTGTTCACAACTCTGACAATATAAATAAGTCTCTGAATCCATGATTGAGGACAACGAATGATCACTAAGTATCAGCATCATCATTATCCGTCAACAACTAGATACAAACTTATTCATAGAACTCAACTTTAGCAGTTCATCAATATTGCAGAAACCTTCAACACACCCACAATCCTTGATCATCACTGATCCCACACAATTCTCAGCTTCCCTCCTACAGATCAACCCATCTCCCTCTTTGCGACCAAATTGACTCTGGAACGACCATTGTCTTGGTTTAGGCCGGAGTCCTACAAATTGATCTCTTGAATGTAAGCACCCCTTTTGCAGCGGTGCATCTGTGTGAGGTTAAGCAGTTTGCTCGGTCGAGGAGTCTCGACGACACGCTCGACTCTTCACTTTCCTAAAAAACCAGCGAACCGTTTTTCCCCATCCACAGATTGGCGACCACAGTTGGAGATTAATCTCTCGGTTGCAATCTCTCATTTCACAAAATGGTTGATCTTAGGTCAGGTTCAGTTACCAATCCCAACACAAACAATGCTAGCACTAGCAACAATGGTGGTACTCCAGAAACTACTCCTGCTTCCAACATCGGTGTTGGTGATACCACTCCTCCGCAAACCAACATTGGAGACAATCCTCTCTTCGGCCGGTCTCCCGAAGAAATTAGAGAAAACCCACCTACCATAGGTGATCTCATGAAGGTGCAAGAAACTCTTGCCAAGAATCAGATTGACATGTCTAACACATGGAAATAGCTGTGCAATTATCTCAAAACTCTCACTGACAAGATGTCATAGAAAGCTCAGAAGAAACGAAAATCCAAAGAAACATCTCCGGCTGCTGATCCTGAAGTCACTCTGATCTATGTAGTAGATGATAATGAGGTGCACAAAGCTGCAGATAATCCACCAACAACGGAACCTGCAGGCTTCATCACTCGTGAGGACCTGGAACGCTTCATGGAGGATCGAGGAAAAGACAAAGCATCATCTGTTCATCGTCATCAACCTTTGTATCCCGCTTCTACACAAATAATTCCTCTCCCGAAAGGCTGCACCTCCCCAACATTCACACTGTACAATAGAACAGGGAACGCTTGAGAACACATCTCTCGATTCCTGGAGGCACTAGGAGAGCATGAACAAAATCATGTCGTCCGTCTAAAAGAATTATCGAAATCTCTGACAAGCCGAGCATACACCTGGTACAACAACATTGCACCTGGGAGCATCGCTAGTTGTGGAGAAATGGTTAATGCCTTATATAGGAAATACTTCTTTGTCTCAGAGCATATTACTCTCTCCGACTTAAGAAGAATGTCTCAGAAGAGAAATGAACATCCGAACGATTATGTGAAGAGGTTCAGAGTCCAAGCTTTGGATTGTCATGACCCGAATGTCATCGAACAACAACTGGTTGACTTGTGCATCAATGGAATGATCCAAGTCTACAGAGCCTTGCTGGAAAATCTCCGGTTCCATACTTTCTCAGAGCTTCATGAAGCAGCCAAACGATCAGCGACTACTGCACCTGCTTTACTGTAAGGAGCAAAGTCTGCAAGGTGGAGGAACCTCGAAGCAGCCAACGCCTAGTCAACAATTAGTACAATCTCCATCCTTCAACAAACGTTGTTGCCGGAAGGAATGAAAGGAAAGCCAAGACACGGCATCAGAGCGCTTCTCCAAACATCCCAGGCTCCTCTGAAGGCGCGAATAAAAGATAACCAATCCTGAAATGCACAAACCTCGACCCGGCATCAACGAATGGGGAAATGATCAGATAGACTCAAACTTCTCTCTTCTCGTGAAGGAGTGATAGAGTTACTGGATGTCTGGTTCAAGATGATGCAACCAAATTGTCGTTCGTCAGGAGAGAGCCAAATGAAGAAGAAATTGAGAATCCCAGCAACTGTCGCCTTCATAGGTTCATCGATCATCCAACAAGTAACTGCAATATTTGAAGCACATCTTCAAAGAGAAGGTTGATCCATAATAGCTTCAACTGGGGACTGAAGGAGTACACAAGAATCCTCTCCTAACTGCAATATTGGCTCAACCTGGACGAAACCAAGTTTCACATAATCAGGGAAGATCCCAGATACGACATGATTCTTGGATGGACGTGGATTCATGCCGAGAAGATGACTACTGACAAAGCGTCTTTAGTTGCACATCTCTCCAACGAAGAAAGTTCTGATCCAGAAGATTTGGCGGACGTTCCATCATCAGAGCACTTAGAAGAATTTCGAACTTTGACGAGGTTGAAACAACAACCTGCAAAATATGCATAGACATTCATCAAAAAGTCATGCACCCAGGCAAGTCTCGTTCCTCCCATGTCTATGTCATTTATTTCCTCACATGCTATTCTAGCATGGGGACTCAATTATGTTAGCATCTCTGCTATTGCAAGATGCTATAAGTTGGTAATCTCACTTCAGCAGTATTTTACCAAGTGGTTGAATCTGACATTTCTGTGAATCGAGCATTGAGACATTCATTACTGAGATATTGTCCAAGCATGGCAAGGAACACTTTGGGAATTTCTCCGTATCCTTGCCGGAGTGTCCATATGTCCCACAAAATATGAAAGCTCTGATGTCTGCACAAGTGTTGAATCCCACTACCGCGGGGAAAGGAATGTTGAATCAATAGAAGATACTCGGGGCCGAGACGATCAAGCCTAAGACATTCGAAGCTTAAATAATACGACGCTTCAACGCTAAAGTATCTAAGAAGTCTTCAAATTGTACTCCCAATCAAAGAGTACACCTTCGATAATGGCACCTCAAGCCAAAGACAAACATCTCGACGATGACACGCTGATTCACCACAGACACGATCAAAGTGAAACTGAACTACAATTGTTGAGTCTTCACTATCTCCATGACAAGACTTCTGAAGCAGATGCAACATCATTCATCCATCGATGGCACGAATTCCTTCAACATGCACCAAGGACTTGATCTTATTGGACAAGATTCAAGACATAGCAAGTCATTGCAACCTGATGTGATTCCATGAAAACTTTATCAACGAAATCTCTCTACATCACGAACTTTGCACAACTAAGGAACTTCTCTCTTCATCGATCACACCCAGAATGGAGACTGCTGATGCAATCTTCCGCAACAACGTCGACTCATTGATGAAGCCAGTTCACGGTAAAGTCATAATGATCAAGATAATTCGGGTTGTACTCCCAGTACACCTACATCTTAGGGATGCTCAACCTAACAACTAGTTCATGAACGTGAAGGTTCACAGAGTGGAGGAACTCCACCCAGTATCGGCATCAACAAGGATATGTGGAGGAACTCTATTCATGGTCTCAGCATCAACAAGAATTTCTGGAGAGAATTCAATCGTGATCTCAACATCAATAACAGTCTCAGGTGCAACATCAGTCTTCATCAACTAACCATTCTCTGAAGCATTGCTCGATGAAGCGGACTTCTACAAGCATTAATGATTCGTTTCAAGATGTGTAGACATGAAAATATGTTCACATGAAAGTCTTCCCAAAGCTTGCACGACTGGTGGGCACAAGCCAAAGACTTCTACAAGATGTTCTCATCACCTTGGCAAATGAGATACAACACACTTCAAGCCATGGGTTTACAAAACGTACCAATGGGTGAGGAATGGGACAATGCTTCCTGAACAAAAGATGTTCGTCTATGTCTCTGCTACAACATACCAAAAGCTCACATTAATCGGACATACGAGCTGAAAGATACGGCCTTTACCGTTAGGTCTACGAAATCTGAAAAGTTTGTACGGGATTACAAATTACAAATGTGCACACTTCGTTGGCTGACCTCTACAACTCCAAATTGAGTGATTCTTCTCTCATGTGATAAATCAGTCTCTTAGCTTCAAAAGTTGGGGTCAAGCAGCGAATTCCGACGTCGTATGAGATTCCTACAGCTTCCAGAGCGTACAACATGCAAGCATCAATTCTTAGACGGAATTCATAACTTCCACAGTCGATCAGTGTCCACCGGGTCTTTCCACTAAGTACTTCATCAAGGTACCTCCCACTTCGACCACCTAGGTCTTTATATCAATTGTTCTACCTGGGTCCTCTATCCAATTTTTTCCAGAAGAAGAGAAAACGAAAGGAGAGATTTAACAAACTGGGGACTGACAGTCCACTGATCATGACGATCAGTTTCACAGTCCGAGACCCGTGGGACCAGACTCTCATCATAAAAGGAATGCTACCACCTGGACATGAAACCAGGGTCATTACACCACCCCTCTTGAGAGCAACCTCAGTTATGGTCCGTGACCGTGGTTTGAAGTGATGTTTCTATGATCGATGAGAAACAAGATGGCTGCAAGCACCATGCTCATGTATCAATCAAGGGTTCCTGATCTCAAATGAATCAATGGCATTGAAATCCGTCACCAACCCTTCAAAACACAAGCGAATGATCCAATGACACAACAGGGGTGTTTTACAACGAGCTCGTCGGAGACAATTTTACACTGTCCCGTACAAAGCAGTGAGCTGGGCGAAGTTGGTGAAGAATCCAGGGATGGGTCATATACCATTCTCTTCATACGGATGTCCTCTACAACATATCCAAAATTCACAACAATCGGAGAAACGAGCGAAGGGTTGTGGCCAAAACATTGGACCACATGCCACCTGAAAATTTTCTGAAGGTCTCCTGGAAGTTTCTTGTTTCGTCGATTTCGACCCCTACACGTGCTCAAAACTTAAAAATCTTCTTTGACAAAAACTTGGAAATTTCCTGGGCATAAGGATACATGGGTAGATCGCGAAAAACTGATATCGGATGAAGATTTTACGGTGTTTTTGCTAAAAGGTTGAGTTCTGAATTTTCAGGTGACGTATTTCGGTAAAGCTTTTCACTTATTCATGAGAATATTCATTCATTCATCAACAAATCAGCAATTTCATACTTCTATGAAGAAAATATACAATGGGTACTTACTGGAGTAGTCCCTAAAGTGCTCAAGGGACCGGAATTGCCAACATCACCATTGGAAACATCATTGCTTTCACTCGGTTTCGAAACGGGGTTTTCTTCTTCACCATCCTCCGAAGACGAATGGGAATCATCAGTACTCCCTTGTTCCACGAAAATATCCTCCTGAATACATCAACAACAATTAGTGGTATTTCATTCAAGGAGTGTCATGAATTATTATACGAAGAGGTACTTACATCGAATTCTTCTTTGACGCTCGATTCAGAAATTGTTTGTTCAGCAACAATGAATTGAAGACCGTCAAGGCTCGATGGAGCAAAGTTCTGAAATGAAGTAACAAACATTGGTTTCATGATCCTAATTGCACGGACAAGAAAAAGTCATGATATAAGGAGCGCTAACAACTCACCAAAGAGACAGCCGGGGACTTTACATTGTTCGATATCATTCTGTGATCCTTATTTACTCCACTCCGAAGACTTACTGCTATTTCTGAGTAATCCACATCAATCGAACAAGGGCCCATTTGTCGAGCTACTTTATCGTGTTATATTCCTCCATCGTGAGACTTCCGTGCATTACGATATTAAGTAATCGGGAGTACAACTCAAAGTATGAAGGATCTCCCACCATCACTCGAGAGGTCTCGAAGCACCATTGAAGCCGCATCTCGTAGAGATATCATCTTTGGAAGTATCATTATGGGACCGGTCATTCTTGCAAAGTTGTTATGACGTCCATACAACGTTCCTACTTCAGTATATCATCCATAGATGCAGATTTCATCAAAGCAGTGGAATTAAAGCACAAAAAAAATAATTAGGATGCTCACATCAGCGTCTACAAAATGGTATTTTTTTTTACTCGGTCAATGAATATATTAAAAAAAAAAAAACGAAAAAACTATACGATGGGATAAGTCCTACTAGTGCATAGCCGTGAGGCCAACACTAGCAAGAGACTTATTTAAACGAAAGTAAACTTCGCCTGTGCCACTCATAAATCTTAGTGGACACCGGCCTACCCTCATAGAACTCAAAAATATCCTCCGCCAACAAACATGCTTGTTTGGCGAGTCATCCCGAAAAATTGACCTCTCTATAACTATGGACATATCTAATATTATCATAAAATGATCTCGCCATTCTCCACTTCCTCGCATGAGTTGCCAAGAATCGCCCTTCCCGGAAAGCTTGTATGCAGCTCATTGAATCCGAGCGAACACACAACTTCTTGATATTCCATCTTCTAGCACACATAGCTCCATAAATAATAGCACAAACCTCAGCGTAGAAGTTTGTTTGCCAGCCCAGGCCAACCATAAGGCTGCCTAAAATTTCCGCATTCGAGCCACGAAAAGTGACGCCACAACCTGCCTGGCCAGGATTGCCAAGGGAAGCACCATCGCAACAAATCATAATTTCACCTGAATCTGGAGGCCACCAAGCGAGTTCCAAGGGAGTAGAAACCTGGCTAGCCCTATGCGCCACCTTAAAATAATTCAAAATCCGCAAGTCATCTTCCTTGTTGTACATGTAACCCCTTAGCGGATCGAGTTATCATGGATTAACTGATAAACTCTGCCTTTAAAACCAAGCCAATGCACCTTCGCCTCCTCAAAATAAATCTTATTCCCCAGCTTCCATAATTCCGTGGCAATTGCTAGATGAGTAACAAGCCACAAGTCCTTAATCATCCTACTTCGTCCCTTTGCAACCTTGTAAGAATCAACCAAGTCCTCAACTGGCTGCAATTTGAAAATGCCCGAAGCCCAGGACCAAATACGCCTTGCAAACCTACATTGCCAAGTTATATGGCGCATAGACTCACCATCCTTCTGCAAATCCGACACATAGTAGGCATAGACTACCAGCTTTTCTTAATAACATTATCATCGGTAGCACAAAGACTGATTCGCCCAAATCTTCCAAAGATTGCACACTCAAAGTTGGATGTACAACACTTCTAGTAAACAAAACAGCATGCGGATCTGAATTCCTACGCACTCTAATAGCCTCCTTGGCTGATTTGACCGAGAAAACTCCCTTCTTATCAAGATCCCAAATTTTGTAATCCTCCCCACCAGCGATTATGGGTAAATTATCCATATCAATATTGCAACGATTCATCAAATCTCTAGTAGCATTAGGAATAGACCAAACACCATTAACAATAATATCACTTACCTTCGTTTTGAAATCATTTGGGCCTTTGGAAGAAATTCCAAGCCTTCCCGCAATCGAAAAATCACCACACCAATTATCAAAGAATAAGGAAGTATTATCACCATCACCTATAATTGAACGAGTGTGCTGTTGCACATATTTGTAAACCAAGCGCACCCCTGGAAAAACCGATGATCCCAACTTAGAATCAATTAAGTTGCCATTGATTTTGAAATATTTTGCACGCAAGAATCTTGCCCAAACTTTGTTCGAATCACGAATAGAAATCCATAACTTCATGAGCATAACCCTATTAACGTCATTCAACTTCTTCAAACCCAAACCACCCTCACGCTTTGGACAACACAAAGTATCATAACTAACCGTAAAGAACTTACGTTTTTCAGCATCACCAGACCAAAGAAAATTTCTAATGGCCTTCTCAACCTGCTTAATCATATTGCACGGCCACTTGTAGATAGCCATGGAATGCAAAACATAGCTCGAAATAACAGACTTAATCAAAACCAACCTAGCTTAAAAAGATAAGAGTTTACCCTTCCACCCGGCCAGATTTTCCATAATCTTCTCAACTACTTGACGGACATGAACATGCCGAACAATGCTCGGCTTCAGCTGAACACCCAAGTATTTGTCCGGGAAAACAGCCCTCTCCATTCCCAAATAATTTTTGATTGCAATTGCACGCGAGCCTCTATCACCACCATAATAGAATTTGCTTTTGTCATAGCTAACACTTTGGCCAGAAGCCAATTGATACATACCAAGCATATCCTTCAAACTACTCAAACTTTGCAAATTACCCCTACAAAAAATAAGGATATCGTCTGCAAATAGCAAATGGGTAGGCGCAACCCCTTTCTTGCAAACCATAGGCTGCATGTTTTTCGAAGCAAACAATTTTGACAGATTGCGACTCAAAACATCTTCAATGAGAACAAAAATCAAAGGAGAAAGGGGATCACCTTGCCTTAAACCTCTATTAATGCTGAAAAAACCTTCCGGACTGCCATTAATCATGACAGAAATTCGGGCGGATTGAAGAATACTGAAAATCCAGTTGCACCAGATCTCCGAAAAACCATATTGGCGAAAAACCTCAAGAATAAAATCCCAACTGACCGTATCAAAAGCTTGAGCAATATCCAGCTTTAAACCCACGTTGCCGTGCTTCCTATTAGTGCTCAATTCATTGATCAACTCCGACGCCAAAGCTATGTTTTCGTGAATATTACGACCCTTCATGAACGCCACTTGCTCTTCGGGAAATCAACTTATTTAGCACCGTACTCCACTCGGGTAGCCAAAAATTTTGTAATGATCTTGAAGAAAAAATTGCTCAACCCAATCGGCCTATAGTCCTTAATAGCATCAGACTTATTATTTTTGGAATCAAAACAATAAAACTAGAATTAATGCCATTAGAATTTTGCGCATAGTCCAACAATTAGTAATGGCCTTAAAAGATCTTTCGTAAATAATGTTCCAACAATGCCTATAGAATGAACCCGTGAAACCGTCTAGACCAGGGCGTAATCCGCACCTAAATCAAAAAAATGACTTCCTTAACTTCATCAATAGTTGGAACCGCATCCATAAAATCACTCTCCTCCGCCGAGATACGATCATGCTGAATATCGAAAAGCTTCGGATCAATTGTAACCCCACCACCATTGAACTTGTCACGGTAATGGTTGACAATATAATTCTTAATATCATCCTGCAAAAGCAAAGTAGAGTTAGAAGAAACTTTGAGCTCTGAGATCGTATTTTGGCTCCTCCTCATGCGAATGCTATTATGGAAAAAACGAGTGTTTTGATCACCATCCTCCAACCAAGAAACCTTCGCCTTCAATTTTAGCATGACTGCCAGATCATTCCACACCTCATCAACCACCTTCCTAGCATCCGCTACCTTAATGAACTGAGCTTCATCACGTGGCTCATAATCAAGAAGGTCATTCTCAGCTTCCAATTTCAGTTCCGCCTGCTTCAACCGAACATGGATATCTCCAAAGACTTCACGATTCCAAGTCTTCAAAGCCTCCTTCAACCTCTTCAGCTTAGTCATGAAAACGAAAGGAGGCGCACCAACCAAGCGAGAACTCCAAACACCCTCAACCAAGCTCATAAAAGTAGGATGGCTAAGCCACATTTTTTGAATTCTAAAAGGAGCTCTACTCGGTCTTGGACTCTCAACCGCAAACCCAATAAGATGAGAGTGATCCGAACAAATTCTAGGAAGGGCTTTACATCTCCAGTTTGGAAAAGTATCACACCAAGCTTCATTAACCACAGCTCTATCATGTTTAGAAACAATACGCTTATTTCCCTTGCGAGAGTTACACCAAGTGTATTTCTTGCCGAGAGAATCAGCTTCCACAAGACCATTATCCGAAATCCAACTCCTAAACTCATGCATCAAAGAATCCAACATTGGCTTACCACCTTTCTTCTCCTCCAAACGCAACACACAGTTGAAATCGCCTAGTACCAGCCACGGACTAGAAATGAAACCCAAACCCAACTGACGCCACAAATTCTTTCTAACCATCGGAGCATAAGAAGCATGAACCGCCGAAATATAAACTCCAGCAAAATCCAAAGTAATAGCTTGCTTTGATGAAGATAATACAACAGGCCTTGTTAGAGAATTTCTCCACAAAACCCAAATGTTACCTTTCTCACCATTCACCTCATTATTAATAACATCTTCAGAAAAATCCAATAATTTTAAATTCCTAACAAAACGTTGCTTGCAAAAGACTTGCGGCTCAGCAATGCAAATTACGTCAGGAGTGTGCAAGTGATAAAGCTCCTTTAACTTGGCCCTTGCACCATCCTTGGCCAAGCCTTGAGCATTCCAGTAGAAGACACGCATTAATTAACTAAATTTTCAGCAGGGCTTGCCGAACCCTGTGTAGAATCACCACCGTCCTTCGGATTATTAGAACCTGATTTTTTAGAACCCTGAGCAGTATCACCGCCACCTTTAGAGGTCTTAGTTGCGTTACCACCCCCTCTAGTAGTCCTCCTAGTCACCTTTGGCTTAGGAACTTCCTTATCTTTAGCCTTCTTTTTGTACAGACTTGCTCTTTCTTTTCACGCTCATCCCTCTCCATTTCGCCCGCCCAATCCAAATTACTAGTCTCATCTTCAACAATTCTAGACACCGGATTAGAAAGTTCAACATTGATAGGTTCAACATTGATAGGTTCTACATTTATAGGCTCATCTTCGATAATGATATTCTCTTCCTCCGAATCATCTTCCGTGCCGATTCAAACCTATTTGAAGTCTCTAAAGGCTCCACAGGTTAGGTGGCGTAGAACTTCTTGCTATTCTAGTTGGGAAACTAAAATCATCCTCCTTGACCGGCTCCATAGTATTAGTAGAAGGAGGCTCAATCGAAGTTTCATCTCCCGTAGGTATAGAACTCGTAGCTTGCTGAGCTGCAGCATCTCTCAAACGCTTAGCCTCTTCCTCCCTACGTCGCTTCTCCTCTTAAACTTTGTTCTGTGCCATGATAACTTCACGCGCCTTTTGTAACTTTCTCAAAACCATATCTTGCTCCAGTTTAGCGAAGTCGGCTTCCTTAGCTTTTTCAATTTGCAATTCTCTTTTGTTCTTCATACCGAGCACATAACTCCATCTCCTCCTTATTCAACAAATCAGCCGTATGTAGCAGCCGCATCATCACCAACCCCGGCCACCCCGATTGCATCATCCTCCGTATCTAAATTCAATGGCATCCCAGAACATTGCCGCACTATTAGCACCAGCCTATACTACTCGAGGGACTTTAATTAAAGTACGCGTGCACAGTAAATTCTGCACCACCGATTGGTTTTGATGGAATAGTAAGAACTTCACTAGCTTGCTCTTCAGGTTTCTCATTAGAGTTATCATCCTGTTTATCATCAGTTTTATCTTCAATGCTTTTATCCTTTTTGTCTACAAAATGGTAACTCTCAACTCTTGCCTATTTACGGTTTCACGAACTTAGTGATAATAACGTAAAATTTCGAAAATCTTGCTCGCTCCATCAAACCTGCAAACACGAGCAACACCCAACTTAAAAGTCGACACTGACTTTCGCGAAATTATGAATAATTCACATAACCCTTCATGTGAACATTCACCGATTTTCTACCGTGTGTGCATACACTATGAAATCACGAAATTCACGAAAACATTATTGTTTGCTTTTAACAAGTGTTTAAAATCATTTTGCAAAATTTTTCATAAAATCATGAACAACCCACGTAAATCTTTACTGTGTGAACGGTTTTTCAAAATTTGGACAGACGTCCATTCTACAATTGTGAAAACTCACATACAGACATTATTTCACCATGTACAATTGTCTATCATCAACAGGTTGTTCAAAATCAAAACATTGATTTTACAAAAAATTATATATTTTAATGTGAAACTCACGTAACTTTGAAAATATATGTATATTTTTGCTCCCTCTCGCGAGCATCCGTCTTTGAAACGAGAGTTTATTCCATTTTGTGAAATCTCACAAATTAAAAAAAAAAAAAAAATCTACTTTTGCTCAAACGAGCGTTCGTCTATGAAACAAGGGTCTTTTATACTTTTGTAAAGGTCCACATATTCCAAATAAATTTTATCATGAGGTGCGTGTCTTTTCAAAAAATTCCTTTAACTCTAAGGATCATTATTTATCACTTTTACTACGAACCTACGTTCCTAAAAGTATTTGTGAAAGTTCATGCTTTGAAAATAAATTTTGGTTTTCATGAAACCTCATCAACAAAATTTTCTCTACTGCAACTAGACCATGTCTACTCAAGAATTCATGTATCTCTTTCATGATGGTGGTTTTTAGCTTAGGGTTAAAATCGTAAAACCTTGCATCCGATGTGACGTCACTCGCAAGGAAACGGTGCGTAAGTGCTAACCTCTCCACCAAGATATTTATTGAGCCATTCAATATATTTACATGAAATTTATCCAGATCGCGAATGTAGCAACCATCCCA
Organism: Papaver armeniacum; assembly: GCA_023531295.1. Classification (NCBI taxonomy): domain Eukaryota; kingdom Viridiplantae; phylum Streptophyta; class Magnoliopsida; order Ranunculales; family Papaveraceae; genus Papaver; species Papaver armeniacum. The sequence continues at coordinate 653,603 of JAJJWW010004761.1, forward strand.
AACACTCTATAAATTTCGACACCTCGCCAATACAAGACTCACTCGAGTACTTTCATGTGCTATGTTCCCTGCCAGTAACCCTTAATATCGGTATGACATGACGGATTTATGTTCACTCGCAGCCGGAGTAGCATTAACCTCCAAGTACCAAAGTTAAGGCCATCGCACGAAATGCTCGGACGAAAAGCACACCGCATTCTATAGATAAGGATTTTTGTGGCAAAGCATACAAAATCCATCCAATTATTGTGATAACTCACAAAAACTCATAAACCCGACTAATTTGAAAAATTAGGGTTTCGCGCCCGTGCAAGACACTAGACCCCGTTGTTCGAAAAACTATGCTTAGCCAAACTAGGCAATTAAATCCGCCACATCGTACTAGAAGTGGCCACGCCCTAGCTTGCTCGCCCCACTTCCCATCGACCAATCAGTCGCTTTAAATCCACTACATCGTAATCATCGGAAGTGTGGCCACGCCCTAGCTTGCCGGCCCCACTTCCCATCGACCAATCAGGTCGCCTTAAATCCACCACAACGCACTGGAAGTGTGGCCACGCCCTAGCTTGCCGGCCCCACATCCCATTGACCAATCAGGTTGCATTTAAATCCGCCACAGCACACTGGAAGTGTGGCCACGCCTTAGCTTGCCGACCCCACTTCCCATCGACCAATCAGGTCGATTTAAATCCTCCACATCGTACTGGAAGTGTGGCCACGCCCTAGCTTGCCGGCCCCACTTCCCATCGACCAATCAGGTCGCTTTAAATCCGCCACAACGCACTGGAAGTGTGGCCACGCCCTAGCTTGCCGGACCCACTTCCCATCGACCAATCAGGTCGCTTCAAATCCGCCACATCGCACTGGAAGTGTGGCCACTACCTAGCTTGCTGGCCCCACTTCCCATCGAACAATCAGGTCGCTTTAAATCCGCCACAGCGCACTGGAAGTATGACCACGCCCTAGCTTGCCGGCCCCACTTCCCATCGACCAATCAAGTCGCTCTAAAACCGCCACACTCACACAAAAGTGTAGCCACGCCCATGCTTGGCCGGCCCTCTTACATTAACCAATCAGGTTGCTTTAAACTCGCCTGCGATGTTAAAAAGAAGGAAACCGCGCCAGATGGCCGCAAACCCAATTGGCTTCCCAAAAACGCGCCAGCATGCCAAGCGGCATGCCAAACATGCCAAACGCACTTACCAGGTACACATGCCAGATGCACATTCCAAACGCGCCAAACATGGCCACCCACCCCATGCGACGTGCCATATAGGCTAATTAGGGTTTCGACAAGCCAAACCCTAATTTAGGCAAGATTTCCACACCAACGTGCCAAAATTTCAATGGCTATGGTCGCGCGTGCAACCCGATGCAAACGGCATGCACGAGCCATGCCAGCCATGTTGCAATGCCGCTTGCGCGAGTTAAAAACGCCACTGCCAACTAAAGGTATCCATGATCGACGGCTACCTTTCCTCCTGAGATGCAATCTCAGCCATCCAAGTTCTCCACCAAACTAACAGGCTTGTGGAAACTTTTGAGCGACCATGCCGCCAAACCCTAAACTTTGGCCACGACATCAAATCCCAGTTTGGCCACGGTGCCTAATTTCGGCCACAGTGCCAAACCCTAAATTGGTCACGGCGCCAAGCCCTGACCTTGGCCATGCCGCCAAGCCCTAGCCTTGGCCATGCCGCCAAGACATAGCCTTGGCCACGACGCCAAGACCTGACCTTAGCCACGGAGCCAAGCCCTAGACTTGGCCATGACGCCAAGCCCTAGCCTTGGCCACGACGCCAAGCCTTAACTTTAGTCACGGAGCCAAATCTTAACTTTGGCCATGCTACAACACTACAGGCGTGGCCATGCCACAACGCCACTGGCATGCTGCTATGCCACGGCTACTAGAACCCCACCACACCACGGCTACGCCATTGGCATGCTGCTATGCCACGGCTACGCCACTTGCATGCAACTAGCATGCCGCTATGCCATGGCTCCACCAGGCGCCACTATGCCAATGGCGCCGCTTTATACAACAAGATGCGGCCATAATCAATGGCCATCCTTCCTCATGAGATGCAATCTTGGCCATCCAAGTTCTCTACCAAACCGATAGACTTGTGGCGAGTTTCAAGCGACCCAGCTGCCTAAATCTAGTGGCTATGGCTACGTCGGGCGCCACTTGCATCAACGTGCCATCGGCATGCACGAGGCATGCCAGCCACGTCACATTGCCATTAGCGTACGACAAAACGCCATCTGCGCCATTATCAGCGCCAACGCAAGGTAGCCACAATCAATAGCTACCCTTATTCAAAAGATGCGATCTCGGCCATCGAAATTCGCCACTGAGCCGTTCGGCTCGTGACAAGTTTTAGCGACGGCCAAAACGAGCCTAACATCACATATGCTATTTACCTACGGCAAGCCTCTCAATTTTAACTTGCCACACGTAGCAAAGTGCTACATCTTTTCCACGAAAACACTCGAGACATCAAAACATGTCACAACCGGGGATACTCGTCGGGGTATTGGGTGCAGCGGTTGACAACGTGCGGCGTGCAATACGCCCGTTACGAGAAAGTGTCATAAAGCGGGCGGTTAGTAATAGAAAGAAGTAATGGTGTAAACGTATCCTTCATTATGGAAACATAAATTCCGATCGTTACCGTTACTCCCTTCTTCCACCATTCAATCGTTTCCACTTCCGACGAGACCAGTACGTTTTGTTGCGACTTGTATAAATAGGTCTCACCTATTTTCCACCGCACGACAAGTTTTGGTCGGGAGAAGAATACAACATCCGAGAAATCATCGATAGCTTTTCATTCGGCCTAGCCAGTTCAATTTTCTGATACAAGTCACGAAACACCCACACTTCCAGAATCAACTATTCTGGTCTCAACACTTTTTTCGCTTACCTCCCTAAGACCAACCTTTCTCATTCACTTTGTGACCGAAGCAAGCCTGGAACGACCATTTCTTGGTTTAGGCCAGGATTGTACAGATTGATCTCTCGAATCAAAAGTACTCCCGTGCAGTACATTTTTTAGGGTTTAGACTCGTTTCTTATCCACACACATGAAATTACCAAAAACAGTAGGAACCGTTTTCACCCATAAACAATTGGCGACCACAGTGGGAGATTAATCTCTCAGTTACAATATCAGTTTCCAATTCCAAATTTCATTCTTCAACCCGGACATCAGGATGGTAGAAGCAAACGATCCGCGCGGGGTTCAATGGCTTGGTGGTTAGTTATTACACGATGAGGAATGACTGGGGACTTCTCACAGTCACAACGGCGTCGCCCATAAAACTCAGACTTACGCCCAGAATATCCATTTTGTTGGGAGACCCTAAAAGCGAGTAAGTCTTGTTAGACAAAGTACATAATCTACTACTTCAAGTTTTCACGTTGATAATAGAAACCAATAGTCATGCTACCCCCAAAATTTCATCCCATACTTTTTACCGTCATACAACATTCACGGTTCCATGACTCTCCTGGAATATTCATGCTATTAACAGTCATGATCAAAACGACATTATTCTAAAATTCATTCCAAAGAATAATCTGAAACCCTCAAAGGTAACAATTATCTATCAATCCAAAAATATCAAACCATAAACCAAAGCGTTTCGTTTGCCTCAAAAAAAAAAAAACCTAAGCAAAGGAAGTTCAGAAAAATAAAAACATTTAAGGAAAATTGCCTAGCAAAGGCTCGTTCTTCTTGGAGAAAACGTCCTTCATGCTTTGAAAAGCCGCATGCTTCAGCTTCAACTCCTGGGACAACTTCTCGACTTCTCGCCTCCCGTTGATTAATCAAATCCACGGAAGGGCCATCAACCGCTTCCGGCCCCTGTAGCCTTTGGATCTCGGAAAATCCATCACAGAACCAGGAGGCATTGAACTCAAAATTTACACACATATCCCGATGAAATTCCCAGCTTTTGACTACATCTCCAGAAATAGTGTGTCCAGTCATGCCACACATGTCATGAATTGAAGATAAAGTTTCCTCCACGTGCTTAACCAATGCACAGCGACTATCAAGCTTCCTGGTCGTGGCGATGTGCCCATACCTCTTCCATATCTTGGTATATAGCTCCGCATACTTCACGGGCACATTGAATCCACCAACCAACACATGAGCTTCGAAAGGAGCCTCGAATGGAGGATCAAAAACAACACCTGCGGCTGGATGTGCGACTAGCAAAGATTCTTTGGGAACAATCACGCCCGTCATCACGACACATTTTCCGCCATGGGAGACTCATCAGCATCTTTATGATGATCAACCTCCATCTCCATATTACCAGCGGGTACGGTTTCCATGATTGGAGACACTGTTACATCTTCATTGCCGTGAATCTCCATCTCAGAATTATTTTCTAAGCGGCCTCCTCCGTAAATACCACCAATTGAATATTTATTCGGGATAAGTAAATAGTCAAAGAGGAAAACGTGTGGGAGACTCACCGACTCATCTATGGGCCCACTGGGATTGGAAGAGGACTCGCTGCCCGCTCTGAAGAACTTTCCTCATCACCGTCAGACTATGAGTTCTCTTCTTCTTCATCTTCCTCTTCACTGCTGAGAGGATCAGTATCGCCAGACTTTTCTTCAGAAGGCATCCCCTTTTGGCCACTTGCAAGTCTGGTAAAGGCGTTTATCTTGTTGAGACCCTGAATCAAAAGGAAAGAGATGTTCAGAGGCAAAAATTCAGAATATTTATGCAAGACGACCAAATCAGGAAGAAAATCATACGTACTCGCATATTCGAAGAACTAAAAGTCACAAGAGCCGTCGAATCCGACTGAAAACCGCCCGCACGATTTTTAAACCTTCGCTCCTTTTTTTGGGGGTTGTCCACATCCGTGCTAGGAGATTTTCGCTTAGCAGTAGAAGGCTCCCTCAACAATGGATGTTCCGCTAAAGTCGCAGGGGAAGGATTGCCACGAGAATTTTCCACCAAGTCATTCACAGTTCCGTGGATGGCAAGAAACTCATCCTGCCAGAATGTGTTGTACCTGGAGGTTGTCACGGATTTCGTTCTGAGAGCAAGAAAGGAAGGCTTTTACCTTGCGCAAGAACACGGGCATCAAGAACAGCTGGCAACAATTCTTCCGGAGAAACCGACTGACGAGTAAATGGGACCCCTTGGTCAAATCCCATATGCCGAGTCGCCCTATCAATATTATAAGGGACTTCCTTGAAAGACCCCTGGAAAAAAGATGGCACGTTTCCGGGGATACAGCTTCGCATAAATACAACCTCTCCAACGCTCATATTCTCTCCAGCAGAAAGCAAAGTCAAGTTCGGAACAACGGCGAAAATGTTCGGCTGAACTATGGACGCATGGACTGGATCCCAAGGACGAAAGCTAACGGCATAGGCATTGTCAAGGAAGTCGATGAGCCTTGATCCAGATTTTGGGCGCTTATTCAACCAACGCAGTATTCTGGAGCCGCCACAAGACTCGGGAAGTAAAGCCGGCGGTTTGGGAGCATATTTTACGAAATGCTCCCACAACCATGTTTGGAGAAAAACAACGTGTACATACGAGTCCACTTTCATATAACCATTTGAAGCGTACATGTCCGCGACCTGATGATCCAAATGGGTGTACAAAGAGACAAGAAACAAGCCACCAATGGGAAGAACGACACCTTTCGCCAATTTGATGGCGAATTTAATGAGCTCCTGTCTTATCTCCTTCTTACCCGAGCCATCATCGAAAATATCTCTGGATAGCCAAAGAACCAAGAATGCCGCAACATGAAGCGTACTGTTCACTTGATTCGGCTTTTACTCATTCGGGAACCATTGAGACACCCACCAGCTATAAAAGCACTTCGTCTCGTAATCCTTCCGAACGAACCCTTTTGACTTCGCGACAAGAGTGGCACGCATTTTTTCTTCATCGTCAGACAACGTGATATCAAGATTCCCTGTTATGGGAAGGTTCAGCAGGACGGATACACTCTCTAAAGAGATGGTCATTTTGCCCCACCTACATATGGCCGTATGAGTATCTGGACACCATCCGGAGATAGAAGTGATCAATCCCGGGATGTCTTTCCTGATTTTAAATGTTGCAGAAGCCATGACAGCATCAATGATTTGCGCCTTGGTCAAATTGGCCCTCACACAGTCTTGACTTATCATAAATTGCATCCATTTATCAAAAGAGTGCAATGGACTTAGACAGATTTTGAAGTCGATTGGAGAAGCGGGATACTCTTTCCTCTGAAGGCAAAACCACATTACACGCCCCGGCCGAATCGACTGGACCGCTCCTTCATTTTCTGAACCGGTCAAAAGGGTCGCCACATACTTGGGATGGGCTCTCCTAAGTGTAGAAGACTTTGTAAAAAATTCATCATCCGTGTTTGTCTTGGAGTTGCCAACATTCTTTGATGTGGTGGCATGACTTTTCTCAGGTGACATCCTAACGGAATTTCTTTACGCTGCTTTCACTATTGAATTAACTACAACGGAGCAAAACCAATAAAAGTTACTACTAAGAAAAGGGAGCATAAAAATCATTTTGTCAACGGCGGAAGAAATCATCTTGGTCACAAGCCAATTTATTGGGTCACAAGCCGCATCATGCACGACCAAAGGTGACGCACGACCAGAGGAGTGGTAGCCGAAGGAATGGGGAATGGCATCCACCCCAAATTTATGCCACGAGAGGTATACCCTCGGCCAAGACAGGGCTGTCAATGGGTACCCATTACCCAGAACCGGAACAGGACCCGGTAGATTTGGGTCGGTTTTGGTCCTAAAGTTGGACCCATTAACAACTTAGGACCTGGAGGGTAATTACCTGATTGGAGTACCCGCGGGTACCGGGTACCCGGTTATTTATTCTTTTACTCATGTTTTTAGCAAAATTACACTTATTTTGTTAGTTTTCGCTTTGATTTTTTTTCATTTTTCATTTTTTTCCTTACACTTAATCTTTATTTAATACATTAATAGAGAAATAATAATAAGTTTTTATAAAAATAAATTAGATCCGGATAAAAAGGAGAAAGATACGTTAAGTTTTTGAGGTTTTTTGTATAGTTTTATTAATACCTAATAAGAACCAGGACCCGATGGGTACCCGTGTATTTAAACGGGTCTGGTTGCAGGTCCATATTTAGGAATCGGACCGGAACCGTTAGGAACCGGACCGACCTTTAGAAGTAGGGTCCGGGTCTAGTGATACCGGGAGGACCCGGATCCATTGACACCCCTAGCCAAGAGGGTACCACGGTCACGTTCAAAAAAAAAGGGGAAACCCTAAAATTAGGTTTTTGTGGAGAAGGTTTAAATGGCGGCTACCCGATTAGGCATAATTACTTCGCATAAACAATTGGCTTCATTACCATTAAACAGGGTGGTTGATGTTATTGCATACTACTTGACTAGAGATGCACAAGACCGGTCCATTTTACCGCATCTGGGCCGGAACCGAAAGAACCGGAGTTGAACCGAACCGGACCCGGAGTTACCGGTACATGTACCGGTTCTGAAAGTTGATACCCGGAGTAGGCCGGTACAGGTATTGGTTCTGGGGGTAGTCCCGGCCTGTCCCGGACCATATGTCCCGGTTAATTATAGCCGTAGATATCTTTGGCAATTTTACATCCTGACCGTCCCTCCTAGGTATAGGAATTCCTATCTATCTCTAATTCTCTATCGAGAACTTTCACTTTAGTTTTCTTTTTTTTCTCTCAGAAGAGATCAAGAGCAGCAGTCGCTCTATCAGTTCACCACCACCATCGATTCATCATATAGCCGTTCGATTTGTTAAGGAAAAAGGATTCACTTCTTCTTCTTCTTCTTCTTGTTCACCATCTCTCGAACTCGATTGAGTCGGGGTAATTCTTCTTTTTCTTCTTCTTAGATTTGTAAGTTGTAACTCTCATGGATTAAACTAGGGTTTGAATCGTGTGATACCGGGATTTGAAATTGTTTATAATTTTTACCTTTTATGGTTTGATTGTTCTGTTAATATTAAGATTGATTTAGGGTTTGATTTGAGATTGAATTAGGGTTTGATTTGGGATTGAATTAGGGTTTTTACTTGGGTACCGAATGAGGAATCTATCTAATGGGTTCTATTTAATCTAGCATATATCTTCCTTGTGTAGAATCTCTTATTTTCCTGTTGGCTCAGTATAGAATCTCTTATTTTCCGTGTGTTTCCTTTAAGTTGTTTCAGTGCTAATTGATTCAAGTGAATAAGAAAAGATGGTATTGTGTTGTGTTAGTTCTGATAAATGGGTAGTTGTTGGTTTGATAGTTGAGGGAGAAATAGACAGAGTGGATGCTTGCTGGTGAACTGAAACAAATTTAGAAAACAAGGAGTCAATGAATTGGTGCATCCACAGATGATACTTGTGATGTGGTCGAATAATATAAATTTGCATATTATAGTGTTGTTGCAGAAGTAGCTGAAATGGTTGACTTGTGATGTGGTTGAATAATATACATTTGCATATTATAGTGTTGTTGCAGAAGTAGTCTGCAATTACAAGGAGTACTTGTGATAGGGAATGATTGAAGTAGTTGATAGTGTTGTTGCAGAAGTAGGTGAATAGAGTGTTCTTATGGAAATACTGCTAATAAGGTCACTACTGCTAAGGTCACTATTGCTACTGATGATGTTCGCTCATGAATGATTTTAACTGAATTTGTGGTTACTTTTGTTAGTTATGTTACTTAAATTGCATTGCATCTTTGATTAACATGCACAACTGTATTTGTGTCAATGAGTAATAACTGAATGTATGTATCTGTCCACAACATATGAGATGTTCAATTTTGTTTAGTGAGATGATGATTGATGAGTGTTTTGTGTATATTAAGATGTTCAATTTTGTTGATTTTGTTAGATGGATACACGTAATTCAACTCAAGGAAAAGTGAGATCTCGCAGTATGGGAACACTTTGAGAAACCTGGATTATACAACATGACAAGGTGTAGGCACTTCTCAAAGATATATCTTTGTTGATGCCATGCGAAATGGAACATCTAATTTGATAGCTCATATAAAAAAGATGCCCGTTCTTTCAAGCAATGGGTCGACATAGAGCTTGATGTTCATGTTTTATCGTTGTCGCATCTTGCATATTTATGAAATGGAAGTGAAAGTGGTTTGTAAATGTTGTTTTAAGTTTTAACTTTGTTTTAATGTTAAACACAGAACTTTGAACCGCTGCTTGTTTCGGGAGTTGAAGTGACTTGTAACTTGTTTTAAACCATTGTTCATCTTAAGGAATATGATTAAGAACAATTAGATAAAGAAAATATTATGTTACATATTTTTTTACAGGTAAAAACCCAGATCGGAGTGGAACCGGACCGGTCTTACAGGTACAGGTACAAGTCCAGGTACCGGTCCTCAAATTGAAGAACCGGTCAACTCCGTGTACATGTACCGGTTCCAACAGAAAACCAGACTGTACCGGATCATGTGCAGCTCTACTACTGACAAAGGCAAATTACTCACATTAAAGTATTTCACGAATTTATAACGGATGTACGGATAGGGTTTACACGAACACGAAGAGTAAACAAAAGAAGAAACACGAGAGATGCATACTGGGAATACGCCGCCTCGTTATTACACGTTTGCCGCTAACTCCAAGGCGTGAGAATAAAAGCGATGAAACGGGATAAATAAGATGGGAAACGCCTTTTATAGGCACGACTTTTGGGAGTTCGAAAGGAGGAAGGTTTCCTATTTTTGGTTATACATGAAAATAGGCAACCGGACCCGCGCTAGCAAAGCTCCATGGCGCCAATAGGCCACGGCCAAGATAGCGCCAAGAACCCGCTCCTAGCCAGCACTATCTCCGCGTCACGGCCAAGCCCCAAGCCCAGCGCAAACGGCTCCACGCCAAGCCAACGCCAACGGCTCCATGCCAAGCCACCCTCATCTCCGCGGCCAAGCCAAGCCGTGACTCCACGGCCAAGCCAAGCCAAGCCAAGCCAGCGCGTCACGGCCAAGCCAAGCCAAGCCAGCAACGCCAACGGCTCCACGCCCTAGCGCACCAACATCTTGCATCCTCCCAGCACTAGCTTCTCTGCTCGATAGTCGATGCACCGCATCCTTCTCAGCGCCAACTTTTCCGCTCCTGACAAGTGCTATCCACAGCCCAAGCCAACTCCAACCGCGTCCTAACCAATGCCTTAGCCAGCAGCGCCATGAACCATTCCTCAACCTGTAGCCAAAGATGCCGCACTGGTGCATCCCATGGCCAAGACGAATTTATGCAAAAGCCGCCAACACAAGGATCACAGATTCCTCATGCCTTCCACCAAAGGTTAGTTGAATTTCCTTGGCAATCTCTTCACGTCTTGCTCTTTCGATTTTACTCTCGTCTGTCACCATCTCATGCTTACCCCACAACAATGCCACTATTACGTGCCAAGCAAGGGACTTAATGTTGATGATGGTTTTTAGCTTAGGGTTAAAATCATAAAATCTTGCATCTGATGTGACGTCACTCTGCAAGGAAACGGTGCCGTAAGTGCTAACCTCTCCACCGACATATATATTGAGCCATTCAATATATTTACATGAAATTTATCCAGACTGGCGAATGTAGCAACCATCCCAAACACTCTATAAATTTCGGCACCTCGCCAATACAAGACTCACTGAGTACTTTCATGTGCTATGTTCCCCGGCAGAACCCTTAATATCGGTATGGCATGACGAATTTATGTTCACTCGCAGCGGAATAGCATGAACCTCCAAGTACCAAAGTTAAGGCCATCGCACGAAATGCTCAGACGGAAAGCACACTGCATTCTGTAGATAAGGATTTTTGTGGCAGCATACAAAATCCATCCAATTATTGTGATAACTCACAAAAAACTCATAAACCCGACTAATTTGCAAAATTATGGTTTCGCGCCCCGCGCAGTACACTAGACCCCGTTGGTCAAAAACCTATGCTTAGCCAACTAGGCGATTAAATCCGCCACAACGCACTGGAAGTGTGGCCACTAGCTTGCCGGCCCCACTTCCCATCGACCAATCAGGTCGCTCTAAAACCTCCACACTCACACAGAAGTGTAGCCACGCCCATGCTTGGCCGGCCCTCTTACATTAACCAATCAGGTTGCTTTAAACTCGCCACAGTGTTGAAAAGAAGTAAACCGCGCCAGATAGCCGCAAAGCCAATTGGCTTCCCAAAAACGCGCCAGCATGCCAAGCGGCATGCCAAACATGCCAAACGTACTTACCAGGCACACATGCCAGATGCACATGCCAAACGCGCCAAACATGGCCATCCACCCCATGCGACGTGCCATATAGGCTAATTAGGGTTTTGACAAGCCAAACCCTAATTTAGGCAAGATTTCCACACCAACGTGCCAAAATTATCAGAAATCATATCCCTAATCAAGGCTGTATGCTCAGCTTGAAGACTAATTAACACCTAAATTATTTATGGCGTCATCAAGAACTTTCGCAGCCCAAGCGAACTCATCGTCACTTGTTTATGAGAAGAAGGGAACGAATTTGATTCTCTCTTTCGCTAAGAATAGTATTTTGGCGAATGGATTCATCCCGCTCAACTTGAACTTCAAGAAGAGTTTTTTGAAATTTTGCTAATGCTTGGGCACCTTGGTTAGCAATGCGATCTTTGTCATCTATAAGATCACTAACCTTCTTCCTTAAAATACTAATTTTCTCTTGGGAACTATGGTGTAGGCGTTTAAATTGGTTGGCTAAACTTAAACTAGATCTATGATCAGCTTCTAAGAGACGAAATTTGGATTGAAGTTCATTTAGAGAAAGATGTTTGATTCTGTCATTTGAAAAGCTATTTAAAGAATCATTGAGATGGGAAAAAAGAGCATCGTTATCCATAGGCTCGAGGGAAATGTGTGAAGAAGAATGGCTTCATCGTAAAGGTTATAAACATCTGCGAAAATGATAAGCCGGATAAAGAAAAATAAATGACAGAATAAAAGCAAGAAAAAAAGAAGAATTTTATACCATAAAGTTGTTGATTAGCATTTTGAAGGCTAGATATCTTGTCCTTCTGAGAAGAAGACTCAACTTCTAATTGTTTGGTGTTTTCACGAAGAGTTGCGGTTTCATTTTCAAATTCTTTATCTCTCTTGCGAAGAGAAACTTGACTTGACTTCCAATTCTTCATTCTTCTTTTTTTGAGTTGGAGGTTTTTCTTCTCGAGATCAGGTTGCGTCTTTTCTGGAGATCTGAGGCAACAACAAAGGAAGCTCTCCAGACTATAAAGGAAAATAAAGAAATCGTCAAGACAAGGTTTATAATTGAAATCATGCAGAAATAAGAAAATATAGACATACCAAGGCACTAAGTGCATTTAGGAAACTGGGAGTCACAGCTCTAGAAACTCAACGAAAAGAATCATCATCCTCTAGTAAGGGAACATCGGCCGATATTTGCGAGAGCTTCGCATGTGGCAGAAAAATTATCATCTCCAATTCCTTGCATAGAATCGAGAAAACACCGGATAGTTGCGCCATAGCGATTCAATGGATGATTCTCCTTCGCAAGAGAGGTGTCAACATCATCATTATCTTCATCAGAGCTCTCGCTGGATTGAGGACTGGAGCGAGAAGAAGAATGGAGTTTCCGTTTTTTAGAAGGTGGAGCAGCAGATTTCTTCTTGCGAAAAGGAATTTTACTCTTGCCCTTAGCTTTCGCAGCTTCAGAAATATCCTCTTCTTCGACAACTTCAACGCCCACCTTCGCACACGAATGAAGATAAGAAACAGAGGCAACAATATTGTTAAAAATAAAGAAGAAAAGTATTTCTTACTTCATCCGTGATCGACTGGAGAATTGCCAGAGTACTTGCCTTAGGATTTCTTTCGTAACTTTTTCTCAATTTAACAATCTGAAAATTTCGCAAGATTAGTAGATGTAAAAAGAAGTTATAATTACAAACTGAGCGAAATTCAGGAAGCACACCTCTTTAGCTTTCTCGGGCCGATTGAATACCCAAGGTTGATAGTTAGCGAGATTCGCAGGGAGTACATTCGAACCTGAAATATAAGGTCCATTTATAAATAGCGGAAAGACACACCATTTCTCGTCTTTGGAATGGCGAGGAACATTGTTCTTGCCGGAGTGCCAATCGATATCCTGCATAAATACTTTGTCACAGGGGATATTTTCTCTTCTTTTCAAACGTGCACCCCAGCGAGTTCTACCGTTCTTCATATTTATTACTTCATAATTCTCAAAGAAACTTTCTACTGAATACTTCTCAGCCGAATATCTCTAAATCTACAAATTTAGGATCTCTCGGATCGCATTAGAATAGAGAGACCCTTTACCGGCGCCACGGTTGGCGAACTCAAGCATTAAGCGGATACAATCTCCACTTAATTGGTAAAAGCTCGCGAGAATTTCTCATGAGCAAGAATTTCATAAAACAAAGGAAGTTCAGGGGTTGTAGAGAGGAATGGGAAGGCCGGCGAGAATCGACCAGCGAGATTATGACCTTTTGATTATCACAACAAATGATCGAGTAAATAATTTGGCGGAGAGAATAGATGAAGATTCTTGATGGGGAATAGTGGATAATGTGAAACCTTTCTCTTGTAAATCCTTTTGAACCTTTTCCAAGAGAACTTCATATCTACGACCGGGTGGAGCCATCTTCAGAGTATGGGAATGATTAAAGAGTTGAAGATCAAAGGAAAAAAGAAAATTTGAGAAAGCGAAGCGGAAGTTACGGAGGAGAATTGAAGAAAAATTGCAGAGAGAAAGTAAAAAAGAATAAGAGGAGGATGTGAAAACTATATATAGAGAAGAATTCTCGAGAAGATAAACGCATTTAATGCGAGAAGAGACGTGAATGGTTGAGAAGTAACGGTTGAAAGGGACGTGTCAAAAAATGGGTGGAAGAAGAGACACGTATTATAGATTTTGTGTAAAAGTATGAAGTCAAATCGCCAAAACAGATAAGGATGAACGGTTGCGGCATTTTAAAATAATAATTCTCATGACATTCTCTTCTTCGCAGAGAAGACATGAGAAGAGGAAAGATGTAGGATCAGAATATCGGAACACCAATACCTCTGCGAAATCCATAAACGATACATAGCGAAGGCGTCGCAGACGAGTAAAATAAGTGACGCAATGGATGACGACAGCCAGAACACGAGAAAGGTGTGAAGACTTAGCGAGAACTAGGAGTGTCGCGAGATTATACATTTGTACACTTGCGACACTTCGCAAGTCATTCCCGAAAATAAAGGACAGCTTAGCTGTCATCCATTATGTAACACCCTATATAAAGAGCCGAACAGGCCTATTGAAGGGGGGGATCTTTTTCGAGTGTTGGGCAAGTCATTAAGAGAGAAAAAGTTTATAGAGATTGCATTTTTCTAGCTCTTTTCCACTTTTACCTTGTAAACATTCAAGAAATTAATCAACAAAAATTATAATTGTTCATCTTCAATGGATTGATTGTGTGGATTCTTGTGAGGGGTGTAGTGTAGATTTCCCGCAACTACAAAGACGTGCAAAATATAATGTCGAACTGGTATTACAATAGCCAATACAATGAATATCCAACTAATTTCCAAAATGGACATTATTCTTTTTATGACCACAGTGTGAATAGTGGTTAGGAACACCAACCTTTTCGAGGTTATGGTTCATACCAGAGTGAGCCCAATTACTATTCGTACACCCACCAGTCATACGAGCAAAACAATCCCTCTATTTCTCTATAAGAGGCTCTCAAGAGTTATACCTTATTTGTGAAGAAAACCTGTAACATTCTTTCATACGAGCAGTCAACAAAGATGTCTCTAGAAGAGACTCTTAAGCAATATACTGAGAGTACAAATAGGATTGTAGAAAAATTGGCTCAAAATAATCTTAATTTCCAATATAGTGTTTCCAATAGTACCCTTGAAAATGAGGATAGTTACTCACATAATCAGGATGACGAGGATAGAATTGGTAACACTACTTTAAATGAGGTTCAACCATTTTCATGCTATTATAATGATAATTATGATGAGGATAGTGTTGATGAAGAATTTGAAATATGTGGGCATAGTGAACAGGAATTTGTTACTCCAACTGAGTTTTATAATGATCATGTTATTTATAGTTCAAATCCAAATAATTTTAATAATTATTCACCTATTCAAAAGGACGAGGATTTGACTAGAAGTATCTCCGTTTTAGACGATGTAGAATTTCCTAGTTACAAAGCCGATAATGGTTTAGAGGAACGGGTTTATCCTGAGAATACTGTTTTAGAGTCCAAGGATTTAGAAACAATAGTCTTAGACGAAGAAGATGAACTCGTAGAGCTTTTGAATATGAGTGAGGATGCATCACCTGAGTATAACCTAGAAGAAGCAATTGACCATTTTCAGGATTCCGATGATCTAGAAATTAGGGAAATTGTAGCTAGTCTATCTAGAGACACCCAAAACTCTAAGTTTGGGGGTGATTATCATTCTCCTTGTGCCTTACCTTTAGCTCTTACAGAGATCCCTCACTTGGGACTTGACATATGTGCCTCAACCATTTTAAAAGATTCTCTTCATACACGTTTTCCTGAACCTAGTGATGTCCATAAGGAAGTTCAGTTATTAGAAACCCATCATATGGTTAATGTGGTTTACCCAGGATGTGATACCCAGATTGATTTTGTTTCCCACCAAAATTTTTCTTCCAATTGTGGGAATGTTTAAATTCCAAATATGTCAGTTATTAAGTTCTGAGACTAAACCTAATTATTTTAGGAAAATAGAATTGACACGTTTGCTTAAGAATGACCACCACTCTCATTATGGTCAACTTTGTGAGTCAAATCTGATTGACTTAGAGGATCCTCAATTATTCAGGTTATTATTGTGTGCTTCTAAATTTTTCCAGACCTTAGAACCTGATCTTTCGGATCTTATTTATGAGGAAATGCTGCCCAAAGAAATTTATTTAGACCCTTTCATAGAGCCTGAACCTGAACCACAGCTAGATGTAGTTGTCTTAAACAGGAAACTAGACAAGGGTATGCTTTATTTGTTCATTTTCTTGGCATGTTGCAGATTCCTTTTATTTGTGGTAGCTTTATTTGGTTTTGATGACCCACGGAAATTCCGGCTATTGCTATATGATTCGAGGTGATTAATTCTTTCTTTGTTTGGCTGAAGACGTTAAACTTAGCACTTCTTGGGAGGTTGTAACCCAATCTCATGCAACATGGTAATATCTTTTCTTATCTCTTTTGCTTCAAATGGTAACAGTTTCTCCTTGTTCATGCTTTAAATTTTATCTTTAGAACATTGAGGACAATGTTGGATTTAAGTTTGGGGGTATGTGAGAAACTTTTTAGTTGCATTATTTTAAACTCCAGAGCCTAGAAATTTATGTTTATTAAGGATGGCACTAACCAATCTCAGTGGATGGAAGCATCTTGGTTGTAGGAGTTGAGGAACCAATCTGATTAGATGGAAACATCTAAAGAGTCTATTCATAAAAGCACAGAGCTCGGGTGTTAGAAAAAAAAAAACATGGTAGTTTCGCCATATCTCGTTGAATCCTTTTCACCTTCAGTTTTTATTTTCTTTTCTTTTAAATATGTTTCTAAGTGATTAGGTGGGGCTCACGATTCAAGTTGTTACCACTGCCATGGTGAAATAGAGTGACTGAGATAAATAACTAAAAAGGAAAAAAAAAAGTTGAAAAAAAAAGAAAAAAAAAAGAGAAAAAGAAAAAGAAATTAAGACCAGATCATCAGACCAATCGGAATAAATTCAATAAAGTCGACCACTGGAACCCTTGTATATGCCGTTTTGTTGACCTAGAGTTAGGATTATGGACCACTTTGGTTCCCTTGTATATTCCAGTTGTGTTGGTATTAGTCGACTAGTATCTCAGTCCATTAGGATAGGTTCATTTTGGCAGTGGCCTTTGAGACGAGATATGGGAAACACCGTTCACCTTAGTCAACATCAAAACCATCTACGTTTTTATCTATATCCATCTTCATAATCTATCCATGTGATTGGTTGACTCCGATTATGATGTCCGTAAACTATCCGAGTAGAGCTCTGTCACTTATATATGAATTTTAGTATGCTTGAGTGCAAACTCGTGTACAACAATTGGAATTTTGAAATCATATTACATTCCAATTCTTCATTACCCTCTCGATTCTAATTTTCTTCAATTTATCCATCATACTCTTGATTTTTACCGTTTTAGTGACAATATCCAATCTCTTATCCTCAATCAATCCCCTGTTTCTAGCGCCATTATGTAGTTGCAGAAATCCTACACTACACCCCTCACTAGAATATACACAATTAAGACATTATAAGATGAATGATTATGATTCTTATTGATTGAATACTTGAATCTTTACAATATGAAATGGAAATGAGTTATAGAATTACAATCACTCTAAAACTTTCTCCCTCCTAATGACTTGCTTAACCATTCAAAAAAGAACCCCCCTCACAGCAGACTTACTCAACCCTTTATATAGGGTAGTACACAGTGGATGACAGCTAAGCTGTCCTTTATTTTCGGGAATGGCTTGCGAAATATCGCAAGCGTACAAGTATACAATCTCGCGACACTATTAAACTTCGCCATATTTTCATATCTTCCTTGTGTTCTCGGCTGTCGTCATTCATTGCGTCATTTATTTTACTTCCTGCGACTCCCTGCAATGTCGTCATTTATTAATCTCGCGAAGTATTGATGTCGCGATATTCGATCCTACATCTTGCCTCTTCTCATGTCTTCTGCGAAGAAGAGAATGTCATGAGAACCAATATTTTGAGATGCAATCGTTGATTTTCCATCAATTTTCTACCAACAAGATTCCGTGAATTCGGGAATTTGTTTACACGTGTCTAAAATTTCCCTTTTACCGGCATATTTAGTGTTATCCGGTTACTCTTTTTCGTCTATTTAAAGGAGGATTCCTTGTGAAAGTATTTCTTTTCTTTTACTTCGTCTTCTTCATTGTCCGCAACTATTTTCGCTTTGCTTTTCTTCATCATCTTCTTCATCGTTTTCCCGCTATTATTTTTTTCGCTACTATTTCTATGGCATCAAGGTTTGTTAATTTTGCTGAATTTGATCATTTTATGATTGATCTCTCTTATTGAAGTTGTTTTATCTTGATATTTTCTTCTTTTAACGACTCCTCCGCCATTTTTGTTTCAAGAAGAACAAATCCAAAGACCAAATTCACCATTACGAACCCTAATATCTCTATGGGCTCGCAACCGAAATCCACTTTGCTTCTAAAAGAAAGCTCCGTGAGTAACAAGGTATTTAAGAAACATTTATTCTCTTAATAACAATATTGTTGCCTCTGTTTCTTATTTAGCTTGTGATTCGCGGGATGACCAAAATGCCGATAAGTCCCCAAGAAGCCTCGCCATTCTAAACCCGTTGCGCCTTCGTCACTTTTCCTACATTCAAACTTACAACTCCTCTTTGCGACATCTTCGCAAGAAATCCCAATGTTTCTTCCAAAGATAACATTTCTATGCCTGAATTTCTCATAGATCAACTCCTCATAATAGCCCCGTTGCGAATGAGCCTATTTCTTCTTCCATTATTAATGCCTCTACCATTCCTCCAAATCATTAACCCTCACGAGATTTCTTCTTCTCGTGATATTCCTTTAACAAAATATGATTCATCTCTCCCTTCTTCTATCACTATTACTTCCTTTTCTGAGCAAATCCCACTTACTAAAGAAAATTTAGAAGGAATAGATGTGGCCTTCAAAGTCCTATCGGATATTGTGAACGATGCTAAGAAGACTTTCGCCGATCCTATCAAATACGATATTTGCGATATTTTGAGCAAACACCTTGGTCCTGATAGAATTTTGCAAACATCCTTGGAGCAAGAAATTAACACTTTGAAGAATGATCTCCAAGCCATGATCGCAAAATGTAATATTCTCCATCTTGAGAATCAAAAACTTCAAAATATTTATTTGGATCGTGTTAATCTTCGCAATAATAATTAATAACTAAAAGGTAAACTCTTGCCTCTTATTGCCCATTTTTTTTTTTTTTTTTTTTTTTTTTTTTTTTTTTTTTAAGACTCAAGCCCTTGTTCGCCCTTCAAGCTTTAAACCAGAAACGAAAAATGGAGATATATCGGTTGGAATCTCTTTTGTTGAAGAAGTTCGAGTTGATAGAGATGCTTGGATGGAGCAATATAATCAATTAGATAATCTTCATACATATTCTCGTTGATCAAATAGATAATCTTTCTAAAGAAAATGCCGATTTAGCTCGAAACAAGATTCATTAAGTAATGACTTATCTCTTTGTCTTACTCTTTGACTAAAGCTAATTTGGAGTTGGAAACTTTATCGATGAGAATGGAACTCTTTCTCAAGAGAAGCGAACTCATGTTAAACAAGGTGGCGATTTACTCGCAACAAAATGATATTTGTCAAAAATTATGTAAAAAGCAAGAACAATCTCTTTGTTCACGAGAAATCAACTGGAAGAAGTTCTTTGCCGAGAAGGATAAACTGATTCGGGGTAGAATAAACTTAAGTGTAAAAGTAAACCAATTCAAGGATCAATGTTCGAACTAGAAAAGTCCAATTCTTCCCTTACAAAAGAGAATGCTTTACTTGTTTCAACGAAAAAAAGTTGGCGATCTCGCCCGAAAGGTTTAATTGGAGATAATTTTGACAATGCCATGGATCATTTGGAGAATAGTTGTTCGGCTCTAATCTAACATCTTACCTCGCGAAGGAAGGTAGTCATAGAAGTTGACTCGCCTCATCTATTCTTTCTTTATCAAGCCTTCATATTTTTTGTTTGTATAATTCCTTTTACTTTTTGTTTTTAAAGAGTCCGAGAAAAACTTCACTCCTCCATTCTGCTTTGAAATCGACTACTCAAAAATTCGCAAATGGAATACTCACTTTGCTTCTCTTGCACGTTCTCGCGATAGAGGCGAAAGAAAATTCGACTATATGCGTGATCAGAAAAGATATCGAAAGTAAAAATCAGCAGAAAGCACTCCTTCGTCAATTTCATCTTAGAGCCGAAGTTCTTGTGAATAATGTTTTACTATCTAAATCTCTTGATCCTGTGTCTGTTGAACCTCTGGAAGTAAGTGATGATGAAGTTCCTAATCCTCTTGATAGCGATTATGATTATAATACTGGCGAAGAACTCGAAGATGAAGAAACTGTCTCTCCCAATAAAACTGTCAATGATGATGTCGCAAATGAAAAAGAAGAATCTGCTGGAAATATATTAACTAGCGAAGATATAGATAAAGTTGCCGAAGAAAACCCAGCATCTCCTTCTGGTGAAAAAGCTATTATTTGAGAGATGATTTTCTCTTGTAATCTTCCTTCTCGTGCTATTGTTTCTTTATGTACTTCAATCATCTTTTTTGATGTATGTACTAAATGCGTTACTCTTCTTTCTTTCAACAAGTATAATTTTTTGGTATTTAATGATTGCTATTCTATTATCTTCATTTATCTTTGAAATTCATTGTTGCGACAAGATCGCTAGGTGTCTTTACATTTTCATGTATTGACCCATTGATCTTGCCTTATCATTGTTTTTGTGTGGTCTTATTTCGCCTTCCTAGTTAAAGGTCTTATTTTGCCTCCCTCATTTTGCATCAATATGACAGTCTAAATATTCTTGCGAACATAAAATCCCATGACATTGACGTCTTGCGACAAGATCGCAGGACGTCCTTACACTTTCATGTAATGACTCATTGATCTTGTCTTATCATTTCTTTAGTATTTTTGCCTCTGCAGGATATTTCATTTGCGACAATATGACAGGCCTAAATATTCTTGTGAATATAAAGCCCCATGACATTGCCGTCTTGTGACACTTATCAACTCCCTAATGGAGGGTGCCGCCCTTATCATCTCCCCTGGTTTCCCCTTCAAGGAGGCGTACATCGGCCATACAAGACTAGCTCCTCCCATCCGGTCTTAACAACAACCAAGTTGTTTTCGACCTCTTATCCCTTATACCTATAGGGTTTATGGTTACGAGGCTGCACCCTAAGTGGAGTTTTCTTCGGGCCGAAAAGATGTGCCAAGACTTGCCAAGAATGGCGAGACACTTCAAATGTCCAGGCACTCTTGGCTCAACCGTGTACCTCGGCGCCTTGAGCATACATCGACTTCTTGGAAGAGACCCTCGGGCGTCCAACCAGGGTATAACCTTATATATATAGTTGGAAATCCAAGGTATCTCTCCCGGATAGGCTTTCATGGGCCCCAAATCTCCATGACTCAAGTTCCGAGGAGCGGTGTAACCTTTTCCTCGAGCCATGTCAAGAGATACCCCTTATATGACGCACTTTAGGTCTTACATTTTCCTCTTGCGAAATATCATTCACGAACTAGGTGTACGCCATAAAGGTTTGTCCCATTCACTCACTCATTCATTTTTGTTAATTCGTTCAATCATTCATTTTGGTTATCTCTTGTTAATTCATTTGCGAGATATTCGCACATTCTTTCTTAATTTCACAATATCTCTGTCGCATGAACATTTCATATCATTTCATTCATTTAACATTTCAGAATTTATTCTTTCCTTTCCATCTTCTATGGGTAATATTTCTTGAGATATAATCTATTCCATGGTCTACCCAATCTCTGGCCCACATCTTTGCCTTCTGGATCCATTAATCTATATGCCCATGTTCCAACTATCTCCTTGATGATATAAGGTCCATCCCACTTTTTCGCTAATTTGCCACCATTTTTCTCGATATATTGGTGTTTCTCGCAACACCATATCACACAGTTGAAACTCGCGTGTTCGACACGTTTGTTATATTCTCTCTGGCCAATCTTCGCTGATAATTCTCCATATGCTTTAGTGCTCTTTCTCTATTTTCTTGTAACTCATCTAATTTAAATAAAATGTTACCCGCACTAAGATTTTTCTCCCAATCTTCTCTCTTTGTTGTTGGAATAATCGAAGTACAGCTTCAACACCATAGGTTAGACAAAACGGTGACATCCCCGTAGCTTCTCGCCTTGTTGTATTATACGCCCATACCGCATTATGCACTTGCTCACACCATGCCTTATTATGCCCTTCTAGTTTTTTCTTCAATATATCGGCGATTGTTTTATTTGTTGCTTCGCTGTCCATTGGCTTTGCGGGTATAAAGGAGTTGATTTCCCACATTTTATTTGAAATGCATTAAGCAATAATTCTATATTTTGTCCCTCAAATTGTTTCCGTTGTCGGATACCAACTGTCTTTGGAATTCCAAATGCATATTATGTTTTCGAATATGAAAGTAAAAATATCTTTATCGCGAATGTGTTGTACCGCTTTTATACGCCCACTTTGTGAAATAATCTGTTGCGACAATCAAATATCTCCTTTGCCACCGTACTGGTAAAAATGGTCCTACAATGTCCAATCCCCACTTTCCAAAAGGCCATACACTTGTTGAAGAGGTTAACCTTTTTCCGGTGCATGTATTTTCTTTCCGTGTCTTTGACAATCTTCGCAACGTCTTGATATTTGTTTCGCATCTTCATGCATATATGGCCAATAATAGCCTTGCATTTTCGCCTTATGTGCTAAAGATCTTCCGCCACTATGATTGCCAGCATCCCCTTTGTGTAGCAATTTTAACATCGCTTCTCCTTCCTTTTGTGTTAAACATCTGAGCGAGGGTCCATTAAAGGATCTTCGGTACAATACTCCGTCTCTTAATTCATAATTTGTTGCACGGCTTTTTAATTTATGCATTTCTAATCTATTTCTTGGTGTTTCTCCTTTCATTAAATAAGCATGAAGTTCTGTCCTCCAATCCTCGCAATGGGATCTTTGTGCTTCATCTTCTATGAGCATTACTTCTGATTCTTCCTCTTCCTCTTTGTTGATTGATGGTGATTGAAGTGTACGTATTTTTATGCATCTCGCGAGATGGATCCGTCATCATACTTGATATAAAAGCAAAAGCATCCATGAGTCTATTGTCTTTTCTTGATATGTGTCTCCACTTTATTTTTGGTATCTTATTGACAATTCGTCAACAAGATTTTTGTACTTTTTCAAGGATGCTTCATTTGTGGTATACTCTTCTTTTATCTGGCGAATAGCTAACTGAGAATCACTGGTAATTCTTACATTCTCCAACTTCATTTCTATTGCAAATCGCAAAGCATGTATTATAGCTTCATACTCTGTTTCATTGTTAGTAGATGCAAACTCCAATCAAAGAGAAAGCCATTTTATTGCCTTAAGCGAAATTATAATGATCCCAATTCCGTTACCTTCTCCATTTTGATCCATCTACCAATATTTCCCATCTATTTGGCTCGTTAATAAATCCCTTGGATTTCCATGTTCTTCTTCTATATCCATCATTTCTTCCACTTGCCTCATCTTCTTCCAATGGAAATTTCGCTAAAAGTGCTACAACTTGCGATTTTGGTGAGGATAACACTTCATACTTGAGTTTGCAATGACTTACTTGAGCATTCCACCTTTCAACCCTTCCCGATCTCTTTGAATTTTTCATTACCGACTCAATTGGTACTTTTGTCATTACCTTTACCGTGTGTGCTTCAAAATAGATGCGAAGTTTAAACGTCGCGTAAACTAATGCCAAAATTAATTTTTCAATTTTGAATAGTTTTTCTCTGCAGCATTGAATGTTTTGCTGATGTAATAGATTGGTTTTTCCACCCCTGCGTCCATTCGCAATAATACCGCGCTTAGTGCATGCGAGGTTGTCGCGAGGTAAATTAGTAATTCTTCCCGTCTTCTGCTTTTTGTAATATTGATATATCCATTAGATATTCTTTTATTCCTTGCAATGCCTTTTCACACTCATCCGTCCACCTAAATTTCGTTCCTTTTTAAGTATGTTGAAAAATGTTTGCACTTATCAGATGATCTCGAGATGAATCTTCCTAGCGAAGCTAATAATCCATTTAACTTTTGCACATCTTTCATTGTTGCTGGCGTTGGCATGTCTCGAATTGCTTGTACCTTCTCCGGATCAACTTGTATTCCTTCTTTTGATACAATGTATCCTAAAAATTTTCCAGATGCCACTCCAAAGGTACATTTTTATGGATTTACTTTGATGTTGAAATGTCTCATTTGTTCGAAAATTTCCTTCAAATCTCGCACATGATCTTTTGCTTCTTTGCTTTTTATTAACATGTCATCCACATATACCTCTAATGTTTTATGTATCCATTGTTCGAACACTTTCTCCACCATCCTTTGATACGTTGCACCGGCATTTTGCAGATCCGAATGGCATTTTTGTGTAATAAAGATAATCCTCTTGGAGCGAAAAAGGCAGTATGTTCTTGGTCTTCTTCGGCGAGAGGGATTTTATTGTATCCCTTATATCCATCCAGGGAAGATATCCTTTCATTTCCTGCTGCTGATTCGACCATCTGCGGAATATCTGGTAAGGGAAAACTATCTTTTGGACAAGCTTTGTTTAAATCGGTGAAATCTATGCAAATTCTTATTCCTTTTTTCTTCTTCGGAACTACGACCATATTCGCTATCCATTCGGGGTATTTTGCTTGCCTAATAATGCCAGCATCAAGCATCTTCTGCAACTCTTCTTCTATTTGAGGATGATATGCTGTTGCGATTTTTCTAATTCTTTGTTTGAATGGTCTGGCATTTTTATCAATCTCTAATTTATGACACGCTACAGATGGATCTATTCCAGGCATCTCATCCATATCTCATGCGAAGATATCTTTATAATCTCGCAACAATTCAATGGTCTTCCTTTCTTCATCTGCCTCCATTTTAGTTCCAATTTTTAACATCTTGGGTTCTTCTTCAGTTCCAATATTCACTTCCTTTGTTGGTTCTGCCGCAATGTAGCTAGCCTTCGTTTCTCCCATGGGCGTTGGTCCTCTTATTTCCTTTGCGAGATCACTTTCTTCACCACATATTCCTTTTCCTTCTTCCGCTCTTATCATATATGTTCAATTCATACTAAATTCAAAAAGAAGATGATTATCTACCTCAATTAGATCTTTATCTAATCAGAACACAATAATCACCATCATTCTCCATCTCTTAACACACTTCAAGCTTTGTCATCGATGATTAGAGTCTGAGTTTCACAAGAGAAACAAGTTCATGAAGAGAGTGAGACATGAGAGGCATGAACCAAAGATAAGGGGAGAAAAAAAAACGATTTTCTCTTTTATGTTCAATCTGTAAACCAATTTACCATGTTACCCTTCACACTCTCTCCACTTGACATGTGTGCATAGAGGTGTTTCATTGCATGAGGGCCTATCCTGGCACCTAAACTTTTGATTAGGGTAGGCACTTTTATATAGGCACTCAAATTTATCATTAAGGCAAACTAAAGGTGTGGAAGACACTTCAAAATCAGAGTTCTAGTCACTCTAAATGCAGTTTTTTTCGACAAACGGGTTTTTATTTTATTTTTTAAAACCCGATAAAAAATTTTGGGTTGTTACACCATTAACCTCTTTAAAGAACTTCGTCTCGAAGTTCAAAATAAAACAGAAGGAAACAAAATCACATGTAGTCACGACACGAGCAGAACATGGATGGGTTCCAAACGCATGATCCGTTTGAACCGGGCTGCTCGATACCAAGCGTGGGACGGATTAAGAAATTTCTGCTCCAACGGGGTCGGGTTACTACCCACTTGGCAAGCTCTAACTTCCTGATACGCCACTCGAGAAATAGGGATTCCCTGAGCATATGTCCCATACCATAGTACTCACAAATCCCACAAGCACTTGGCCACCGAATCGGATAATGATTCCTATCTACTACTCTCCATTGGCCAATTGCCATAGATAACAGAAAGGCCAGGTGCTAAAACTAACATACGGCCAATTGCCAATCTAACACTTTATACGGACCGCCTACCGATTCTAACACTTCATACGGCCAACCAAAATTAACACGGGCCAGTTGCCCAAAACACGGGAGATGGCCAGTTGCCAACTCGGCCGATTGCCACTACTAAGATTCCCATGGCGATTCCGTTACCAAGATTTCCATGGCCAGTTGCCACCACTAATAACTCTCATGGCAGTTTCCACTATTAAGATTTCCATGGCGATTGCCACCACTAAGATTTCCATGGCGATTTCCACCACTAATAATTCTCATGGCGATTTGCCACCACTAAGATTTTCATGGCGATTGCCACCACTAATAATTCTCATGGCCAGTTGCCACCACTAAGATTTCCATGGCCAGTTGCCACCACTAATAATTCTCATGGCCAGTTGCCACCACTAATAATTCTCATGGCCAGTTGCCACCACTAATAATTCTCATGGCCAGTTGCCACTACTAAAAACTCTCATAGCCAGTTGCAGGTGACAAGGTTGCAATCATCTCCGAATAGGTGGTATGAACCGCCAAGACAACAACCAATCTTTCGGATGATATGAACACCTTGTAGAGTTGTCTTGAACCGCATATGACTGCCTACGTACCTTCTCCGTTGTTCGAAGGGATCAAGCACGACCGTAGTTCGTCGTTGGTTTAGATAGTACGAACTACCCCTCAACAGTAGCAACTATCACTTACAAATCACAACGCAGCAGTATTTTAAGGATGGGATGCGTAGCATCTCGCTAAAATGTTACGAGAAACCATAACTCGAAGAAACTCCTTTTGTAATCATAAATAAAAAAAAATCTCATTATTAAGGAATGGGTAAATGGTGCTTTAATGGAACTATAAATTACTAACTAAGCATCAACTAATTTCTTAAAATAAAATGACAATTTGAATCCATACAAAGATAAACATTTCGTGACCTGGTCACTTTCTTAGGGACAAAACATTTCATAATACTCTTTTGAACCAAATAAAACATATACGAAATCGGAGCTAAAAACGAAAATGAGTAATAACTTCTTGAAGGCATAAATGATTCAGTCTCTCATGAATAATATTTAAAGTAAAGTCGGCATTCGAGGATAAAATACTAATCACATAAAAATTTCATGATGCGAATAGCTAGTAGTCATAAACTAACATCGGGTTGGGTAGCTTCTTTGGCCAACTCCCATCCCAACTCCTATGTACACAATTGACTTAAGATCTCACCATTAGTATAACTAGTGTGGCTAATATTTTGTATTGGGATGTTAAAAATAAGCAACCAATGTTAAAGTAACAGGTTCTATAAACATAAATGAGTGCACACCACCAAACTTAGAAATCTATTTTACGGCAACCGCTATTCCATTTAACCACGTATTCGCGACCCACTAGTTATACATTTAAGACCCACTAAGTAAAGCTCTTACCGAGTAAAATACAATTAAGCTTGACATATATTCACACTCATGAGTAACAAGTGATCAACACAGTATAATGAGCTGCAAAGGTAGCAAGTCAATGCACTCAAAGATTTGAGTCAAGAAAACTAAAACAGATCCAAGAGTAACAAAGCAACTTACGGTGAGTTTCCAAATGGATATAAATTGCTCTGGGAGGAGGGAGAACGCTGTACTAGAAAATTAATGTAAATATAGGTTGCGACAAAAAGTATGTGTACATATTAGTGAGTACCAAGAGCATTTGATAACTAGTTATTAAGCTACTTGCGAACCATAATTTAGCACGATGTATCTAATTTATTCAACCATTTTCAACTAGTGTAACTCACGATGCACCTTAGCATAAACAACAATTAAGTAAAGAGTAGTCAACAAAATATGAGAGAATTGGCACACACATTGGCAGGCCAAAACACACTACAATTGCAACATTACTGGCATGTACATGTTTATCCATACGTACTAGCTATACTCTTGATCTAAAAGTTCATAAGATATGTGCATTATCAACTTGTTCCTTTAGAAAGCATATAAGCTTAGAAATGGATGGCACCCATGGCATTGGTCAACAAAATTAGTTTGGTACATACAACCACCCATTAACTCAAATCAACTAAACCATCTTCTAATGAGTTCATCAAATATTTATACGCACTTGAACTTTGACTATACTCGCTATCAACATACGAGCTCAGACACGATTCTCCCACACATTAGGGTACTTAAAATGATCATACCTTCCTAATATTTTTACAGAAGGTTACTAATGTTGTACTAGAAAACATATTAAAGACTGAGCTTCATCCGATATACGGACAATGTGAAAGCCAAATCGTAAGTAGGCTGTCGAGGATTTCAATCTGGAGAATGCAGTCATAGACCATGCAATATTTACAGTAGTAAATGTGATCCGATCTTCATGAAATTTCTACGGTATCTCTATAACCTAAGGAGGTACAACATATTCAAAAATCATCATATTCTAACGGTTCATTAAGAAGATACCAACATTTAAACATGGCTGCTTCAGTATTAACATACAGAATTCAGTCACAATTCTCCCCTACTTTGGGGCACTTATATTGATCATAACTTCATGAAATTTTAACTGTAGGTCATATACATATATGTATACATCATGATAAAATTTTAGCTTAATACGACATACATCTAAAGAGAAATGCAATCATTAGTCAAACTGTCAAGGTCTGCAATTCAGCAGAATTCAATCACCGAGTATTCGGGATTTTTATTAGTAAATTTGACCCGATCCTCTTGAAATTTCTACAGTAGCTTTCCAACTTAACTAAGCACAACATACTAAAATCCCATCAGATTCCAACGGCTGGATCTAAAGATACCAGTAAAACAGGTATATAAAATTTAGGATTCATAAAATTGAATTACAATCAAATCATGCAATGTTTAGTTTCCCAGGCTTGTTAGACACAAATTCAGCAAGATATCAAAATACCCAACTCATATTTTTTCAGAGAAGCATGATTTGGAGTAAAACCCCCCAATTTTCATGAAGAACCCTAAATTCCAGATTTCAAATCAAAGTATTTATACATGAGATTGATGTTGTTTATTAGCTACCCAATGCTTTAAATCATAAATAATACTAAATTCAAGGTTCAATTTCTCCCACATAATCATGAATAACAATAGGCATGTTCAATTCATACTAAATTCAAAAACAAGATGATTATCTACCTCAATTAGATCTTTATCTAATCAGAACACAATAATCACCATCATTCTCCATCTCTTAACACACTTCAAGCTTTGTCATCGATGATTAGAGTCTGAGTTTCACAAGAGAAACAAGTTCATGAAGAGAGTGAGACATGAGAGGCATGAACCAAAGATAAGGGGAGAATAAAAAAAACGATTTTCTCTTTTATGTTCAATCTGTAAACCAATTTACCATGTTACCCTTCACACTCTCTCCACTTGACATGTGTGCATTGAGGTGTTTCATTGCATGAGGGCCTATCCTGGCACCTAAACTTTTGATTAGGGCAGGCACTTTTATATAGGCACTCAAATTTATCATTAAGGCAAACTAAAGGTGTGGAAGACACTTCAAAATCAGAGTTCTAGTCACTCTAAATGCGTTTTTTCGACAAACGGGTTTTTATTTTATTTTTAAAACCCGATAAAAAATTTCCCCCAGGTTGTTACAAGAGCCCATCAATGCTAGGAGGCCGACAACCATGATAATGCACGTCTCTTTATGACGGCTCCAAAAGTTTCGAAGGGTGATATTTCCATAAATGGACAATTCACGAACATGAGACGCGAGCATCTATCACAATTGTCAGAGCATCGGTAGAATAATAACACCAAAATCCTTCATGAAACATTCAACATGCAGGTGCATGGGCTATCTGAAAAAGATATTTTTGCATCAAGCTCGTCTGACGAAATTTTGCATTGTCCTACACAAAGCGACCAGCTGGGAGATGGGAGCAATTGGTGAAGAATCTAGGTATGGGTCATATGTCATTCTCTTTGTATAGATGCCCTCTGAAACTGTAGATGCTGGATTTTCGACAAGGTCTAAAATCGTAAACCCATAATTGTACATGCTCCTGATCCAGCAATCAGATGAGTATTGAGGCTCATATCTCTCATCGAAAGCATGAAAGCTCATGCGAGAATCTCTGACTGAGAATATTGTCTCTTAGAGTATATGTAGATGTGTAGTCTCTCAACTGAGGAAACGGCATATCTCATGAATGCGAGCAATTTCGGTAATTACTTATATATAAATTGAAAATTGGACGGCTCCTGACAGACTTGCCTACTAGTATAGAGCAATAACGTCTTGAGGATGTAACAATTGTTTTCGACTATATAAAAGAAATATGACGCTTCAACTAGCGCATATTACTCTGAATAATTAATGCTCCTAGGCGATCGTACTAGTATAGAGCCATCAATTAATTATTCCTAAATCATGATTCATCAATTTGAATCCTGGAAAATATTCTTGATAGACGCATTTATGTGTCTATTTTGATCTCAATTATGTGTATTGTTAGTACTCGATTTTATACTTATTTGGTGTTTTATGCGTGTGTAGGTATTTATGGCCAATAAACATTTTTGGAAAGATCGGCTCGAAAAGTTGGTAAAAGCGCCCGGAAGACACATGCTATTCGGACTCTCACTATGGATAAGGGGTACCCAAATTACTAAGAGGCGCCCTCAGGACACCCCCAAGTCAGCTGCTAAAGGCACCCCAGCCGAGGATAGGGGGCGACCAGCTTCTTCCCAAAAATTCAAATCTTTTGGCGGAAATTGTATCGGACGAGAGGCAGATTAGGGTTGAGATTTTGGGAGATTATTAAGGAGACTCAAGGGCTTGTTTTCATTGGATTGGACTGTTATAGCATAACAGGTCATTTTGTGATTGATTGGACCCAACCAATTGGGCTAGATAAGTCGGGAGAAGAAAACAGAGGTGTAGAGAGTTCACGGCTACTGCGAACATCTGGATTTGGTTTCGTATGAGATTTAGTCGGATTTGGTCGTCGAGTTGGATTGAATTAAGCATGTTTAGATAAAACAGGACTGGTAAGTCCCTTAGATTCGAAAATAAAGGGAGATTTCGTCGAGTTCAAGCAAAAAGAGGTGATGAAAGTATCGGTATTTTCTTTAACCATATTTGGCAGTTACGTGGAGTATTACGGGAAGTTAACTATATCTGGAGTTCGATTATTCTAACTAGGAAAGATTTGACTTGTAAGAAGATCGGGATAAAAGAAGAAAGGCCGAGACTTTTGATTAAAGAAAAACGAGAATATTTATGGATTAACTCGAGAGATTTTGGGTATCTTTGGCTATATAAGGGTTGAGTTGAGTCCCGGAGGGGAAACCGAAGCCTTGGGGTAGTTCGAGACAAGTTTAGGAGGGTTGCAGAGACGATTTTCACAATCCACGGGCGAGAGGAAGAAGAAGAACGCAAAGCAATAGTAAGAGACAGTCGCAGAAAACGTGGCATATTCTTTCAAATTCAATAACCTTTGTCACAACTTCTGTACAATTATTCAGGGTTCGCAACAGTTCTGTTGTAGGAGCAGAATATCGCAGCAACCTTCACTTGCGAATTATTAACGACGCAACATAATAATGTCGCAGAAGAAATATTAGAAACGACGCAACAAATGACATTAGCTTAAATATGAGAAAGGTGTGACGATTATGCGAAGAGTCAAAAAGAATTGCGAAGACTAACATTTGTAGACCTGCGAAATGTCGCAAGGTAAATCCGAAATTAAGGGAAATATTAGTTGTACATGAGTGTCATCCACTATGTAATATCCTATGTAAAAGAAAAGCGGGAGAGAAAAGGAGGATACACTTTAGAGAGGTTAGACAATTTAGAGAGAGAGAGTTTATTTTCTTTATCATCTTGCCTCTAATTTAGAGAGAGTTTATTTTACGCATATGTAGTTGCGGGAAATCCTACACTACACACCTCACTCGAATTCGCTTAATCAATCCATTTGAAGATGAATAATAATATGTTTTATTAATTGTTTTCTTGAAAGATTTACAAAGAAATGTAGAACGAGCTAAAGAAATTACAATCACTCTTAATTCTCTCTCTAATGACTTGCTTAACAATTCAAAAAGACCTCTCCTCCAACGGACTTACTCAACCCTTTATATAGGGTATTATACGGTGGATAATGACTAAGTCTGTCCTTTATTTCGGAAATGACTCGCGAATCCTCGCGAATGTGTAACCGCTTGTCCTCGCGACACCCTAAATCTCACCAAGTCTTCACACTTTCCTCATGTTCGACTATCGTCATCTATTACGTCATTTATTTACCTCCATGCGACTCCTTGCATGTGATCGTTTATTAATCTCGCGAAGTATTGGTGTTGCGATATTCGATCCTACATCTTGCCTCTTTTTCCTTGAATATTGCTTGGAGAGCTATTTTTAAGGAAAAATTTATATGCGGTGATCTTTGTTGATGAAGGAACAAGCAAAGAATACTTTGGACTTGAAAAGTAATGCTTGCCTCTATTCTTTGCGAAGTTCCGAAGCTTTAACGAAGTGAGCAAGAGTACTATCTCTTGAAGTATGCGAAGCATGAAGTATTTATGAAATAATATAAGAAATCTCTTCAATTTCCCACAGAAATCTTCTTAATTTGACTCCTTAAATGTAGGGATAACCGTTTACACGTGTCTAAAATTACTCTTTTTACCGGTATATTTAATGTTATCCGGTCACTCTTTTTTCTTCTATTTAAAGGAAAACTTCCTGTGAAAAAACACTCTTTCTCTTCGTCTCTATCTTCCTCATCGTCTTCAACTATTTCTGTTTGTTCATCTTCATCATCCTCTTTTTATTATCTTTACATTCTTGTTTTCATGGCATCCAGGTTCGTTAATTTCATTGATTTTGACTATTCTCTTGATTAATCTTCCTTATTGAAATTACTTCATCTTGATTCTATTCTTCTTTTGATGTTTCTTTCGCCATTTTGATTCGACAAGAATAAATCCAGTTCTAAGTTTACCGTGGTGAACCCTAACATCCCTCGGTTCGCAACCAAAATCTTCTTCATGGCCAGAGTCTCTCGCTTCCAAAAAACGGCATGCGAGTAGTAAGGTATTTTAGAAATATTTACTCCTTTAATAGCAATTTTATTGCCTCTGTTTCTCAATTGATTTATTATTCGCAGGATGATAAGAATGATGATAGATCTCCCAAAAGGTTTCGCCATAATAAACACGATGCTTCCGCTGCTGCTCTCTCTGTTTCCTTTTAGGGATTCAAGCATTCTACTTTCCCTACGAGTATCTTCACAAGGCAAATCTCCTCACGTAGCGACTTCTTCGCAAGATAAACCCATTTCTTCTTCTCAAGATAATGTACCATTCCCTACAATATCATCAATCCCTGAATTTTCTGTGAATGAAATTCTTCAGGACATGCCTCTTCCCACTTTTACTTTTATCTCGCCCCCACCTATTGATCAGGTTTCTCCAATTGGCGGTCTTATAACCATGGGTGACTCAACTTTTCCTTCTTCCTCTACTATTTCTTCTTCCTCAAAATCTATCTCTCTTAGCAAAGAAAATTTGGAAGGGATGGATATAGCTTTTAGAATTTTATCGGATACCATGAATGATGTTAAAAAAGCCTCCACCGATCCCACCAGATCTAGTGTTTTCGAATCTTTGGGTAAATATTTTGGTTCCGATACGATATCGAGTATCCTTAGAAGAAATTAAGACTTTGAAGAATAATCTTCATAATACTTTGCTGGATCGCGATAACCTTCGCAAGAAAAATGAAGAATTAAAAGGTATCTCTCCACACCCCCTTTTTTTTTTTTTTTAAAAAAAAAAAAAAAAACTTGGTTCGCCTCTCAAGTTTTTGAAACGTAAGATGGAGATATATCAAGTGGAATCTATTGTAGAAGAAACTCGAATGGAAAGAGACGCTGGATGGAGCAATATAATCGCTTAGATAATCTCCATACATTTTCTATGGATCAAATAAATAATCTTTCTCAAGAAAACATCTCGCTAGTTCAAAATCAAGAATTATTAAGTAATGAAGTGTCGCGTCTCTCATATGCTTTGAATAAATCTAATTTGGAGTTGGAAACCTTATCGGATGAAAATGGAACTTTATCTCAAGAGAAGCGAGCTTTATTGGATAAGGTGGCGATATCCTCGCAACAACTTGATGCTTGTAAAAAAGCATTGAATGAGCAAGAACGGTCTATCCGCCTCTTTGAAAAATAAACTTGAAGATACGCCCTTTGAAAGAGATAAACTTATTCGAATAGAATAAATCTAAGTGTTAAAACAAACCAACTCAAGGATGATTATACCAAGTTAAAAGAATCCCATTCTTCCCTTGCGAAGCAAAATAAGTTATTGATTTCTAACGAAAAGAGCTGCGTTCGCGGTTAAAAGGTCTTGTTGGTGATGGTTTTGATAATGCCATGGAAAACTTGGTAATAATTGCTTGGCCCTTACTCAATATCTTATCTCGCGAGAAGGAAGGTAGTCATAAGATTTATTTGCCTTTTCCATTATTTTTCTTCTCTAATTTTATATACCACTTTCCATTTTATAATTTTAATGTTTTTCTTTACTCTTGCGGAGTCCGAGAAAAATCTTCACTCTTCTCTATCTACTTTGGAAGCGGCGCATGCTAAAATTCGTAAGGAAAATGCAACCCTAGTTGCTTCCCTTGCCCAATCTCGCGGCCGAGCAGGAAGGAGGTTTAACTACCTTAATCATCTTAAAGATATCCAGTAGAAATCAACGAAAGCACTTCTTCGTCAATTTCATCCCAAAGTGAAGTTTGCGTGAATGAAATTTTACTTTCTAAATCCCTTGACCCTGTCTCTGTTGAACCTTTGGAAGTTGAAGATGATGAAATACCCAACTCTCCTGATAGTGATTATTATTATGATAGCTGCGAAGATCCCGCTAATAATGAAGTTATCAATAATGATCCAAACGAAAAAATCTCTGATGAAAACCCTTCAACTATCGAGGGTGAAGCTGACAAGATTGTTGAAGAATCTTTACCATCTCCTTCGGTGAGAATATTGATATAGAGAATTAAGTTTCTTTGTAATCTTGTTGAACTTTTCTTTTTGATTGTAAAGATTAAGTCCGGTGTTGGATGAATTAGTTTCTCTTTCTTTCTTATTATAAGAACTCATTTCGCCACCTTATGTTTTGTTGTAATCTTTCTCGCGATGAAAAGATCTCGATTGCCTATATTCAAAATGTTTAAAGATCTTTCTTGAATGTTGTTATTGCGACAAGATCGCAGGACGTCTTTACATTTTCATGTAATGACCCATTGGTCTTGCCTTATCATTATTTGTGTGGTCTTATTTTGCCTTCCTAAGTAAAGGTCTTATTTTGCCACCCCTTATTGCGACAAGATCGCATGGTAGTCTTTACATTTTCATGTAATGACCCATTGACCTTGTCTTATCATTTCTTAAGTATTTTTGCCTCTGCGGGACATTTATATTTGCGACAATATGACGGGTTTAAATGTTCTTGCGACCATAAAATCCCGTGACATTGTCGTCTTTGCGACGAAATCGCCAGGACGTTCTTACACTTTCATGTAAAAAACCAATGATCTCATATTACCCTCGCGTTAGTATTATTGCCTCTGCAGGATCAATGCACAAATATGACAAGTCTAAATTCTCTTGCGAAAATAAAGCCTCATGACATTTGTGTCTTTTGACACTTATCAGCTCCCTAATGGAGAGTGCCGCCCTTATCTTCTCCCTGGTTGCCCCTTCATGGAGGCGTACATCGGCCATACAAGACTATCTCCTCCCATCCGGTCTTAACAAAGAGCGAGTTGTTTCGCATCCTCTTATCCCTTATACCTATAGGGCTTATGGTTACGAGGCTGCACCCTAAGTGGAGTTTTCTTGGGCGAGTGCGGCATGTGCCAAGACTTGTCAAGAGTGGTAAGGAAGTTCCATGCTCCCGCACTCTTGACTCAACCGTGTACCTCGGCGCCTTGGTCATACATCGACTCCTTGGAAGAGACCCTCGGGCGTCCAACCGTGGTATAACCTTATATATATAGTTGGAAATCCAAGGTATCTCCCGGATAGGCTTTCATGGGCCCCAAATCTCCATGACCCGGGTTTCAGGAGCGGTGTAACCTTCCATCGAGGCCATGTTAAGAGATACCCCTTATATGACGTACTTTAGGACTTACATTTGCCTCTTGCGAAATATCATTCGCGAACTAGGGTGTACGCCATAAAGGTTTGTCCCATTCACTCACTCATTCATTTTATCAATTTATTCAATCATTTATCATTTTGCGAAGTCATCGCACAATCTCATTTCCATTATTCAATAGATTTGTATACATTCTTCATTTGCGAGATTCTTCATGGGGAGATTCTCGCACAACTTTTCCGCAACCACCCTCTCTACTTCTTATCCTTATCATGCTTTCACCACTAAATTGTTATCTTTTTTCGCCATTATTCAATTTTTACACCTTTTATTCCTACTTGCTTCTGCCTCCGCATCAGTCCAACATTTCAATGTCTCCTTTGCATCATGATATTCGATTGCTTTTGTGCATTCACTTCGCAAACATCTCTTCTTCTTTTGTTTCTATGGTATCTACCATTAGTCTTTCTTTTGTTTGTTCATCCTTTACATTCTTCCTCCAACCTTTCTTTTTTGCTGTTCTCTCTTCGCAGCTCTCTACATCCACCTCATAACATTTTTGCCCCTCTATCCAATCTCCTTTTAT
Source organism: Papaver armeniacum (assembly GCA_023531295.1). Lineage (NCBI taxonomy): Eukaryota > Viridiplantae > Streptophyta > Magnoliopsida > Ranunculales > Papaveraceae > Papaver > Papaver armeniacum. Next base: position 690,287 of record JAJJWW010004761.1, read on the forward strand.
AATTCCGACACCGCTAGGATGTGGAAATTTTATGCACTCGATGGTATGTCGATGCTACACCAAAATTTCATGAAGCCATGGTCTTCCAATCAATGCATTGTAGGAGATTCCACATCAACTACACAAAACAAAATATCGGTTGATAACCCTGCAAGGGTATCCTCATGTGCACTTCTCCTTTGGGCTTGTTCGCGGTACCATTGAAACCATATATTTTGTATGTTGAAGGGATCAAATCTTCATCTCTTCCTCCCATAGTTTTGTAAGTATGGTAGAAAAGAATGTTGATTGAACTGCCAGTATCAATCAATATTCTATTGATTGCCCAACAATTTTCCGCTTTATCATCTTCGCCATCGATAGGTTTTGGATTAATTTCCAGTTTTACCACTAATGGGCTATCATGTGTTTCTCTTCCTTTGGGTACTTCTTGGCCGAGAAAGAAATAATCTGCAATTGCCACTCTTTTAAGCGCAATGTCTTCGCAACATTCATCACTTCTTTATCATCAGCATCCCCCAAAACTCTACTAAGTACATTGTCATGAAAATCTTCAATCGTGCGGTATGAGTGTACAATGGAGTTGCAAAACAAATTTTTAGCCTTTGCCCCAACTTCTATAACAAATGTTTCTTTTCTTTTTCTTTGGTGGGGGTGGTAAATGTTGAACTTTCTCTTCTTCTTTTAAAAAGTGATTTAGCTTTCCTTGATCAATCATTCTTAGGATAATTCTCTTGATGTTTCTGTGAGTCATTTGTTAAGTGCCCATGAAAGCGATGGTAAGAACAGAACTCGTGACTTCTATCTCAGGTGGTGGTTCACTTCCCATATTCCATGGTGCGGGTATGTTTTCCATCAAAGTATTGCTTCCCATATTTTTTCCACACGCGGCCTTCAATGGCGGCATTTTAATTTCCTCCCACACTACTCTGTGACTTCGCTGCCCTCCATGATAGTTATTATTACGCCTTCGACCTCCGTAAGTTTCTTGCGGATGATCGAGCCTCCGGATCTTATTATTCCCACCACGATTGTAATAGTTCCTTTCTTTCTCAAATTCCTCCCGATCTCGACTTCCCATGGCTACTAACTTTGGTTCTATATCAACCGCTTTTCTTTCTTGTTGACCTTGCGATGTGCTCGCCCTTTGTGTGTACAAGTTGAGGTAATAAACTTCCATTCGCGATGCTAGAATTTGTGTTCGCTTGTTTGGATAAGATTCCATCTCGTTTCGTCTTTCTTCTAAAGCGATATATTCTTCCGGAGTTCTCGTAATTAGGTCATTGTAATCGTATTCTTGACTCTAAAAACACGAACATACAATAGATTGGTTGCGAACATAGCATTTATGAATGACAAGATGAGGTATCTTTCATCTACCCTTGACCATCTCGCTGCACATTGTCTTCCATCGACAGTTAGGTGTCTCAAACTTTCACCAACTCTTTGTTTCAATCCGAATACATCTTCAATTCACTGGTGCGAGGAGTTGTTACTTATATCGCCCCAATAATATAGCTTGCAAGCGATTAAATGACGTGATAGTATTTCTTGGTAAACCCTCAAACCACTTCAACGCTTCTCCGGTCAAACTTGATGCAAAGTATTTACACAATATGGCATCATGATTCTCCCATTGTAACATACATCTTACATATGCCTTGATGTGTTGTATTGCACAAGTTGTCCCATCAAAAATCTTTGGTTAATCTTTGGTAAGTTACATTTTGGGGTATTCCTCCTAATTTGCACCTCTAATGTAAAGGGATTCTTCGCGGCTCTGCGATGGCTTCCATCTAACTTGTCTTCTTCCTCCTTCTCTTCTATTGTTCAATATTCCTCTCATCTCCGCAATTCTCTCAAGATTTGTTCGTTTGCCTCGAGAATTTGAATCTATTGGTCTTTTTAATTCCACCTCTCTTCTTCTCGCTCATGTCTACTTATATTTTCGGCTCATCACTTTCTTCTCTCCTTTTCTGCGGCTTTCTCCCTCATTTCTTTCGCGAATTTGTACACCATTATATCTATCAATTTCTCTTCTCGGTTGTCTATCGACTCTCCTTTGCACTCTTTCATATTCTTCATTGATATTTTCGTTGTTGCGATTTTGCTCACGCCTTCTTTCTCGGTTGTCATGATTATTCTGCCGAATTGCTTCTTCAAATTCACGTTCTTCTATTTCTGCCCTCAATCTTTCCCTTTCGCAAGCTAAACGTGCTTGCTCAACATAGTGTTTTTCAATGTCATTTTCGATCTCCTTTTGTTTCCTTCGTGCCTCTCTCCCATGCAATATTCTTCTTCCTTCTATTCGATTTTCTACATCAGTCGGATTATTCTGCTCTTGAGGTTGCCTATCTTCTTGATTTCCATTATTTTGGCCATTTTGTACAGTCTCAGGTCGTGGAACATAACGATCTCCTTCTATTTCTCTTCTCTGCATGACATCCTTCACCAAGATTTGGCTCTCTTTCCAAATTTTCTTCATTAATAGTTTCTGCGGGTAATGTTCTCCTCCTATCTTCTCTGACCGATCTTGATCTTGATCTGTTACTACTTCTCGATCTTCTATTTTGCAATCTCAGATTTTCCATTCTCAACTCATGATTTTGCCTTGTTAAATTTGCACGTTCCTCTCGCTTCTAACCGCCTTTCTTCATACATTGTTTGTCTCAATGTTTCTAATCTTTGCGATCTCTTCATTTCCACGAATTGTTTCTCCCATCTCTTCTCGATTTCTATCTCCTTGTCCATTATTTATCTGTCGTTATTCTTCCTCTCTTTCCTCCATAGAATCGATCTCCATGTGTGTACACTTACTCTATCATAATCTGTAGTTGTGTTTGCAATCAATTTGAATTGGCGATTGAATTTGATTTTCTTCATCATTTCTTATGTTCATCCTTGATGATTCTCCCCTTTCATTTCTCCTTTCACCCAGCAAGTCTCCGCTTCTTCTCACGATTGTTTGTTCTTCCTGGTACATTTCTCCTTCTAGCCATTTCTTTCTTTTGGTAAATTCTTAAAATTGTATCAAATTTCTCTTCTCTTACTCCAAATTCTCCTGTTTCTAGCGCATATGTAGTAGCAGGAAATCTTACATTACACACCTCACTATATTTCGCTAATCAATCCATTTGAAGATGAATAATAATATGTTTTATTAATTGTTTTCTTGAAAGATTTACAAAGAAATGTAGAACAGAGCTAAAGAAATTACAATCACTCTTAATTCTCTCTTGTAGTAGCAGGTTTTCCCACACTACACCCCTCACTATATTTTGGTTAATTAGTTCATTGAAAGATGCATAATTGAGAATGTTTATTGATTGATTTCATGAGTTATCTACACGGGGGAAAATGGAATTACACTTAGCAAATAAAACACTCTTAAACTTTCTCTCTCCTAATGACTTGCGCAACAATTCCAAAAAGATCTCCCCTACAACAGACTCACTCAACCCTTTATATAGGGTAATACATAGTGGATGACAGCTAAGCTATCCTTTATTTTCGGGAATGTCTCGCGAAGTGTCGCTGAGTGTACAACTTATTCAACCTCGCGACACTTCTTAACCCTCGCCGGGTTCCATGTCTCTCGGTTGTTTTGTGTGTCGTTTCTCATTGCGTTGTTCATTTTAGTTCCTGCGACTCCCTCGCGATACCGTCGTTTATTGATCCCATGAGCCCTATTCATTGTGATATTATGATCCTACATCTTGCCTCTTTTTCCTTGAATATTGCTTGAAGAGCGATCTTTAAGGAAAAATGCATTGTTGTAGTGATCTTTGGTTTTTGTTGATGAGGGAATGAGCAGAAGAATATTGTACTTGAAAAGTACGTACTTGCCTCTATTCTTTTGCGAAGTGCCGAAGCTTCTTTGAGATATATATGAAGTATCGTCTCTTATCTCTCCTCGTATTTCTCTGCGAAGGGAAGAGTATCATGAGATTCTTACGATAATGTTGCCATGTTGCTTATCTTTAGAATCTTGATTTTATATTTTTACGGAGTTTTGATTATTAATTTCTTCTCTTGACACGTCTCTTTCAACCATTTTTTCTTGACCGTTCATGTCTCTTCGCATTAAATGACCTCGTTTTTTCTCGAGACTCTTTTCCCCTATATATAGTTTTCTTTTCCCCTCCTTTTCATCTTTTAGTTTGTCTCTGCAACTTTTCTTTGATTCTCTCCTTCCGCAATTTGCGCTCCTGCTACTGCAAAGCTTTTCTTCATCCTTTCTAGCGCTGCTTTTAATCTCCAATCTTTCGTCCATTCCCATACTGATAAATGGCTTCCTATCAATCGTGCATACAAAACTTCTTTTGAAGAAGTTCAACGAAGTTGCTCGAGAAGGTTTTACTCATCAACTATTCACGATCGAGGATCTTCATCTATTCTTCTTTGCAAAGTTATTTTCTGATTATCAATGTGATGATCAAAAGATTATAGTCTCGCTAGGTCAACTTCTCGCGGGACTTCCCATTCCCTTGTACAATCCCGAGATTCCCTTATTTTATGAAATCTTGGCCCATGAAAAATTCTCTCGGGCTGTTTATCAATTGAGTGGCGATTGCATTCGTCTAATGCTTGAGTTCGCGCATCGTGGTCTTTGGCAAAGGATCTTTATACTCTACTACTTGTTAGACATCCCGATTTCAAAGATTTGGAAATAGGCTTTTGAGAAGTACACTTTGTAGAGAGCTTCTTTGAAAACTATTGAGTGATAAAGATGGTTAATGCGAAGTCTCATTTGGGGCATTCGTTTGAAAAAAGAAGGATAATGTCCGAGGATAAATTGCTCATGCAGGATATTGATTGGCACCCGGGCAATAACACTACTCCTCGCCATTCCAAAGATGAGAAATGGTGGGTTGTACCCCTGATTTTAAGTGGCCCTTATATCGCGGGTTCATATGTTCTTCCTGCGAATCTCGCAGGATATCATCCTTGGGAATTCAAATGCTTTGAGAGGGCAAATGAGGTATGTTTCTCATTTTAAATCTTGCCTTCGCAACTTTCTTTTTACATATGTTGAGTTTGTATAATTTCTCAGATCGCCAAATTGAGAAGAAAGTACAAGGATAATCCGTTGGAAAGTACTCTGACGTTACTTCGATCGCTTACGGATGAAGTAAGAAACATTTCTTTTGTTATTTAAAACAATATTGTTGCCTCTGTTTCTTATTTTTATCCGTATGCGAAGGTTGGAGTTGAAGAAACTCTGCTGCGAAGACTAAAAGTAAGGTAAAGCGTCGCTCGCAAGGGTAAATCCTCTGCCCCCTTAACTAAGAAGCGAAAGGTCCAATCCTCTTCTCGCCTTAGCTCAAGCTCGAATCTTCGACGAGGATAACCATGAATCGAATCTTTCTCTCGCCAAGAAGATTCCATCGACCAGTTCTTCCATGGATCGGTTATCCGGCATTTTCTCGCATTGTTTCCAAGGAATGGGAGATGCTCCCCTAGCTTCTCTTTGCGGAGCTCTCGCAAACGTGTGTAATGCTGCTTTACTGGAAGGCAATAATTCATTCAATGGAGTCTCTAGAGTTGTGTCTCCTGATCTTTTGAATGCACTTGGGTCTCTGGTATGTGTACGAGTCATATTTCCTGCTAACTTTAAATTGTTTAAGTATATATATATTTTAATGATTTTTCTATCATCTTCTATAGGTTGGAAGATCTTCCTTTGTAGTTGCCTCGGACCTTGAGAGAAGACGCAATAATCTTGAAAAGAAGAATTTGCGGTTGAGCGAGAAGATTCAAGAATTAGAGACCGAAGGCTGCGTCATCTCGTGAGAAAGGCGAGAGAATTCAAAGTTAAACACCGAACTTGATTCCCAAAAGGATAAGGTGTCCTCTCTTCAAAATGCCAATCAGCAACTTTATGGTATAAAATTTTACCTCCTTTTATTATTTTTATTTTAATGGTCGCCTATTGCTACCTGACTTATTACTTTCATGAGATGTATATAATCTCTCCGATGAGGCTATTCTTCTCCATACATTTCTGATCCTATGGATAATAACCTTCTTCTCGCTCACCTCAACAACTCTTTAAGTAGTTCATCAAACAAAATTAACTCCCTTTCATTAAATGAACTTAGGACCAAATATCGTCTTTTAGAAATTGAACATAGATCTGGTTTAAGTGCTGCCAACCAATTTAAACGAATGTTTCTCGAGTCCAATAAAGAAATCAAAATTTTGAGGAAGAAAATTAGTGACCATATAGATGATAAAGATCGCATTGCTAACAATGGTGCACGAGGCATTAGCAACCTTTCAAAAATCTCTCCTTGAATTACAAATTGAGCGGGATGAATTGCTTCGCGAATTCCTTACTTAGTGAGCGAGAAGATCAAATTCGCTCCCTCCTTGTTATAAATAGTGACGATGAATTCGCACAGGCAGCGAAAGTTTTAGATAATGCCGGGAAATAATCTAGGTGTTGATGTTAGTCTTCACGTAGAGCATACTTCCTTGGTTAAAGATATGATATCGATAGAGAAGGTTATTTGTTACACCTTACTACTTCTTACTTACGTAGTATTGCTTGTAAATTATTAACTTGTTGTTACTTATTTGCGAGAATCGAGAAGAGGCTTGAGGTTAGAATTAGAGAGCTTGAATCGAGAAGGAACAACTCGTAGGGAATTTTCAATGAGAATTGAAGAACTTCGAGGCGAAAAACAACAACTCGCCAAGAATCTCTCCTTCGTAATAACAAGTATTCCAAGTTAAAGAAACAATTTGAAACAACAGTGGAGAACTTTAGTAATGATGCTGTTCGTTTTCGCAATGGAGCCATGGAGTATGTTTGTAAACACCAGAACATCCCTCTGCATACATATCCCTGGCTTCTTGAAAAGGTTCCTGAGAACTTGCCTGTCTCAGATGTTTCTGATAGTGAAGCTGGCGAAGAAGAAAATTAGCGGCGAGAATAATAAAGCGATGAATCGGATGAAGAAGAAGAATCACCCAAGATGTAATTCTTTTTGTTTTCTTTTCTTTGCGTGTAATATCGTACATTCTTTGTATCTTTGTTATAGTGAACTCTTTTTTCATGAATTCAATCTTCACTCCCCTTTTTTGTTAGTTCTTCCTTGTAATATAATTGACTATCTTTATTGATGTATAACTCTTTCCTCGGAAGATGAATAACAATATTCCATCTTTTCCATTCCCATACTTGCCTCTGGTATTCATCTTCTGATGGAAGAAGTTAGTTATCCTCATGTATTTTGTTGAATAATAATTTTAGTGTTATTGAAATGTATAGCCGCGGCGAGGTCGCAGATATCTTTATGAATTGAGAATTCTATCTCCTCTTCTTTGCGACAAGGTCGCGAGCCGCCTCTACACTTTCATGCAAAGGCCCATTGACCTTGCCTTATCATTTTGTGTGGTCTTCCAAGTCAGACCTCCCTAATTAGAGGTCCTCCTGCCACCAGTTCATTGCGGCAAAATCGCGGGACGTCTTTACACTTGTATGTAATGACCCATTGATCTTGCCTTATCATTTTCAAGTATTTTTGCCTCTGCGGGATGTTTTTGTTGCGACAATATGACAGGCCTAAACATCCTTGCGAATATAAAGCCCCATGACATTGCCGTCGTGCGGACGAAATCGCGGGACGTCCGTACACTTTCATGTAAAGACCCCTTGATCTCGCCTTACCCTCGCGTTAGTATTATTGCCTCTGCAGGATCATTGCACAAATATGATAAGCCTAAGTCTTCTTGCGAAAACAAAGCCTCATGACATTTGCGTCTGTTTTGGCACCCCCCCTAATGGAGAGCACGCCCTTATCATCTCCCCGGTTGCCCCTTCAAGGAGGCGAAACATCGGCCATACAAGACTAGCTCCTCCCATCCGGTCTTAACAACAACCAGTTGATTTCGCAGCCTCTTATCCCTTATACCTATATGGTTTATGGTTACGAGACTGCACCCTAAGTGGAGTTTTCTTCGGGCGAGTGCAACGCATGCCAAGACTTGCCAAGAATGGCCAGGGTAGGTTCATCCATCCCGGGCACTCTGGCTCAACAGTGTACCTCGGCGCCTTGTGCATACACTGACTCCTAAGAAGAGACCCTCGGTCGCCCAACCAGGGTATAACCTACATATATAGTTGGGAATCCAAGGTACCTCTTAGGATAGGCTTTCATGGGCCCCAAATTTTCATGACTCGAGGCTTCGGGAGCGGTGTAACCTTCCACTGAGCCACGGCGAGAGATACCCCCCTTATATGACGCACTTTAGGTCTTACATTTGCCTCTTACGAAATGTTATTCGCGAACTAGGGTGTACGCCATAAAGGTTCGTCCCATTCATTTGCGCATTTATATTTGTTAAATCATTCAATCATTCATGTTTCATTATTTCTTGATATTTGTTTGCGAAGTATTCGCATGACTCTATTTCACTTGTTGCATTTCACTTTTCTTTCTTAGTCGTATTCTCATCTTACTCTTGGCTGCGAGATTCTCTTTATCATTACTTCAGTTGTTACTTTGCATCCTCTTGCATTATTGATTATTCACTTCTTATGCCTTTTGTTCCTCATATCTTTTGCTTCTTCATTGTTATAATATTGGTTGTCTCTAAGCATTCACCTCGCGGGGTACGTTCAGCCCCTCACTTCTATAGCATCTACCATTAATTTTTCCTTTCTCTGTTCATTTCTCACATGTTGCTTCCAATCCTTTCTTTTGGCACTTCTTTCTTGCAGTTTTCTATATCAACCTCATGGCAACATTGCGACTCCTTCCAATCTCCTGTATGATACCAATGCCATTTGGATGTGGGAATTTAATACATTGATGATATGTTGACGCGACTCCTAAAATTTCATGAAGCCATGGTCTCCCAATCAGCGCATTGTATGGAGATTCCACATCAACCACACAGAATAAAATATCAGTGGATAATCCTTGTAGAGGTATTCTCATGTGAACCTCTCCTTTTGGTTTGTTTGCAGTACCGTTAAAGCCATATATCTTGTATGTCGAGGGAATTAAATCCTCATCTTTTCCGCCCATCGTCTTGTAGGTATGGTAGAAGAGAATATTCACTGAACTTCCTGTGTCGATTAGAATTCGGTTGATCGCCCAACAAGCTTATGCCTCATCATCTTCTCCATATTTGGTTTCGGGTTAATCTCTAGTCTCACAACCAACGGGCTATCGTGTGTTTCTCTTCCTTTTGGTACTTCATCTGCGAGAGAAAGAAATAGTCTTCAACTTGCCACTTTTCTAAGCTGCGTTGTCCTCGCTTGAGACTCATTATTTCTTTATCATTAGCATCTCTCGCAAAGACTCTACTGAGCACGTTGTCATGAAAATCTTCGATGGTGCGATAGGAGTGGACGATAGAGTTGCAATTCAAATTCTTAGCTTTGGTTCCTACTTCTATCACAAATGTTTCCTTTCCTTTCGCTGACACTTGTTCTATGCATCTCTGGTGGTGGTGGTAATGTCGACTGTTTCTTCTCCCTTTAGAAAGTGATTGACTTCCACGATCAATCATCCGAGAATAATTCTTTTTATGTTTCTACAATCGTTTGTTTGATGCCCATGGAAGCGATGGTAAGAACAAAACTCATGACTTCTATCTCTGGCGGTGGTTCCATTCCAACATTCCAAGGTCTTTGGTACATTTTCCATCACAAGTATAGCTTCCGGATCTTTTCAACGCTAGCATTCGGTGGAGGCATCTTAATTTGTTCCCATCTTGTTCTATGATTTCTCTCGCCCTCCACGGTTATTTTGCCTTCGTCCACCATAAGTTTCTTGCACATGATCTAGCCTCTGAATCTTATTATTCTTCCATTACGGTTATAGTAGTTCCTTTCTCGCTCAAACTCTTCTTGATCATGGCTTCCCATGGCTACTATCTTCTTTGTCCCTCATCGGCTCTCCTTGCTTTGTCCTTGCGAAGTGCTCGCCCTGTATTGATGAATTGAGGTAACAAGCTTGCGTTCGCAGCATTCGAGTTTGTGTTCGCTTTGCTGGATAAGAATTCATTTCATTCTGTCTTTCTTCTAAGGCGATATATTCTTCTGTAATTCTCATGATTACGCCATCGTGATTGTATTTTTGACTCTAAAAATTTGAATGTATAACAAGTTAGTCGCAAAGAGAGCATTCACAAATGAGAGGATGAGATATCTCTCCTCAACCCGTCCTGCCATTTCGCTACACATGGTTCTCCATCTCATTGTCAAACTGCCTTAAGCTCTCGCCAACCCTTTGTTTCAACCTTAGAACACATCTTCAATACACAGTCGTGAAGAGTTGTTACTTATGTATGCTCCCGGGAATGTGGCTTGTAAATGGTGAAATGATGTAATTGTATTCCTTGGTAGACTTTCAAACCACTTTAGTGCTTCTCCTATTAAGCTTGACGCGAAATATTTGCACAATATAGCATCATGGTTCTCCCATTGTAACATACATCTCATATAAGCCTTAATATGTTGTATCGCACGGGTTGTTCCATCAAAGATGTTGGTTAATGCAGGTAGATTGCACTTAGGAGGTATTCCTCCCATTTGTACTTCTAGCGTGAAGGGATTCTTCGCGGCCTCTGCGATGGCTTCGTCCGAGTTGTCTCCTTCCTCCTTCTCTTCTATTGTTCAGTAATCCTCTCATTTCAGCTAGTTCTCTTAAGATTTGTTCATTTGCCTCAGAATTTAATTCTACTGGTCTTTTCAGCTCTGCTTCTTTCCTTCTTCGCTCGTGCCTATTTTGACCTTCCTGTTCGTCATTTTCTCCTCTTCTTTCCTCGCGACGCTCTTCTTCGTTTCTTTCGCCAATTCGCACGCCATTATATCGATTGTTCTCTCTTCTTGGTTGCCTCTCAGCTCTCATCATCTGCACCCTCTCATATTCTTCATTAATATTTCTATTGGTACGATTTTGTTCCCTTCTTCTCTCGCGGTTGTCATGGTTATTACTTAGGATTGCTTCCTCCATCTCTTGATTTTCCATTTCTGCTCTCATTCTTTCTCTTTCGCGAGCTAGTCGCGCTTGTTCTATGTAGTGTCTCTCAATGTCATCCTCGATTTCTCGGTTTCTTCTCAATTCTTCTCTCCCATGCAAGATCATTCTCCTTAATTTGACTTGATCATTCTGTTCTTGGAGTTGCATATTTCCTTGATTTTCTCTATTTCGCTCATTTTGAAGATTTTCGGGTTGAGGAATATAACGATCTTCTATTTCCCCTCTTCTTTCGCCATGCTCTGTATTTGGATTTTGTGTCTCTTCCTCGGTATTCTCTGTTGGTAAAACTCTTCTTCTTTCTTCTCTGTTCGATCTAGAACTTGATCTCACGCTACTTCTAGATCTCCTACTTTGCAATCTCATATTTTCCATCCTCAATTCATGATTTTGTCTTGTCAAGTTTGCTCGCTCTTACGCCTCTAGCCGTCTCTCCTCATGTATTGTTTGTCTCAATCTTTCTACTTGCTGCCATTTCTTCGTTTCTGGGTTCATTTCTCCATTCATTCCTTGTTCTCCTTGTCCATTGTTCACCAGATTTGCTTTGCTCCTCTTCTCTCTCGTCTTGAATCGGATCTCCAAGTATGCACACTTACTCTATCATAATCCACGGCCGCGTTTGCTCTTGGGGAGATTGGTGGCTGGTTTTGACCTTCTTCATCATTTCTCATGTTCATCCTTGATGATTCTCTGTTTCATTCCTCCTTTCTCCGACAAGTCTCCCACTTCTTCTTACAATCGTTGGTTGCTCTGTACGTTTCTTCTTCTAGCCATCTTTCTTTTTCAATGAATTCTTGAGTATCTTTTTCGAATCTCTTCTCTGTTAATCCAAATTCTTTCCAATTTCTTCGTCAATCACTGCTCGTCCTGTTTCTAGCGCATATGTAGTAGCGGGTTTTCCCACACTACACCCCTCACTATATTTTGGTTAATTAGTTCATTGAAAGATGCATAATTGAGAATGTTTATTGATTGATTTCATGAGTTATCTACACAGGGAAAATGGAATTACACTTAGCAAATAAAACACTCTTAAACTTTCTCTCTCCTAATGACTTGCGCAACAATTCCCAAAAGATCTCCCTCACAACAGACTCACTCAACCCTTTATATAGGGTAATACATAGTGGATGACATGACAGCTAAGCTATCCTTTATTTTCGGGAATGTCTCGCGAAGTGTCGCCAGTGTACAACTTATTCAACCTCGCGACACTTCTTAACCCTCGCCAGGTTCCATGTCTCTCAGTTGTTTTGTGTGTCGTTTCTCATTGCGTTGTTCATTTTAGTTCCCTGCGACTCCCTCGCGGTACCGTCGTTTATTGATCCCGCGAGCCCTATTCATTGTGATATTATGATCCTACATCTCTCCTAATGACTTGCTTAACAATTCAAAAAGACCTCTCCTCCAACGGACTTACTCAACCCTTTATATAGGGTATTATACAGTGGATGACAGCTAAGCTGTCCTTTATTTTCGGAAATGACTCGCGAATCCTCGCGAATGTGTAACCGCTTGTCCTCGCGACACCCCTAAATCTCGCCAAGTCTTCACACTTTCCTCATGTTCTGACTGTCGTCATCTATTACGTCATTTATTTACCTCCATGCGAATCCTTCGCGACGCAGTCGTTTATTAATCTCGCGAAGTATTGGTGTTGCGATATTCTGATCCTACATCTGTGTTAAGGTTTCTCTGTAACAGTGGTTCTGTAACAATTATATTTGTTACAAAACACATTGCTTTATATCTTTTCACTCTTTTAATCAAATTTTGAGCTATGAACACCTATTTTGAGCAAGTGATTAATATGAGGAGCTAAACCCCATTCTTTGAGGCGATGGAGGAAGCCAATTTTCCATGATGTGTGTGGTAATTTCTATTTTAATTAATTTTTGCAATCTCTTTTAAAATTATTTGCCTTGATTGAGAATTGATTGAATGATTTTTCCTAAGCAATTTTGATTTCTCTTGATAGATTATGCTTAGACCTAGGTTTTTGATATTCTATGCTTTCGAAATACACTTGTTATTCTAAAAATCTACCTTTGCAAAATATTAAAATCACTTTAAACGAAGAGTTGCATGAATATTGATTAGATAAAATCACATAAAAATTGGAGATTGGTGGAATCCACGAGTCTCGGTGCTTTTAAGATATTGATAACAATTTTGATTGAGTTTTCTATTTTTATTATTTAGTCTGAAATCAAATATTTACATGTCTTTGAACGAACTTTATTTACCACTTGAAAAACTACATCAATTTTTGGCGCCGCCAAACGCGGACTTGTATTTAGGTTTAGGTTTTAGGTTTTGTATATTTATTTTATTATTTTATATATTTTTTGTTCTTTTTTACGTCTTTGGTATTTTTGTTTTTTTTACAGGATTGACTCGAAGCTAAAAGTGGAAAGTCGAACTTGCCAAAAAAGGAGAAAACCGGAGATATTATTTTTGTTAGTTTTCTCTATTTCTTTTGGACTTGTATATATTGTTTGTTTATTTTTAGTATTTTATTTATTAAAAAAATACGTGCACACACCAATTGCATCGTCAAGCTACCGAATTTAGGAAAACTCGTGGATTAGTAAGTTGAACAGTGCCTTGGGCCTTATGGGAGTTACCAGTTGAAAGTCCACAAACCTCAGCCTAGTACCTTTGGGTATATTTTGTTGTAGGTAACCCGAGCTTACCCATTTTAGTCAACCTTGCATTTGCACGTGTAGGATCGAATATCGCAACACCAATACCTGCGAAATCCATAAACGATACATAAGCGAAGGCGTCGGGCAAGTAAAATAAGTGACGCAATGGATGACGATAGCAAGAACACGAGAAAGGTGTGAAGACTTAGCGAGAACTAGGAGTGTCGCGAGATTATACATTTATACACTTGCGACAATTCGCAAGTCATTCCCGAAAATAAAGGACAGCTTAGCTGTCATCCATTATGTAACACCCTATATAAAGAGCCGAACATGCCTATTGAAGGGGGGATCTTTTTCGAGTGTTGGGCAAGTCATTAAGAGAGAAAAAGTTTATAGAGATTGTATTTTTCTAGCTCTTTTCCACTTTTACCTTGTAAACATTCAAGAAATTAATCAACAAAAATTATAATTGTTCATCTTCAATGGATTGATTGTGTGGATTCTTGTGAGGGGTGTAGTGTAGGATTTCCTGCAACTACATATTGGGGCTAGAAACAGGGAGAGAGTGAAGATTGACAAGTGATTTGAAAGAATTTGGAGTAATAGGGAAGGAATTTCATATAATTTTCAACAACTTACCGAAATTGAGAAATGGCTAGAAGAAGATATGCATCGAACAACCAACAAGCTGTTAGAAGGAGTAGGAGACTTGTTGGAGAAAGGAGAAATGAAATGGGGGAATCCTCAAGAATGAACACAAGGAATAATGAAGAAAATCAAATTCAATCACCAATTCAACCAGTACCGAATAGAACTATGGATTATGATAGAGTAAGTGTGCATACTTGGAGATCAGACTCTGTGGACGAAAGGGGAGAAGAACAACAATTGATAAACAATGGACAAGAGGAGAGAGATCGAGAAATGATTGGAGAAATAATTCATGGAAATGAAGAGGTCGCAGCATTAGAGACATTGAGACAAACAATACACGAAGAAAGACGATTAGAGGCAGAGGAACGTGCAAATTTAACAAGGCAAAATCATGAGTTGAGGATGGAAAATATGAGATTACAAAACAGAAGGTCGAGAAGCACTACAAGGTCAAGCTCAAGATCAGTTAGAGAGGGAAGAAGAAGAACTTTACCGATAGAAAATGCTAATGAAGAAAATCGAGAGGAAGTGCAAAATCCAGGCGAAGAACGTTGCGAAAGAAGATAAATAATGGAAGATCGTTATATCCCACGTCCCGAGACTCTTCAAAATGGGCAAAATGATGGAAATCAAGGAAATAGGCAGCGTCAAGGGCGGAATAATCCAAATGATGAGGAAAATTGGGAAGAAGGAAGAAGAATATTGCATGGGAGAGAAGCACAGAGGAAGCAAAAGAAATTGAAGATGAAATTGAAAGACACTATGTTGAGCAAGCACGTCTCTAGCTTGCGAAGAGAAAGGTTGAGAACAGTAAATGGAAGAACGGGAGTTACAATAGGCAATTCGCGAATAATCATGATAATAGAGAAAGAAGGAGAGAACAAAATCGCAACAATGGTAATATCAATGAAGAGTATGAAAGAGTACAAAGGAGAATCGAAAGGCTGACAAAGAAGAGAAAATGATAGATATAACTGTGTGCGAATTAATGAGAGGAATAAAAGAGAAGATCGCGAGAGAAAGACGAGAAGAGAATGATGAACAAGAAAGTCAAAATAGACATGAACGCGAAGAAGAAGAGGCGGAGTTAAAAAGACCGATGGAGCCAAACTCTAGTGTAAATGAACAAATTCTCGAGAGAATTGGCAGAAATGATAGGAATGTTAAATAATAAAAGGGGAGGAGGTAAGAGACAATTGGATGAAGCCATAGAAGAAGTCGAAGACTCCATTCACACTAGAAGTACAATTAGGAGGAATACCCCCAAAGTACAACTTACCTAAGTTAACTAGCATTTTCGATGGAACAACTTGTGCGATACAACATATCAAAGCTTATGTGAGATGTATGTTACAGTGGGAGAACCATGATGCTATATTGTGCAAATATTTTGCATCGAGTTTGACAGGAGAAGCTTTGAAATGGTTTGAAGGATTACCGAGGAATACAATAACATCTTTCAATCATTTGCAGGCTATATTTTTAGGGGCATACATTAGTAATAACTCCTCGCGACCTGGTATTGAAGATGTATTTGGGTTAAAACAAAGGGTTGGTGAAAGTTTGAAGCATCTAACCGTGAGATGGAAGATAATGTGCAGTGATATGGATGGTCGTGTGGATGAGAGATATCTCATTCTATCATTAATTAATGCTATGTTCGCAACCAATCTGCTAACTATTCAAATTTTTAGAATCAAGAATACAATCACAATGAGTCGAGTTGCGAGAACTTCAAGAGGAGTACATTGCCCTAGAAGAAAAGCAAAATGAGATGGAATCATACCCCGTCGCGAACACAAGTTCAAAAGGCTGCAAGTGAAAGCTTGTTACCTAAACTAATAAACACGGTGGCGAGCACCTCGCAAGGTCAACAAGAAACGATAACGAATGATGGTCGTAAAAGCTAGTAGCCATGGGGAGTCGAGATCGGGGAGGAATTTGAGAGAGAGAGAAACTTCTATAACCGTGGAGGAAATAATAAAATTCAAAGATTTGATCAACCGCAAGAAACTTATGGAA
Source organism: Papaver armeniacum (assembly GCA_023531295.1). NCBI lineage: Eukaryota > Viridiplantae > Streptophyta > Magnoliopsida > Ranunculales > Papaveraceae > Papaver > Papaver armeniacum. Next base: position 706,611 of record JAJJWW010004761.1, read on the forward strand.
GTCAGAGGCAGAGTTATCATAGAGGACAGCGAAGTCACAGGGTAGTCTAGGAAGAAATCAAGATGCCACCACTGAACGCTAGTGTGGAGAAAATTTGGGAAGCTATAACCTTAATGGAAAATATACATGCGCCATGGAACATGGGAAGTGAGCCACCTCAGGAGTGTGAAGTCATGAATTTTGTTCTTATCACCATTTTCATGGACACTCTACAAACGATTGTAGAAATGTGAAAAGAATCATCCTCAGAATGATAGACCAATGGAAACTAAATCAATTTTTAAAAATCAACCTCAATCTCAACCATTACCACCACCGCTAGAAATTCAGAGGCGAACACAACAAAAGGAGGAGAAACGTTTGTGATAGAAGTTGGAGCGAAAGCCAAGAATTTGTCTTGCAACTCTATTGTACATTAAATGCAGATAAAGTGGAAGATTTTCATGATAATGTTATCAGTAGGGTTTTCACAAGAGATGTTGATGATAGAGAAATAATGAAAATCGCGAAGACATCGCCACTAAAGGAATGGCAAAAGCAGATTATTTCTTTTACCGCGAGAAGAAGTACACGAGGGTGGAGAGATGCATGACAACCCATTAGTGGTAAGATTGGAGATTAACCCAAAACCCGTTGATGATGAAGATGATGAGGCAGAAAATTCATGGGCAATCAATAGAATCTTAATCGATACTGGAAGCTCTGTAAATATCCTCTTTTATCATACTTACAAAAATATGGGAGGGAATGACGAAGATCTAATACCTTCAACTTATAAGATCTATGGTTTCAACGGTACTGCCAACAAGCCTAAAGGAGAAGCTCATATGTGAATACTGCTGAAAGGATTATCAACTGAAATTTTGTTCTGCATAGTCGATGTGGAATCTCCCTATAACGCATTGATTGGGCGACCCTGGTTACATGAGATTTTGGGTGTAGCATCGACTTATCACCAGTGCATCAAATTTCCTCATCCCACTGGTGTCGGGGACATAAAATGAGATTGGGTTGAGGGACAGAAATGCTATGAAGTTGATGTGGAATCTTGCGAGAAAAGAACTGCTCAGAAGAAGAACTGGAAGCAAAACATCAAAAATGAACAAAGAAGAGAAAGACTAATGGTGGACGCAATAGAGATGAGAGAAGAAAGTACGTTGCGAAACCAATGCAGGAAGAAAGTTGGAAGTTGCGATGATTTCGCAAAAGGTAAGGCAGTATTAGGAGATTTGAATAATGAAGAAGCAGAGAGCAACATAAGTAAGAAGAGAAAGGAGTGAATGATTTGATTCTAGACTTGCGAAGGTTGTAAAAAAAATAATAATAATAATAATAATTCTTTTTTCCTTAACTCTCGAAAGTGATAAAGGCAATTTGAAGATGCAAAAATTATGATAATCGAAAAAGAATACGAAGCTTTTAGCGAGAGATTTGAGTGATAAAGACTATAATCCTCGCAGAAATGATGACAAGAAGCAATCCAAAGAACAATGACATATCAGAATGGGACGAACCTGCTATGGCGTACACCCTAGTTCGCGAATCAAAATTTCGTTAGAGGCAAATGTAAGACCTAAAGTGAGTCATAAAAGGGGGTATCTATTAACATGGCTCAGGGAAAAGGTTACACCGCCCCGGAACCGGGTCATGGAGATTTGGGGTCAATAAAGCCCATCCGGGAGAGATACCTTGGATTTCCAACTATATATATAAGGTTATACTGGTTGGACGACCGAGGGTCTCTTCTAGGAGTCATCGTATGATCAAGGCGTCGAGGTACACGGTTGAGCCAAGAGTGCACAGGGCATTTGAAGTGTCTCGGCCATTCTTGGCAAGTCTTGGCATATGTTGCACTCGCCCGAAGAAAACTCCACTTAGGGTGCAGTCTCGTAACCATAAACCATATAGGTATAAGGGATAAGAGGTGCGAAAACAACAGTTGTTGTTAAGACCGGATGGGAGGAGCTAGTCTTGTATGGCCAATGTACGCCTCCTTGAAGGGGAAACCAGGGAAATGATAAGGGCGGCACCCTCCATTAGGGAGCTGATAAGTGTCTTAAGACGCAAATGTCATGAGGCTTTATTTTCGCAAGTAAATTTAGACTTATCATATTTGTGCGATGATCCTGAAGAGGCAATAATACAAAAGACAAAGATAAGGCGATATCAATGGGTCAGTACATGAAAGTGTAAGGACGTCCTGCGATTTCGTCGCAAGACGGCAATGTCATGGGGCTTTATTCTCGCAAGAAAATCTAGGCCTGTCATATTGTCGCAATAAAATTATCCTGCATGAGGCAACAATACTAAGAAATGATAAGGCAAAATCAATGGGTCTTTACATGAAAGTGTAAAGACGCCCTGCGATTTTGTCGCAATGACAAGAGGTGGCGCAATAAGACCTTTAACTAGGAAGGCAAAATAAGACCACACAAAACAAAAAGAAAAAAATGAGATCTTGAAAACAACCAAGAAACATTCTCTCGCGAGAATTCGGTTATGACGATTGCGGAGGCGAGGCATGTTATCATCTAAAGGTTATTTGCTTAATCTTTCATTTGAAAACAAATAACAGAGGCAAGTATGGGAATGTATAGATTGAGAATATGTTATTTATTTTCATAAGATAGATTTACGCACTCACAATATATTGATTAACTATATTGCAAAAACAATTGCTTTTTGACATGTGCGAAAGGGACAACAAAAGTAGAATTTGTATTTGGAGATCCAAAAAACTTACAATAAGAGATTATAAAAATGGAAGATTAAAAGGATAAATGTACAGATGTTACAAAAAGAGATAGAAGAAAATGGATTTATTTCTTGTGTGATTCTTCTTCTTCATCAGATCCTTCTACTCCATTATCTTCATCAGATTCCTCTTCGCTAGCATCGCTATCAGAGATATCCAAAGAAGGCATGTTCTTAGGAATTTCGTCAAGAAGACAAGGGTATGAAGAATGAGGAATACTATTGTCATCGCAAACTGTCTTAATAGTTTCATTGTGAAAGAGAACAGCATCATTTTTGAAGTTCGCCACGGTAATTTGTAGTTGCTTCTTCAACTTGGAATACTTGTCATTGCGAAGAGAAAAGTCCTTTGCAAGTTGTTCTTTTTCGGATTCAAGTTCTTCAATTCTTTTCTGAAATCTCTTCTCAGCCTCTGCGAATGTAGAGCAATGAATCAGCAACTTGATGACAGCTTCATATATAATAAACAATTAAGTAAAGAAGAATGGTCAACAACCTTCTCTATCAGAAATCATATCCCTAATCAAGGTTGTATGCTCAGCTTGAAGACTAACATTAACACCTAAATTATTTATGGCGTCATCTAGAACTTTCGCAGCCCAAGCGAACTCATCGTCACTATTTATGAGAAGAAGGGAACGAATTTGATTCTCTCTTTCGCTAAGAATAGTATTTTGGCGAATGGATTCATCCCTCTCAACTTGAACTTCAAAAAGAGTTTTTTGAAATTTTTCTAATGCTTGGGCACCTTGGTTAGCAATGCGATCTTTGTCATCTATATGATCACTAACCTTCTTCCTTAAAATACTAATTTTCTCTTGGGAACTAAGGTGTAGGCGTTTAAATTGGTTGGCTAAACTTAAACTAGATCTATGATCAGCTTCTAAGAGACGAAATTTGGATTGAAGTTCATTTAGAGAAAGATGTTTGATTCTGTCATTTGAAAAGCTATTTAAAGAATCATTGAGTTGGGCAAAAAGAGCATCGTTATCCATAGGCTCATGAAATGTGTGAAGAAGAATGGCTTCATCAGAAAGGTTATAAACATCTGCGAAAATGATAAGTCAGATAAAGAAAAATAAATGTGAGAATAAAAGCAAGAAAAAAGAAGAATTTTATACCATAAAGTTGTTGATTAGCATTTTGAAGGCAAGATATCTTGTCCTTCGAGAAGAAGACTCAACTTCTAATTGTTTGGTCTTTTCACGAAGAGTTGCGATTTCATTTTCAAATTCTTTATCTCTCTTGCGAAGAGAAAGCGACTTGACTTCCAATTCTTCATTCTTCTTTTTGAGTTGGAGGTTTTTCTTCTCGAGGACTCTATTGCGTCTTTTCTCGAGATACGAGGCAACAACAAAGGAAGCTCTCCAGGACTATAAAGGAAAATAAAGAAATCGTCAAGACAAGGTTTATAATTGAAATCATGCAGAAATAAGAAAATATAGACATACCAAGGCACTAAGTGCGTTTAGGAAACTGGGAGTCACAGCTCTAGAAACTCCACGAAAAGAATCATCATCCTCTAGTAAGGGAGCATCATCGATATTTGCGAGAGCTTCGCATGTGTGGAGAGAAAAATTATCATCTCCAATTCCTTGCATAGAATCGGAGAAAACACTGGATAGTTGCGCCATATGATTCAATTGGATGATTTTCCTTCACAAGAGAGGTGTCAACATCATCATTATCTTCATCGAGCTCTCATTTGGATTGAGGACTGGAGCGAGAAGAAGAATGGAGTTTCCGTTTTTAGAAGGTGGAGAGCAGATTTCTTCTTGCGAAAAGGAATTTTACTCTTGCCCTTAGCTTTTCGCAGACTTCGAAATATCCTCTTCTTCGACAACTTCAACGCCCCACCTTCGCACACGAATGAAGATAAGAAACAGAGGCAACAATATTGTTAAAAATAAAGAAGAAAAGTATTTCTTACTTCATCCGTGATCGACTGGAGAATTGCCGAGTACTTGCCTTAGGATTTCTTTCGTAACTTTTTCTCAATTTAACAATCTGAAAATTTCGCAAGATTAGTAGATGTAAAAGAAGTTATAATTACAACCGAGCGAAATTCGGGAAGCACACCTCTTTAGCTTTTCGGGCAGTTGAATACCCAAGGTTGATAGTTAGCGAGATTCATAGGAGTACATTCGAACTGAAATATAAGGTCCATTTAAAAATAGCGGAAAGACACACCATTTCTCGTCTTTGGAATGGCGAGGAACATTGTTCTTGCCGGAGTGCCAATCGATATCCTGCATAAGTACTTTGTCACTGGGGATATTTTCTCTTCTTTTCAAACGTGCACCCCAGCGAGTTCTACCGTTCTTCATATTTATTACTTCATAATTCTCAAAGAAACTTTCTCATTGAATACTTCTCGCCCGAATATCTCTAAATCTACAAATTTAGGATCTCCGATCGCATTAGAATAGAGAGACCCTTTACCAGCGCCACGGTTGGCGAACTCAAGCATTAAGCGGATATAATCTCCACTTAATTGGTAAACAGCTCGCGAGAATTTCTCATGAGCAAGAATTTCATTAAAACAAAGGAAGTTCAGGGTTGTAGAGAGGAATGGGAAGGCCGGCGAGAATCGACCAAATGAGATTATGACCTTTTGATTATCACAAATGTGATCGATAAATAATTTGGCGGAGAGAATAGATGAAGATACTTGATGGGGAATAGTGGATAATGTGAAACCTTTCTCTTGTAAATCCTTTTGAACCTCTTCCAAGAGAACTTCATATCTACGACCGGGTGGAGCCATCTTCAGAGTATGGGAATGATTAAAGAGTTGAAGATCAAAGGAAAAAAATAAAATTTACAGTAGCAGAAGCGGAAGTTACGGAGGAGAATTGAAGAAAAGTTGCAGAGAGAAAGTAAAAAAGAATAAGAGGAGGATGTGAAAACTATATATAGAGAAGAATTCTCGAGAAGATAAACGCATTTAATGCGAGAAGAGACGTGAATGGTTGAGAAGTAATGATGGTTGAAAGGGACGTGTCAAAAAATGGGTGGAAGAAGAGACACGTATTATAGATTTTGTGTAAAAGTATGAAGTCAAATCGCCAAAACATATAAGGATGAACGGTTTGCGGCATTTTAAAATAATAATTCTCATGACATTCTTCTTCGCACAGAGAAGACATGAGAAGAGGAAAGATGTAGGATCATAATATCGCAACACCAATACCTCTGCGAAATCCATAAACGATACATAGCGAAGGCGTCGCAGACGAGTAAAATAAGTGACGCAATGGATGACGACAGCCAGAACACGAGAAAGGTGTGAAGACTTAGCGAGAACTAGGAGTGTCGCGAGATTATACATTTGTACACTTGCGACACTTCGCAAGTCATTCCCGAAAATAAAGGACAGCTTAGCTGTCATCCATTATGTAACACCCTATATAAAGAGCCGAACAGGCCTATTGAAGGGGGGGATCTTTTTCGAGTGTTGGGCAAGTCATTAAGAGAGAAAAAGTTTATAGAGATTGCATTTTTCTAGCTCTTTTCCACTTTTACCTTGTAAACATTCAAGAAATTAATCAACACAAATTATAATTGTTCATCTTCAATGGATTGATTGTGTGGATTCTTGTGAGGGGTGTAGTGTAGGATTTCCTGCAACTACAGCACGTGCAAAATATAATGTCGAACTGGTATTACAATAGCCAATACAATGAATATCCAACTAATTTCCAAAATGGACATTATTCTTTTTATGACCACAGTGTGAATAGTGGTTGGGAACACCAACCTTTTCGAGGTTATGGTTCATACCAGAGTGAGCCCAATTACTATTCGTACACCCACCATTCATACGAGCAAAACAATCCCTCTATTTCTCTATAAGAGGCTCTCAAGAGTTATACCTTATTTGTGAAGAAAACCTGTAACATTCTTTCGGATTTGTGATCCCCAACAAAGATGTCTCTAGAAGAGACTCTTAAGCAATATACTGAGAGCACAAATAGGATTGTAGAAAAATTGGCTCAAAATAATCTTAATTTCCAATATAGTGTTTCCAATAGTACCCTTGAAAATGAGGATAGTTACTCACATAATCAGGATGACGAGGATAGAATTGGTAACACTACTTTAAATGAGGTTCAACCATTTTCATGCTATTATAATGATAATTATGATGAGGATTGTGTTGATGAAGAATTTGAAATATGTGGGCATAGTGAACAGGAATTTGTTACTCCAACTGAGTTTTATAATGATCATGTTATTTATAGTTCAAATCCAAATAATTTTAATAATTATTCACCTATTCAAAAGGACGAGGATTTGACTAGAAGTATCTCCGTTTTAGACGATGTAGAATTTCCTAGTTACAAAGCCGATAATGGTTTAGAGGAACGGGTTTATCCTGAGAATACTGTTTTAGAGTCCAAGGATTTAGAAACAATAGTCTTAGATGAAGAAGATGAACTCAGAGCTTTTGAATATGAGTGAGGATGCATCACCCGAGTATAACCTAGAAGAAGCAATTGACCATTTTCGTGATTCCGATGATCTAGAAATTAGGGAAATTGTAGCTAGTCTATCTAGAGACACCCAAAACTCTAAGTTTGGGGTGATTATCATTCTCCTTGTGCCTTACCTTTAGCTCTTACAGAGATCCCTCACTTGGGACTTGACATATGTGCCTCAACCATTTTAAAAGATTCGCTTCATACAAGTTTTCCTGAACCTAGTGATGCCCATAAGGAAGTTCAGTTATTAGAAACCCATCCTATGGTTGATGTGGTTTACCCGGGATGTGATACCCAGATTGATTTTGTTTCCCACCAAAAATTTTCTTCCAATTGTGGGAATGTTTAAATTCCAAATATGTCTGTTATTAAGTTCTGAGACTAAACCTAATTATTTTAGGAAAATAGAATTGACACGTTTGCTTAAGAATGACCACCACTCTCATTATGGTCAACTTTGTGAGTCAAATCGATTGATTTAGAGGATCCTCAATTATTCAAAGTTATTATTGTGTGCTTCTAAATTTTCCGAGACCTTAGAACCCGATCTTTCGGATCTTATTTATGAGGAAATGCTGCCCAAAGAAATTTATTTAGACCCTTTCATAGAGCTGAACTCCGAACCACGGCTAGATGTAGTTGTCTTAAACAGGAAACTAGACAAGGGTATGCTTTATTTGTTCATTTTCTTGGCATGTTGCAGATTCCTTTTATTTGTGGTAGCTTTATTTAGTTTTGATGACCCACGAAAATTCCGGCTATTGCTATATGATTCGAGGTGATTAATTCTTTCTTTGTTTGGATGAAGACGTTAAACTTAGCACTTCTTGGGAGGTTGTAACCCAATCTCATGCAACATGGTAATATCTTTTCTTATCTCTTTTGCTTCAAATGGTAACAGTTTCTCCTTGTTCATGCTTTAAATTTTATCTTTAGAACATTGAGGACAATGTTGGATTTAAGTTTGGGGGTATGGGAGAAACTTTTGAGTTGCATTATTTTAAACTCCAGAGCCTAGAAATTTATGTTTATTAAGGATGGCACTAACCAATCTCAGTGGATGGAAGCATCTTGGTTGTAGGAGTTGAGGAACCAATCTGATTAGATGGAAACATCTAAAGAGTCTATTCATAAAAGCACAGAGCTCGGGTGTTAGAAAAAAAAACATGGTAGTTTCGCCATATCTCGTTGAATCCTTTTCACCTTCTGTTTTTATTTTCTTTTCTTTTAAATATGTTTCTAAGTGATTAGGTGGGGCTCACGATTCAAGTTGTTACCACTGCTAGGGTGAAATAGAGTGACTGAGATAAATAAAAAAAAAAAGAAAAAAAAAAGTTGAAAAAAAAAGAAAAAAAAAAGAAAAAGAAAAAGAAATTAAGACCAGACCATCAGACCAATCGGAATAAATTCAATAAAGTCGACCATTGGAACCCTTGTATATGCCAGTTGTGTTGACCTAGAGTTAGGATTATGGACCACTGGTTCCCTTGTATATTCCAGTTGTGTTGGTATTAGTCAGACTAGTATCTCAGTCCATTAGGATAGGTTCATTTTGGCAGTGGACTTGACAGATATGGGAAACACCGTTCACCTTAGTCAACATCAAAACCATCTACGTTTTCTCTATATCCATCTTCATAATCTATCCATGTGATTGGTTGACTCGAGTTATGATGTCCAAACTATCCGAGTAGAGCTCATCACTTATATATGAATTTTAGTATGCTTGAGTGCAAACTCGTGTACAACAATTGGAATTTTGAAATCATATTACATTCTAATTCTTCATTACCCTCTCTGATTCTAATTTTCTTCAATTTATCCATCATACTCTTGATTTTTACCGTTTTAGTGACAATATCCAATCTCTTATCCTCAATCAATCCTCGTTTCTAGCGCCATTATGTAGTTTAGGAAATCCTACACTACACCCCTCACTAGAATATACACAATTAAGACATTATAAGATGAATGATTATGATTCTTATTGATTGAATACTTGAATCTTTACAATATGAAATGGAAATGAGTTATAGAATTACAATCACTCTAAAACTTTCTCCCTCCTAATGACTTGCTTAACCATTCAAAAAGAACCCCCTCACAAAGACAGACTTACTCAACCCTTTATATAGGGTAGTACACGTGGATGACAACTTCATTGTCCTTTATTTTCGGGAATGGCTTGCGAAATATCGCAAGCGTACAAGTATACAATCTCGCGACACTATTAAACTTCGCCATATTTTCATATCTTCCCGTGTTCGGCTGTCGTCATTCATTGCGTCATTTATTTTACTTCCTGCGACTCCTCGCAATGTCGTCATTTATTAATCTCGCGAAGTATTGATGTCGCGATATTCCGATCCTACAGAGATTTCGTCGAGTTCAAGCAAAACAGAGGTGATGAAAGTTTCGGTATTTTCTTTAACCACATTTGGCAGTTACGTGGAGTATTACGGGAAGTTAACTATATATGGAGTTCGATTCTTCTAACTATGAAAGATTTGACATGTAAGAAGATCGGGATAAAAGAAGAAAGGCCGAGACTTTTGATTAAAGAAAACGAGAATATTTATGGATTAACTCGAGAGATTTTGGGTATCTTTGGCTATATAAGGGTTGAGTTGAGTCCTAGAGGGGAAACTAAGCCTTGGGGGTAGTTGCGAGAGAAGTTTAGGAGGTTGCAGAGACAATTTCACAATCCATTTGGCGAGAGGGAAGAAGAAGAACTAAGAACGCAGAGAAGAAGAGACAGTCGCAGAAAACGTGGCATATTCTTTCAAATTCAATAACCTTTGTCACAACTTCTGTAACAATTATTCAGGGTTCACAACAGTTCTGTGTTAAGGTTTCTCTGTAACAGTGGTTCTGTAACAATCATATTTGTTACAAAACACACTGCTTTATATCTTTTCACTCTTTTAATCAAATTTTGAGCTATGAACACCTATTTTGAGCAAGTGATTAATATGAGGAGCTAAACCCCATTGCTGAGGCGATGGAGGAAGCCAATTTGCCATGATGTGTGTGGTAATTTCTATTTTAATTAATTTTTGCAATCTCTTGTAAGATTATTTGCCTTGATTGAGAATTGATTGAATGATTTTTCCTAAGCAATTGTGATTTCTCTTGATAGATTATGCTTAGACCTAGGTTTTTGATATTCTATGCTTTCGAAATACACTTGTTATTCTAAAAATCTACCTTTGCAAAATATTAGAATCACTTTAAACGTAAAGAGTTGCATGAATATTGATTAGATAAAATCACATAAAAATTGGAGATTGGTGGAATCCTGAGTCTCAGTGCTTTTAAGATATTGATAACAATTTTGATTGAGTTTTGTGTTTTTATTATTTAGTCTGGAATCAAATCTTTACAAGTCTTTAAACGAACTTTATTTACCACTTGAAAACTACATCAATTCTATGTTTTCCATAATATTTCGTTACTTCAATTTATGGTTCTTCCCAAAGCCAAAATTCCATGGGTTAGTAATAAATATTCAACACACGGCATATGAGCACTATCGAATAAGCCCCGACCAAAACAGTGCAAGTGTACTCAAAATAATGCACTAACGAGCCCCTGAATGCACAAACGAGCATTCAAAAACATGAAAGAACGATGAACCTATGCAAAATAGGAAGAAAATAATAAATAATAAAATATTAGTCAAGGCGCTAAGGAACTTGTCTCACTGCCAGGCCAGTCACGCCGTGACCAGTCCCACGTCCAAATTCTATATTTTATCATATTTTTATTATTTTCCTTGATCTCATGAAAATCTCTTCATTTGAACAAATATCCTTCGTTTTAAGGAAACTCCTCAGTTTCATGGTGTTTCCTTCGCATCAAGGAAATAATATAAAATTGGGAAAGGTGTCGTGGGACCGTGTCTACTAGCCGGCCACGGGCTATGCCCTAGTTGTGGCTTCGGTCCCACACCTCATGATTCCTCATTATTTTATTATTATTGCCCTAATCTCATGAAAACTCCTTGATTTCATGATATTTCCTTTAAATCATGAAAAATAATATAAAATTAGGGAAACTCGTGGGACCGGGCCCTAGCCGGCCGGTCATGCCCTAGCCGTCCCCACACGCCCTTATTTTTTTTTTTTTTTTTTTTATGTTTCCTTGATCCCATGGTATTCCTTGATTTCATGATATTTCCTTCAAATTATGAAAATTCCTTAAAATCATGGAAATAATACATAAAATTAGGGAAAACTCACGGACCGGCCCCTAGCTGACCGACCATGCCCAAGCCGGTCCCACATGACCTTATTTTATTAATGTTATTTGTTTCCTTCATCTCATGGAAACTCCTTCACTTCAAGGAAACTCATTGATTTCAACAAAACTCCTTAGTTTCAACAAACTCCTTGATTTTATGATATTTCCATAAAATCATGAAAAAATATAACAAAATTAAGGAAATGCCATGGGACCGAGATCATTGGCTGGCCGGCCATGCCTTGGCCATAGCCGGTCCTACACTTCATGATTCCTTCATTTTATTATTATTTTCCTTCATCTCATGAAGTTTCCTCAATTTCAGCAAAAATCCCTGATTTCTTCATATTTTCCCAAATGATTGCTCAAACGCACATCAGAAAATATCAAAATTCTCAGGACTGAGACGCGAACACTTTGGTGACATGAGCATATTAACTTGACCGACCAGGGTTGGCTCTTTGGCTTGCAAGAGGCCGGTCCCTCATATTTTTATCATTTGACCTAATTTGTTCATATTAGGTTCAAACTCTTCCGAACAATTTTGGAATTTCATGAAACGATCGTCATTCGATCCCGTGACCACCCAGGGCCAGTTTCATGACCCCATTGGTCGGTCCCTCATCTCTTCATAATTAATTAGGTTTTATCACCTAAGGCTCAGATGAGCATTATTTTAATAAATAATTAAACCAGCATTTAATCATTCTTTCATCAACAAATCAACAAGTCTTCAAGAGACCATGGTATTTGATCACTTGAGCATCTAGGCGCTACATGGTTGACCCATGATCCCATGTAGCCGGTCCCTCATTCACTCCGTGGTTAATTTTCAATAAACCATCAATTGATCGAATTAGGTTTTGAGTCCAAGGTTCATAATTCCAGTTTCAAACGCTAATAATTTTACGATGATCTCATGGTCAACAATTTAAAAATTATACTTGGTTCAGTTTGCGATATTTAAATTAATATTTTATTTGGTCATGCTACCAATAATTCATCAAACGAGAAACATTTGCTCAGATGAGCAATATTTGATCAAACCAAGAAACATTGGTTCAACCATCAAAATTCAACAGTTCATCGAATGAGCAATATTTGCTCACGTTAACTATGTTTATTCATACATTATACCCCTGTCTAAACAGACATGTTCAAATTCATGAGTCTCATAACATTTTCAAATCATTCGACTCAAAAATACAAGGACTCATCGTCCCATGAAGTCATGAAGTCAAAGAATCGACTAACTAATCACGAGACATCAATCGTGTCACATGGGGGATATTAACAAGGGTTTTGGTCTGGCGGTCCACGGCACGTGTGTTCATACACACGATGAGAATGTGAGCAAGTCGTGCAATCAGTTGAAGGAGTTAACAAAGTAGTGGATGGAAAATCAACCAAGTCTTTCGCACGTTGAGCAAATGGTTTTAACACGATTTCCACTTCTCCACTCTTTAATTCCATCAACTGTCACACTTCATGGGATCATGGTGTTTACAATTCTAGTAATATAAATAAGTTTTGAATCATGATTGAGAACAAGACAATCTCACGTCAAACAGACAACACGAGATTAACAACTCAACATCTCGAGTAATTACTCTAAACTTGAGCAAATTCAATCATTCGTAACTTATCTTACTTTCGAGAATACACAACACACCTACAATCTTCGATCACCATTGATTTCACACATTTCTCAGCTTCCCTCCTACAGATCGACCCATCCTCTCTTGTGACCGAATTTACTCTGGAACGGCCATTATCTTGGTTTGGCCTGAGTAGTACTGATTGATCTCTCAAATTCAAAGCACTCCCTTCTTGCAGTGCATCTGTGTGAGGTTTAACAGTTCGCTCGTTTCAAGGAGTTTCCTCCGCATGGTCGTCTCCTCAATTCCGTAAAAACCAGCAACTCGTTTTGCCCCATCTATAGATTGGTGACCACAATGGGATATCATTCTTTCGGTTGCAATCTCACTTCTCACAAAGATGGTCGGTCTTAGGTCGGTTCGATTTACCAATCCGGATTCAACACCCGGTTTTAATATTGCATGCTCTAGTGGTACCGCCAACAATACTCCTCGCAACTTTGCCACTACCACTCCTCCGGCGCTTTCGCCACTACCACTCCCCGGTGCAACTCGCCACTACCACTCCTCCGAGCGCTGGGTGCTTTAGTGATCACCCCGCAAGTGACGGCAGACTTGGTGCCATCATTAATCCACTCTTCGGCCGGACTCTCGAAGAAATCGGAAAAATCCACCTACCATAGATGATCTTATGAAGGTGCAAGAAACTCTTGCGAAGAATCAAGCTGACATGGCTGCCACTCAGAAGGAACTATTCAACTATCTCAAGACTCTTACAGACAAGATGTCAGAGAAAACTCAGGAGAAAGGAAAAGCTAAAGAAACATCTTCAGACGCTGATCCCGAGGTCACTCCGATTCATGTAGTAGACGATGAGGAAGTTCCCGAGGTCGCAAATAATCCAATGAAAAAGAACCATCCAGTTTCATCACTCGTGAAGAGACGGAACGTCTTTTGGAAGATCGTGGAAAAGACATAACACCCTTTGTACATAATATTAGCATCAAAGAAATTTTCAAGTTGTTGAAATAATCATGACGAAACATTCCAAGTCTATATCAAATGATTGTATCACACAAACCGAGTAAGATGTTACTCGGCAATTTTCACATGATCATATTTTGACTTTCGTCAAGAATATAAGATGAACTTGGATTTGAAGCGAAAGCTTACCAACACATATTTCGAGAAATATGTGAGCGAGTTAAAATCAACTCGAAATATCAAATGTGCATAATAGAAAACTATATAGCACTACGACTTATGTCTCAATATAGGGATAGAGTAGAAATAGACTTTCCAAGTGATACATGAGTTTCTCCACATACATTTTGTTGTTGAAGTTCCACAAGCTCTCCTTTGTAGTTATTCGTCTTCAAATGATGAACGCCGTGAAGTCTAATGCTCAACTACACAATCTATCCTAGTCCGAGACATCGCTATAAGTAGACTAGAAATCAAGCTTTATAGTTTTGATCACTAACATTGACAACAATCTTGAGATAGCAACGCTATGAAGTTTCTTTGAGAACTCACTCGTTTCTTCACAAAAGGATTTGAAATACCTACAAAGATGACCAAAGTTAGCTTTGAAAATCAAAACTTGGTTTTCCAAAAAAGTAAATAAATAAATAACCGTGAGCAACTCACGTAATTTTATTTTTATGGACAGCCTTCCACTTTTCAAAAATTGGACAAACGTTTCATCCTAAAATTCGTGAAAGCTCACGTAAAATAATATTTTACCATGGAAAATTGTCCACTCAAGAAACAAAAATCAACAATCAAAACTTAATTTAAAAAAAAAAAAAAACGTGAGCAACTCACATATGAAAAATATTTCACTATGGAATGGTAATAGATAATCATTTCATGGTCGAATCCACGATCGATCTCATGGAATGGTAATAGATAATCATTTTATCTCATTATTCTCGATTTCATGATTGAATCCACACTGATCTCATGGAATGGTTATAGATAATCTTATTACTACGATTTTATGGTCGAATCCATGATCCCATGGAATGGTAATGCTCATTTTATTATTCTAAATCCATGGTCGAATCCACAGCTGAGCCTATGGATTCATAATAAATAATTACTCATCTTTATTACTCAGTTTCATGAATCATTCTCCACTGAATTTCATAAATTGTTATAAATACCCAACAAATCGCATATGGACTAACATCGGGTAAGCCCCATAAAATGGTGCAAGTGTACTCGACAATGATGCACGAATGAGCACCCAAATGCACAAACGAGCATTCGAAATATGGACAAATGAGGAATCCTACACGAATAAGAGAGAGAAAATATTATTAAAATAATAAAGCGGCGCCTATGGAACCGGCCCACCTACGGCCATTCATGCCGTGGCTGGTCCCCCACGCCCTTTTTCCTTTATTTTAATTATTCTATTATTCTCATGAACCCATGAAAACTCCTTTATTCTAGCAATTTTCCTTGTTTGAGCAAAACTCATGGTTTCTCCATATTTTCACTAAGTTTCATGAAAAATAATAAAAATAGGGAAATGTGTTGCAGGACCGTGCAACCTAACCAGCTGGCCATGCCCTAGCCGTGGCCGGTCCCATACCTTACTATCCTTAGTCTTTCGTAATTATTATTTCCCTCATCTCATGAAACTCCTCCGTTTGAGCAAAATATCATGATTTCTTCATATTTTCTCAAATATTTCTCAAACCATGAAAAGCCAAAAACCCAGATGGTCACATGACCGATAGGCTACTCACAAATATCAAAATATCGTTATTTTAATATTTTCCAAATATCAAAATATCGTTATTTTAATATTTTCCAAATATCAAAATATCGTTATTTTAATATTTCCAAATTTTTGATCAAACGAGCAAAGTTCTACTTGCTCGCTCGAGCAAAATCGAGAATTTTCTCACCGTAAGTTTATGGGTCACAAATTTGAGAATTGCCTTGCTGCAAAGAAAATTTGGAGGTTCTAATGCCGAAAAAAGACCGAACTCTTCAAAATTCGAGATATTGCTCAAACGCACATCAAAAATACCTTGATAATGATTCTAAGCTCTCAAGATCGAAAGATTGGGGTGAGACATGGACATTTTGGTTACATGGGCATGATTCTTGACCAAGACCAAGGCGTAAGTTAATTTCATTAGGCCCTAAGGCTTGCAAGGAGCCTATGATGATTATGAAAATGAAAATGAGGAGTGGAGACCCACACATTTTTATAATTCAGACCTAATTTGCTCAATTGCTCATATTGGTCCGCACTCTTTCCAACCAACTTGGAATTTGCTCAATCGACCATCAAGCCTGATCCCATGACCACCAAGGTCGGTTTCATACCCTCTTGGTCGGTCCTCACTTCTCCATAAATTAGGTTTTACTACCTAATGCCTCGACGAAAGCACTATTTTAATAAATGATGAAACCGGGCATTTAATCATCATTCTTTCTCCAACTAGTCAACAAAGGACTCGTGCACGCTGAAGTTGGGCATCACATGGACGTCCATAGTTCCATGTGGTTGGTCCTCTCTCACTCAGCGACCTATTTTCAGCAATTCATCAATTAACGAACAATTAATCAAAAATTAGGGTTTCGAACAAACGCTCCGCAAATCATCATTCTGAGCAAGTTCAAACACTAATAAATTTATGTTGATCCAGGAATCAACATTCAGATTAATTATATAATATTTGGTAATCTACCAATATTTTAATTAATATTTTATTAGGTCACGTCACCAATAAATAATTCGTCGAATTGAGCAATACTTGCTCAGTTGCTCGAATATTGATCCAATTATCAATATTCGCAATTTATCAAGTAATTCATCGAATTGAGCAATACTTGCCTCGATTTGCCAATTTACAATATTTCGATGACGAGCAATATCAACGAACTAACATGTTCAAATCCATGAATCACCGAGCATTGGTCAATCATGCTCAATTCAACAAAACCTAGACTCATTGTCTAATCAACAACTCGACTAATTAAATACACGCTTTTTGCCTTTGCAGACTCCATCGATCGTGAGACATCAATCACGTCACATGGGGGATATCAATTAGGGTTTTGGTCGGCGGCCTACGACACGTGGATTCATCCACGATGAGAAATGTGAGTAAGTCATGCAAACGGTTGAAGGAGTTAGCAAAGTAGTGGGTGGACGGTTAACCAAGTCTCCGCACGACCTGGAACTAGTTTCACCATGATCTCCCACTTTCCTACTCTTTCACTCAAGAAACCGTCACACTTACATGGATCAAGGTGTTTATTACTCGACAATATAAATGAGTCTGAATCCACGATTGAGGGGAGAACAATTTTTCGAGCAATTACTCTCGTAAATTCCATCAATCGACCAAAACTTATTCGAACTCAACAAATTCACGTAAAATGGTAGAAACCTTCAACACATCCACAATCCTTGATCATCATTGATCCCACACAATTCAGCTTCCCTCCCAGATCAACCCATATCCTTCTTTGTGACTGAATTGACTCTGGAACGGCCATTGACTTGGTTTAGGCCAGAGTCTTACATATTGATCTCTCGAATCTAAGCACTCCCTTTGCAGTGCATCTGTGTGAGGTTCATCAGTTTGCTCGGTTGAGGAGTCTCGTCCGCACGCTCGACTCTTTATTTCCCTAAAAACCAAAGAAATCGCTTTTTCCCCATCCATAGATTGGCGACCACAAATGGGAGATTAATCTCTCGGTTGCAATCTCATATTTTCACAAAATGACCGGTCTTAGGTCTCGGGTTAGTTACAATGCAAAGGACGCTAGCACTAGCAACAATACCAATGATGGCATTCCAGAAACTGTTCCTACTTCCAACAATGGTGGTGACACTCCTCCTCCTCAAACCAATGTCGAAAATCATCCTCTCTTCGGCCAAGCATCCCGAGGAAGTCGAGAGAAAATCCACCCACCATCACCGATCTCATGAAAGTACATAAGGTTCTCGCCAAAATCAAACTGATATGGCTGCTACTCGAAGGAATTATGCAATCATCTCAAGACTCTAATGACAAAAATGTCGAGAGAAAACTAAGGAAGGGTCAAAAAGGAAAAGCCAAGCAAGTCGACCTGAAGTTTCACCAATCCATGGTAGATGATGATGAAGCCTGCAAAACTGCAGAAAATCCACCAGAGAATGAGTCTTTCATCACTCGTGAAGATTTGGAGCGTTTCATGGAGACTCATGAAAAGGCAACGCACCATCTGTCCATCGTCATCAAACTTCATACCCTATCGCTACGCAAAGGATCCTCTCTCTAAAGGCTTCACCTCTCCAACATTTACACTATACAACGTAACAGGAATGCTCGAGAACACGTCTCTCGGTTCTTTGAAGCATTAGGAGAGCATGAACATAACCATGTTGTTCGCCTCAAGGAATTCTCGAAATATCCGACAAAAGCGAGCATATACTTGGTACAACAACATTGCACCAGGGAGCATCGCTAATTGGGGAGAAATGATTACTGCCTCTACGGGGGAAATACTTCTTTGTTTCCGAGCAGATTACCTCTCGACTTATGAAGGATGGCTCAGAAGAATACTAAAAATCCGAACGACTATGTGAAGAGGTTTAGAATTCAAGCTTTGGATTGTCATGATCCTAATGTTACTGAACAACAACTGGTGGACTTGAGCATCAACGGGATGATTCCAGTCTATAGAGCCTTATTGGAAAATCAACAGCTTCAAACCTTTTCAGAACTCCATGAAGCGGCCAAGCGGTCAGCAACTATTGTCTAAAATTGCTAGAAAGAACGAAAACTGTCAAAGTCGAGGAGCCGCGAGACACTCGAAGCAACAACACCAGGCGTCTAATCAACAAACAGTACAATTTTGAGGCTTCCATGAACGTTCTCAAGGAGCAAGAGAAAAGTCAAGCACAAGAACATAAAAATGCTCCTCCAACGTCTCACCCACCGAAAGCGCCAAGGAAGGACAATCGGGATAGAAATGCACAACCACCGATTCAAGATCAACGTAATGACCAGAAGAGCCCTGACTTCCCTTTTCCCATTGAAGAAGTGATCGAATTATTAGAAGTATGGATTCAAGACTTTTTTAAGCAATCAAATTACCTCCTGTCAAAAGGGACCCAACTGAGGAACAAATGGAAAATCCATGCTACTGCCGTTTCCATAGATATGTCAGTCATCCAACAAGTGATTGCAGAACTTTGAAGCACATATTCAAAGAAAAGGCTGATTCGGAGAACTGGGGACTGAAGTAGTGCACAAAAATCCTCTCCCAATCGTAACATTTGCACTCTCTCGAGCAGCCGCTAAAGAAGCAGTTCAACTTGATCGAGCATGTTTGTGAATTGTTGTACTTGTCGAAGGCTCAGAGAAATGATATGTTTACTGCATTGAACCACATTGTGTCAGGGAAACGATTAGCAATTCAAGAAGCACTCCCTGAACCTCCAGCAACATACAAGGAGATGTACGACTGGGGACTTCTCACCACAGTCCATCTCAAAGAAAATGAATTCAAGCGAGCGTTGGTCGATGTTGGCACTGCTGTTAATATTATTCCTCTGAAAACTCTCAGAGTCGCAGAAATCACTCGACAAGAAGCCACTCATGCTCCTGTCTCAGTCAGGGATCACGAAGGAATATCCAGAGATGCATATGGTTACATCATCCTCAGAATGAAAATTGGGGAAACCTGGTAAAAAACTAAGTTTCACATAATCAGAGAAGATCCAGGATATAATATGGTTCTTGGATGGACGTGGATTCATGCCGAGAAGGTAACTGCAACACCTTCAATTGTACATTTCTCCGTTGAAGAAAGTTCTGACTCGGACGAAGCGGAAGATGATCCACCGTTCGAACATTTTGGAAAAGTCGAAGCGAGCTCACATGAATTCGTCAAGAGGTTCCGTACTCAGGCAAGTCTCATTCCCCCTCATGCATCTATATTACCAACTTTCAAATATGCTACTCTGGTCAGGAGACTTGATCTTACTCATAACTCAGCTGTGACCAAACGTTATGAGTGGTTAGTCTCACCTCAGTAATACTTCACCAAATGGTTAGACGCGGAAGCTCTCTGAATCCATCGTCTCACTAACACAGTAATTGCTGGAATAATGACCGAATTCCACAATCAATATCTTAAATATTCTCCCTTGCACGAGTGTCCACATGTGCCGCAGAATTGGAAAGCTCCAGCAACATGGAATCCCACCGTACGAGGAATTCCGAACCAACAGAAGATATTCAGGGAACGAGCAACCAAACCTAACAAGTTCCATGAAGAAGATTTGGTTCTTAAGGCAACTAAACGTAATTTTCATTCCACAAAGAATTCTAACTGGGAAGGGCCTTTTATGATTGCTAAGTCGGCAGCTAGAGGATACTACAAATTGGATGACATGAAGGGCAAGACAAGTATACCAGTGATTCATGAGAATTGGCTCAAGATTTTCGACCCATGAAGCATTCAACATTGGGTGTTTTATGTCCAAGACAAACGCTCAAGACATCTGACGTTTGCATCTTAGGGTTTTCTTTTACCTGTATTTTCAATTCCTCCAAAACGTTTGCAATACTTGCATCCAGTATTTGAATTCAGCAATTTATCAAAAGCTCTTTTACTTAAGAAAAATCTCTATCAAATCCAAAATCCAAAAGAAAATCCTCAGTCACTCACTAATTCAAAACCAATTAAAAAATTCAAAACCAAAATAAAACCTCATATCTCCCAGAAGTTCAAGGTTCAAGAGATTATGGAAAGAAAACTAAAGGAAGCCATCAAAGTACGATTTCTGCTTCTCAGCATTCTCCAAGACTTGCAAAGCCGCTTTCTCTAACTCCAGCTTTTCAGTCAACTCGGCAATCTTGTCCATTTTCTCCACCACGGCATCACTGGTAAAGGGTATAATCTTCACTATAGCATCCTTGATGATGTTGATATTCTGACGAAGCCACTTCAAGTTAAAACCAATTTCTTTAGATTTCTCCAAGTTGTACTCCCAATCAAAG
Organism: Papaver armeniacum; assembly: GCA_023531295.1. NCBI lineage: Eukaryota > Viridiplantae > Streptophyta > Magnoliopsida > Ranunculales > Papaveraceae > Papaver > Papaver armeniacum. The sequence continues at coordinate 727,713 of JAJJWW010004761.1, forward strand.
AGTACATCTCGAGTGACAGTAATTCTGGCCCTGGTATAAATATCATCAATGACACACAATATGTTTCCTAATTTCATTGTTAAGAATTAGCTATGTTCAGGATCTCTTGTAACGACTATATGTCCATACATCTTCCCCAACTTCTCATACATATTGGCATACCCAGTGGGAACGCTGAATCTGCCAACATATACGTGATATGAGAGTAAAACACCAAATGGAGACTCACAAACAATCCCTGCATTAGGATATTCGTGTATCACTATGCGATTCTCAATTACCGGAGCAGCTTCCATAGTCATTGTAACAACTTCTTCTAGGACAGTCTCTTCTGCTCTTGGCTCGGTTTCTTCCATCAGAGCAATAAAAACTGGAGTCTCGGTTTCCTAGACAATTTCAATAGCAATATTCTCATGGAATTTAGGTGCAGAGATCGTAACATCATCAACTTGATTCGCCACACGGTTCGAATCATCATTTGCTCCATTATTCTCAACTTCGTTATTTGGTACCTAATACGAAGATTACATGAGATTAGAGTAATTCAAGTATGGAAACCAAAGTAAATCATAAAATCCAGCATGTAAGTGAACTAATACCATCTAAGTTCTTTATTATGCATCCAATACATGATCAAATAGTGTGGAAGTCATAAAACACGTTTTTTCAATAAGCCCGACTGAAGAGATTTTATACTGCCCTGTATAAGACGACGAACTGGGAGTAATTGGTAAGGAATCTAAGGTTGAGTCATATACCATTCTCTTTGTATGGATGTTTTCTACAACATATCAAAATTTCATAGCAATCGGATAAACGAGTAAAGATTTGTGGCCAAAACATTGGACTACATGTCAGCTGAACGATTCCTGAAGGTCTCCTGGAAGTTTACTGTTTCGCTGATTTTGGCCCCTAAATTTGCTCAAAACTTAAAAATCTTCTTTGAAAAATCTTGGAAATTTCCTGGGCATAAAGATACATTGGTAGATTGCGAAAATCTGACATCGTATGAAGATTTTATGGCATTTTTGCTAAAAGGCTGAGTTCTGAATCTTCTGGTGACGTACTTCACTAAAAATTTTCATTCATTCATGTGGATTCTCTCATTCATTCAATCTCAAATCAGAAATTATACTTCTGTGAAGATAATATGAAGTGGATACTTACTTGAAGAGTTCCCAACTCATTCGAAGGATTAATATGGTCGGCATCAATATTGGGAGCACCATTACCTCCATTCGGTCCCAATTCATGAAGATTCTCTTTCTCACCACTATTTGAAGACGAATGAACAACCTGGACATGTTGGCTTTCCACAACAATATCCTCCTAGATGCATCAACAACAATTATCATTACTTCATTCAAGGAAATGCCATAATCACTTACACAAAAAGATACTCACATCAACCTCTCCATCGATGCTGGATTCCTGGATTGTTCGTATAGAGGAAAGATGAAGACCGTCAATAACCGATGGAGCAAAATTCTGAAACAAATTAACAATATTCTTTTGGGATCCTAATTACATGGACAAGAAAATCGCAACGATAAGGGAAGTGCTAACAACTCACCAAAGAAGAGGCCGGGACTGCACGTTATTCGGTATCATCCTATAAGATGTCTTGCTCCTTCCTTCTCCTCCCTGGGGACTTTCTTGAAGGTCTGAGAAGTCTACATAAATTCGAGGTCTCACAAAGACGGCCATCCTACCACAAAATCAATAATATAATTAAGGTGCGATTATCATGCTTTCGCTTAAGGAAATACTTACATGTGTCGCATCTCGGAGGCGTTTTCTTTGTCACCACTTTGGAAAGGTACTTCAACCTTGGTCGATCGTAAATCATGTTAGAGGAAGGAAACTCGTGATCGAGACTTAACATCCATCGCAAACTTATACAAACGCTCAAGTTGTTGACGCTTAAGTCTATGTAACCCGGAGTTACGAAGGTAGCTCGGTCAAAGCATGGGAATAAATAATCATTTCCTTCCACACTTGTGCAATCTAAGTGAGCCTTCAGATGCTCAAATGATGGTTTGTTCATTCGATAACCTGGAATACACTGGTCGACACCCATTTGTCGAGCTGCTCTATCGATGTTATATTCTTCTACCTGGAATTCTCCGTGCATTATTGATACTAAGTAACCAAGAGTGCAACTCAATATAAAAGATCTCTCTCCGTCACTCAAGCCAGCACCAGTTCTCAACGTGACGTTCTTTTCAGTAGTATTGAAAGTGATCAATTATGAGAAAAGACGAGGAACTGACACCCATGGGTGAAAGTTGAACTCAGATTCGATGTCTAAAATGTCAGTGAGGCATATCTTGTATTGAGGCTACTTTGTGGACCAACGCATAATCCTAGCATTATTTTTCTCAAGGAAAGCATGGCGAGTATCAACATTGGGTCCTTGCAAAATGCTACAGGGAATTAGAGCATAACTCTCAAGATGTTACCACATCAAAGCTTGGAGAAACATAGTATTAGCATAGGTTTCGACTTTCATGAAGCCATTGGATACACTGGAGTCTATAACTAAGGAGTCTAAATTGGAGAATAGTGAACCCAAAAATAGACTACCAATGGGAAGTTTCTCACCTTTAGCTATCTTTACTATCATGAGGCTCTTCAGGTTCTTCAGAACTACATCTCTCGGCCACCAAAGTATTTCAACCATTGAGCATAGAAAATTTTGGGCGACTCGTTGAATTTGTGCATTTTAGCTTCCAATACTTCAGATATCGCATTCTCCTCTGCCGAGAGCTCTTCAGGGAAATTGCCAGTAATTGGAAAATGCAACAAAGCGACTACATCTTCTAAAGTAATGGTGAATTCTCCCATCTGCATATGAAAGTATGAGTAGGAATGCACCAACGAGCAAGTAAAGCCACGATACCTGGTATATCATGATTAATGGTTAAATCCCCTCCAGACTTGAATAGCTCATGTCACCTATGCATGATCCAAAGATGGTCCTTACATGACTATGACCCAGCATATGTCTTTCCCATCCAGAGAAATGCGTCAAAGGCTTCCGGGAAAGTTTGAGTTTGTGAAGCCAAATAGTGTTTCCCTTGCAAACAGAACTGAGTTATTGCTGAAGGAGATACTAACTTGTTCTGAGTAGTGCTCCTGGGATTTATAAGCAAAATAAAATGAAGAACCTAAAAGACGTTTTTCGGGCCTATACATATACACAAAGAATTTGTCCTCAGCATTGGGAATGTTCTTAGTCTTGGGAGTTTCCTCTTTCTCCGAAATCCTAGAATCATCATCTCTGGAAAAATCATCATTTCTGGAAGAATCGTCATCTCTGGAAGACTCTGTAGAGATATCCTCTCTGGAAGCATCACCTTCATAAGCGCTATCACGGGAATCAGTCATCCTTGGAAAGTTGTTGTGCCATCAATACAATAAATTTCATCAACGCAATGGAATTAAAGTATAACAAAATAATTAAGGTGCTCACCTCGGCATCTACAAAATGGTAATCCTCAACTCTTACCTATTTACGGTTTCACGAACTTAGTGATAACAACGCAAAACTCTGAAAAACTTGCTCGTTTCTTCAAACCTGCAAGGACGAGCAAAATTCAAAATCAAACACCTAATTTTTTATGAAACCATGAATGATTCATATAACCTTCCATGTGAACATTCACTGATTTTTCACGTGTACATGCACTATAAAATCACCGAACTCATATATGCACTACGAGTTCACGAACTCATAAAATATTGTTTGCTTTCAACAATTTTTCGTAAATCAAAATTTGATTTTTTTAAAAAACAAAAACGTGAATAAGTCACGTAATTTAAAAAAAAAAATTATGTGAGCTAATAACTCACGTAAATTTTGTATAAAAAAAACTTTTTTGTTCAAACGAGCATTCACCTATGAAACGGGGGTCTTTTCTATTTTTATAAAGATCTACATATTCCAAATAAAATTTGGAGAGTTCACAAACAAAATTTTATCATGAAGTGCAGGTCTATTTCAAAAATATCTTAGGATTATTGTTTATTACTTTGACTACGAACGAGTATACATTTCCTAAAGGTATTTGCGTGAAAGTTCTTGCTTTGAAAACAAATTTGGATTTTCATGAAATCTCATAAACAAAATTTCATCTACTGCAACTAAATCATGTCTATTCAAGGATTCATGTATCTCTTTCATAATAGGGATTATTGCTTGTTTCTTAAACTATCGAAGGAACGTGCATACGTATTTTCAAAAACAACAAATTTCATAAAACCTAGCATGCTCATACTTATGAAAATTTTGTTTTATGAACAACTCATGAAGAATACAAAACACACTGCAAACGAAAAAAAAAAAATACCTGGTCGGTGCAATCGCCAATTCTACTACGGTGGGTCAACTGTCGCCGGTGATGGGAGCTCCCAGCCTTCCTCTTCTCGCGGATGTGAGGAAGGTGAAGAGAGGTTGGTCGGTCAGCTTAGGAGAAATTTAAAAAAAAAAATTAGGGACTCTTCCCTTTTATATCAATTTTATTTCCAAAACCTAATAAAACATGGATTTCCTTTTTGGGCTCGGCCCATAAATCCTAAACCGACCGTAACCGAGCCTCCGAGCATCTAAATCAGCATTGCCTCATCTCTTCGTGTTCACGGGATGACACTCTATCATACTATCGTGGTCCCTCACCCGAACATTCGCTCGTACATGACACCATTGGAGAAAATCGAGGATTTTGAAAATACCTTTGTACAACCGAGTTCAACCACTCGATCTTCGCGATCGAAAATCACCATTTAATGCTTATCGTTGAACATGACTGTCCCTCACTAAGCTGGGACTTAATGTAGATGGTGGATTTTCAACAAAGGCCAAAATCGTAAAATCATGATACCGCATGTTTCGACATGGCCTCGTGCATGTGATGATTCATATTTTACGAGCCATGATGAATATGTTTCTCGAAAGGCCTCCACTAGCCGAGAGTTCGATGCCTCGCATTTTCATCATGACCTCTATGTAGAATAACATAATTGGGCGGTTCTCCGTATGATTGAGGACTTAACGCATTCAGACGTCGATGACACTCGTTGTTCCCTGAATACATAGAGAGACCCACCTCTACATAGAAGAACGATTGGGCGGTTCGCCGTAAGATTGAGAGCATTAACGCCTTCAGGATGTCGGTGACACTCACTGTTCCCTGACTATGTAGAGAGGCCGTGTATAGATCCAGGCGTTTCTCCATAAGATTGTGTAGTTGCAGGAAATCCTACACTACACCCCTCACTCGAATTTGCTTAATCAATCCATTTGAAGATGAATAATAATGTGTTTTATTAATTGTTTTCTTGAAAGGTTTACAAAGAAATATAGAACAGAGCTAAAGAAATTACAATCACTCTTAATTTTCTCTCTCTCCTAATGACTTGCTTAACAATTCAAAAAGAATCCCCTACAATGAGACCAATTCAACCCTTTATATAGGGTAGTATATGATGGATGACAGCTAAGTCAGTCCTTTATTTTCGGAACATCTCGCGAAGTGTCGCGAATGTTATAAATGTCTTTACTTGCGACACTCCTAAATCTCGCCAAGTCTTCACATTTTTCTCATGTTCGTTGTCGTCATCCGATGCGTCATTTAAATTATTTCCTTTGCGACACCTTCGTAATGTAGTTGTTTATTACTCGCGAAGTATTGTTGTCGCGATATTCTGGTCCTACATCTTGCCTCTTTCTCATGTCTTCTGCGAAGAAGAGAATGTCATGAGAACTAATTATTGAAGTGCCGCAACTGCTCATCTTTATCTCGCGATTGTTCATTTTTACTCGTACGGAATTTATTACGGTGTGTTTCTTCTTCCACTCTTTTTTTTACACGTCTCTTTCAACCGTTTATTCTTGACCATTCACGTCCCATCTCGCATTAAATGCATTTGTTTTCTCGAGAATTCTCTTCTCTATATATAGCTTTCTTATCCTTCTCTTTTTCTCTTTTATTTTCCCTCCCGCAACTTTCGTTTAACTTTCTTCTTCCGCATTTGCGCTTATCATGCACTATAATTCCTCTTCAATTCTCTCAATCTTCCATTCCCATTCATTCCCATACTATATCAATGGCTTCATTGGGTCGTACATATAAACCCCTTTTGAAGATACTCAAAACAAATTAAAAGAGAAGGGTTTCATCTTATCAACCATTCCCGATGAAGAATCTTCGTCTATTCTTTCGCAAAACTATTTTCCGATCATCAATGTGATGATCATAAAATCATAGTCTCGCTAGGTCAACTCCTCGCAGACTTCCCATTCCTCTATATAATCCCGAGATACCATTATTTTATGAAATCCTTGCTCATAAAAAAATTCTCATGAGCCGTCTATCGCTTGAGCGGCGATTGCATCCGCTTGATGCTTGAATTCGCACACCGCGGCGCTGGTAAAGGATCTTTATATCCTACTAATGTTAGAGATCCTAACTTTGCAAATTTGGAGATAGTCCCCGAGAAGTATATCGTAGAAAATTTTTTTGCGAATTATGCAAATGATAAACATGAGAAATGATAAATCTCACGGGGCGCTCGATTGAAAAAGAATAGATAATGTTCCCGATGACAAGCCGCTTATGCATGATATCGATTGGCATTCGGGTAACAATAGTACTCCCCGCCACCCAAAGATGAGAAGTGGTGGGTTGTTCCTTTATTCTTGAGTGGACCTTACATCGCAGGTTCACATGTTCTCCCTGCACACCTCGCGAATTACCATCCTTGGGAATTTAAGTGGCCTGAGGAGAAAAAAGAGGTATATTTCCTTCAGAAAATGGGAAAAGAACATTACCTGCAGAAAACGTTAATGAAGAAAATTTGG